>CM052018.1:12551741-13801741 GCA_028476575.1 Platygaster robiniae
CGCTCTGTTCCTCCGGATATATCGATTCATAATAAACTCGAAACAATGCTCCGTCAAATATTGCGAATATCCGGGCCATCCCTCCCCCCCTCTGCCAGTCCCTTCATTTTTGTTTTGTTTTTCACCCCGTCGTTTGGGAGAGACAGAGGGTAAGTGTTCGGAGGCTCGATTTCGGGGTGGTCGCGTGCTTTTTTATTCCGCAGGTAGGCACAAAAAAAAATGCGAGGATTTCGTCGGGCGGGAAAAATTGCAGCGTAAGCGGTGTCAAAAATCGGTGGTTGACAAAAGGACGAAGCGCAGCGTGCAACCGAATAATTGTTTTTTTCCTTTCGGGGGACGCATGCAACGTGGAGGGAAGAGGAGGGAAGAAAACAGAAAAGTGATATTGCAAGTTTAAGCTCAAGCGTGGCATATCGAAGCTTTTATTGCGGAGATAAATAGTGGATTTCGGGTACGAGTGGGAGATTTTTTTTATTTTGGAAAAGTAGAAAAGGAACTTCATAAAAGTTGCAAATGTTTTGCACCTAACTGATACATACGAAGAATTTCCCAATATTTTCTCAGATGTGTAAATTAGAGAGAAAAAGAGGGAAAGAGAGATATGAAGCGATGAAGAGAGAGATATAGGGCAGCAGTTCAGACATGAGTACTACGATGTTGCTTAAAGGCCTCCCTATCGCCTTGGCATGCTCGTGGACCAAATCATCAATTTTCCAATCTGGGCAGCGATTTCGCAACCTCAATCCGATATTTTGGGAGCAATTATGAGAACGTGATTGATCTATATTCGTCACGGCGAGACTCGCAAATTCGATTTTCCGGATTCGTGTTTTATCGGGCGATGTTTCACGCGACTTTAAATAATGCCCCGATGTCATATTCGGTTAGGAGAGCTCGCGGTATTTTTATCGAAATCCCCAAAAGCAGGCAGCTCCAAGTTCGAGTGGAAGGTTTTTTACAGACTCACGATGCGGGTCGCAAAAAAGTCCGTTAATAATGAGGTGAATAATTTTTGAGTGAAACTCGAAGTTACGGACGTTTTTGCGGGCAGAAAATGGGATGTTGGTTGCAGGCGACTTACCAAGGGCGTCGGGTATGCTGGGAGGTTTGAGGCTCTCGGCTTGCTGAAGGGCCTTGGTGCGTTCCATCAAAAGGTGTTCGAGGCTTTTTCCGGGCTCACCGGTTGGAATTTGCGAGAGGTCCACGGACCTCAGGACGCTGATCTCTCGCTTCAGCTCGTCGTAATCCCGCTGCCGGTCCAATTTGCTCTCGAGGCGGTTGATGTGCTGCCGGCGGGCCTCCAGCTCCTCCTCAAGCCGCCCCGTTGCTTGGGCGCTCGTTTCCTGGACGCGCTGCAGATTCTGTTGCAGCCTTGAGACTTCCTCCACCAACCGACTGATCTGTAACAACCAAGATACAACTTTCTTCAGAGACCATTTTCTTCAAATATGGCACAGTTCTCTGGAAAGTGGAATGGGAATATTTTTTTTAATCCTAATGATTCCTTGAAGATACTTTTTCGTACTCTTGAAGTCATGGTAATAAATGTCAAGATGAATTCTTTGAATGCACTACATTTCTTTATTCTTTGAGATTGCAATCATTAGTTTTCTAGACCTCTTCAGGCACCTAGTAAATAATTATTTTATAAATATGTTGATACGTGATGATGAAATACTATGAATCTTTTTCGATTATACAATATGATCAAGGTAACTCAGAAATCATAAGGATGTAATTTTTGTTTGTTTTTCGAAACCATATCAATTTTTTTATCAATATTAAGTCACGATAGTATTTTTATCCACTTTCTTTTTCTCATTACATATGGAATGTTATTTTCGTCAATTTTAGTCCCATTTTTTTTATGAACTGCACTTTATTACACTTCAACATTCAGAAAAAAAGTCAGAAAGAATCAAAAGTCAGAAGAATATCGAAAGCCACAAATATTATTTTTCACTATTCTATCATAGTTAGAATTCAATTTTCTGTGTCGGTTTGTTTATGATACACATTTTCATTAATCTTTTTCTCAATTATTCCCGTGATTGTCCTTTCAAAGAAGTTATTTTCCTTTTTTAAAATTTTCATACATTTTAATGAAACTCACAACATATATATTTACTCTGGGATTTCTTACTACTTAATTAGTGTTTTGTCATATTTTATATTGTTCGAATGCTTTCTTGAAATTTTCAATCCTCTACGTCTACGTAAAATGTGTAATAATCCTGGCGTTGAATTTCAGAAACTATTTTTTGATGATGGTGTTTCAGAAAATTATCTCGATATTTCTTAATAATGGAACAATGAAAATTTGGTATTTCTAACGTTAAAATTGTATTTCTTTATTTATTATACATTTATCTACATTAAATCATACAGGATAATGAACCGAATTTACAAATTTTGGAATAACAGTGATAATGAGTAAGAACATAGTTTTCAAATATACTAATATATATGTGATTGGTATAGTTCTAACATTGAATTAAACAATCGCATATACAAGGTAAAAATTAGCAAAAATCATGAAAAGATATGATTAACTATCTATTTCTTGTTAATATTTTTTTATATTTTTTGCTTTTTCTCAATGTGTTTCAATGTTATATTCAAGATAATGACTCATTTTAAATTCAACTTCTTTGATTGCAATAATCTTATTAAAAAAATACTTTGTATAATGAATTTATCAATCACTATTTTTTTCAAAAATTATTTATTCATTTATTCATTGACTTTAACTTTTTATATGCCATAATTATTTTATAGTTTTTTTCTTTTGTTCCAAAGATATATTCTCATGAAATAGATTATCAGATAATTTTAATGCCTTATCAATGAGTTAACAAATAACCTGCATTTTCCGACATTTTCAATAGTTCGGCAAAAAATTATTGCACCTCTCTGACCAGGTGGATTGATTTCCTAACCCAACCTAATCCGATCAAAACGTTTTTTATAATCTTATAATCTTCTTCTCCGAAAAATCAATTTTTTTTGAAAAAGTCTAAGTATCAAGTAAGTATTAAGTATAAGTGAAAAGTAAGTATTTTGCTCTAAAGAGGAGAAAAAAACTAATGGTCAAAATCTTGAGCTATAACAAAGTTTCATATATCTAAGAAAATTATCTTAGTAATAATAACCATGACTTCTTAAATATGAAAAATTGACTGCATAAGATTGAAAAGCTGATGAAATTATAGAGAAAAGGAGCGTAGAAATATTTATACATATTGTTTTCAAACTCCATTGATAATACTCTCATCTTCTATATCGTTCACTTGAAGAATAAGAATTTCTCTAATGAACTCAGGAGAATTTTTTAACCAATATTCACTAGCATTAGATAAAAACCCAGCTCTGCCTACTATGTAACTACGGTACTACCATACTACAACTATAATATAGTAAGATGATTCAAGGAATTGTCAAAAACATGGCGTAAACTAAGTATATTATAACCTTTTGAAAGGCAAAAAATTGGCAGTGTTATCTTCTGATTACAGAACTTTTATGATTTTCCATCCTTGGTTAACCCTTTATTTGTATCCTAAAACGATATTAAAATTGTCCTAAACGATTAAAACTAGAGTGACGAACAAATCTTCTGTGAGAAAAAAGGAAGATACAAGCAAACGGGAAAAGCGCCCCGCTTGGGAAAAACAATGGGAATCCGGGTGCATTCCGCACTCGCGCCCACGCGGTGGCACACGTGGTTGGCTCTTCAAGTAGTCGATTCCTATTGATCATCGCTCGCGGCGTATACGTACTTGAGCAATAACACGCTGCTTTTACGCTGCTCACGAGTGTAGCGTAAAGCGCGGCGAAGAGTCATCGGCTCCCATCCGTATCATTAATAAACCACTCCCGTGAAAACGAGGAGCTCGTCGAAGATGAACACTTTTTAGCTCCATCTTTCGTAACAAAGCCTTTGTTTTCACGTTCTAGATTCTCGGAGTCTCGATTTGGTATTTTTACACACAAGAGTCGTTGATGGAAATATTTGTATGGAAAGGTGAATTTTTTACCTGGGCATTTCGGAAAAATTTTGCATTTATTTGTTAGAATCTGTGAAATGTGATTAGAACTGAGATGAATTCGATGCAGTCAAGGCATCCTGCGGATAAATTTTTGGACTAAGATTTTTCGATCATTTTTAATTGAAAAATATCATGATAATTTTTCAAAATGGAAATTTCTAGTTATAGATTGGCAAACGTATTTTAATTGAAGAGGAAAGTAGTATGATGATGATAATAGTAACATATATCAGAATTTTTAAACTACGATACTAATATAAATTTAGTATATTGGGAAAATATAAAGTATTCTCTTCAATGTACACAAAATTATTCTTTTAATGTTTTAGCTTTCAACAATATACACTTCTTGGTACTCTTTCTGAGCTATCAAAAATCTAATGACTAATTTTTAAAATTAATTATCTTTTCATAGCAATTGATAAATTAAAATCTTTCTTCGCAACACAATATAATACGGCTATCATATACCTATATGTATACAAATAAATATAATATATTATGATAAAATAATATATTATAATGTACAATGGAACTATAGTCAAACCACAATTGTTTTATAATTAAATAGACTATAAAATAACTATAATATATAACAATTTTATGATGTTATCCTACACATACAAATATTTTTGGTTCTCCTTTTCGTGTAAAATTATTTAAAACTGTATGAAGTCATTGGAAAAAACTTTTTTCTGTCATAACAAATCCAGTTTTAACTATTTGCAATGAGTGAATTTTCTTTTATTTATAAACAATAATTCTTCTCTTAATTTTTCATTGTAGAAAACTTCAAAAGCCCAACTTTTCTGATTTGATGGGTAATACCTATATCCTGCATTTTCAAAATTATAAGTAAAATATACCAACAAATAAATATAAATATAAGTTTTTGTTTCTAGTAAAAATTATTCCTCCCACTTTGAAATTAAATTCAGAAATAATTCATATAAACGTAGTGTCACTTTTCTTTATAAACTATTGTATTTTTCAATTATCTTAAAGATAAATCATATATGCAGTTGTCCTTTGAGAAAAATTAGTCTTTTTTTTCTAGTTTTAATTTCTTATTTATTCTGTAACAAGTTACTATCGTTTGTGTGCTTTGTATATGTTCTTTATTACTGTAATGCTCCTGAAAATTTTTTATCCTTATCATTACTTTTATTTTCTTTATTTTAGTGTAAATAATAAGTGATAAAATATTGTAAGTTTTTTTACCATACACATTTATTATACAGTATATATAACATTATTATCAACAGAAATTCATAACATGAGTCACTATCATGCTAATAATAATTTTAAAAAAAATGAATCTTGTTTATTTGTTATTTTTATCGTTTCACTTATGTAAACTATATCACAACCCTTTCATTGAATTTCATTAACTATTTCCAGTGGAAGATCTAGAGGTAGATTTTTTTTTCAGGGGCGGGGGGGGGGGGGCATCGGTTTCTAAATTTTTCCACATACTATTAAAAAATCAAAACTATTTTCAAAGGAAATATTATCTACATATGATATAAAAAATTCAATATGAATAGTAAATGCACGGGGGATTGAAAATATGGCGAATAAAATATTAGGTATCGAAGTAAAACAAAAATTTTATTTTATTGTTCAAATATAATTTCTGATAGAAACATTATACAATCTGATATATGCGTCCATCATATTTTAATAAATAGACTTTCTCTTTTTGTATGACTAAGTACATAGTAATATACTTGTAACTTGTTTGTGGTAATTTTCATTACATAAATGACAAAATCTCACTATTTAAAAAAAAAAAACTTTCAAGAAAAAAGATTTCTAGTCTTACAGCAATACAAGCTTCAGAAAACAATTTACAAAAAAAATTGATCAATTATAAGGGATTACAATTATAATATAAATTATTGTTGTTGTTTATGGTATTATTTCAATTTTCGAGAACTGTTCGTAGTTCATATTTCTTTTTAGTATTCTCCAAAACATGAGACATTGTGTCAAAATATGGTAATGATATATTAAGGTTATTATAAACTAAATCCAACTCCTTTTTTGTTTCAAATGATTGAGGAAAAAATTCTCTTCTCTACAAATTATTCTGTAAATTCTCGTTGATCGTTATTATTCCTAGGTATGTTCGTATTATTAAAACATTTTTTATCATGATATGAAAAATCAGATAATTCCAATGCTTTATCAACTAATGAATTGACAATCTTTATTTATCCAAAACTCAAATAGTTCCACAAAAAATCAATCAATTTGCTTGAATACAAACAAAAGAAATCAATAATCAAATCAACACAATGTATTGAATAGAAACTGTATATTCTATATTCCTACGAACAGTAAATACTCTTTTCAGCTCGACATTTTCTGCTGTGTGTTTACACACGAAACTCCACCCCTACATCCAGGCATTTTTGTAGCATGGCATGAGGCCATCTCCAACCCTTGTCATTTGAGCACTACTTTCAAGCCGGACATTTATTAATGAACGTCCGCGAAAACCGATTGATAAAGGAGAAGACGTGTAGGAGAGGTGGTGGCAGGAGCGGGGGTAATAAATAATTAGGCGCCCCGTGATTCCCGGGAGGTTCGAATGGCTCAGCATTCCGACACGATCGGACATTGCTAAATTGAATCCCTGATAATTACATTCGCTGCCAGTAATTAACGTGATGGCGCACCGATATTCGTTCTCTATGCATTCCCGATAAAATTAATAAAGACCGAGCTTCTCGGGGATCGGAGAATTGACGTCGCTAAGTCGCCGGGAGATCGATTGCGTCTGATGTCTTGATATCGATGGGGGAGCGATTTCTGACGTTCAATTCAAACGAAACAATGAGAGAATTCAAGGAAAATATTGAATAGCATTGTTTGAAGAATGTAGAGAGGATACATACATTTTTGTAAACTAGGTTCTTATTTTCTTGCATGTCATCAAATGGCTGAAATAAAAATCCTGTCAAAAAAAAATTTCGACTTGTTAGATTCACATTCAAAAATTTGACTTTCCTGTCTTTGGCTGATTGGTTGCTTTTTCTCTTTGGGTAGACATTTTAAAACCCTTCCATCCTGAATTTGTGCACACACATTCGAAGCTTTCGTAACGACCTCACCCCCACCCCCTAAAAAATGCCGAAAACCTCACAACCCTTATTTCCTTCGTATCCCAACGACGTGTATGCCTCGTGCGTGACCCACGTAAGTGCCCGGTCCCGCGGTCCTCGTGTGAGTGAAGATTGATTATACCGCGGGCGAAAATGCGTGATCAATAGCTCGGCAAACAAAAGAGCCCGTATCAAAAATCAGCGCGTAGCTGGAAGAGTGGGGAAAGTTGCGGAGAAAAAGGAGATAAAAATCTTCACCCTTTATTGTTGTATGACAAAAAATTAGACTCATCTCACGTTTTGGACATGAATGTGTTTCTTATTTGAAAGATTTTGATGAAGGAGTCTTCAAGGGTGACTTTTTCGAGTGTTAAGATAAAAAGTTTTACAATAGAAATAAATATTAAATTTGTCACGTTTTTTGGATAAGTGTGCTTCTTGTTTTTTCGTTGAGAAAGATTTTTTGAAAATATTTTTCCTAAAAATGTGTTGGTTGAAGAATCATCGAGTTTTTCAATATTTAGAAATTTGGAAGTGGAACGATTTTTACCAATTTTGCAAGATAAGAGTGTGGATTCCATGGATATCCCAGAAGATTGAAATATGTAAACTCAGTTTAGGTTTTCCATTTTCGTTATGAATAAATTATTTTTTTTGGCTACAGAAATTTAGCGACTGAAGAGAAAAAAACTTTTTTCAGGAGAATAAATAGTAAAAAATTATATAATTAGAATATAAAAGTAGATTATTTGTAGTAAGTTACTTTCAGTTTAAAAAATCGTTATTAGGATAAAAAATGAGTTTGAACTTGAAAATTTAGCTCCACAGAATCGATTTATTTTTAATATACGAAATGAAAACTACTGTCATTTTAAAAATTTTTGGATGTTTAGCATTTTAATTGTTTCTAAATAAAGGTTGTAGAAATTTATTTAGGTAATATCAAGGATTATGGTTTCGAAAACCTGTCATAAATTCCAAGTTTAATAGTAGAATATTTTGAAAATTGAAATTTTTAAATTTAACGGAACTTGAAGTAAAAATTCCATTATATAGAACTTGGAGATTAGAAAAAAAGATCTAAGTTACAGAATTTAAAATTCTGACATACTAGTAGACTATTAATTGATTCTGTTTAGAAATCCTTGGAAACTTTTTGTCGAGAATATGTACTATGAATTTCAAAAACTTAATTTCAACAAATAAATTTCGCTGACTTGTTCTGATCGAGACTCTGAACATCATGAAATTCGAATTTTATTCTGGCAATAACGTGATTTATGAAATAAAAAATATTTACTCTTGAATTTGAGTAATTGAGATTGTTGTAAATTCGTTAATCAAGAATCTGCGATCATTGCATGAAACAAAATCATTGATGGAATTTTTGGTATCACCTTATAGGTACTTCTATTTTTGACAGGGTCATGCAATTTCTACAATTTAAAAAATTATGATACTTTTCTTGCATTTTAAGTTGGTCCATTAATCAATAAATCAATGTTTGTTTTTATTCACAGTTGTTTAATTCATTTGCTTATTATCAATTTGTTTTTTCATGTATTTATTTTCATCAAAAAGTTTCAACGAATGCATATTTTTCAAAATTTCATCGGGAAATTGTTATTATAATTATATAAGTTTTCATTACAAAAATATAAGATAATAACGCGATACAAAATTAAAACAAATTCATTGACAACATCTTGATCAGTTTTGAACAGTTTTTTTCAACAGGGTAAAATATCATTACTCAATTATATTTTGTGCTTTTTAGGAAAATTAGTCTACGCATTTAAATTCTACGGAAAAAAAATTTTATATCAATTCCTTTTCCGTATATGGCTAACAGTTGTTATTGAGAAATGCGTACACACTACTTTCCACTGCCGCGAGTCTCGAAATCCGAAATAAAATGGAATAGTTCGGGCTTCGTCACTAGAGGCGTCTCAACAGAGCGCTGCTCATTCTTATGGAGAAGTGCAAAGTATACTGCAAAAGTGCGAAAGCGTTAAAGAATTTGTTTCCTTTCCTGAGACACTTACCATTGTATACCGGTACTGATCCAATGGAAAGGGGTCCCAACCCAACGCAGTAAGTACTACATTATAAATTTGTTATGTTATGCTGTAATTATCTATACGATTAAATCAGTTGTTCTTTCGCAAGGTTTATAGCTTTCAGTCGGCTTACATAAGTTCAGATACTGTTCACTTCAGGGCAAGAATACTATAGTCTATTTTTTATTTATAACTCTTAAATTACTTAATATTTTCTAATCAACACATGACTCGTTCAGCGTACATCCGAGTCCATTGAAGTAGTCAGAATAGATAATTACATTTTAGAGGAAATCCATCATATTTACATTCAAATTTAAAAAAAAACTCTACACTATATGAAACTTTAATTTGATGATTGTTAAAGATTAATCTGTATGTACCCAAAAAGAGTTTATTTGAAATTTTTCAAAAGTTACACTTAACTACGAAAAATTATTGTAACTCGACGATTATCGACAAGTTTCCAAATTCTATAACTCAAAAAATATCAATTTTCAAAATTATCATGAATTAAAAAAAAAATTAGAATAATTAAAGAATGAATAATATACAAATACAATAAAAATAATTTTGTTGTACAAAAAATTCTCTGACTCCTCAGGAGTTTTCAAGAAACTTTCGAAATTCAAAAGGATTCCTAAAAATTGAGAAATTTGTAATCACCGTGAAAAGCTTTCATGAGTTTCAATTTTTTACTACCTTTGAATGAAAAAGCCTTAACAATTAAAACATTCATTTTATATTCTTAGAAATATCGAATACGGAACTGAATGTTAATGTTCCAATTTTTATAAGCCAATCTACAACACTGTGTTCTCGATAAATGATGATGATCTCAAGTGTATTGCCATCGGTAATAAATTACAACTCATTACTAAATAATCCCCATAAAATGGCATACAGTCTTCTAATGTTTCAACTTCTTAAATTCCAATAATACTCAACAGAAAAGACGGAAGAAAATCCAGTTTCAAACATGACTTTTTTTTTCGTTGTACGGCAATGCCATGCAAGAGAGAATGCCAATTAAAAGCCGAGCGCGGAAAAGAAAGAGCCCAATCGATATAGGCCCTGGGCTTTCTGCCGAGTCTTCCTCTCTTTTCTGTCGAACGGGCGAAGGGTTGCCCAAACTGGGAAGTGGGAATTATGGCCAGGATTAATATGCAAGGACTGGATACGTGCGGTGGCTGGAGGATGCCTACGTAGGAACCGGGGGCGGCCGCGGGGGTGGCACGATGGCCACGGCAACACGAGGGGGCAGCAACAAAAGGGGTCGAAGGGGAAAAGCTCGGCGATGTTGGGCGCCAGAGGGGGGTTGCGGGGGCTGTGGGGTCGGTGTTGCTTTGCATCACATCCCCCACCGAGTTGTCCTCCTTACAGGATACACGGCTAACGGACACCCCTATCGATTTTACAACTCGATATATGTGAATACCCACTTGTCTAATGACTGATCGAGCTTCGGGCAACACCACCACCACCCCCTTATTCACCCTTCTTACCCCGCACGAAACCCAGACGAGAAATGCATATCGCTTCTCATTAACGGCGCTACCTTGCCGGGGGTTTTTTTGGGGGTGTGAAAGGTCGATAGGGGATGTTTTTTGGAGATTGTTGTACAAGTTGGAAAAAAAAAGGATTAGGAGCGAGTGTTGGGTTTGTATAGGGTTTGAATTTGTTGGATTTATCATGGTTATTGGATATGATGGTTTTTAGGTTCGAATTTGTCTACAATTTTGAAGATTTATAGGTTGGAAAGGTGTATCTTTATAAAGTTGGTAGATTTCATTTTTAGCTTTTCATTTTTGCGGATTATGCTTTTGAAGTCTTGGGATTTTCGATATTAAAACATGATGTATTCGAAATTGCAGAGGTAAAAAGTAAAAGAAATTAATAAGTAAAATACACCTCAAGTTGGTTTTAATGAAATAATATTATTCAAAAGATTCTTTGAGTGAAATTCTTTTGAGGGAGGACTTGGGTGAGTTGACTAAAATAATACCTCATTTTGAAAAACTACAATTGTATTTAGAATAATTTTATATTCATTCTCCTTTCCTTCGAAATGTATTGTCACCATTAAAGCAAAAGAAAAATGTAAGTTTTGAAAATATATTATTTAATTATTAGAATTTTTTGGAATCATTCTCCAAAAAATTGTCAATTCATGGAGTGAAATTTTACAGAAAAGCGTAATTAACGAAACAGAGAGAGACCAAGAAAAAATGGGAAACTTCACGAATTTTCCAAGTGGTCTCATTTTTTCATAGATCAATGCAAGGGAAATTAAAAAATTTTCAAACAATTTATGTGTAACTCAATATCAATAAACCAAATAGTTAAACACTTTTGTGTTTTTTTCGAAAACTGTCTAGTTATGTAGAATTTTAGAAATACTGAAAAATTATGTATCGGATTCAGAGAAACAAATTTTATTTTTTTTTATATCATAAATCAGTTATGAATTATTTTTGTTTTCTCAAAGAGGATGTACTTGAAGTTCCAAACGTTTAAAAATGAAACGAAAAGAGAAATCGAATAGATTTAAAATTTTTCTCATGGGCAGAATTGAGTCAAATATTTTGATAGTGAGCATTAAGTTTGTTGTTTCAACCGAAATATCCTTGAAAGCCACAACAAGCAAATTTATTTTATTCCTTTTTTTTCATTTTTCGATTAATCTTAAACGTTTGGAACATTATGCACTTTTAAAAAGGTGGTTCCATTAAAGAAAATGACAAATATATGTAAAAAATACACATTTTATTATTTTCAAAACTGACCGTAAATTACAAATCTTTGAAATAAAAAATTGTGGACTCATAAAGTACAATTTTTCAGAAAAGGATATTGAATAAACCAGTCAGATTTTACAGAGAAAATATAAACAAAATACTGGAAAGTCAATGAATTGTTCAAGTTATTCAAATTTTTGCAGGGCAATTAAGAAAAATTCAAGATTGAAAGTTTACAATAATAATGACTGTTATGTATTGTGAAGAGTTTGAAAACCCAAGAGTCAAATAAAATTTAGAGAATGCCTGAGAATTCTAAAATTCAGGAAACAAGGTTTTTGTAATTGTGTAAATTTATGGAACTGAGGATAACTACTCGTAATTATTATAGGTAATGACCATTAAAGCAAAAAGCTGAAGAGTGTTCTTTTCAATAGTTTGTATTTTTTATGAATTTGAAATTTTTATGAAAAAATCAGGTTATTCATGAGTTAATTAAATGCACATTGATTGAACAAAAGATCAGAAAAAATAAAAAACATTTGGAAAAATTAATGTTTTCCAACTGATTCAAAATTTTTTCAAGACAATAAAAAAAAATTTTTTTTTTTTTGAAAAATACAGAAAATAACCATTACATTACAAATTTAGGAAATACTAAAAAGTTTCATAAAGCAAAAATATGGGTCGGAGTGCTATCAGATCCCAATTGCTAAATAAAAATGTTCACTTTCCATCTAAATTGTAATCACCATCAAAAGAAAAATCAAACATAGGAACGAAAAATCCGTAATTAAATTACTAAAATTTTCAAAAGTCTCGTCAAAGACCAGGAAGAATAACAAAAAACATTAAAAAACCACTACAGTCTCCACACGATTCAAAAATTTCGCAAAAATTGAAGGTATTCTTCAAAAAATATAAAAAAGAATGATAATAACCCAGCTAAGAATGATAATAACCCAGCTAAGTAATGGAAAAAAACCTCCACAACCCCTGCTCATTCCTTCAGTCAAACAGCCCGGCGTTTTCACTTTCCCCCCTCGACCAAGTCCTTTTTTCGAATTCATGAGCCGAGATATGCAACAACAAAGCATTTTTATTGTCTATTATAATTAAGTACGCCGGCTCAGGCAATAATATTTATGAGGGCCGGGCAACGCGTGTATAAGCGGGAGTCGCACAAAAGAGGGCGAAGAAGAAGTGACCGTAGGTGGTGGCCGCGGGGGTGTGGGGCTGAAATGTATGATATTTTATTTCAGCGTTTTCTGGCCCCCGCTAGATAAGCCAGCGAGGATTTATGCTTATTACGAGGGAAACGAAAGCGAGCTCTTTTCCGAAAGCCTCCCCGTCATAGGGCGCGAAGGTGTCCCGACGCCAGCTCTATACGTACATCAGATTATACCCGGTTATAATGTCGGCGCGGAAACTCGGTTTGCCGATATTACCTTTATAATGGAACGCCACTCGAGATCGTTTCGCGATGTTTCCCTTTCCCGTGATTTTCTGCCTTTGATTTCGCCGCTTAATCCTCGACCATTCTTTTTTTTCCCCCGCGTTTCTCCCTTTTTTGTTATTGAAATATCCTTGTCTCACGAAGAGGAAGAATTCACCTTTCTCCGTGTGAGAATCTGCATTTCAGCAGGTGGAAAAAGAGACATACTTTCTTCCTCCCCAATCACTGGAAAAATTCAATCCCCGTGGAAAAATCCCCGACCGAATCTTCGAATCAATCGGGGATTGATTTGAATTACGCGGACGGCTGCTTTTATGAATAATAGTGGCCACGTACATACACAGGCGATACTTACACTTTCGCTCGTCAGAAGCCATATATTAGTCCGAGTATTCGGTGGAGAGAAATATTGAAATGAGAGAAATGGAAAGAAAGGGCGGAAAACGAGAGGGAAGCGCGGAGACGTTAGCTCGACCATGCGTAATTTCGGCGCTGGGATGATAAAAAAGGAAGAACGGAGTAGAATATGCCAAACCCTGGCGTTATTGGCCACAAGGAATTCGAAAAAAAAAACACAATTTTCTTATAAATAAAGCATTTCCTATGATGGCGAATCATTTGAATATAATTTCTTTTGGTGACGTCAAAACTTTGAATTTTCCTTCTGTAACTCACTTTCCTTGAAAAAACAATATGTAAAAAAACCAGTCTTTTGAAAGTAGAAGATCCAGAATCTATTCAAAACTTAAAAAATCATTGCCTTTTTGCACAGCTTAAATCTACATATTCATAAATGAAAATTCACGATTTTTTTTTCTTCTTCTACCAATCGACGATATTTACAAACAATCGATCTGGCCGTATCGAAAGTGATCCTTACGGAAGTTGGGGGCCTCGCTCGGAGCGTTTGTTTCATAATCAGCGGCTTTCGAATCGCTCGCTATTGTCCTACGCCGAGGCTTATTGACAGAAATGCTCGATACGAAACTCGCGCGGCCTTTAATCTCTGACATTTATGCGCGACTTTTCAAGTGCCGCTGTGTCAGTGAGTTCGTGCGCGACAGGCTTTTATTGGGCTACGTCACCTTGTCGTGCTCTTTTCGAAGGGCAATTCACTAAAAAGGACTCGTCTCAATTGCACTCGACTTCGCATGATTCTTGGCAACTCGCGTGGTTCCGAAAAGCAAGTTTCGAAACATAATATTCTCCAAGATTTTGTATCAGGGGCGTAGCAGTGGAATTTTATATGGAGAGGTGAACTGAGGTGTCGAAAGGCTCAATGTAGCAAAATTAATATTCATTTTTTAATCGTAACATACTTTGAATCGATTTGCGAAATCGATGAAATATACATATTTTTATATTAATCACAAAATTTTATTTTACTGCTCCACAATACTTATTCTTTCAGTATACATAAGATTATCTCGTACATGTTCTTGTAGAAAATATTCACATTGTTCTCTGAAGTTTGATGCAATAGAGTTCAAGGTTTTATTGATTCTTTGGATTATCAGGATTTTTTGTATTTGTTACTATTTAAAGAATTATCAAGGATATTACAGTTTTTCAAATACATTTTCACCATTTTTGTTGATTGTTACATCAATTCTGAAAATTTCATAGTCTAGAACTTAAAAATTTATATATTTGGGGTATTTGAAAGAGTTTTCCACTGAACAATATTTTCAAAGATAATTGGTATTTCATAGATTTCAAGTAGATACTTTTAGTAGTCACCGTATTTTTTCTGTATTTTACAAGTTCGGTTAATTTTTTATATTTTTTTTTGAATCAGTACTGTATTTTTTCGGTAATTTAACAGTTTTGATGATTTTCTAGAGTTTTATGGATTGATATAGATATAATATCTAGGATTTAATGGTTCAGGATTCAAGGATTTGAATAAAATAATAATTTCATTTTGACTTTGGTAAAAAAAATTAACATGGATTTTCAGTAGGATTCTATCGATTGCAAGTATAATAAGTATTTTAGATATTTTTAGCATGAGTTAAATTTAGTAGGAATTTCAGGTTCCTCATAGATATTTAGCATTTCAGAGAATTCCAATATAGACCTCTAAGATCTGATATTCTAGAATCTAAATTTTTATAGATTATGAGTAATATAAAATGATTTTCGATTAATAATAATTTCAATTCATTTTGCAATCAATTTTTTATTTACATAAAAATCGTTCAGTCTGGAATTCTGTAAATCGTAATCATCACTTCTTAAAAATGCTAAATATTTTGTTAATAGATAGAAATTAACTATTGAGTTTAATCTCAGCGAATATAACTCTTTCCTCATCCTTATCGAAAAATTATACAATCTGGAATACTGTGTAATTCATTTTCTTTTGATAAGTATATTATTATTCATTGAAGTGCATGAGTTAAAATTTGAAAAACGAAATTCTCCTTAAAAAAATTTGTTTATTAGTGAGAATGTGCAGAGATGAATCAAATGAATAAACTACGTTTTCAAACAACCATCAATCATAGGAAATGCTAATAGTTGATAGATCGATAGGTTTTCTATACAAATTTGGAAAACATTATTTATCTCTCGTTCCGAATCTTCTTCTCTCTTTAGAAAAACAAATAACAAGTTTCGATCACATCAGATCCTTTTTTTCATCAATTCTATGGCCAAGTTAGGAAAATCGTACTCCATTATTTTCTATCGTTACTTTACAGCTCCAAAAAAAAAAACATAAAAATATCGCACGGACACCAATCATACCACGCCATTAACACACCATAAAAAAACGTTAATATTAAAACCCCTGAACCTACTCGAAAGTGAATAATTTTTTACCTCCCCATAATCCCAGAAAAACATGAAAAAGCCTGGAAAATCCCGTAGAAAAAGCATACCACCTCATAATTGGTCGAAAAACCCACCCCATGCAGCATTGTGGAGAATGTTTAATTTTAATTGACAAAGTTTCGAGGACAAAAAGATTAACGCCGGGATTGTACCCCCGTCCCTTGTATACACGTGTACGCGTATATTTCTCGCGCGATACGTGTCGCGCGATTCGACTACCCCCCCCCCCTCCGCCCTCAGAAACGACTCGAATGCAAAACTCTTTTTTTCCTTGTATCGCGTGTACCAGCTTTAAATGGCACCTTCTTTCTCACTCTCTCTGCCCGATTTCTTCTTTTTCTCTGGTGGTACACCACCCCCAGGATCGTCGATAGAAAATTTCGAACCCGGAACTTCCGAATCACAAATTACTCTTTTTTACAAAAGAATTAAGGAAATTATCAAAGAGTTATAAAAAGAGATTCAATTTAGTTGCGAAGAATGGAAATGGATTTAGGTTTTAGTTTCTTGAGGTATTTATTGTTGGTGCTTTTCATTTATGATTTGAGAGGGTTTCCTACGTTTCTAACCTTTTTTTGACAGCCCTGACTACCCTTTTCGCGCTTTCCTTTTTTCCCCGTGTTTCGCCCCCGCAACTAATATCGCGGCCGTGCACCCTTCCTTCGCGGCGTCGCTTGACTCTTTTTGTCACCCCGGCTTATTCGATATAACGCACATGCCACCCTTTCCCCGGACACAAAGCGGGGCCAGTGAGAGATATTGGAGACAAATGACGTTGGCCAGTAGAATAGAACGCGAAGAGTCCGCCGAGAATACTAATACAAACCGCCCGCTTCCGCGTTCAATTTTTTTCCAACCCCGCGGTGATTAGGTTCCTTTGGCGCCTGGAATTGTCGGATCCTGTTTTTCTTCGCGTCTTTGTCCGGGGGAAATGATTGTCCTCTTGGAAATATTTGTGGTGGGAGTGAACTTCAAATGAAACATTTTTCCGAATTATACTAAGTAGGGGCAATAAGAGGCTGTAGATTCATTTTGATTCCAGTGATTTTGAGCATCGAATTCTAGAATTGTATATAGGATTTCATAAATTATTGACAATTGAAAAATTGAACTAATGAAAGAAAGAATGTTTGAGTAAAGAAATCGTGATTACCAATGAACCAATTAAAGATCAAAGGCATGAAATTTTTGAAAACAAATTTTAAAATCGAATTCACTATGAAATTTAAGTCAAAAAAGAAAAGAAAATGAAAAATTGTAAAAAGTTTATATAGAAGATTCAATGTATAAAAAACAGAAATCTTGAGATAAGAAAAATTTGTGCTTTTAACATTTAGGAAGGGAAATTATCAAATTGTCAATAGTATGCATTAAAAGAAGAAAATTCACTGCTTTAGAGTCTTTCAAGTGAATGATTTTTTGATAAAACTTTTATAATTGATGGCTCATTGCTAATCGAACAAGTTGAAAAATTGGGAAATAAATAAATACAAAAGTTATACTTGGATAAAGATTCAACTACGAAAAATGAAAGTTTTTGATTCAAAAAGATTTGCGATCTTGTTAGTTTAGGTAAAGAACTTTCAAAAAAGTCAATTTTTTGTTAGAAGAATTAATTTTGAATTCGCATAAATTAACAAAATTTACTCGAAAATATCAAATATTCGCGTGTATGACATAGAAATCGAACGAAAAACATTCTTTAAAAACGTATGTGTGATTTAGACATACATTTCAAAAACAATATTAAATGAAAATCATGAAGGAAAATAATGAATGATAAAGGTTGATTTGTGCTGACATTAAAAAGTTAATTGATCATGAATTGTCAAAATGTAGATTTTAAATTCATCATTTGAAAATTAATGTTTTTCACTCCTCCAGTAAATTACAATAATTACGTATGACTTTTTCTTTTCTGGCTTGTCATTCTAATTTTTATGTCACAGTTGATTATAAGAAAAAAATCATTGTTAAAAATTACTGAGAGATGAGAATCGAAAGAACTGATTTATAATCAAGTAGTAAATAATTTTTTTAAGAACGTTACTAGTTTAAAAAAATTTTAATCAAATGCAGACACGCAGTAAAAAAATCAAGATAAATACATTAAAAAATGAATAAGTGCCAAATTTTTCTGACATTCCCGAGTATAAAATAGTATATATTTATCATATAAATAAAATTTCGACTCCTGGTTCCTAGATTCTCAGTTCGGCGTCGAGGCCATACAGCAAACCCCGCGTTGGCACGTATTTTTCCTCCCTCGCGAATCAGGCCGCGACGCTAAAGCAAGCCTAGTGTGAACTACTTTGATCAATCAACGATCGCTATCGATCGACGTGTTTGTATAACTTGGTTATAAATGTAAATTATGGCCATCATGCGACGAGCTCGAACGGAGTGAATGAACGGCCGCGGGTGATCGATTCCGGACTGACAATGTTGTTTTCCGCATTTTCCGGGGGTCGGTGGGGGAAAATCCGCCGAGTCGGCGGTAATACCGTTTTCCTCTCTGGCGAATTTTTCCTTTTTTCGGGCCACTTGAGGGGGCGAGCGTAAAAGTAAACGCGGCCAGGAGCCGGGCGCGCCGGTGGATTTTATCAGACGCTCGCGATCTCCCCTAAGACCGGGGTATGGTCGGGCCGAGCGAGGGGTACCAGGGCTAATGAACTTCTCATTGATTGGTTAAAATTTCGTTAATACCCTGACGTGTGCTTCCACCATGCCTCGCGCCGTTCCGGCTTTCCACCCCCTCCGAACTCGGGCGGTCTACGCCACCACCTTCCCTCGCCCTCGGAAGGGTGAAATTCGACGGTACTTTCTCTTTAAACCCTCTTTCCCCGCGCTCTCATCCCTTTATCTACAACTCGTACGTGCGTGTGTTTGTTAGGCCTCTTCGCCCAGACATTTATGATTGAAACTAACGAAATTTCCCTATCGGTGATCAATCCAATCCCCTTTCTGGGGCTTCGTAAGGGTTCCGGGGATGAAACAACAACCCCTATCCTCACGACTTCGGGAGGATGATTTTGTCGGGGATGTGAATTTTACGAGGAACGTTGATTTTGAGTTTGAATTTAGTGAGTGTGTTATTAGACACTAATTTAATTTTTTCTGTAAAAACTATTTCAATTTGTTCAACCCTCGTACGTCACAGTTCAGTGAAATTTAGTGAAATCGCTTATTAGTCAGACTGGGTGAAATTCAAGCTAGCTCTGAGGAAAGGATATTTTGTTTGAATAATGCGTTTAAATGATATAAAAAAATATCCTGCTTAAACAAAGTAGTAATGTTTTTATAGACAAAATTGATTGTTTGAATATTGCAAAATTTTGGCAAAGTGAAATCAAAGAACAAATTTGGTTTTTTAGAGAAGGAAAGTGTGTTTTTTTTTAATCCAAGGGTGAAAACTGTTGAAAAGCATTTGCAAAACTTTATATTTATATAAAGAATTGCAAAAACCTAAAAAGCTGGATGCTGAAAATTTGGTATGTACAGTCAATAAGTGAACATGTGAAAGCATGAGTAAATGTATGAATGTAAATCACATATTATTCATTATTATTAATACAATAAAAAAATTACTGCTAATTATTCCAATTATGATCAATATGGTTATGATTTCTTATTTTTATGATTAACAATTTAATGAAAATTTCTACGATTAACAGTTCTATAACAACGTACTTAACGGGAAATTTGAAAAATCTTTCGGCCGAATTTCACTCATAGTGACTTGTTAGAGACAAAATAAAAAAACTTTAGTTAGTGTGTATTTGGCGGAAACTTTGAGTACATGAAAAAAATTATTGGAAATGTTAATAAATTTTCTAGTGTTCTTTTTAAATTACTTTATCTAATTAGAAAAAAAAATGATTGCACATAAAAACAACTCTTTTACGAATACGCACTTACTTAAATTCGTTCATTCCCAATAAATTTTATTTGTTTTCACGAAACCCTTTTTCTGAGTGTACAGATCTAGAAATTTTTGGAATAGCATACGTGATTGCAGAAGTTTACTCATATCCTAGTTATATTTTTTTCTTTGTCGGGTCTTTATGTTTTATACAAGAAAAGAAGTTATTTTTTTGTTTTTCAAAAATATATATAAATGAGAGTTTGAAGATCACGTCTAGAAAAAATTTATTATTCAATGTCTCTAAGTTGTCGAATTAAATATCAGAGTTATCATAATGAACATCGAATACAATTAGGATTTGGGTAGAAATTTTGCAGTAATATGCAACATATTTGAATCATACTACTTGAATCATTATCTGTTACAAAAATCTTACCTTATGTTTGAAAAAAAACTTTCGAGCATATGTAATAAAAATATGCTAACGCTCACATAGTCATATCTGCGACAGCTTGAACTTACCTGTAACAAAAAAATTAACAAACAAATTAATACCGACTCACTGACGAATCGAAACCGTAAAAAATATCATTAAACAGAAAAAAGTTTGAAGAAAATGTTGTTAAAACATCTTTTATAATGTAGAAACAACATATTGATCGTTTTTTTGAAAGTCGTGCACTTTATAGTAGTAAAAGGTTTCCCAAATGTACTAATTGAACATAAAATAAATGATACTTGTGTAATATTAACTTTTTGCAAATTCTTTAAGGGCTGAGAAATAAGTCGTTATGATGACACATGCAAAATAAACAATTATTTCTCTATTACATAATTTTTTAGAATGTAGGTGCCACCAAGAGTTTTCCTTACTTCTTTGTTCTTTGCAGATTCCTATCAATTTCTCATTTTTTATGATCCACTCTCAAGAAAAAATACCTATAGATAACATATCACCCTCAAAGAAAAAATTAAATATATAACAAAAAGTCCACGTAATTTGCAGTTCATGCAGTGATCATATTTTTATGTTTTCGACTTTTGCCTATAACTGAAAATTTCTCTATTCAAAATATATTATTCTGAACGATTAAGATTTCGATGAAAATGTTTATCTCTTATAATCTCAAAAGCTTATTTAGAAAATCTTCCGATTGCAAACTCATTTTTCAAGTGTTTAGAGTAAGAGTTCTGAGAAGATTTATGGTTCGAAAGAAGTAACTGAATGAGAAAAGGCGCGAAGGAACGTCCCTAACCTTAGACACAGGCGCGACTTGGGGAGGGCCAAAAGAACTTTCTGACCCGCTTACGCGGGGGTTGCACGACTCCGGAATTCCGGCCACTTCTGAAGAATTTTCGCACTTGTTCGTCTTTCGCCAGAAAAGCTCATTTCTTATATCGATGGGGTTGTTGAACAAGAATAATTGAAGTTGATCGAGTGTTTTTTTCGTGATTTGTACATCTGTATTGATGGTATAAATTTTACGTTACTTTCTGGAGATGTAAATAAGAAATAAGAGAAAAGGTGATGAAGTCTTGAATTAAAAGTATTAAGTTCAACACTCGTTCAGTTTCAATTATATTCAAGTTGGTGCACCGAAATTTAAAGCAAACCACGAAGGAACCATTCATACGTTCATAGTCACAAATTCTTAAAGGTCATACAATTTCCCTTAAAAAATAGATTCAACTGACTTTCAGATTGATCAAGAAGAAAAACCAAACCATAACCTCGAGTCTTCAATGCCTTCCTTCACTACCCCCAATCACTAGAACTTCCCTAAGCCCATCCAGAAAAAGCCTTCATTGAATAAAATCCATCGGCTCCCTCCTCTTCCCTCTCAATCACAGATACATGAATGGCCCACAAACCCAGGCATAATCCCCAAAGCTTCGTTCGATTCGGGCGCAACGAGAAATTCCGCAATGACCGCGTTGAAGCAGCAGGTGGCCCCGTTCGGGAAGGCGAGCTGGCAGAAAAGTGGATTGTTTCAGGCAGAATAAGAAGAAAAAGAAGAAAAGGAAGACGAAGATGTTGAAGAAGATGAAGAGGTCAAACATGAAGATGTTCACCTCCTGGAGGATGGAGTGAATGAAAGCCCACGTCGATCGAAGGGCCGATCGGGGGTGGATTGAAAGGGTGGCTTT
This sequence comes from Platygaster robiniae, assembly GCA_028476575.1. Lineage (NCBI taxonomy): Eukaryota > Metazoa > Arthropoda > Insecta > Hymenoptera > Platygastridae > Platygaster > Platygaster robiniae. Next base: position 12,574,006 of record CM052018.1, read on the forward strand.
GGCGTCCGGGGCATCGTTAGCGCGTTGGTTCCGAGAACGCTGGAAAGACAGGCAATGAATAGAGCGATTCCCGTAGCGCCGTCTCGCTCGCTATCTTACAGCCCCGGCATAGTCGCGCCTCCTTCCAACCCTTTGCCGGCGATTCATCCGTCGGCCCATTCTCCCTCTCTTTATTTGAGTATAATTATTGATTATCGGGCGACGGAAGGCCGGCTACTCCGGGGTGAGAGAGAAGGCGCAGGACGAGGAGGCACGATAAAGACAGGGGATGCCGGCTTTCGACGTAGGGGAGGGTTGAAGAACGGTACGGGAGGGTGATTAAGCTATATGCCCCGCGCTATGTGCAACTCCCCATCGCGGGTCGGCCTTCCCTTTCAACGTGGCCCCTTCTTCCAACGGAGCACCATCTCTCTCGGACTTTCTGTACTGACAATTAGACTTATAGGTATATCTTAGTCTGCTATCGATTTGATTCCACCCTATCGTGTGGGCATACACCAACGCAACCCGGTAAAATTTACATCGTGTATGCCACAACGGAGACGTGGATGTGCCGTTGGCTTCCAGTTTGCTTTTCTACCCCTTCCGCCCTTCTGGCTTCTGTTCTCTTTACTCTTCGACGTTCGGCTATCTCTGGCTTGCCTCTCGATCATAACCAAACGCGGACCGGCCAAAAGCAAGATGGAGGGTGCAGAGAAACATGGGATCAATTGTCAAGGACAATGGTGAAGCTACGGAAGACCAAGTGCAGATGATGGTCTTGGTCTTGGGGATCGTCTTCTTCGATTTGGCTATCGTACCTTAAAAGGGCACAAGTTATGTGCAATCAGCTTCATGAACAGATGGATTCTGCTGGGTCAAAAAGAATGTTGTCGGTACCTTTAAAGATGACCTTGAACTGGAAACGATTCTTGATTAGCTCTTAATGGGTTGAAGAAACTGTGGTCCCAACTGGAAGAATCTCTTCCAAAACAGACCTGATAAGATGAAGGCCCATTAGGTGACAAGATAACCAGAGAGGGACGAGTAGAATATTTTTCACTTGGTCAAAAATCAATGAAGCGTTTTGGGGTGATGAGATCCAAAGTTAGGGGGGGGAGGAGGGGGGCATTTAAGCTCGTTACAGAAGCACAAGGAGTGATTGATTGCACCTCGCGCCGCGTGCGTTGCTTGGATTTCTGACATAATGCTCTCGTTTATTGCCGGAGACGTAGTCGGAGCCGCCGCGGGTTCCATCGATAATGCCGGGATTCTAACAGGACGCTCAATAACGCGCTTCAAATCCATAAGTTATTAAGGCTTCGTGTGCGTCCGTGACGCGCTTCTGATGTAGCATTCATGCGGGTGGCTTCTGGCATCGGTTACAATGACCCCGCAGGTTCCCCGAGCCAAATTGAATCACCTACATCCTCCGGGCTGATTGCTAGATCATTCGGGTCGTTAATTAAAAGGGTTTCCATTGATTAGTCACGGTTCATTTTTTCCCGGCTACCACGTGGGATCTTATGGGAGAAAAAGTGAGTGTATGGTCGTGGATGTTCGTGGGCGTTGTGAGGTTGTGCTTGATTGAATCGACAGTCGATTGCCAATCGAACGTCAGTTTGAATTGGAATGATTTGGGAGGGAATTGATGGGAATTCTGAATTGGAATGATTGCGGGATAATGGGATATTATGTTTATTATGAATTGATAGAAAGTAGTTGGCGGTATTAAGCGAGAGGAGAGGGGTAGAGGGGAGGAGAAGGTTTTTTGAATCCTATTCTTTGTTTTGCGAGTTCAATGAAAATTGTCAGTAAGTGTTTGAAATAAATGAAAATGGATGAATAATAATGATTCGTTATATAATTTAAAATGCAAGACAGTCACTTCCCAACTGTCGTTTTAATCAGAAATTTATTTATAATTATAATTGAAGTAGGGCTTGGATTCGATTTCGATAATTCGAGGATTTTTACTTTCTAATTGTTTGTGGTTCGAGACTATTTGACCGAATTTCGAAGATTATTCCACATCAAATGTGTCTGTACGTGTTTTTTTTAATATGCTCCCAATTTTTTATGTAATACGAGTTGATGGTTGCAGATCTTGATTTAGCAAACGCGAAATAAAGGTTTCGGATATGAAAATGTATGTTTTTTTACTATACGTAAAATTTTGTAAATGTGAAAATTTTTTAGACTGGTACGTCTTTAAATATATATTATTTTTGGATTACGTACTTTTGTATCTGAAAACTGAAGCATTTTAATTCAGTTTGCAAATACTTATATTTTTTTTTTCGAGTGCAATACTATGGTTTCAAACGTCGATATCGAGTATTCAATAATTCAAATATAATGAATGGACGGTTATGGAAAGAATAATGCCATGTATATAAAATCGATGTGACAGATTTTCCAGCTCTAAGTCCCGATTATTGTAAATTTTGTAATTTTTCTACTGTATTTTTCAAATCGTTTGATCGGAAAAACACGAAACTGATAAATCTGAAGATCTTCAAATCCAGGAATTTTACTTGAAGAATCAAAAATTTTTCATTGTACTTATAGTGGGATTTAAGAAATTTTATGTGATTTTGAAGAAAAAAATTTTGCACTCGTATTTCAGAGATTATTCAATCATGAAACTCATTTTGGAAATGTAGAAATTGCATGTTAGATTTTTTTCTTTACGAAAATTATGATTGTTATTTTGTTATAATAAATAGGGAAAAATTATGTTCAATTAAAGATCATAATATTCGAATCACGTCGATTTAAAAACATCGTCATGATGGTTTAAGAAACTCAGTACATATTTAAATGTAGTTCTATGTTTAAAAAACGCTCTTATACTAATTTTGGACCGAAAAAGATCCCTTCTTCTACTTCTAGGTGTCTTGAAGAATTTATAATATTTTGTTGAAACAAAAGTTACAGTTTTAAGAATTTATTAATTTGTATTCTATGTAACAACATATCTTCAATTTTTTTAATTCTTGAATTCCCAAATTACAATACTTAAATTCTGCAAATTTTGATAGTTGCAAGAAAATTCATGATTTCAATCAACTTATAAATGCTGTTTTAAAAATTTAAGAATTCAAAAAATTGAACAATTAGGAATGTTATTTGCTGTAATTCATATTGTTCATAAGCTTTGAATTCAAAACTATAAATTTTCGTTTTGCAGGGGCTTGCAATTGTAGAAATTTTTTCTCCAATATTTCTCGACTTGTATTTGATTTGGAAAATAAAAATATTACTGATATCATCCAAAACAGCAGAAAAATGTTCGACCCAAATCGGAAAGATCTAAAAAAATGTTTGCATAAACGTAACGGAAGAAATTCTAGATTTTACAAATGCACATCAATGATTTCATGATTCACTTAAAAGAAATCGTGAAAAAATATCCCTGATTACCCCATCTTCCTTTTCATTCCATCAAAAAAAAAAAAAAAAATTCAAACTCAAACTTCTGAAAGTATTACCCAAATTCATTTCTATTTCAACTCAACTCCCAATGGAAATAAATGTTGAACCTTATTTTAAACTGTCTTCAAAATTTTTAATCAAGAGTATAAACCTTCCTCTATTCCCCTTCTTGAATACATTGTCAATGTAAGTTACACATCGAAATAAATTGGGAAGTTTACGCGATGCCAGCACGCTGGCGATGGTTATTAGATTGGAATTCATGTATAAATCCGAAGCGTCAATTACATGTAATTGCTCGTTGGACAAGACATTAAGGGGGCAAATTCGGGCCGAGCGCGAGAACGGGACGAAAAAAGTCGACGAAGAAGAGGAGCATGGGGCGAGTCTTTGGAAACGACGAAATTTCGTGGCGCGCGCGGCAAGAAGTTATTAGAGAAATGTTGAAATAATTATCGAATTGCCGAGCGGGGCCGTTGCGGTGCCCTTCGGCTCGGGCTTTTTATCGGCACCGGTACCGTGGGAAGATAAAGGAAGGCGATTAGTGTCATCCGAAGAATGCGGCGACGTTTTTTCGCGCCAACACGCATGCTTGCACTCTTTGGACCTTATTCGGCGATCGCGCGATTTTCCGTTTTTGACCTTATCGAAACGGACGTCCTGGAGGCGTTATCGTGCCGGAAATGGAGATGTTGGCTTTTCTCTGATTTCAGAGAGTTTTTTGTAGGATTTTGACCCCGAGTGTTTTAAATTCACGAATTGGTTTTAACTTAAATTTGATGAATTCCGTAAAACTTGGTTTTTAAAAGGGCAATTATTAAGGGGATTTAGATTTTTGTGTAAGATTTTGTGTATTCTCTCTATAGAATGTTTATTTTAACGTAATTAGTGTATTTTTCTTCAATTTTTTTAACGTGGATGGATTTTCAATTGAAAAGATCGAAAGATAAATATTTATCTTAGAATGGCTATGACAATTATATAGAAAGAAACTTACTTATTTTTGCTACAATCTAATAAAGAATTATGAGAGGAATTAATATTTTATAAAAATACTATGACGTGATTGTTTTGTTACTGATAATGTATGATACAATACTGAAAGTGTACTTGGGTAAGTTATTTATTGTTTGTCTTGAATTTATATTTAAATCCAGTAGGGAGCTAACTTTCTTCAATCAGTTTTCTTTAAAACTCATTCTTCTTGAGTTTACTAAAAAGTCTGTTTTTCCAAAGTTGTCTTTTCAAAAACAATTTATTTTCAAACATTTTTAATTAACAATTACGTTTTGAAACTTTTGTTCAATAAATAATTTTACTTAATGTTGTAATATTTTACAGATATACACATTTTATTCCACTGTACCAAAGTAAGATAGCAAAATAATCTCTTAAAGTTTTTTGTCTTTATGTATATTTTATTTTATTACAAAAATTTGTGAATAGATTCTGAAACGTGATTGACACTTGTAGTTGTTAGCATCTATTTACGTGATAATTGTTTACAACATCATCAGAACTTATTTTTGAAGTGCTTGTGATTTTATTATTTTGTGAAAGTTTTTCATTTTTTCTCAGTTAATTGTAAAAGTCTAAATAAGTATTCGAATGAAATCATAAAAAACAAATTTTTTCTAAATTTGTCTCCTTATTATTTTAATATTGTGCATTAGACATTATGGCGTGCAATTTTCAAATTTCAAGAGTAACCTTGAATATTCTGGAATATATTTATTAACATTCATTTACAAAACAACAAACTGAATCAGGCTTAATGTATCCTTTTTTTAATATTATGTGAATATGAAAAAATTGAACTTATTATATACTTTTTTTTTTGCTATTGTCATAAGGATAGAAGTTTGTAGAAGTTCCAATCGTCATCACTCTATTATCGCCTTTGAACTTTATAGACTTGAATGAAAAACTAGATCTGAATAATATAATTCAGTTATTTCTTTACGTTGAGCCAAATTACTTCGAAAACAATGATTTGTTGCGAAATAATTTCGCATAATTTTCAGAACTCAAACAATAATTTTTATAGCATGTAGTATAAACAGAGGTACATAATGAAAAAACCTATATAAAAAAACATTAGAAGTTTTGTTGTATTTATTTAAGGTTCTTTGTAATTTTTGTGACAAAAAAAAATTTTTTTCCGTCAGAATTCTGATATGTAACGTAATTTTTAATGAACCGTAAAAGATACTTCAAAATATTTCCAGTTTGCATGTAACTGATAAAAATAAGAAAAAATTCATGATATTGCAGATTTGACTTCTGAAAATTGATTAAAGAGTAGGTATTATTAAACTTCAAAAATCGTTTAAGAATTATTATTATTATTAAGAATATTATTAATAAGAATGTTATTAAGAATTGCTAAATAATTCTCATCAACTTCGGAGAGTGACGAAAAAACTTTCTTGTTTCTAAAACTTCATAATCAATTTTAAGCTTTGAAAGTTGAAAATGGTTCCTGCTGAGTTTTGATTTTTATCGAAAATTATCTCGTTCAGAGTTTCATTTTCAAGTAAGAAAATAACATTTCTGATACGCAGAAAAAACTTATTAATATAGTGAAATTTAACGATACAAAGCAGAAATCACTAGAACTCCCGTAATGAATTAAACCAAACATTTCTGCAATCAAGTTTATTTAATTCTGTTACAGCATTCGTTATAAAAATTCAATTTTCAGTATTACTCTTACTTTTACATGTGTTCCATCATAATTTTTGTTTTAAACGCTATTCAACTTTTAACAATTAAAGTTATTTTACTCTTTAAATTCGCACTTTCTTTATTTTATTATTAATTACAGGAAATTGAGTTCACCTAAATGAATTTTTGAACATTCTTAAATTATCCTCCTTCAAATTTTACGAGTAGAAAATTAATATTGTATAAATACCTTTTGCATAAAAATAGTAAAAATGATTAACTTTTTTCAAAAAAACATATTCCCTTAACCTCCCACATCACTCCCAAAACACCCCAAATCCCGCAAAAAGTCACCCCACCCCCAACCAAAACTCCCTCACAACCCCACACTAAAATTTCACGAACCGAAACACACGATTTCCCCTTCCCCCACCTCTCATCCTTGAACTTTCAATTTCTAAATCATAACTCTCCCCCGGATTAATCTCCCTGATCGCGTGTTTACCTGGGCTCTTACTCGCTCGGATCCGCCCTTTGTTACAAACTCCGGAATCAAAGGTGGAGAGGGGAAAAGCTCCATAATTTTTCCACAAATTTATCAAGCGGTCCGGCGATCGTCCCCGGGGGGAATCGGCGAGACAAAAAAGGCGCCGCGGAAAATGGGCGAGATGGAGAGAGAGAAAGAGAGAAAAAGTGAGATTGGGAAGGAGGAAATCATTCGCCTCGTCAGATATTGATACCCTCCTATTACACTAATGAATTTAATCAGAACGAATGGGAGCGGGCTTCGACCAGAAATCGCGTATTTGCCCGGGTTCCCCTCGGAGCGGCCACTGCAAACGGTTATTGGAGATTAGATTTTTAAATTGAACCTCCCGCGCAGACGACTCCCGTCTTTTTCCCGGGCGTCTTATAACCTGTACTTAATGTAGCTCTCGCTCCTGGTTTCTTCGCGGAATTAGCATATCTCGGTAAGTAATCCCCGGGCCCTAATTGAATTATTTTTAAATTCCCATAAAATCACGCGAAAATTACGGGCTACGGAAACGAAGCCGTTTTTCCCTCTTTTTTAGACACGGTGCAACGGGAAAGAACCATCATGTCCGTTGGCGTTGGAATGAGGATTTAGAGGCGAGAATTGAAAAGGAAAGAATTTGTGTTAGTGTATGTTATACGATGGATTTTTGAGTGGTACAATTATTTTGCATTGTTGCAATCCCAAGTATTCGATTTTCGGAAATCTGGGTTCACGTCGAGAATTTTCAAGTGGATGTTATTCATTGAAAATTTAGATTGAAACTGTATTTTGTCTATTTTTCCTGCTTATTTATGCATGAGTGTCAGTGTAAAATAAATAAATTATTTTTACAAACTGAAGAAAGTTTAAATTTATCTTCCTTTTCTAAAGATGATTTGCATTTTGTCATGTTTAGAGTCAAAGAGAAGTTCTAGTAAAACAACTGTCAACTAAAAATGGCACTTATTATACTTTTTTTTTTATTTAATTCTATTATTCATCCAAGAAAAAAAAATTAGACACATTGATACTACGAAAAACTATAATTATTCCAGATCTGGAAGTTCAATCCTCATTATTACACTTCCACTGCCATATGAATTACATTAGCATAAGTTAAAAAATTACCATTATGGCACAATCAAAATCTGTTGTGCATGGATCTTTATTATCTTACCAATATAAAATCGAAATTACATATCTTTTTCATTAGGCAATAAAAATATTTCTTTTATTCTAGAAAAAAAGTTTCGTTCGGAAAAATTGAAATTTTACACCTTTTGAAAATCGTTTTAGTAATGTTTTCATTTTCATTTCAGATTCCATTCTTTATTGTTTCCAAAAATTTTTCATAATAAAGCTGTTACGTCCTCAATACATTCTTTGAAAAATCAAATGCTTCTTTAACTACAAAAAAAACTTGTACTAATTGTACATCACGTAATTCGATAAAAATTAATTTCCACCAAAAACGCCTTTTTTCCGTTGCATGGAAAGAGTCTTGAGGGGATCCAGGGCTAAAAAGTATTATTGGACACGATTAATTTTCCGGGGCGTTTCACGCCGACGATCGGGAGATTTTTTTAACTAACCCGGCCCGAGGCCGCGATTGACAAACTTTTGGGAGATTGGGTTTTTTCGTGGGGCAATTACAGAAAGGATAGCGCGTGGGGTCTCAATAAACAGGCGAGATATCGCTCTCTACGGAGATAAGAAGGACCACGATCACTTTCCCACTCAATTTGTTTTCGATAAAAACGAAGGAAGGAAAAAATGTTTGAAAATGTTATATGTTTTTTTGTACTTTTTGTGTAGCTTGCTAGCAAAAAAAATAGAAGTAAAATACTGATTGAATGAATTTTTCAATCAGTAGTTCTTATTCGACAGAAATTTAACTACTTCATTAACCTTCAAATCGTGCAATAATTTTATTTAAATTGTAATTTTTTTCATTCCAAATTTAAAAAATCATTCTCTGATAGATTTCTCATGTTGAGTAATGAAACATAATTTTTAATTTTGAATATTCTTTGATAATCAGAACTTGCCCCCTCCCGCAGGTTTATAATTATTTTAAAACGTTATAATTATTGATTGAATTTTTTTTTTTTCAAGTTGACATGCAGAGCGTGTATCGGCTCGTGAAAACGTAACGGCCACGTCACATGCATGAGGTGAAGGAATCGTCAATAGCGGGTTCGTTCGCGGTGACATGCTGGCGCCCGCGTTCCAGTCAAGGCGCTTCCTCGTCGATTGAGACGTCCCTTTATTCGCGTCAGCGACTATTTGCGATTGATTGCGCGTTCGATTGTGAAAGAGGCATCATTTTCGTGTTTTCGTATTCCTCAGCCCAGTTGAATAAACACGGATACAGGCAATAGTGTTCTACACATCGACTAGATATTACGTTTCTTTAAATTAATTTATTCTGAGTCTATAGATTATTCCTAGAACGTTGAGGGGAAGGAAGGGGTAGAGGATTTCTAAATTTACACGTCTTTTGAAATTGTCGTTTTGTAGTAAGGAATCTATAGACTGAGGGAGACATTTTTTATGTACGTGTGAGCGACACGCATAGAGCATTTGGTGTTACTTTTGTTAAAACGTGTTGAAATGGGTTTCAGTTTTGAACAATTTAGATGTTTATGAAAAAAATTTAATGGAATTAGAGGAATTTATGGAAAAGTGTACAACTTTCTTAGCTGTTTAATATTATGAGATTTTGAAATAAAGCACCCAAGTATAATTCTGAAAAAAAAAGATTTAAAAAAAATGCATTCGTTACTATGTATTTGCTGGAGAAGTCCGACGAAGACGAAAACATTTTTTTGAACTTCCTGGGAATCTGGCTCGAAATTGATAGATATACCTACATGTGTTTTTTATGTATTTTTTTTGATAGTGAGGCTTGATCAGCATGTGAAAAAACTTAAAATTTCCCATGGAGCATTTCAAAATTATCTAAATTTATGTCCCGGATGAAACAGGCCACCCGATACTCGGGTTCGTTTTCCTTGTTTCCTATTAGAGATAAAATAGAGCAAAAAATTATCTTTTATTTCGAAGTCAACAAAACATGCTCAAAAATAATGTAATGATTCATTAGATGAAGTGTACGATTTTTAGAAAAATATATTAGTTTTTAGCTCGTATTTTCTAGTATGAAATTCAGTAATAGAATGTAAGGATTTGTTTTGAAAAATTATAGTCAAGAGTCGTAAATAAGATGGTGTACATGTTCAGTGAGATATTAAAGGAAAAAGGAAAACATTATACATTTGACGTTTCTAATAAAATTAATCAAAGGCTTATAAAAATATTGTCGAAAATACGTTTTTTTTTAGGTCAGGTTTAAAAATTTATTGAAAATATGAGGAACAAAGTCAATCTTTTTGTTTGAAAGACGAAGTAACATGAAAAGATAGAAAAATTCATGTATCTTCACATTCCTTTCATCTTAATAACTATTAAAAATCACAAAAGGTAAAAAATCAATTTTTAATAAATAGTGTACTCAAAATAAATTGCTATACAACTACTTATTTTACATTCGATTTTTCACATTTGTTCATAAGTCAATATCTGGAGTTTGGTTGATTATAAAATATTTTAAGAATTTTTTACGTACATGATTATCATTATTAGTTTCCTTCCATTTAATTTGGTGCGAAAATTCATGAAAAAATTATGAAAATTTGAATGAATTAAAAGACATGTCACACAAACATCGGTCTAAAAAATGAAATTCACCTCATTATAAAAAAACAAAGCAGTAAAAAAATACGAACTAACAACATTATTTCGTTTGTATGAAAAAAAGCAATTTTTTATATTAGTTCTTTCGATAAGATATTGATAATATCATGATACCAAGAATAAAAAACATCAGAAAAAACGTGTTTAGTCCCTTGGTACAAGAAACAACTTGCTATTCGTTCTCGAAATTAAAAAAAAATTCTTATTACCTCAAATAAATTCTGTTGAAGTAAGAATGACAATATGAATATTCAATAATCTCTGAATAACTGTAAGAGTTTTTCAGATTCTACACTATAAGAAAGCTACTTGATTGTAATAAAAAAGTAATTTATTAGCAGAGACTGAACCAAACACTTTTGTTTCAGTAATTGCATTTTTGTTGTATCTACCAAAGCCTTAGTTGATTTGATTTATAGCCTAAAAAAAATCTAGGAAAATCCTGCAACGTCCTCCAACCCCTCAAAAAGAAGAAAAAAGAAAAAAAAACCCTAACCAGAGACGACAAATCGGCCATTCCACGCTCCATCGGCGTTAATCGCCCCGCGTTTGATTCAACTGCAAATCCCCGACCCGAATGATTTCGTTAGCAAACGGAATTTACTTTTCCCGCTCTGTCAATCATCGGAATGACGACGCCCGCTGACGACGATCGAGCGTCTCTGCGGTAAATGGCTCAAGGGACGATTGATCGCGGGACGGTCGCGCTGCCTTCTGATAGACGGGGAAGGGGGGGGGGGTCTTTTCGCATCTAATTGCCGTAATTAAATCTTAAGAACTTACCCAGTCCACTATCACTGATAATGCGCCTTTGAATCCCCGGGTTTGATTGCCTTTGGAAATCACGATTTTCATCGCCAAGACGCCTTTCCCACCCTCGAACTCCCCTACAAATTGTTTTTCCAGCTTCGTCACCCTCGAAAAAGGCCGGCCTTTTTTTTGGGGAAAATTAGTTTCTTATCCCTGCGGTTTCTTGTTGATTCGGACGTTAAACAAACGACTTTTTTTTCGCGGAGCCGGGAAACGAGCGAGGCTCTCCCGCGGGGACTCGGGGAACGAATGCCGCGTTAATCGTCGTGTCCCTATCTTCCGGCACTTTCGATTTTATTGGTCCCCGAACACAGAGGCTCCATTTCATGTGAGATATTGCATCTGACCACGTGCGTTCACGATTAGCCGAAATCTGGATACTTATTTATTTCGTGGATAGATAACCCCAACTTCCCGCAACAGATATCTTGGAGACTAGATTACGTATTGGATGCCAAGTGTTTTCCGAAGCGGTTTTTTTTTGGGCAGGGTGGAGATTGATGGTTTTGTTTTCGGAATGGAGTTTTAGAGTTTTTTTATGGTGTTTGTGGTAAATAACATAATTTGATAATTTTCTAACTCTAGAACCCACAAAAACAAGTTATTCTAAAGAAACGATAAAATACGTCACCGAAAATACCCACTGTTTCCCCCAATATCACATAAACGCCACTTTTTCTGATCCATTGTTATTTTTTGCCCGACTTTTATGAACCTCGAATCGGGCAATTAAAAGCTCCCCGCACGTTTCCTCGTATTGATTGATACAGTCGCGTTGTAAATCGTGATGAACATGTACGGGGGCTGTAAAAAAGAAGCCATTATCGTGATGTGTCAACGTTATGTCAATGCGGGAAACGCTGGGAATCGATGAAACCGACGATTCACCTCCTCACTCCCTCAACTTTCTACCCCCCCCCCCCCCCTCGTCCACCCCCTTTAACCCTATCCAACGCAACCACGTTTTTATTGATAAATCGCCATCGGGCACGATTTGTTAGATTAATATTTTTGTGCGGTAGCTTGAATCATTAATCGGATTAGTTCGCCCATCGATCGTACTGTGGTGTGTGTTATTTTTTTCTTCACGTAAGTATGGCGATGGAAAATATATTTTGATCGATAGGAAAAATTTGCCGTCGATCGTCGCCGACGCGAGGGTCATAGGTCGCTCGTTATTCGTAACGGCGTCGAATGTTTGGCCGCCTTTACACACATCGCGCTCCGATAAAGATTTCTTGGCCTACTAAAATAAAGCATGCGAGGAGCTTGGCGCAACGCAAGCACGTGGGGAAAGAACGATGAACCGAACCACGCGTTATCGTTCTCGAATTTCGGCGGAATCACGTCACGCTTTTTTTCCCATCTATTTTCTCGATACTTTCGAAACGTGTGTTGTATTGCATGATCTTATGTATCTGTGGGTTATGAGTGATTTTGAGGTATTTTTTTTAAAGTTTTTCAGAAGAAATTTTTTGGAAATTCGATGCAAGACTGAATTTTGGGAAAATTAGTGCTACTTGGCTCTTGTTAGGTTCTGACAGATTTTTAAATGTGTGGAGGCAATTTTGTGGAAAAATTCGTAAAGCTTTTTCAGGTATATTCTAAAAATTTTGCAGAATCGTAGTGCGATGTAGAAACTTTTTATTTTTTCTGTAGTCAAGTTATCAACAAGAGAAATAATTGATTGATGAGAAAGAAATTTTTTGGCATGTAAAATGATATGCGGCAAAAAAGTCGATTCCTACAAATGTCTACGTATTTATTTTAGTTTTATTTGAAATTCGTTTACTAAATTTCCTACTCGACTTATCGAAAATTCAATATCATTTTTAAGAAATCTAATTATTTTGGATCAAAGATAACAAAATATTGAGACGGCAATTCAAATGTGATTTTACTGGATTTCGTAAGACAAAGCGAGAGAATAGACTTCAACAGACTAAAATTACTCTTTATTTTGAGTGAAAGTACTGTAAGTATTTCCAAACGATGGTTAGTAAAAATAAAAAAATATAACATATACATATATGTATTGATATAAGCGAATACCCAATTCAGAAATGAAATTTAGAGAATAATATAAAAATAATGGATTCAGAATATTTATTCAATTACCTACATGATCGAAAAAAATTCACAAGATTGGTTCTGTAAGCAATCACATTAATTTGACTTTCTAAGTCTGTCAAATTATATTTTTCGAAAGCAATTAATTTTCAAGAGTTTACTTCGTAAGAAAAATTAAAACCAATTCCAGGGCTAGAAATTTTCAGTTCGTGGGATCAAAATTCGTGAAACTGAAATTTTCAACGATTGAATAATTATATGATTTTTTGGTAGACTTATTTGAATCTGGAAAATTTGTGATTGTTATAGGAAAAAGTTATCACAAAAGTAAAAAAGTGACGACGAAAAACGGAATTACGTTTGGAAAAAGTAAAAAATCAATGGAAGAAATCGAACCCGAAACAGAAAGATGAAAAACTCGAGTAGATTATATTTATTGAAAGCATTTTGCTTGAGATATACTGTAAAAAAAATGTCCAGAATTTTAAAGAATGTGATTGATTTTCTACATATGCAGTAAAATGGGAAAATGATTATGTTGTCTTGATATTTACCCTTTTTTTAACGTTTTTTATCGAAAATATCGTAAACATACCAGAAAAGGATGACAATTTTTGAATGTAATTTTATTGAAAGTATTAATTATCATATGTTTCATGGAAAAATTTGCATAGTTTTTTTTTGCGTGCAACGTATATCATTTCAATTTTCAAATAATTGGAACTAACATAATCTATTTAATTCATCTTTTTGCTTTTTGATAAAGAATTGTTATGAAATTAAGAATGTGCCATTCGATTGTACATATTCCAGGAAAGAAATATTTCATTTATTATTTTATTTTGATTGGAAAAATTCGATAATTTTGGATCTTGCTATAACAAGCAAATAGTAAGTAATTAACAGGACAAAAATCCATATTAAAAAAAGTTCTTCGAAAATGTCAGTAGAAATTCAACATAAATGTTTTTAAAAACAAAAACTATTATAATCACGACCAATATTGAAAAATTCTATTCTTTTCAAACATAAAATATTCTTAATAAAATTCAAAAGTTGACTTCAAAATTTTGTTACTTGAATTGATCGATGAATTTTTTTTCCCTAACAAAGGGTAATTGCCGTTATTGTGAAGTACATGGATGTAAAATATAATTTTTGTTGTTTTGATAACGTGACAAAAAAAGAAAATCACAGAAAAAAGGAATCAACTAGTAATTCAAAGTGGAAGTTATAGAAATGCTTCGGAATATAATTTTTAAACTTGTTTCCTGAATTATAATACTAGAGAAATTTTTCTAATTTTACATGAAAACTTTCTGAATTTATCAAAAAGTTGAAAAACATACATTTTCATTTTCCATTAGAACATTAAAACCTCAAAATATGCCACTGTATTGCAACTTTAAATCTAGTGTATTAAAATTATTCATCTAATATGAGAAGTTTTGTAAATTTTGTTAGTTTTTTTTTGCCAACAAAGGATCTTTGATAAAGATAAAATAAAAATTAGATTCGCATTCAAAACCAATACATTTATTGCAATCACCCAGATTTCCAATAAGTAACCCAATTTTATTGAAACCACATCCAAGCATCCAGGAATTCGTAAAATCATTCAATTTCTCACTGAAAACGAAATCCTCCTGTTTTCCGATCCCCAAGAACAATCAATTAATCATAACCAGTTCCCGATAAATCGAGTATCCTTCTGAAACCGGGCTTTGGAAAATGCAATTGCGCGGGGTAATATGTAAAATGGGTGGAATTTCGGTGGCGATTGTGTTTGAACAAAGGGTATAATGTTATCACGGAGGAGTTATCGGGACAAGGAATGAGCAGCCTCGTGGCAGGGTCGGATCAAATTACGATCGACGATCGCGTAGCCCCGGGGATTTCGCCTCGGACAGCGCGGATCGGTCCTAAGCAAATGACAAAGCACGGCCAAGCAAGAAAGGGTTCCTCGACCGGCCGCAATCTACTCGCCCGTCCATCCGCCTCGTGCCGCGCAAGAATCCCCAGCAGCCTTTGAGCACGACGCGATGCCCTTGCGCGTTATCGCTGTCCGCTGTGACGGAAGTTACGTTCGGGCCTATCTATCGCTGCCCGACAGTGATCCTCAACGGGACGCTACGACAACCTTTCTAGATTCGAATACGTCTACGACGAATCGAGTCGTCAAGTTACGATAGAAACCTATGATTCGATACTACTTCAGGACTATTACTGTAAACCTACTGTATTGCCACAAAAGAAAACACGTAGTTCCTTTTTTAATTGAGGAAAAAGGTTCACTTGGAGCTAAATTCTTTTTCATGAAGTAAGAGAATTCATTATCTATAGAAATATCTTCAATTTGTTGTTTTAAAAACATTTTTTTTATTATTCGTGTATGCTCTATCATTATTTACATGATCTTATTATTCACATTTTAGTGCACAATTTAATTTTCTTTCATAACACTTACTTCAATTTGATGCTCATACTTATCATTTTATCACTGAATTAAATTTTTTTTTGTTTGTTTTTTCCTGAGAAAGTATTCTTGATGGTGTGTGAAATTGTTTTACAGTAGGTTATCCATATACAGTGAGTTCTGTGATTCTATTTACTGTATGTACAACTTTTTTCAATCTCTTTAATACAAATAAAGTTGGGAAATGACAATGGTTACGAATGATTTGACACAACTGAAACTACTGCATAAATATACAGTGTATCTAGTTTATAGCTACGGTATTTGACACTATCTAAAAAAAACAGAAACACAAAAATTTGATGATGTTTTTTTTTCTTATATTGAATAAATAGTTGACTTGGCAGCTTATTTTAGCTCAATTATCAAACTCTACGTTTTTTTGTATATAACAGATGTTTTTTGAAGTTGTGGTAAGAACAATATTTTATGCTATTACTGCATTGTTCCTGTAATGCTACTGCATTGCAACTAGTAACTGAACGTATGATTTTTTGTTGCTGTTAGTTTCTTTCGACAAAGATCATTTAATGAAGAGTTTCATTGGTTTTTGGTAAGTTATCGATAGAGTGAGTTATATTTACTGTATATGATACACTTTTACATATTTTACATACGAATTTACAGTACAAAGAATGTAGTTAAGTTACGATGGTAATCAGTCATTGCATATTACTTATACTATTGTATGTATAAATTTATACAGTGTAGCTAGTTTATAGCTACTTTATTTGACACTGTCTAAGAAAAAATATGAATTGAAGTATTTGATGTTTATTTTTTCTATTGTCAAATAAATTATTGACTAGGAAGCTGATTTGGAGTAAATTATTGAAACTTTAACTTTTATTATTTTAATATAATAAATACATACTCTTGAAAGTTAAGATAATAATGATCTCACGATATTATTGTACTGTTACTGTAATTATAATGTATTAGAACTATCAACTGAACGTTTGCTTTCGTTTTGTATTTTTTTCTTTACCGACAGAAAAATTTCAAGAAAGTGTAAACTTGGTTTAAAGTAAGTTATCGATTATGTAAGTTTTATTTATTGTATACAAAACGCGTCTTATGTTAATCGCTTGAATATTCATAGAAAATCCAAAGAAGGTGGTACAATTACGAAGGTAATGAATGATTTGACATTTATGATACCACTGTATAGATATACTGTAAATAAGGTTAATAGCTGCTAAAGTGTAATTGCATTTAAAACTGTCAAAGAAATACAGAAATATAAGTATCTTACGATTTATTTTCCTAATATTCAATGCAAGATTGTATAGTAAATTATTTTCCAGTTATTTATTAATACTGTTTTATTCATATTGTTACATAATAAACATTTTTATTTATTGAATATGTATTTGCGAAATAACTGCAATGAGCAATAGAAATACAAATAACATTATACATGAATAATATTTCAATTTGCTGTATGAATAGCAATACATGATATAATATTTACTATACATATACTTTAATATTATAGATAGTACGTAAGTATAATATTATTTATTAGTTCTTATACTTCAGGAGTAAGTGTTCTTATTTGTTGGAAACTTATTTATAAGTATGGCTTCTACAAATATTTTTCGTGAAGTTAAGACAGAAACAAATATATTCCACTGAGATTTTAGACTCAAAAGTATTTGATTATAAATTATTAAATTATAAATTTAGGTTTCTGAACTTGAAAGAATTGAACCATAAACAACTTGACTGTCAAAAATATTGAGAAAGGTTTCTACGATAACATGAAATCTTCTTATTATATATTCAAAATTATTGATTCCATCTACTTTCTTAGATCAGCTGAATATTCTCACTAGTTGGTTTCATTTTTGTTATATTCACTAATTGACAATCAATCTCCCTTTAAATTAAAAACGATACGACTTTGAATATTTTCATTGTCGATGTAGTATTTTTTCTTTCCTCATCAAACCTCCTTAACTTTTTTTTTTCTTACTATGATAAAAAAAAGTATTAATAATAATTTGGGTTTACACAATAAAAAATTATTTCCATCTCTTTTCAGACTTTATATCCTATGTAAATTCCATTGAATTTTGAAACATATCCAGTCAAGAGCTGCCACTGAAGCGACAAATTATTAATAAATATTTCCTCACTCAACATTTGACGAAGTTCTAACGTGCATGTCGATGTATTCGAGTTATTATTGAAAATTGGCATCAGAGTCGATTTTATTTTCAACGCGCTTTGGCAATTTCAACCATGATAACGCATTGACGGAACTCGAATATGCAAGTCATTGGGTACGGACCAAAAATATACGGAAATTTATTGTTAATGACTGGTGACACTGATGTTCAACCACAAATCTTCCACGGAAGGAATACATTGTAACTTCTTCATTTTAACTCACTGAACTGTAGGATGTCGTGTAAAATTTAGAAAGGTTTCAAATTTTGTTTTGAAGAATAGAGCTTTTCGGTTAAATAATAACTAAAATTATCAGATTTTAAATATTTATTATCGATATACTACGTTTAAAATAAAATATGAAATATTTGAATTTGTTGGCTTTTGTATTCAGAACTTACATTTCTATTCTTTTTATTATTAACCTAACATGATTAATTATAGCATAATGTGTCATAGAATATATGAAAAAAGAAAATATTCACAAAAATGACGTATAAATTTATGTATTTGTTTACCCAGTTTGTAATAGTAAAAAATAATTCTCAGAATTGAAAAATAAACTGAAAATTCATGAATCTTCGGTCAAATATGAATTATAATTCATTGTTATCATCAGAATCGACGATAAGAAGAAAATATATTGAATTTACATTTTTGACATCTAATCCCACTTCCACAACCTATTTTTTTCTAAATATATTATTCAAATTGAAGTATAAATGAAAACAATATTGGAAAATGTTCATTATGATGGTGACAGGTGTTCTCAAGGAAAGTAAATCGAAAAAAAGCGTGGAAATCTTGTTAGACATCCCCGGGAGTTGAGAGCCCGCGCAGGGCGTTTTACTATCGCGAGGACTTCCGGCCGGTCAGTGCTTGCTACGGGCCAGGCATCCCAAACTTCGCGGGAATTGCTTGCCGGCGTTTACACGTTGTCTTCCCCCGATGAAGTTTACTTTACACGTCGTTCGCGTCTCGTGGTTTCCGATTCCCCCAAACGAGCGATAAGGCCAATGTTCCTATCGCCACGCCATTGTCGAATCATTGATTACGTCCCAAATATTCTACATTTCTTCAAATTATTCATTCATCTATATTAACCATATGAACATACATTCTCTATCAATCACATTCCTCATCAAATCCAAAACTTTCGATTTTCTGATATAAAGAAACCAAAGCAAGACAAAAATATTCTGCCTATTTTTTTGTTCGTGCTGTAATCGTAATAATAGCAACGAGCATGGCAAATCGATAAAATTATATCGCGGAAAAGTTGAGGGCGTGTGGGTGAAAAGTTCCGCGAAATGCGCGTACACTTTGCGGTACAAAAGTTTGCGGATTGCCGAGTCGCGGACAAAAGGGCGAAATCCGAACTTTTCTGGACGATTCTTGCATTGCCAGACGGCGAATACATTTTTAAATAAGAGTTTTTTTGCCCGGATTTCCGTCCTCGTATCGGGAATTATCCTTTGGTCCCGGGCATTATCCGCCGTACGCGGGAAAAGGGTGGCTTCCAAAGAGGGAGGCCAGCTTGGGACGGATGACTGGACGCTTGGCCGGCTCATCCGTAAACCCAAACCACTGTCTGACTTGCGCGGCGCCGCGCTACTTGCTACCACTGCGCCAGAGCGTAGGTGCGCGGACCATACTTCCGCGGCAAAGGCGGGACCCGGAGGACGAAAATTAAAAAGTTTTCGCATGTGACGAGGGTTTTTTCCTCGCGATCGTCGTTTCCGTAACGAAGGACAATAATTCCCTGTTTTAATGAATTATTGAAAAGGCCTTTTTTCATCGTTGGACAGACGCTTCTTTTTTTTTTCCCTCTTTTCCTTTTCATCCAACTAGGAAAACGTCGGAAAGTTCGTTTCGATTCGTTAATTTCGTATTAGCGATGATTGTTTGATCCTTGTGCGGGTTGGGGGGAGGGGAGAGTTTCGTGTTAATTAGGAGAGTGAAGTTTTATGTTGATTAGGAGTGGTGAATGTGTTTTAGTGAGATTTTGATGTTGAGAGGGGTTGGGGAAAATATTTTATTCGGAGTTTTTTTCGAAAAATGCTTGATGAACGGAGTGTCAGATTCGGGATTTTTATGTTGAAATAGTTCAAATAATTTGAGAATATTAGGAAATAATTAAATGTAAGATTTCATGGATTTAGATAATGTCATCTTTAGTTTTTTTGATTGTAAACTTTGAGAGTCGGCTAACTTCAGCATTTACTTAATCATATTTATGATTTTAGAATTTTATCATGATAATTTGCGAATCGAAACGAACGGTGTAAATAATTTTTATGTAAGAAAGGCTTTTAATGTTATTTTTCTAATTAATTATATGTAAAAATATTGTGTGTGAACTAGTGTTACAATTAAAGTCGGGTTGAATTTTAATTATTATTGTTCGAAACTTACATAAAACAGCATGTTTGAATAAAAGACGTCAATACTTGATGGATCGAGAACCAAACAGTTAAATTACAGAAGTTTTGTAACTTAAACCTAAAGATTTCAAATATTTAGATTAAATGAAGAAAAACGTCGACTTCGAAATGACAATAAATGGAAAAAATTGAAATAGTTTAAAAACGTGTTCAAAAAACATACAAAAAGTTAGGTAAAAAAACTAAAGAAATCAATAACATTAATTATGGAATGTAGTAGGTTTCTATCAATAAATAGGAACTTAAAACGATAAACCGATATTTTGTATTAGATGTACTGAATCATTAAAATACGAGAATTCTAGAAATCGACTACTTAAGACTTTGATATCACGAAAATTAGATATTCATTTCGAACGTTAACATAATGGTAGATTTTTATTACAATAGCTACGAAGTGGACAAAGTTCAGAAATCATACCTTCGAAAATTAAAGTACTTATTTTGCAGAATAAACCAATAAGTAACAAAATAATAATTCTAGCATACAGAACATCAAAATTCTAAATCTTGGAAAAATAAGATTTTGAGAATGGAGTTTTTTCGATTATCAACAGAATCAACGATTTAAATTTTTTTTTTTTTGATTTACAATGGAATTTGAAAATCAGAAAACTTGAAATTCGAATAAAACAGAACTAAAGTGATGAAAAAATTTGTAGTTCATTATTGTAGATTCAAAATCTTGAAACGATTTGATTTTACAATGAATATTATTCTGAGAATTAACAGAATCGAAAATGTCGAGCATATTCTTTAAAAATTTTATACTGAATTTAAAAAACACAGTAGTCTGAAATTGATAAAAAAAAGAATAAATATATAATTTCAGTAGTTGGATATCCAACATTCCAAAACTTCAAGTGCTTCAATTTTCTAAAATTATGTTTTTTTTTTGGCAATCAACAGGATAAGAAATCATTGTTCTGACCTTTAACAATGTAAAATAAAATTTGAATTTTACATGACTTGGAAGTATAAAAAACACAATTCAAATAATAGAAAGGTATAATGTCGAATTTTTCACTTTGTAAACAAGAAAGTGACCAATGCCAGACATTTTATTTTTAAGGCATAAAAGCGATTTTTGAAAATATCTTCAAGAAGATTTTGTTTTTCTGTATCTCTGTGCATGTATATTGGAAACAAAGTTTATCAACTAAATCATCCAAATTCTTAATATTTCGAATAATTTTTGGTTATTTGAATTGCCTTAAACTGTTTTCTTCGTAATTATTTTGATTCCATATAATTTTAATTTCAAGAATGTCACATACCATGTCAATTGTTTAGGTTTTTATTCTCCATTTACAAGTACTTTAGATCGTTTATTCCCTTTTCAACGAAAACCTAAAATCTGATTCTTTTTTGTTGCAATCATATGATTTTCGTTCTGTGGAGCTTGATTTTGATGAATGCAAAAAAAATGAATAGAAAAAATACTGGAAAAATCATGACATTCTCCTTGAGAATAAACTATGCATATTGCAATGAATAAGTCACGTATGATTATGAACAAAACACACACAAGAAAATAAAATTTGAAACTTAATATCCCCAGTATTTACTTCTTTCTTATATTTTTAGATCAAGCATAAATTTTTAAAATTTTTCTAGGCAATCGAAAAGAAAAAAAGCAAAAACTGATATTTCATCTCTTTCACAAAAAACCATATAAACAATATCAGAATAAAATAACCACCCTAACGTAATGGAAATAAAAAATTCATACAATCCATAAACCGAGACCCACGACTTCTCCAGAAATAGTGATTAATCCAAATGAGCGCCGGCTATAAAACCACGAACGCACCTGGTGATTTCTTCCCTCGTTTCCTTGTGACTCGCATTATTTTTTTTCCGTCCGATTGTGATTGATCACCGCCTCCGATCGCGGCTCGCTCAATGAATAAAACAAAAAGCGAGTTTTAAAGCCGCAGAGACAAAAAGGGACCCCTCCTCCGCCCTCTCCCGGGCGGTCCCTCCCCCAGAAATATAATGGAGTAAAATTCGTACGACTCCATATCGGCACGATAAAAAGACCTGCAGACGGACGGGGCGCACAAAGGAAGGATTAATTTTAAATATCGTATATACTTGCAAAGGCGGGGGAGAAAAAGCTCCGGGGGATGAGCGAGCCCAAGCTCCGGAGTAACGAAAATCGCGGGTGCTTAACGAGCGATGTCTCCGGGGTACGCGCGTCCTGGATTTCACCTAGCCGAGGCCGTGACTTTCACCGCGAGACCGAGGGTAGGGAAATCTCGGGAAAAAAAGGGATGAAAAAGAAAACCGCGGCCGATGTTTCGCAAACATATTTTAACGTGAACGACGTAATCCGCGCCGGCACGCGCGGTCTTGGGAGCTTTGAAACGATGCCAAAAGTCGCTCGCGTCTTCGACCCATGGCGGGTTGTTGTTGGTCGGGAAATAAACAGAAATGGGCGGTAATTATGCGTTTTCATCGACCCAGAGAACAAATCCAAGCACCGGATGGCACTGGCGAGAAGAGAGAGTTTGGGAAGTAATGACATTGACAGAAGTATCGGTAAAAAGTTTTTGAGGGGGTAAGTAGAGGACTACCCTCTTCGTTCTAGGTCACATTATTAGCATAGCTCATAAAACGATTTCCAAGGGGGGGGGGGTTCTTTCAATTAATTTTTTCTGCTCTAGAATACTCTGAATATTATAAAACATGAATTTTTACATATGAAATTTCTACTTTTTTTCAATAAAGTTTATCAATTCTTAATTTGAGGCGGAAACATTTCAATTTTAAGTTTACATGGCTACTCCTAATACTTACTGGAAATTTATTTAGATATGAAAAAAGTATATATACATACTGAAAGAATTTATTTTTTCTGAATTTTTCGAAGGGTTTCAACCCCAAAACTCTCCTAAGTGTTTACCACTCTACTTAATGATCAATTTTTTCAGCGAAAATTTTGATGAAATTTAGGTACACTCAAAACTCAAATTGAAACAAAACTTTTCTTGCCTTCAAGAGGTTCCTCCTTTTATCTCTATGGAGTGACAATATTCAGAGTGTAAAATAAGGAGTAAAAGAAGAATAAACGAGTTAAAATCTGCGCAACATCACGATTTCGAAAAAACCTATTGTCAGGGACTCCAAGTTTGCAATGTAACTAAAAATTCGCTTCTAAAAATGACGATTTTGTAAATTAAAGTATAAGTACTGAGACCATCCCTTCGCTCTCCTTTTGAAGAAACTCGAAAAAGACCAAGCCGCGAAAATCGCCGGGTAATCTCGTTTCGAGGCGCGTCGAGATAATCCGCGCTGTCTCGTGCGCGTGGTTTTATTCAAAGGATTGATATTCGTGGGCGGGCAGAATTTTTAACAAGCTCGCGCGCTCTTTCGAGCGTCGCGGAAAAGTTATGAATCTAATTTCCTCAACCGTGCATCCCTCACCCCCCCCAAACACCCCCTATCGGGCGACGCAAAATTGTATCCTTTTTTTCCGGGGTCCTGGAAAATTGCCTGATTACGGGAAACGTAGGGTCAATCGATCCCCGTGAAAGTCGTCTAAACTCTGACGAGGGTACGAAACGGAAAGGGGCATGGCCGCAAAAACACATCGAACTCGCCGCCCCGAATCCGCGGGAGCTGTGAAATACAGTCGTCTGGTAAGAGTTACTTTCTCATTATTTGGAAATTTCTAATTAGCGCTTCGGCTGACAATGATCGAGCGTCTCGCCGGGCGCGTATCTTTCTCTCACTTGTCACTGTCTCGCGGTTTTTCCCGTCTTGTCCAACGGGCTATGTATAACGTTCGGCGCGGGTGAATTGCTAATTTTTTTTGTTCCGCACTTTCAAGACACGCGAGGAGCTTCTAGAAAATTTTCCGTGAATTTGGAATAAATTGAGTAAGAAAATTTGATAGATATTTACAGTTAGCATTGGAAAATTACCTTAGAACTTCATTTTTTGATTACTAAATAAATCATTTATCTGAATCATCAATAAATATCTGTTTGTTCATGTCTTATCAATGAATTTCATTTCAACCCATTTCAGCAATTTTTTTCCCACAAATTGTGAAGATGATGTGAATGAAACGCCACTGCTTTTTTCCCTTATTATTTCACTCCACGATCTGAATCAGCGGATAACTTTTATCGGGAAAATATGCGATGCGAGAGCGTTTCGTACGTTTAGGAATCTACTCGAAAGTTATGGGTATCTAACGATATCGAGCCGCCCGGAATAACCTGTAAACTGTTGATTGCACGCAAGTGGCTTCAGCTGAGTGGGCGATTCCAATTCAGAGCAGTTTTTCAACGAAAATATTGTCGATCAAGCAACCGGAAATGCGAGTTATTTGGGGCCTACCAACGATAATTTTTTTTTCACCGCTCTCGAAAAGCCACTCGAAAGTATTTAGGGAATTACAGAAGTAGTATGCAGTGCTGGATTTTTAATCGAACGATTTTATGCTGAAAACGTTTTTTTTTTCTTTTACAAATTTTAAATCAGATTCCTATCAAGAATTTTTATTCATTAGAGCACTACATAATTTGAAATTCCAGGTTCTATAAAAAAATTCCAAGCGACAATAAGCCAGATAAAATGCGGCGCGTTCAGTCCCATAAGTAAATAATTAAGAGCTCTCTGTGTTTTATATTACATCGCGATTGATTCCTTTGTAGAAGAACTACGCGCGCGTTTTACGACGGAAATTATAGCGGAAGAACGCGGCAAAGCGTTCTTTTCTAATCGGTTTTACGGCACCCGGCGCCCCGTTCTTATCAGGGATAGGTGCGGGAGACGATAAACTTATCGGGAAATATTTGTCCCACTTATCGCACGATTGTGAAACTGATTTGTCTGTATTAGCAAAAACTAAATTTGTTATTTTAAACAAAAAATCAGCTTAAGTGTGAGTTCATTATTTTATGAATTCAATTATTATTTTATAGGCTTGATGTATGGGAATCCAACAAGGAGTTATCTACGATTTTTTCGAAGCTTGAAAATTATTATGTGCGTGTCTGACCCCTGAAATTTTTTATGTTATGCTGGAAGAGAGAGAAAATCGTGTTTTTCGAAGAGACGAAAAAAAGTCTCTCTGTGATCCCTTCATTAAGCAACGTGTTTTCAAACACTCGTCGGGCGTATTTGCCTTGGCATCGCTTTCATCTCGACCTTCTCCGAAAAAGCCGAGGGACACGGCTAATTTGCGGCTCGATCATCCCTTGGAAAAAGGGGAGACGAAAGAAGGCTAATGAGGGGAGGGTTCTTCGGAAGTAGGGTATTGGAAAGAATGTTTTGATTCCTTAATCCCTTTTAAATTTAGCGCCATTACCAATTTTCTCAATGTTGAATGATTACCAGTTCTTACCGACTTTCCAAAAAAATGGAAAAAATTGGAGACATGATGAGACGTGAAATTATACAAAATTAATAATACGAATGTTTTGGATTTAGAATTATATTAGAATAGGATTAGTTTTACTTCCATTTCAGAACATTACAATTAAAACCCATCACAAAACGCAACGATAAGTAAAGTTTTCTCATCTTGAATCTCCCTAATTACTGACCCTTTAAAACTCCCCAAAACTCACAGTTTTCACAGATTCAAGCCCATCTCCAAGTGTCGCCAACGTCTCAAAGTCGAAGAAAGCACTCGAGCGATCTTTCGAAGCTCCGAACAATGCGGAAAACACTCGAACGCCGGGAAAAGCGCGCTCGGTAAAAACAACCCCAAGAGTTTGAGAAGTATTCTCCGGGCCAATAAAGGCACTTTCCCCGGCGTTTGGGGATACACCCTTTCTTTTCCTATTCCATCGGGAAAAATCGTTCGCCCGTTGTAATCCGGGGAGCCGATAATCGACGCCCCGAGACCCTCTCTCCCTTTTTCATCGCTGAAACAGGACATTTCAGCGGATTTGCTTTCGCGGATAATGTCCTTATTGAAAACGAAGAGGCGCCATTACTTCTTATTGTTCTCCGGCAGCCTGGGCTCCGGCTAATGGACGATTGATTTGCGTCGTGTAAAAGGGGCTAAAAAGGAGGACGTAATGGCTTCCATTCGAAACACATTATCATCCGGGGAAATACCCCTTCCCCTCCCCGCGATACGAGAATCATTGGGTAATTAATATTTGCGCCACGTCGCGCGTCTTATTGCATGGCGTAACGATCGATCGATCGGTTTATTGCATGCGGGTGAACTCAGAGCAGAACGACGATGTACTTTCATGGATAATGAAAATGTTCACGAGTTCAAATCAAGTTGAGTCAAGCTTAGTTAATGCGAGCTTAATATTTGGGTTAAGTCAATGTTAACTTGAGGTTCATTTTATTTAATTCAAGTTTGATTAAGGTTTAGCTGATTTAAATTTGAGTTGAGTCAAGTTCAACTGATTATGACTTAAAGCTGAAGTTAGGTGAGGTTGTATTCACGATAAGCTTAAGTTGGAATGGAAAGAAGTAGTATTTGAACTTAAGTTGAACTTGAGAGAGTCTGAATTTCAATATAAGCTGAACTATATTCCAATTCAATTACAATTTAACTGTCTATATTGAGTATGACTTGAATAGAGGTAGTTTTATTGTAACTATAACTTTATTTGAGTTGAGTTTAATTTAGGCACAGCCGATTCAAACTTGAATTGAGTCAAGTTTGACTAAGTTTGAGCTCAAGTTAAGTGCAGCTGAAACTTAGATAAGCTTAAGTTGTAATTTGAGGAATTGTATTTATGTTTTGTTTGACTTAGGTTCAACTTGAGCGCGTCTGAACTGTAATAGAAGCTGAAATGTACTTAATTTCAAAGTGCAGTTCAACTTGAGTTGATATTAGATATTTATGACTTTGATGATGACAATGTTAAGTCAACTCTAACTTTATTTTAGTCAAGTTCGATTTAGGTACAGCTGATTCAAACTTAAGTTGAGTCAAGTTTGACTCAGTGTAAGCTCAAGTTATGGGAGGTTGAATTCAGGATAAGCTTAAGTTTGGATTAAAGGAATTGTATGTCAAGTTATATTTAACTTAAGTTAAATTTGAGTGAGTTTGAGCTTTAATAGAAGCTGAACTTTAGCTCATTCCAATGTAAGTTCTATATTCATTATTTTTAGACATGACTTGGATGACGTTAAAGTCAAGTTACGTCCCACTCTATTTGAGTCAATTTTGATTCAGGTACAGCTCAAGGTAATTCAGCTCAAGTTTGACTCAGTGTAAGCTCAAATTACGGGAGGTTGAATTTAAGATCAGCTTAATATTGATTTGATAGTACAGTATTTTAAACTATGTTCAACTTAAGTTGAACTTGAGTGAGTATGCACTTCAACAGAAGTTGAACTTTAGTTCATTTCAATGTATGTAAGCTCAACTAAATTAAATGTTAGGTATGACTTGTATCAAGCCAATGTTGAGTTGAATCGAACTTTATTTGAGTAAAGTTTGATTTAGGTGCAGATTGTCTTTATAGCATTGCTTTTTGAATAATGTGTAATTTAAGTTGAACTTTAATGAGTCTGAACTTTAAGGGAAGCTGAACTTCAGTTTATTTAAATGTGAGTTGAACTTAAGTTTATCGTAGACATGACTTAAATGAAAATAATGTTTCGTTAACTCTAACTTTATTCAAGTCAAGTTTATTTAAGTACAGCTGAGTCAAACTTAAGTTGAATCAAGTTCGACTAAGGTTATTCTTAAGTTAAGTTAGTTTGAGTTAGAACTTAACTTAGGGTACACTTGAGAAAGTTTAATTCCAACTTCAGTTCAACTTAAGTTAAACTTGACCAGATTGAGCTTTAACTCAAGCTAAACTCTTGTTCATTTGCATTTGGCTTCAAATGAAGTTTACTTCGGTTTGAACTTCGTAGAAACTTAAGTGCAACTCAAAGTTTCGTTTCCATAGTATATCAATGCTTTTAGAACATCAGGACATGAAAATTAAACCAGTTTCGTCAAGATTAACTTTAATTCATCCACTTTGGTCAGTAATGAATTAGGTAATTAATCTTCAATTTTCAATGTAGATTCCTTGCCAAAAATATAAATAGTTTTCAGTCAATCCCGTAACTTTTAGGAAGGTGTAGATTCGATGATTCTTAAGAAGAAAAATTTTTCACACAAATTCGTACGCTCCAGAATTTTCAGAACTTATTCGAGTCATACATTATATTTTAGAGAAATTTTCACTCAACTAGTTTTCAAAATTTCAAAAATGCAAAATAATGAGTTCAGAATTATTATTTCACATCTCATAATTTCCCGAAAACTTATTTTGTCCTTTTTTTACTGATATTTAGCACAAAAACAAAACAAATAATCTCGACTATTTGCTGAAATTATAATAAAAACGCACAATCTCATCCTTTTTTTCTAATTTCCAGACTTTCTATACATATCCAGCACTCATATCGTATTCTAGAAGCCTGCTCGAACGACAGCTTGAACTTCAAGAAATCGGGGACTCTGCTCGAGCTTTTCTTCAGGGAGATGCGAAAGAAAGATCAACGACTCGCGGTTATTTTTACGGCCTGGTTATTTATCCCCATCGATAAATATACGATAATGTTATCGTCGAACGCGTGAATCCCGCGTGGGAATCATAATGAAAGACTCCCAGGGCGTCGCGTTCCTCGCTTTTAACGAGCCGCGCGGCGCGAAAGTTTGAGATGCTTTCGCTAAATATACACGTGCCCGGCCAACTTCGACGTTGTGCATAAGAATTAATGGAAGCGCGGAAACGCGGGGCCATTATCAAAAATTACGGTGTTTCTGATTGGTCGTTATTCGCGGGCGAGAGGAAGCTCTTCTTTTAATTCTGAGGAAGTTTTCTGAGCTTTCTATCAGAAAGAGATACTCTTGAAAGTCATTCAGAATTTATTTCAGATTGAAGAAAGCAAAAGAAATGTTAGCTTAGGAAAATATTAACTGTAAATTTTCAAATCTACTCAATTTTGAGGTATTTTACTTTGAAAAAAAATTTCTCTTCGAGTTGTGGAAGCAATTTTGCACCTAGATCGTGAGAATGGAGGGCTCCGGCAATCGCGAGTTTGCACAAATAGACAAATGGAGCGCGTCGGAAGTGCGTGTGCCGCGTTAGTCATTCAAATCGCGGCGAACCCCGCACGACACGGAGCGCGAGGCGCGTGATTGCGCCACCCGCGGGTGCTGCGGGCTTTCACGATATTCGCAGCATTGTTCCCTCCCGCGTGCAACAGTTTGGAAACCTGCTCGCTTTTCCTGCCCTACGATGTCGTCAATACTCGACGCTCGTGTGTACATGAAACGAGAGGTAAAAAAAAAAACAGTTTGACGAATCGATCGTTTCCGGCGTCCGCGCAAGGTGTCATCGAGGATCGATTAGAACAACAGTTTCAATGGAAAATATTTCACAATTCAACTCTTAACAGAGACGAATATTCAGGTTAAAAGGCAATTATTTGAGAATGAATTATATCAGCTTATAAATTGAATAATAGGAAGAATGATTAAACAATGGAAAAAGGGTTTGTAGATTTGAAAATTTTGAAAAACCAACATTAACACTTATTTATCATGACAAAATATAAGACAATGGTGAGAATCTCAGCTCTTTATGATTTTTCATTTATCTAATTCAATTATATTTTCTTTCATGTATTCTTAAAAAAATTTAAGTTCAGCAATGAAGAAAACAGAACTCTATTATTCATTAGGAAAAGTTTTTTGTCTGAAATCATCCGAAAGTTTCATGCTAGGAGTAATAGTTAACTCATAATTTTTATAATTTGATTAATAATAACAATAAAATTATTATTCAAAGTCTGATACTTAAAATGATCGTAATAAGTTATATGATGAATATAACTTTTGTGATTGAAATGAAATATTGATAAAAATTTATTATTCAATTTTTTCAAAAGTAATAATACACGACTTATGATGAATGTAATGAATATAATAACCATAGCATCAATACTTATTGGTATTTGAATAATAATTACAATATATGAATTTTTGTATCAATTATAATAGACATGATTAATTTACATATATATTATATATATCATATATAATATATAATTATAAATAAAATAAGATTCATGCAATAACAAAAACAAAAACAAATTTTTTTGAAAATTAAAAAGCTACTCAAGAAACATGGAATGACTTAGATTTTATACAAATTACAATCGAAAAAGTGTGTTTCATAAATATGAATAGTGAAATATGTTGAATTAGAATTTTTATCTCAATGTTAAAAAATTTGAAAAAATAGGTAACAAACTAATCGTACACTTGAAAATTTCATACATTTTAACACACAATTATTGTAATGAATATACGTATGATATTAATTATATAATATCTTAATAGAAAAAATGTTAAGTTACAGTTTACTGAACCTATAAAATTGTTTTTTAATCTAATTATAGAAATATGAAATTTGTAATGGGAAGAGTTGAATGTAAAAATTGCTAAACGATTAACCTTAGCGACTTTGTAGAACTAGCATGTTATTATTATAAAAAATGTTTTATAATAACATTAGCTGCGGTCTCATTTGATTACATTCCTCAACATTAAAGCAATAATAACATTTTTTTATTCATTCCATTTTTCAATTTTGCAAGTATTTTCTACCCTCTATAAACGTACAAACCTAAATATCAGCGATTGGAAAAAAATATCAATCGTTACAGGTTCGTCATAAATAGTAGAATTCTTCAATGATATATTCTACGGATTGAACGGAAAGTTTAAAAGTAGTTCCTTGAATAATCAATGCTATTAGACCGATTATTCCGTGCATTATTAAACACGTGAGTTCTCTGGAATTATAGATTGCTGGTAATCGAATGATGTATTACGAAAAGTATAGCAGTCGAAAGTTTATTCAAATTAGGTGATTGATGGCCAGGTTCGAATAACGTTAATATTATTGAGTGGGTATCATAATTACTGCTCGTATGATAATTGTATATCAGTTTTATCAAATCAGCTTGTATTTGTAATGAGACAATTTTTTTTTGCTGAAGAAGAATGAAATGATAGAAGTGAATTTATGTTTGACTATTTTATTTTGGTGTTTATAATTTTTTGTTTTTAACAGGCAGTGTTTGGGAGAGGATTTGTTTATATGAAAACGATTTGTTTGATTGCAATTAGTGCGAATGTTCTTACCTCTTTGTCTCTCGCCTGGAATTCTTGCTCAACATTGCTGTTTGGCGTTCTTCGCAGATTAGTGTCGTGCGCCGAATCGACACCCTGAGGATTCTGGGGCTGTTGCTGCCCCTCAGTCTTGGAATTCCCATCGCTCACGGATGCAAGCTGCTCCTTCAACGCGGAGACCTCTTTCTCCGCCAACGTGGCCCTCTGAAAAAGCGAAAGACACAAATTAATTAGACACTTTCTTGCAAATTTCAAAGTATTCGTATATTATTGTACACTATTTTATATTAAGTTTCTACGACACTACAATTTCGGAATCCTTACATTAGTCTTGTTTTTTTTTTTTTTTATAAATAAAATTTTTTAAAATTTAAATTTTAAATTTATTATTAAAAAAAATAAAATTTTTTTTAATAATATTCCTGGAAACCATATATCTATATCTGACAATGATAATTTGAAACTTTCACTCTCAGCTATTTATATTGTATCGAAGTTAAGAGTAAAACTTCTACAAATTGCGATCGGTTAACGTCGATATAAATTCTGTTCTGTTTTTAGATATTGATTATATAACCTCCTGTGAAATGGAACTGAAATGGATGTACTTAAATTGCAGGAGAATTTCAATATTTTTCACAATTGAATTCATTATGAAACCTTTTTTTTAAACGATAGAGTATTATTCATAAGGTTTTTTGCAACTTATTTGATAATTTTTAGCATGATTCTGGGTATTTTTTATTCGATTTCGAACGAGGACAATCAAGCGTCGTTTAAAAAGTCAACAGAAGTATCGTCGCTGTGTCTATTATGAAAGTCATTTTTGATGACATAACATCACATGATGCGAAAGAATAATGGATATTCACGAAAATTTTAACTTGTTCTTGAAGTTGTTGATTTTTCGAGTTTGTGGCGAATGGAATTTTGTGAATTTAAAATGTCTAAGATAAATTTCGAAATGTAAATTATGGGTTTAGGGTACCATCATGTCGATTTTCAAGTTTGAATATTTATATATTTAATTTCTCTTTGTAATAGTTAAGTTAGGTTTTGGATTTTGATTGATAATATTCAGCTTCTGAATTCAAAATATCTACAAATGAAATTCATGGTTTACATGGTTCGAGAATATTTACGTTAGAATTGAAAAATCTTAGAACAATATCAATATTCTTACTTGTCGGTAATTTTAAACATTCTAAGAAATTTTTTCGGTAACTAAGTTTTTTTATATTTATTAATTGCTGTAATTGATAATTGGTATGAGTAACCATTTTTCAAAAGTTTTTTTTTACTTTTACGAGTAAATTAGTTACTTCATTATCAGAAAATAACTTAAGTAGCTGGTATAAGCAATGACTTTACAGGCTGTCTAATACTATAAATAGTAACATTAGTTATCAATTGTTCAAATAACGAAAATTCGCTATCTTTACAATAAAATGAATAAAAATAACGTTGATACAAGCTAGTCATATATTTTTCATCTACTAAAAACCTGATTGTTTGAGTTGTATAAAAATCACTGCTAATTTTAGCTGGAAATATAGTAAAGATAAAATAATTATCATCTCCAGTTCAACCAGTAATTTAAATTAAAAAACTTCAACATATGAAATAGCTATGATAAATGTTTTGTTGATTTCAAATCTTAGTTATTAAAACTGGTTACACTTGCTCATAAACATTGATGTTATATTGAAAAATTCAGGTGTAACATTTGTAATTCACAAAAGCAAGAATCATGTGATAAAAAAAAAGGAATGTATATATGTAAATCAAAAAAGTCTGGCTGCGATTTTTATGTGTAAATGGGTAATAACAAAAAAAAAAAAAAAATGTACTGGATTTTTCTCCAGTTGTAAAAAAAATTTGTGTTTCTTTATATTGTTATAAACATCTAAATTAGGAATAAAAGTAGTTAAATCCTAAATTTTGATGAGAGTTCTCAAACAAAAAGTAGTAAATATTTAATTTTTTACAAACAGGCCTGCAACAGATTGATTAAGATCTTCTGAGGGGGAGGGGGTGATTTATATACATTTGTGAATGTAATTATCGTTGGAATTGATACATAAATATAAAATGACATATTCATTTCATTATGAAATCAAAATTTTCAACAGGTCAATTTATCAACTTTACAATGAAATATTTGCGAAAAAACTGTCGTATACCGTCATTAATTTTGAAAAATATGCAATAAAAAATTATAAAATTGATTAATTCCATGAAATTGTACATACAAGTAAGCGTAGTAATTTGTATTTCACAATAAATGTACAATTTTTTTGATTTGTTCCCACGAACACAGCAGCTGATATTGACACATCGATACCGATCGACTCCGATCATCGCCGCGCACGTAAGCAATCCGCGAAAGCGATATTTTACTGCCGAATTCGTAATTACATTAATTGGCCCCAGATGCCAATTAATGACCTAAACATATGCCGCTGGGCCGTATAGATCAAAAGCGATAGGAAATCGCGTGGGGCGAGGACGCATGTGTTTGTCATTACGGACTCGTCGGCGATGTTATCGCCTCGCTATACTATTGAGAACGCAGAGAAAGATCGAGGGACCTGATGCGCTGTTGAGGGGGGGGGGGGGGGGGTTAGTAACGTGGATCGAATTTCCCGATCGATTATGACATCCGCGCGTAATCTAGATCCCGGCGGCGGGAAAGTTGCGTCGAAACGTTATTGCCCCCTCTCACCCCCCTCCCATTATATTCCCACCCTCGACACCACGTTTCACGAGGGGCAATAAATGCGTCATTGATCGATAGGAGAAGGTGTTTGACGATGGGGTTGAGCTAAAAGTCACGGCGCGCGATATGTATCGGGTTAGAAAGCAAAGGGGACGTTGTTTTGAGAAGGGGGGGAGGGGAGGGAGGAAGGAGCGCCAAAGGGAAAAAGGGTGATCATTTTACTGGAAAACTTGGTTGTTGGGGGAAGGTCCGAAGGTGGGTCTTAACATGGGAGCGTTATAAATGGGATTGTAGAATATGAGACTTGTGTTGTGAATTTTTTTTCATAAGCTCATTTGAATTGCGAATTTCAAACAATTTTTGATTCAATTTGTGATGTTTTTCGAGATTTATTGTGTGGGTTTAGGGGTGGAAGAAACTGGAACTTGAACTGAAGTTTTTAACTGTACTAGAAGTAAAACTGACATTCTGGAGAGTATTGAAACTGAGACTGGAAATAAGAGAATCTAAAATGGAACCTATAGAGTGGACTTAAAGAACTTTTTTGGTCAGCAAGGAAGTATCGTTATGAATAACAAATGTTAAAATTTCCGGAATGTTTAACTCATGTATTGCTAACAATGAAAATTAAACTATGAAATATAATGTAATTACTATGATATTGATTTTTTAAATCTATAGAGCTTTTTTTGAAATTCTGTATAAGTTTACTAGATTGATTCAACAAAAATTATAAGAAACCTGTCATCTAATTTTGGGAAATTTTGAAATAAACTTAGAAGCTCTACAATAATGTACTACAGAACCAAAAAAAAAAAAACTGTGACCGTCTTGAGAATCTTCATAGAACCGGAACCAAAATCAAAACACTTTCGATTGTTTAGTATGTAACTGATTCAAAACTTTTGAAGAAATAAAACTGAAAACAAAATTGTTTCGTTCAGTCCTTAAAAAACTGGAACCCCAATTAACATCGCAATATCTTTTTCTGGAAGTGAAACAGGAATCAGAAAAATTGATCCCTTTGGTTTTTAATACTGTGAATGATATTAAGAATCTATAAAATATATAAAATCAATGCAAACGTAATTTTGTAAAAATATCATAAAAGTACATATTGATAACATACGATCTTGAATATCAAAGCATAAAATTCAAGATATTCATATTGAAACACATTGAAAATCCAGGAAATACTTAAAATCGCGAAAACATGAAGGAAAAATTAAAATACTAAAACGACTAGTAATTATTATGTTCAATTTAAAACCGGGTGTATGATAATAGAAAATTATTATCAAATACTTAAAATTTATTCAAACGTGAATTTCCCAAAAAATTCTATATTCACTTGGAACCTATATGAATCTTGTATTTAGGACTTTTAGAGCATAGAATTTGACAAATTTATATATAGGACCATAAAAAAGCCGGAAAATTTCTCAGTGTGAATACTGAAGGCAAAAGTAAAATACTAAAAGAAATAGTAATTGTTCCATTTGGTTAAGACTCCTATGTGTAATACTAGAAATCCATGAAGTATCTAAAAAATATGAAAATGTTTTTTTTTTTTTTGAAATCAGAAAATTACTATAAAGCTTAAGACCTGCTAGATCTCAAATTCAAAAGCACAGAACTCAAGAGATTTATATAGAAATCCATGAAAAAGCAGGAAAATTCCTCAAACTGTAAAAATATTGAAGGAAGTAGTAAAATACAAAAAGAACTATTAACTATTTCATTTGGTTTAGAAATCGATATCAAAGGAGTTTTGTCAAAAAATTAAAAAAATAACTTAAAACCTTTAAAATCCTCATTCTTAGAGCATCGAATTCAAGAAATCTACGTAAAAGCCCATGGAAAAGCCAGAAAATTGTTCAAACTTCAAAAATACTAAAGAATAATTTAAACTAATATAAATTTATAACAACAACAACGTAAAAAAATGAACTTAAAAGTACCAATCAAAGTACATACAAGCAGTATACCTATAAGTCATCCATGTTGATTGTTTTTTTAAAATTTAAAGCTATGTTAATTAAGTCGATGTTTGATTCTAGTAAAAAATCATATTGCTTGTTTCATAGCAAGCAGATATTTAATTTCCGTTTAGTTTAGTTAAAATACGACTATTTTATCACATAAATATTATTCAAGTATTATTTTTGTTAAAGATTCAAAATTTGTCTACAATATACTAACAAATTTATAATGTCATAGTAGTGAATCTAAAACTACCTAAAATAATGTTATAATTAGGTCAAAAATCTGACGTGTTTTTTTCACCTATAAAAAAATTTTCTATTACGTTCCTAACTCGTTCAGCATATTATTCTTTTTTAAATTAATATGCAATCTGTTTCTGGTTATAAAAAAATTACCGAACTGCTTTGGTATCTGTTCTAAGTCTTCAAAATTTCGTGAAGATGATCTAAACCTAAAATAGAACGTTCTAGTTTCCTCAAAAAATTTACCAAATTTACTTTAATTCAATTACACAAAATTTTCTCCCATCACAATCACACCCCACAAAGCAATCCACTATTTGTGCACCGAACCCAACCAAAATCGACTGATGCCCTCTCCCCTCAAATCACATATTCAAATCATGCCCTTGATACGCTTCGAATTTAATTCAATAACTCCAGTGAATATCGTACCCCTCCCTCTCACGCACCATCTTTTAAATCGGTTTTTCCAAGCAAAGAAAAACAATCCTATACGTTGGCTCATTCCCGCGATAAAAGAGCGCGTCCCGTTGGCGACTAATTGCCGTCATAGAGCGATTCTCTTTGTCATACAAATAAGCCAAATTTCAATGCTGGTGCAGGAGGGAGGAAAAGAGGGATGGCAGTTTCGCGCGCGGAATCGAACGGCCGAGGTTAACGAAAGAACCTCGAGGACCGTGAAACTCTTTTTTCTTTTTCTCGCAAAGCCGACGCGGAAAGGGCCTTAATCTTGATTCCATTACACTGGATTTCCTTTTTTTACTTTCCACCACCGGAAAACCAGGGCTTTGTCTACGTCCGCTCAAGGACCTGCGCACCGGACGACGGTGGGGATTGCCTTTTTAAACTTTTCCCATAAAGTATCTAATAAATATTGCTCGCAGGCCCGTTGTTCTCCCCGGCCCGGATATTAATTATAGACGCTTTTATATTCAAAGTAGCCGCCCTATCTGCGGATCCCTCGCAACCCCCGAGCCCTTGGAACCACGCAGCTCTTTATCCGCTCGTCTCACAATGCGCGATAAACTGACCAACCGCGTCCCTACAAAAGGGTTAGTTTTTGAGGAATAGCGGCCTCTTCGATTAATATTCGCCGAATTTTCCGCTGGGTTGGCGAGGGATCCGTTGAGATGAAATTTCACACGTCGAGAGAGCAGGGCGTTTTCGTACGTCCAAGCTGGGTTATATTTTTAAATTCAGGTTCGGGTTTAATAAGGAAAATAAGAGACTGACGAGATAACTAAAAAAAATCGCTGTGTCGAAAATACTTTGTAATTTGTTTTAGTACTCACACTGCAAAAATCACTTTGTTGTAGGGATCAATCACTTTTTTTAGTTTCTTCAAAATAAAAAGATGAATAAGATTGATTGAAGCTCTGGTTGCTGTAGATGAAATTTGGTAACTGAAACCTAAAAGTTATTTCAGACAAGATTTTTTGGTGGGGTACTAACAGGTTGGTAACTTTATTGTCGTAACTATTGTTTTGAGCAACCTGCATAAATAATAACTTTGCAGACTTTCAACGTTAGAATTTACAAAGATTACATAAATTGATAGCGAAGAAAAATTATTATCCGTTTAATTATTTTAGAAAAACGTTGAAATTAGAATAAGTATGACCCTAACTTCAAACTTTACAAAAAAGAACTATAAAAATTATATATTTTCTTGCTTCATAGTATATCAAAAACGTTTAAAATTAAACGTATAAGTCATAATTAAATTCTTAATTTTTCTAAGAATTTCAACTTTTCATTTTTTGTTTTTGAGAATATAATTTCTATTATTTCTCTATAGAGCGTGTTATTTATTATTTTTTAACGATAGCTCTATTTGTTTTTAGAATTTTAATTTTGTACATTTAACGATTCTGTAATTTTCTAGGTTTTTTTCTAATGATTGTCAGATTTAAGGGGTGTATACCTTAACTAAGTAATTCATAAAAAAAAGTTACAGGTATTATGTTAATCAAAAATAAATTATAATAAATCATTATGAAAAAACGCAAAGATTAATAGAAAAATATTCAAAAAAATGTAGTTAGTTAAATTGATCATAAGGATTATTATTCCAAGTATATAGGCCAAAATAAAAGATATTTAAAAATTAGAATGATACACAATCAAGTAACATTCGTCATTGAAATTGAACAAAAAATTACTCGGTCTACACTGGATATAGAATGCAATTATGATTTTCAATGTGAAGTTATAAAAATTACAGGCAAATATAGTAGTCACAGAACAAGATTAGTTTTAAGATGATTGACAATAAAAAAATTTAAGATTCGATTAATAAACGAAAAGATACTTCATATTTTAGTTCTTTTTATGACCGGTACATAGATGAAATAGTATAACATAACTATGAGTTATTTCAATGTTGGTACTACTGTATTAACTATGTACGCCAATGTGTAAAAATAATTGACTTTTGAGAGAAATCATTTTTTTGGGATGGTAAATGAATCCACTCATATATCTATATGAAGCCTTTTCAGGGAGCTTTTTAATATTTCAATAAATTAGAGAGACTTCTTAATAATTACAAAAATCTATCCTCGATCACTCACAAAACTATCCAGGAATCCATTTCATTGATTTATAAAAATGTCATTTCTATGATCCATATTATTCATACAAAATGTTCTTGCCAATAAAAATCACAATAATATTAGGTACAGTATAATATCTAGAGTTACATAAAGTTACAGTATATTTTCCTGTTTTTCTCTTCATTAGCTGATTTTACGTCTATTGGTAAAGTTCACTAATGTAATGATTTTTATACGAATACAAATTTTTATTATTAAAGATAACCTATCTTCATTAATCAGAAATCTCACAGAAAATCGTTGATGCAATGAAAAATTTAATCGTTCATTGATTGATTTTAATTCTATTGTTTTTCATTATTTCAAAGTAAAAAATATGTAAACACTTTTTCTATTCTTCACTGTTCAAAAAGGTTAGTAGATTTTACATAAAAGTATCAAAAGTTTTCAACTTATATTCTGTCTGGGACTTTTTCCCATAAAAAGAACTGGAAAATTTTCCGTACGCTATAAGAATTCTTGCACAAACTAAGGGACGATTCCCACACTTATAGAAGAGATCCCATGGCGTATGAAAGATTTCCACATTTATTTATGGGAAGAATTCTATACCAAATATTAAGTTTGTCAACCTATCTTTCACTCTAAACGAACGTTTAATTAAATAATGTATACTAACGGACCAGCGTTACACTTCCATTATTATTTTCCAAAGTAACCTCCTTCTTAAACATGTAAAACCTGAGGGATAAAATTACCTCCCCCCCCTCCCGAATATCGAGCGCGAAAACCCGCAGTCGCGTCGATGTAAAGACAATCAATCAATTGACCTCCTGCTATCGGGCTACTTAGGCCCTCATAAATTATAATAACCCCTACCCCCCTCCCCCCTTACCCCTTGAACCGTTGTCATTGGCAATGCATTATCGTGCATAAATAATCAGGTCGCTCACGTGCGCCGCGCGTAGTCGTTTTCGGTCTATTTTCGCCCCGGTATAAAGCTCCCCGAAATCGGGCGCGTGGCGAAATTGATTGATTTCCACCTTACGGCTCCTCGGTGCTAATTCAACAGAAATTTACAGCGATGTCGAGATTGCGGGGTGGTATGAAAAGGGGGGCAAATGCCGATCGTTACACGATTGTTCGCGTGCATCGGCCCGGGAGGCTTCTATTCCTGGCCCCCGATTGCTTCCGTAAAAATATCGGCGCCGAATAGGCCGTAAAACAAAAGCTCGTAAACACGGGGATCGAATGTGAAACAGCTTTTTTTTCTCTCGAATCGAGAGCAGTGACGGAAGTTTCCCTTTCCGAGCGGGATTTTAAAAATACGAATTGTTTGTTCAGTCGGCCGGTACACTTGATGAATCGGCAGGGCGAAGAGATGAATCCGGGCGTTATGTTTAACGAGATTTTTATTTTCATTATCAACGGGCGTGGGGGGCGTTGGCGGTGTTTCGACGAAATTTTCGATGTTAACGGCGAAGAGTTGGGAGGATTTCTCGTAGAACTTGTGTGCTTTGGGAAGTTTTATCGATGTTTGTTAGGGAATAGAGAAATTTTTATGGTTTTTTTCAAGCACGTAGGCAAAGGGGGGTTTTTAGGGTTCCAATTCCTCCCGAAACTCTGATGCAATCAGTCATTATTTCATGTGAAAATGAAAAAAAGTTGCACAAATAAATAGAAAAATACAAGGTACAAAAGATGCACCAAAACGTAGGATTACGTAGAAAAAATACATTTTAAAAATTGTTGCAATCCAGTGAAATGAAAAAAAATCCACGAACATGCTCAAAATTTATGAAACTTAGAATCTCAGATCATCAATTACTAGAAATCTATATAAAATCCATATAAAAGTATTAGAAATTTTTCGAATCATACAAACTTTGAAAAAATACTAAAGGTATTTGAATTCTGTAAAAAAATAATTTTCTGATAAATCTTGACCAATATCTCTACGATCTATAAATTTTGGAATTTTGGATGATAAATTTATAAATATACTATAAGTCTATGAAAATTCTAGAAAAAATAACAAAATCTTATGAATACATTAAAAATACGAAGAAATAATAACGCTATAAAATATTTAAAATCTATGTATGAATAATAATGTGCTTTAATCATGAAATTCGTGAAATAACTGAGAAGAAATCGAAATTCGCATTATACAGCATCACCTTATTTGAATCTCTGTAGCAATCTACAAAAATATAAGACATCTATAAAGATACTTAGAAATCCTCCAAAGTTTCGTATATTTTACTAAAAAAATTTGATAAACACTAAAAATTTTAATACCAAGATAAAAAATATGTAGATTTAATTTTCTCGGAAATTTATAAATCTTTGTGTCCTGGAGAATATTTATTATTATAGTTTCATAACTATGTATAGTTCTAGAAATTCAAAAAGAGAACAAGAGAAATGAATCCTATTCAATTAATAAAAATCATACAATTAAATATACTCATAACTGTACGCATACTAAAAAAGTATAAGATATAAGTATTAAAATTTTAAATAAAATATACTGTTGCCTCAAATCAATGCAAACACTCAAAATCATAAAAAGCTTCAATAATCCAACATCGATTTCTAGAAATCTATTAAGCGATCCATAGAAATAATAGAAATCTAGAAATATACCAGAAAACATTACAAAATTTGATAAATTACCTTATATACGTCAATTCTCCAAATTTATGAAATACCTTCAATGAGTGTGGTTAAAATTTGCTGGAAATATTTGAATTGTCTAGAAATTTGATTCTTAGAGCATTCAATTTTAGAAAGCTTTATAGAATTCATATGAGTATTAGTTAATTATCCTTGAATAGGTATATATATACCAGAAGTATAAGTAAAAAAAATTAAAACCTCAGTGACTCACTGAAAATCAAACAAATCGAATTCTATTCTCTACACATATGAAAAATGTGCGACTTTGGATTCTAAATCCCGAAATGTAAAAAATTTCCAAATCGCTCTCCTGCAACCGTATTGTCAAAGACTTATAATTATAAAATCTCGAAAGGAAACATACTCTTCAGAAAAAACCCCTCCCGAAAATTTTTTCTGTCTAACCCCCTGCTTTTTTTGCTTGTTTTAGGTTTGGGGATTTCCGGAGGTCGCTGGTGATGGGGAATTTGATATATGGCGAGAGTAAAGGGTTCTCACTTCTTTTGATAAATACAAAATATACACGTTTCAGATAAATTTTAATATCTCCGCTCTTGTAATTAATTTATAAATCCTGC
Source organism: Platygaster robiniae (assembly GCA_028476575.1). Taxonomy (NCBI): domain Eukaryota; kingdom Metazoa; phylum Arthropoda; class Insecta; order Hymenoptera; family Platygastridae; genus Platygaster; species Platygaster robiniae. The sequence continues at coordinate 12,616,234 of CM052018.1, forward strand.
GATATAATGGAAAAAAAAATTTCCGATACTTCAATGGACAGGCGCGCGTGACAAATACGTACGCGACGGATGTGACCCGTTGCAACGTATCGATACGCATCCGTCTCCGTCACTGGAATTGCCGTGTATTACCGCTTCGCTCGGATATGTATTTATGCTTCCCATATCATTTCGTAATTATCGATAACATCGTCAAGGTTTTTTGCAGGAAACAATGGGTCATTACTAGTCGGCGTTGTTGTTCTCCTCTTTCTCTCGCATCATCTCGCGCGCCTCTTACCGTCGTCGTTTCCGATATCGCGCCAATCTGCGCGATCCGATAGATACACGGTGCGCGGGGCGAAGAGGGGGGTGGGTGGAGGGGGGCGAAAAACCCCGCTCCAACAACTCGAGGCTTTGAAGAAATAATTAATTCCCCGCCGCCGGAAACATCGTGTACGCGACCGAGGCACGTGTCCTTCTATCAAAAAGCGATTATCGCGCTTTTTTTCCGTTGTTTCCGGTACGAAAAAAGAGAGGGAGAGGGGGGGGGTTATATCATGCACTGGTCGCTAATGGCGCGGGATCGTGACCGCGGAGGGCCGAAAATGCGAGGGTCGCGAATAACTTGGGCGACGCGAGGGCGATTGTCGGGGAGGCGCGGGTCTCTCGTGACGAGAGTCATTACCGCGCACACGGGCGACTCTTACGAGTAACGATCGGGGCGAAGGTCGTCACTGTCATTAAGACGGCTACTGGCATCGGACGCCCAATCGATTATCATTATACGTGCCTTTTACTCTTTTCCGCGGATGCTGAGAGTGCTCTTTTGGGACGAGTTTCGAGTGCAGGGAGAGAATGGCGTGGTTATCATGAAGAGAGGTCTTTTTTCTTGAAATTATGAGAATGTGATAAAATTTGGACGATGTAGTGTTGGTGTTCTTAATTTAAATCGAAAAAATTCCATTCCAAACCAATCAACCAAACGTTTTGTACTCAAGTACTTTCGAAATAAGGTCTTCCCTGCAGCAGATACGACCTTTCAGCACTTGACTCGTTTTCCATCACTAGGAAAACCACCCAGAATGTCAAGGTCAAAGGTCTCCCTACCATGAAGCTCGTGTTTCTTTTCGAGCAACCGAGACACCGAATAAAAGCAAGAAAGCGTCTATTTCTACAGATGCTCCAACAGCCCTCTTGCCGGCTTTCCTTCCCACAACCGTCTGTTTGTACGCACCTAACTACCAGTATTTAAGCACTGTTCACACACGCCGATCCTCCTCGCACAACAGCTGGCATATCGCGGCACGAAAAAAATCGTCCGGGGCAAAAAACTTTCGATCGAGCAAAAAAGCTCTTGTCTTTTTTTCTGTACGGTCGTGAATAGAAAGATATCGTTGGAGTCGATTTTACTTGACTCTGGTTATTGGAAGGGGCATAACTGATTCTGGAAAATGGACTTGTTTCTAGAATCTAAGAATTAGGGGTTTTAATAAGTAGTTTGTGCCTGTTCCCACAAAAAAAATACCTGTAAATAACAACAAGAAATTCAAAGTTTTTGATTTAAGAGGACTTCAAGCACTGAACAAAAGAACATCTTGAACAATTTTTCAACCTGCAAACATCTGATCTAGTGTTGAATGAAAAGAATCTTGATAACACAATCAGGAAATTTCTGGAGATTTCTAAAATCTTTATTGAATTTAAGTTGCCTTCAGATTGTTTTTTTTTTTTTTTTTTTACTTTGGTCTAGTTATTTGAGCTTCTTCAAAAGTTGCAGTTTTTGAAAGTTATTACTATATTTTGAATATAAGCATTTTTTAATCTAGTTAATTTCAGAACTCACATTTCACATAGATTTATATTCTGGAGAACCTGAGTATACCTTCAAAATTCTACAAATCATGTATGACATTAAAAATGTAATTGTTATTCCCGAAATTCAAGATGAAAAAAGATAAAAAAATTTTGAAGTTTATAACCTGTGTTCCAAAAATTGATGTTGATATTCTATAATTTCTTTAAAATTTATAGTTTTAAAATAGTAAAAACAATTAAAGCCTCACAAAATGGCTTAAATTCCATGTAACTGGTGTAAACAATTACAGTTTTTACAATTATATTCGTAACTTTGATTTAAATGCAAAACCTTATCTAAATTACATTGTATGAAACCTGTACAGAATTACAATATTCTTACAGAGTAGAAAAATATATCCTGTAATTCTACATTAAAAAGCAATACTTATTATACTTTTCATTTTTCCAAACTTTTCTCTTATTTATGATGTAATATATTCAATTAAAGTTTTATTACTATGTGCATTTCAATAATGTAATTTCAGTTTTCGATTTTCTAGTTAAAATAGATTAACTATATATTTTGACTGGTAATTCGAAAACTGAATTTATATAATATATTTACTTCTAGTGTCTGATGGAAATATTAATCCTCATTTTTCCAAGTTTTTCGAAATTATTAAAAATTTTCTCTTTCCATACAAAAGTGTGAGTTTGTTGAAAGATATATAGCTGTAGAAAAAACTGTGATAATATTGAAAAATTAGCTTGTTATTTTTTTTTTGCTCAAGAAATAAAATAGCCTTAATCTAAAACTCATCAAGAAGCTAAGAAATTTCCATATTTTACGACATTTATTTATTCAAATTGAATAAAATATTGCGATTCACACAACAGAACAATTCTTGGGTTACGATGTTTCTAAGTAAACAAAATATTCCATGATTTTCATTCAATTTCCAGATTTTTTCCTGAGTTTATTTCTAAAATGTTTTTTCATCATCCTACAATCTCAAACAATAAAGACATTGTTTGTTATCCAACAACGATAACATTCAAAAATTTTGAAACATCCTGAAATCGATTGTCGAAATTCCAAAAACCATTCAAAAATTTAAAACTCATACACAAAAATCAGTTACAGAAATTTTGCAAACTTTTCTACAGGTTCAGACACGCAATAAATCCTAAAATTTTTAATGTTTTCATCTATAAATGAAAAATTCCATGATCCCCATTTACATTTCAATCCCCATTTCTCAAAATATATGAGAAATATCAACCTCTCCAAAATTTCTCTTCTGAAACTCCACAATTCCAGAATCTCCAGCCTGTCCCAAAAACCTCCATCCACAACTCCCATCACACATCCACTAAAATAATCATGGAACAATAATCAGCATTAATGAAAAAAATTCCCCCCTCCATTTCCCCCTAACTGGCGCTTATGATCCAACGTCGCCTTGATTTACGTCGGGTGAAGGGAAAGAGACGAGGAGGGAGGAAGAAAAAAAAGTAATTTATTAAAATGAAGCTGATAAAATGGTATCCCTCGAATATGCATCGCCGGTTCACCGCGAAAAATGCGAATTCGGGGGCCATCGGCTGAGAAGAAAGAACGCGGTCTTATAATATCCCGGGGGAGGCCAGGAAACGCGGGGTAGATCAGCCGTTTATGACTTCGAAGCTGTTACGCTTTTTCAGTGGCAAGGCATTGGAGGGGGAGGAAGTGGGGGTCGGGGTTTCGGAGGCGATATTTCAAATTTTCTCATTACACCGTGGGCGCGAATGATCTCGTTTCTCTCTCCTTTTTCTCTCCCTGTTTACCGCCGACTGTATCTCGGCTCGTTTGGCCCCCCTCCCCCTCCCCCTTCTGCCCCTCCGGCCTCGTTTCGCAAAAAACCATCGCATGTCACGCTGTGCCATCCCTAATCACCTCCCGGATCGGATCCCCCTTGTATTTATTATTAAGAGATCGAGCGGGGAACAATGGACCGGGATTACACGAAAAATATTCATGGCGAAACTCGCGAGGAGCTTTTCTGTGTTTTTACGAAATTGTGGGGAATTCACGTGGAGACAAGAAAAGTGAAGGCGCCTCATGGATTTTTTCTTAAGTCTAAGTCATATTTTGATGGTTTAAGATATTTTTGGATATTCAGATTCTTTTGACGATCTTTCGGGCATTTTTTTTGTAGGCAAATCATAAATTTTTTGCAATATTTGCTTCATTTTCTTACATTTTTCTAGGAGTATTCTTGGGTGTACTATTGTTGGGCTTTTCTTACGTTTTCTGTATACTTTTGAAGTATTATGAGGTTTATTTTGGTTCTCCTTGTGCTATGAGAATATTTTTTGTAGATTTTTTTTGAAATGCAACTCATAGAAATGTTAAATTTCCAGAACGTAGGGGACTTTGAGAAATTTAGTCTTTTTTTTGGAGGTTGGAGATTATTGGAGCTGAAGTTAAGAGAAACTGAGTAGTTTGAAAACAAAGCAATTTCAAATATAGCCGAATAGTTCATTGATTTTAGGGCTGTAAAAATATTTTTACTGTTGCACTTTGAGCAACGTAGAAATATACTTTTATTTTCGTAATTTTCATACCTTCATTATATTGCATATTTTGAAGCATTCAAACATTATTGACAGTCTGTTATTTTTTAGAATTTTTTCATTTGCAGAGTATAGTAGTTTCTGAAGATTTATAAAAAATCACCTGTCAATTGAACAGTAACTTATGACCGAAATGTTATCGATTTTTTATATTTCAACAACTTTGATAATTTTTCACCTATATAAACCTTACAATTTCACGAAAATTTGTTAATACTTAGGATCTTACAATTTATGACCATCTGATAAATAGACTTACTCCAAATTTTTTATACCCAGTGATAAATCAACATTTTTTTTCAGCGTAGTAACTTTTTGAAATTGAAAGCTCGTCTATTACAAAATCATTCTAAAAAATTTGTATTTCAGGTTTACGATATATGTTCCTCATTTGCAGCTTGTGTTTTTGTGTGTCTTATTTTTCTTTACTTAAAATTACATAATGAAAATAAAGGCGTGAAATTAAGGCAACTTACAAAACCAGTTTTACTTATATGTTTTCTAAACAAGTAACGTTCGTTTTTCAATCGTTCAGATAAAAAAATAAACAAATTGGAAAATTATTTTATCGTAGTTTTAATATGAGGACCATAAATGGTTACTGTATTTGAAAATGATCTAAATGATTCAGTTATAAGAGCCAAGTACATGATATGTTCTTGTTTTTCTCCATATTAATAGGTCTTTTTTATTTTTCAGTAATTTTTCCTTATTCAGTAGTTTTTTTTTGTATTGAGTAATAAATCAGTTCGTTTCATTCAAAGTTAAATGTGTGAGACACATAATAAATCATTAAAACTTTTTCCACACTTCAAAAGAATTTTTAATTAAAATTTTCATTTCCCTAATCTCAGAGCCAGAAATTGCGTTTAGCAATAAGCTTCAGAAAACGATAATAAAACACTGTTACTTTATTTTGTCACTGTATAAAGACAAATAAAAGGACTAGTAATAAAAAATTGTCAGGTAAAGTTTATTAGAAAAAATACACTTGAATTACTGCCTGTTTGCTGGTGTTTAAGATGTTTTCACTGCTGACAACCTTGTTTAACCTTGTAAGAACATGGTAAGTAACAAAATGAAAATCAAATATTCAGGAACGACAACAAGTAATGACGTACATTATTTATAATTAGAATAAAAATGTGCAATTAAACTATTGTCAATAACATTACCTACTAGAATGATGATTGACCTAATGAATATTTTAGACTGTAATACATTACTATAAAATAATCAAAAAACATTAAGGACAATTCGATTTACAAAATTTTTTTGATAAATCTTGTTTTCAATAGTTTACTCATGTTAACATCAAGTATTTTGCATATAGTACTGAGTTAATTTCTGTTTTTATTTCCCATCACTGTCATATTTAATTTTTGTATTGTAATGGAGATATTTTTCGCCATTATTTCGTCGTCAATTATCGAAAAAAAAGACTGAATCTAATGAGAAAGAGTTTGCCTGCATTTATGATGATTCTCGAGGATCTTACAGTCGTCAAAATAAAAATATTTGACCTAACATTACCATCTTTTCAGTCATAATGCACAAACTATTAATATTCTATAATTTCTCACAGCTCTCTCTTTTTGAAAAATAAATTCTAACTTCCAATTTTTCCTCACGTTCACCAACCCTTCCTGGGGCCTACCAAAAATCCTCATAAATCGTCAACCGTCATAACACTACCGGCCAGCATCGACCGCGCCAATTAGGCGTGCGTAAAACGATGACGCGAGTCGCGAAGCGCGTCATCGAAATCGCCGAGCCAGCGTTATCGTAATGTTCCCGGAACCATCCATAATCCGCCAATCGTGCGAAGGCACCGCAAAGATGATTGGCTTTGTCGAGCCCCCATTGTCCGTCGCTGGACCGCGTCGAATCGCAATTGCGAAACTATAAAATAGCCCCGCGGCCAAACAATCGATTCCATGCAAATGCCCGCGAATCGGCGAACCTTTTGTGTCCGGAAACGCCGGAAAACGGGGACAAAAAAGACCAACATCGGCCCCGATCATCGTCTTCGTCAACCGTCCCGGAGTCGTCTCTTTTTTCGACGTCGCGAGGGCGAATCGACGCTGACGTACGTCCCGGGAAGATCTCTTTACCGAGCTGACATCCTGGGGACGTGAACGGAGATCGCAAACGAACACGCCAGGATCTATTCTCGTCGAAGAAACGATATGTTAATTCTTCAATCGACCCCGCTAATAGCCTCACCCCAACATTTACGGAGCTTCTCAATTTACTCCATCAATATACACTGACACCTGACGGTCTCGATATCCCTTGGGTTTGGCTTGATCCAAAAATAACGGGCGCCGTGGTTTTTCAGGAAACTCGGGTGTTTATGGAACAATGGAGAGCTTTTCGGGAAGATTTTTGGTATGCTGAGCTTGAAACGCGTCCAATGATCGAATTAAAATTGAGGTATCGATAGTAATATATTTATAATTACAAATATTTATATTTAAATGAATAAATAAACATGGTTATCAAAGAACCTTCAATAATTTTATAATAATAAATCATACATAACGTATGTTACAGATTTACAGAATAACCAGAGGCCCATCCACAAAAATTTTTGTAAGAGGTTTTTTGAAAAGAAATTTTTTCTGTCCTATACGTCAAATATTAATATGGTTAGATTATAAACTTAAAATACTAACGTTTTTTTTTAATTCTGAAATTTCCTACATTTGAGGCATTGGAATGAAAAATTTTGAGGTTTTACACTATTATTCAAGTATTTTCGACTATTCCAGTATTTTTACACTATTGTTCAAGTATTTTTGACTATTTAGGTATTCATTGACTATTTAACTAATTTTCGACTATTTATTCATGTATTTTAGACTATTCAAGCATTTTTACACTATTTTTCGAGTAATCTGGAGTCTTCAAGTATTTTGATTATTCAAGTATTCTTTGACTATTCAAGTATTATTGACTATTCAAGTACTTTGACCATTCGAGTATTTTGACTATTCAAGTATTTCGGACTATTCAAGTATTTTCACACTATTCTTCAAGTATTTAGTACTATTCAAGTTTTTTGACTATGGAAGTATTTTTCACCATTGAAGCATTTTGGGAAATTTAATATTGTTGACTATCAAAGTATTCTTTGACTATTTAGGTATTCTTCGACTATTCAAGTATTTTGGACTATTCAAGTATTTTTACACTATTGTTCAAGTATACTGGATATTTTGCGGATAACATATTTTGGTTCAAAAGAAGTATTTTATTACAACAGACTTCTCTTGTGTTTCCTTATAAAATAAACTATTACGTATTCGTACTTTAAGTTTGTATTTTCTTTTATACTCAAAGTTCGGAATCATCCCTAAATTTTAAAATTTTTATTATAGGGAAAACTACGGAGGTTCAAACTTTGAACATACAAGAGGTTTAGGATTTGTAAATTTTTCACGATACTTGTTTATTTCGAATTTGTTCGAAAATATCTTTTTATTTGCAGCTATAGATAAAGTTAATTTTGAGTGTATCAAAATTTACAATTAATTTTTTCATTCATTCGTTATAAAAAATATGTGTTTTAGATCGTTATTTTTCAGGTTGTTTTGTAAGCTTGTAGTAAATGCTAAAATAAGCGAATTTCAGTAAATTGTTTTACTTATTACTCGACATAGACACAAAAAATGATGTGAGAAAAAACGAAAAATTTTGATGTCATTTTCACTGCTTTTTATTATATTTATCAACAAAATATTAATTTGGGAGGTTTGAACCTAAATTTTACAGAAGATTTTGACCTAATTAATGCATCACTGTCAATTCGCAAGCTTGCGTACGTGTGTTTTGCACTGTGTTTTTGTGTGCTTGTATTCAGCCACAATAAACAACAACAACAATACCAACAATCATATTTATAATAATAATAACATCAACAACAACAGTAATGATGATGATAAAAAAAATCATATCAATAATAACAATCATTATAATATATCTTTAATAATAATAACTATAATTATAATTATAATAATTAAAATTAAAATCATAGGAATGAAAATAGAAAAAAATATTTTTTTAAATTATTTGAAAAAATTGTGATAGTGAAAAAAAAGATGGCTTACTACCTTGAAAACAAGAAAATTTTTCGTCTACAGAAAAAAGCACAAAATCATTGAGTAATTTATCGAACAACAAAAAAAAACAACAATTCAACTTTATTTTACAATAATATTATGTTATATTCAACCTTTGCTATACTTTCATTGAATATCATAAATCATTAAATCAAGATTCCTATATTAGGTTCAAACCTCCCATCACTATGTTCAAACCTCCTTATGATGTGAGGTTTGAACCTAATTTAACAGTTTTAGTAAAACATAAATAGTTTTGTATCTGCTAGAGACAAAAATTAATGAAAACTCATGAATCTTCTATGAGGTGTAACAATACCGTTTCAAACCGCAATCTTGCATTTTATAATGTTAATCAACAATTAGAGCTGTTTTCATCCAAACATGTTCAGACCTTCCTAGTTTTCCCTATACTATCATAACCAATTTCTTGCAACTCTACGTGTTTCATTAGATGATTTTATATTTCAATTTCACATACCATATTCAAAGGACCAGCAGGAAGAAAAAAGGAAGATGAGAGGGGGGGGGGGGCTTAATTCAGCTTCACCGGGATCATTGACGTCAAGGAGAAGAGCAGGCTAATTTTCAGGTACAGTTTACCCATCGCGGGCGTTGTTTACCCAATTTATAATAGCCCCGGTCGAAATTCAATCGTTTCTTAAATGTCAACGTTCAAGAAACGCCGATACGTTGAAGGCGACTTCCAGCGGAAGTTGGGCACCGCGACAATGCCGGCGTCGTCCCCATACCCGCCTCGTGGCATCGGCTAAAAAATGAAGAAACCCCTTTGATGTTCCCCGCTGTCCTAATGAAAAATTAAAGCCCCTTCTTAAACATCATTAAACACAGTCGCTCGTTCTCTATCGCCTGCCCCCCCCCCCCCCAAACCCTATAGAACCAGCCGCGGTACATTGTCTTTGTCCGCGCTTTTTCCTCGCCTCGATCTCGCCAGATCCAACTTCCTTGACACATCTCTCTGGGAGAAAAAAGAAACAAAGAGAACACTTTTGTTCTATTTGCGGTGCATCGCGGGGCAAAAAGATTGGGACCTGGTATTTTTGGAATCGGTGGAGACCGGGCATTATGTATTGTTGATATCTACGAAATGTATGAGTGCAAGGTAGAATCCAAAAAAATTATAAGAAACTTTTTCTTCGGTAAGACATATTCATCTCCTTCTGTATTCTTTGAACGATGGCGAATAAAAGAATTTTTGTGATGCAAAAAGCGCAGTTAGGCTTGAAAAAAAGATTGTCATGACTTTCCTCGAAATTCAATGACACCAATGATCCCTAGGGATTTTTCTTACAGCCCAGAAAACTCCAACCTTTCAAAATAAAACTCAAGCACTCGAAACGCGGGAGTAACACGCTGAAAATTCCGATCCCTCTCAGATTATTTCGGATTGTTGAACACCGAGCCCACCCCGTTGTATTTTTCAGGTGTCACTATAAAGGACTAATAGCACCCCGTAAAACAGTACGAAGAAAAAGAATAGTGCCCGGATTTGGCGTAGACGTCATTGTTTCGACCCCGCGAACGAAAACCACCCCATACAAGCAGGCTCTGCCATTCAGCCACTTTTTCATCCTCGCCCGCTTTCGACGCCGCTTTCTCTATTCCGCCGCCTCTTCCCACATTCTTCTACACATAGATTACAATATTACCACCCCCAGACTCGAGAACAGCCTCGCGCCACCGCCGACTGCTGATATATACGCGCACTTCTGATCATAACATAAATTTTAATGATGACCCGTGATGAAAATATAAGAACGCTCCTGATATTTATGGCGTCTGTCGCGGCCGTCTCTCCCCGAGCGCATTTTCGCGAATGAAATTTATCATCCACTATTTCGGGCGAGCCTTCGATCATTAGACGCGTTTCAATTGGGAAAAGAGAAGAGAACCCTTTGTTCCACTCTTGTAACATTGAAGGTAGTGATGAAAAAAAAGGGGGGGGGGGAGGTTAGAGGGTGGAAACCTCTCCCGAAATTTCGGAAATCAATTTTTTTGGTACAAATTAACAGCGGAAATTCAAATACGTCAAAAATAGGAGTTGATATCTGAATGTAAGTATTTCATTTTTAGAGTAGACATTTCTGTCATTTCATATAAATTGAAGTTAGTTAATGCTGCATGTATAAAATAGAGCATTGTAGAAAAAGGAAGTGAATCAATGTGGAATTACAAAGTACTTAATAGTTTAAAAGAATAAAATATAGGAATTGAATAAAAAATCGAAAAAAAACTTTTGAATTATTTGAATTGATGGCTAAAATTCTGGGTGAAAAAGTGAATATAGATTTTCAATTATTATTTTTCAACACAAGAAAAATAAATGTAAATAAAAAATGAAACTTGATATTTGAATGGTCAGTGTTTGATTTTTATAGTGGAAATTCTGTCATTTCAGAAAAATTCAGTAAATTAGAGTTTATATATTTTTTTAACGATCCTATGTTCACACTATTATTGAAAAATCATATTGTAAGTTGGGCATAGTAAGAAATGGAAAATAATAACTTTGGAATCGGAACGTATACAATAATATAGTTTTAAAGTGTAAATAAAAATAGTTGTATAAAAATTTCATAAATAACTTTGAATAATTTGTTCTGATAATCGAATTATTTGTAAAAAGTAGATAATGATTTTGATTATTTATTTTAATACATAGGAAAAATATATAACGAACATGTGAATAATAAAAACATTTAAATGTCGATTTTTTTTCATAATAAGTTAAATTTGATGCTATTTAGCGTGTGAATTATTTCACGTAATTATATTTTATGATACTTGAATAATCAAATTATATTTATGTACACATGAAAAAAATTAATTATACCTTTCAATAATTATCATTAGCAATAAATTGTGTGAAAATATATTTTATAATATCACGCATATAAATATAACATATACAGTGAATTCTGAAAAAATTAATTTTTCAGACGATATTTTATTATAGCCAGAAACATGGAAGAATTTCCATGTACACAGAACAATAAAAATATATTTTTCAGTTCAAAGAGTATATTTTTATTTTATATAACGATTTCAACTGTTTGGTGTTAGTTCTAAAAATGAGGAATGTAAAAATGAAGAAGTCAACATGTATGAATAATTAAAGTAAAAAAAATAACCTGCAAAATTTTTAGCATTCAATTTTTTCAACGTTTCAGCTACTAAGTATGTTACTGTATAATTTTGAATGTTCAAAAATCGCAAATAAAAAATGTTACACAAATATAAAGATTGGAATAGCGAAACTTTATTTGAAAACTTATGTTATGACTAAATTTAGTTAAAACTAAATGTTATGACTCCTAGTAATTTTCCAAAAATATACATTAATTATGAAAAAACGCCTAAAATTTGTTTCGGAGAAATATAAACGCTATTTTCACAGAAATCAACAGGATATGATCATATAAACTGTAAAATTCTCGTAATTTGGAGAATATTCTTTTACTAGATAAAAATTATGAATTTATAATATCAACTCTTAAAAAATAAGAGAGATCTGTTATGACAACATACTTTTTTTGAATTATAATTTCCAGTTCATAAAATATTGAAATTCCACAAAAGCAAAACAAAAATTTCTGAATAAAAGTCTTTTGATTTGAAATCCGATATAATTAAAAAGAAAAGAAGAAAGAATTCGTTGATAGGAATTTAATAATTCAAATATTTAAGATATTGTAAAACGCAAAACACGTGAAAATTTTTGTCCTTTCTCACTGGGTTCTTCACATTATATCAAGAACCAACTCTTTGTCGATATTCCAGTCATTTTTTTTTTTTCATTACAGTCATTCATCAATGACTGGAACATCGCCAAAGAGTTGGTTCTTAATTCAACACAAGACAAGTATTTTCAGAAAACCCCTTCTGAAAAAATTTTCTTTTTGCTCCCCTCCTTCCAGAGCATTCAGCTTGAAATATTTTCTACTGATTTTGAGCGTAACTATCATTTTCCTTTTTTTCATGCGAGGAATAAAGTTTGATATTTTCTCATTTAAATCATATTTCAAATGAAAAGTACACTTCAAAAACTTCCTAAGGAACATGCTTCAACATTCCCTCCCAGGTACCCCATAAATGTCGAACAAGCTTTGTTTTTCGACTCAAAATCTTAGTTCCACGACGTGCTAACAATGTTGGCGTTCGACGTCCCAGTCAGCGACACGTACAACATCCCCCAACATCGTCACGAACCCCACGGGCGTCCCCCTCGATATCGCGGCAAGTTCTGATTAGTCGTGGAATTAATGATTCGAAAATCAATACCCGCGCGATTCCCAAGAGTATCGGGAGCACCGCGCGATGTCATCCGGCGTAAGTGGAAATCGCATGATACGGAACCCAGGCAAGGAGCGTCCCCGGGACCGCTCCATTTTATCGCCCAAAAGCCCTCTTTCGTCCTTTGATAACTAATTAGTGTTTTACCTCCTTCCACGGCTTCTTTATCGTCCCAATCGGAGGTCGCGCATGAAAGGGGGAGGGGGGAGGGTTGACGAGGGGGGAGGGTAGATGGAAGGTTCGGATGAGGGTTCGCCGGCTGAAAACCCTTTTCACTGCGCATCGGCGTTTCTACCACCCCCAATTCCCTCCCGAAAGATGGTAATCAAAGGATTTTCAGGGACGAAAGTACCGAGGGACGAGGGGGGAAAAAGAGGACGAGTCGCCGAAAGTGACGGATAGAAAAGCGAATTGCTGAAGGCAGAAGTGTGCCCTTAGACCGTGTAGGGCATGGTATGCGTTTCCAACATGGTACTTGGTTGTCATTTTTATCAGGGAAATAAAGGATACATATTATTTGGAATCATTTTTGTTTGACTGAAGTATGGCTAGTGCAAGGAATATGTATAAAGAAGTTTTAATTTGTGAGAAATCAGGTTTGAGAAATCAGAATTTCATTAGACTAAATTACTTAGATTATTAAACATTTTTCCAATAGCTGTTTACACTTCAAATTCAATTTCTGGTCATCATTCAAAAAATAAAGAAATGTACAGTTTTTTAAGTGCAGTTACATTCAACGATTTCATGTAGAATAAATAACAAAAAGTATAGCAATGAAGAATAAATAGTAATATTTGAAAATCGAAAATAATATTGAGATTTCTTGAGAGTTGATAAGAATCACTCGTTCAAACTCGGCAATATCCACTAATTAAATGTTAGGGTACAAAGTATCAAACTATATTCATGTCATCGGAAGAAAACATGATTTTACGAAACTTGGAATTACAGTAAGAACAGGTTATCTTTCGCATTACATAAACCTATAGCAAACAAAAGTTGCGAGTGTTTTCGAATGATCAAACATCAGGGAACAATGCGATTTTGCGGAAATTTACAAATTGAGAAAAATGAGGAATAATTTTGTGGTTCTGGATTGTTTGAAAGTGTTCTGTCTAAAAGAATTTCATTCTGAGTGTTTCTGAAAAAAGTAAGTTTTTTTCATGATTAAAGTCCCTAGTAAATTTGATTCTCAGAAGAACCTTATAAGAAAATGAAATTTCTTATAAGAATACGATTTCATATAAGGTGACCTTATAAAAAACCTTATAAAAAACTGGAATTTCTTATAAAAAATAGATCGAGAATATTTTATAAGGTTTTTTTTAAAAAGATTTTATGAAATGCATTCCTATGAGGAATTCTAGTTTCTCATAAGGTTTCTACAAGGTCGCCTTATAAGAAATGGAATTCTTATAAGGTTTTCATAAGGCGCAACTTAAAAGAAATTAAATTTTTATGAGAAATTTGATTCTTTTATGAGGTTTTTATTATGTTTCAAATTACGAGGGTTATGATAAAAATATATAAAGTATGTTTCAGAAACCTAATATAAATCAGAACCTAATTGAAGGTTGTGAAAATTTATTTGATTTTGTTAAATGAGGTCATTTTAAAAGTAAGAAGAAACGTAATGAAGAATTTTTACTCAGCTATGCACATTATATTGTTTAATACTTTTTTGAAGAAAAAATATAAATTTTGATGACATTGAAGTAAATGATTGTTGCATCGAAATTTTCCTAAAGATGAAATCATATCTACAGTTACCTTTTGACCATTCTCGAACCAAAAATGTAAAAGTATATATATGTGTTACCATGTCGATGAATTTGAATCGTATAATGTTTTTCATTTCAGTAATGAAGTGTGTTTATTGATGAAAATATGTACACGATTTGGAAAAAACAATTTAAAATTACTAGTAATTTACTATATCAATGTTGCTATTGATATTTTGATGGAAACTGTACATAGATAAATAATATTCGTCTTAAAAACTTGATACTGTTAAAAAGAAATCGTATTTTCAAATTATAATAAATGGTATAAATTGAAAAGTATTATTATTACGGTAATTGCTAATGATGCGTAGAAAGTCTTGTAATTGACTCAAATAGATTAGAAACGTCATAATATTAAAACGATGATGAAATTTTGCCTCTGAAATCAAGAATCAGTTTTATTCTAATCAAAATTCTTTCAATGTCAAATATCATTCAAAGTACAAGTAGTGAAGTGTGTTACGTGCTTTTCAGTTATTAAGAAAATTTTCGCCACCTGCACTTTTAACAAAAATAACAACGGAGAACAAATTTGTTCGAAAAAAAGCATACATTTCTTCAAAGCACTGTAATTTGATATTTCTTCTAAGTTACTCCGAATCACTGTTGATATAGAGGATTTATTGATTTGTTTCCTGAAAATTTCTTGATTATTTAAAAAAATTATACAGGTTCTCAAACAAAATCTCACCAGGACCCAAACTCAAGAAGTTTCAGAACAAGTAGCTCCATATCGGTGACTTGGAGATTAAATTCTGCCCCGACCCGTAACGAGAGTAACACATTTCAAGTCCAACGAAATATTTCAAATCTCTGTTCGAAAACTTCGCCTCGTTCCACTGTACTTCACATCTCTTTACAACGCCCCGCACCCTCGGATTAACTCTCTCGCAACGAACCGGCAGGAATATTAGTATTGAGAGCTCCCACCGGCAATTATGCCAAATTCAATCAGGCGGAAGAACTTGCGACAGGAAATACGCTCGATGCCTTCGGTATTCGCCGTATCGCGCTTCATTAATTATCCGGATTTCTAATTATCGGCCCCTCCCCCCCCACCCCGAAATTTTTTCCCCCCTCAAAAGGGATTCATCATGACCCCGGGAAGTAAACATCGCGACGCCCGCATCGAACCTTAATTAATTACCATTAATTAACACCGCCGAGCTTTTAATTCGCCCGGCGGGCGTTCAATTACGAATGGTAAGAAAAGTGCGACGGGCTTTAATCTTCCTTGGGCGGGCCCTTCGAAGGTTTCGAATCGCGGGACGCTCGATTTTCCGGGATCGCTTTGTGACACACGACGTTGAGGAAGAAAACGCCGGGGCGAAAATTAGACGCTCGCGGGCGAGTTAAAATAATTAAAACGTCCCGGGGCGAAAAGGGGCGTTCGGGGGGAGGGGGAGGGGGCGCAAAAACGCGGCCGTTTCGGTGGGGGATGCGCGCCAAGTATGAAAGCAAGGAGGGCTATTAAATAGCCCGGGCGAAGAAAAACACAGGCTTGATCAAAGCGCGTCGCCGGCCATGTGAGTAATTAAGAGACGCGGGACTTATTCGCGCGAGTCCTTCTAAAAGGAGGATGATTCAATTAATTTGATTGAAAATGTCAATGCCTGGGCGAAATGATATCCGGATGAATTAACGCGCGTTGGAAAGGGTGAAGGTGAGTCTTAATTAGCTAAGTATATTTTGGGGTGTCTGATGGAACTGTGAAACCGGAGTGGGGTGATTTGGAATGTGCAGAATTTTTTCTTTTTTTTTTTTTTTTGGGGGGGGGGTGATCTTGGAGGGTGTGTGAGTGGAATGCTGTGTGATGGAGAGAAGTTTTTGTGGAGTTCTTGAGAATCGAATATATTTTGACGGGGTTTGGGTGGCTTGATGGAAAATAATTGTTTTTCTCTCCTCTGTATTGTTGGTTTCTGGAGTCAACTTTTTGATTCATAAAGGAGGAGGTATTTGAAAAATCTAATGATGGCTGATGTTTGTAGTTTTTTGTGAATATATTTCTTTGGTAAGTTTGTTTTAGGACAAGTATAATCGTATTTTTTTGGCCGTTAACATGTATTTTAATGAATAATTTAGAGGGAAATTACTCAATGCACCTGTGATGTATATAATATTTTCATAACTTAAAATTTACATTATTCAAAAACTACATTTATTGAGGATACATAGTTGTGAAAATAACTAAGAATAAGATACACAATTATTATTTTCAATAAGGTCTAAGCTTTATCAATACCACCTTCTTCAAAGTTGAAGATTATATAATTTTTCCTAATTTTTTCATATGTAACGCCATGAAAAGCTACTTGCACATTTGTGAAACTACAGTACCCTCTTTTCAAATCTATATTCATTAATGAAATTTTTACTTCCATGAATGCCCATTTTTCTACAACTTTTCGAAAACGTTTTTTCGATACTCAAAGTTTAGAACAAACTTATGTTTTTCTAATTTCAACCTTGTAAATTAAGAGGTGATTTTTTGCATACAATTAATTATAGTGATTATTATGTTTAAATTTATGAGAAAATTAAAATAATCATTTGTTTTTCATTATATGCGATTACTTTGAATTCTTCCACAATCAGTCTCAATAGGCATTGTATTTTTTTGTCAAATAATAGTAGTTACGAAAAGTTGTACAAAAATAATCCATTTCCTATCCAGAAAATGTATTTTCTTTAGAAATAGTTAGGAAATTCGAAAAAATTTCTTGAACAGCATAGAAAAACTATTGCTCTCAATTTTTATGTTGTACATTTTTAGTTACTACGCTAAATACTTTTTCTGTGTCGTTTTGAATTTATGAGAAAATGATTTTTTATCTCGCTTTAACCTTGTTTGTTTTAGTCCCTTCATTTTTCTTTTTTTTTTTCAATAATTGTTTTGAGTAGAGTTTTTTTATTTATAAGTTGTAAAGAGCTTTTAGCTCTTTCGACATTTTGTTTTGACAATATGTTTGTTTTGAAGGTTAAAGACTAGGAGTGAAGAAAATGTTAGGAATTGTTATTTTTTGTTATTCCAAGTTTCTTTTGTCAGGCTTTAATAATGACGACTTCATTGCATATAAAGTGGGTGCAGATCTATAATTATAAAAAGAAAATTATTTTTTAACAAAATGTAACAATATATTGCCTTATGTACATGCAACTTGGTATTATTTTATAAGCATGAAACAAAATGCTATTTTACTGTAAATTTATTCTTGGATGAAATTAAGGTCATGAAACTTTTGGAATTTTTTGAACGTTTCATCAAAAGCGGTTAAAAATTTGAGCCAGAAACTTTTGTTACATTCAGCATTTTATACAAATTATATAAACGGCAAGCAAGAATGTATGTGTTGAAATTTATTTTTTTATTGATCATCGGACTTATTATGATAAACCCTTTGCTTTATAGCTATGATACAATCAATTGAAGAATTTTTGGAACTTTTTTAGTAATAGGCCAATAAAAAGAAACTCTCTCATGTATTGAAATTGTTTTCAACAAATCTCTGAGTTCCAGAACAAACCTAAAATAGGTCCAAGTTGCAAATAATGAAAACAACTGATATTCAACATTCTTAATGTTGTATCTATGAATAATGAAGCTTTTATACTATAACATTTTTTTAACATCACTGGATTACAATGGATGAAAATATTGCCCTATGAATATTTCAATGATCTTGCGTAACTTTTACTTCATCAATATTTTATTGAACGATCGATCATATTATTTGAAAGCATCAATAGTTCAAAATAACAACCACATTTTATGAAAACTATTTTAAAAAATATATTAGGCACCCAGAAATACCTCTATGAACAGAAGAACCCACTTTTTTCATCTCAATTCCCTGACATTCTCTAATTTCACTCCCACCCTAACAAACCATCCTCAAAAATTTAAAAAATCCCTCGAAAATTCAACGAATCCTATGAAACCTATCTCCCCTAGATCGCACTGCACGCTTCACATGGCACCGGATTTTTCTCCCAACCTCGTACATACGAGCCTCAAACAAATTCGCGCGAAAGATTAACACCTTTGATTCTTCATAATGTTCCCCCTCGTAAATCAATTCATGAATCTCCGCCGAATGCAAATATTTTCCCGTCCCCTGATAACTTTTGCGTTTCGTTCCTTCCCCTTCCCTCTCCCTCCACTCGACCCAGGCTATTGATAAAAGCTCGGCCGAGGCATTAGCGAAATTTTCGGTTTATCAAACACAAGCGGGGGCTTATTACCGACGGTTTTTCATCCCCGGGAATGTCGTCACCGAAGAGTGAAAGAGAAGGAGGTTTCGAGTTTTATGCAAATACGTACCCGCGATGTGCGAGAGATAAATACGCGTACGAAAATCGATAGGCGCGAATTTCGAAAATTCTCGCGTTCGCGTTATCGGCGCGAGTCGCGAGCAAAGCCGTAAATCATCGATAATCAGAACGATCCGACGACGTTGTACTCTTTATCTTCGGCTCGAGCCGTAAATCAGATTACATTTTTACATGGCCGCCTGAAGACGCGATAAGCGCGGAATTAGTCGAGATTCTTGGGAGGTGATTTTTTCCTTTCTTTTCGAGCGCCTCTTTGGAAAGTTTCGGGTGCCGGCGAAACAATCGCGGGGTCGAGCTCTTCCGGTCGGGGAATATCGGGAAATTGAATTATCCGCGAGGGGAAAATTGCCAATTTTCCAGTTATCGGGAGTCGAGGGGTTTCTTTTAAAGAGGATTTCCACGATCTTGCATTTGATGGAGACTTTGTTGGGAGGTTTTTGATTTTTCAGAGGTGTCCTGGTTGTCGATGGTGGTGTGCAACAAGAGGGATAAACTGTATAATTTGTCATGATTTGGAAGAATGGGGGGTTTCTGCCTCTACTTTTTTTTCTATCTGAAAGTGATACAAATTCGTGGCCATTCTTTTCGCGGGTCATGTCAGGATTTTGATAAGATATTCTAAGCTTTTTTACGTGAACCAAGTTCTAGGGTAAAAATTGGTGAATGTATATGAACATAAAATACGGGTTGAAATACACAGAATAATTTGACATTTTTTTTCACAATAACAAATTATGTGAGGAAGGTCATGAATCAGAATTAAAAAATTTAAATTTATTATAAATATATAAAAATTTTGAGAATCGGAGTTTAATATTACTATTATTCGAAACTGTGAATTGGAATTATCGAAGGATGAAATAAAAATCCATTCTGAATCAAAATATCGATATTCTCGCCTATTTCAGACCAATCAATAATAAAAATATATGTGCTTGAATAGTCAAGAATGATAGAAAATGCGAGTTTGATTATTTTATCAATTCAATGTTAGATGATTCTTAAATACAAGTTAAGAAATCGTGTGAAAATCCGCAAACACACAAAATTTTATTGAATGATTGTATATAAATCGGTCATGAAAATTTGAAAATGAATGAAAAAACGTTTTTTATGCAACACAATGAATTTCAGAATTATATATTAATAGAAATAAATCTTTGATATCTGACCATCACATTGTTTGAATAATACATGTCATAAATCATAAATCGAACATTTTTCGTATTTTATACTTCAATTTCAATTACATTTTTTTCAGAACTATATTGTTTACTATATTTAAATACTATTATATATTTATGTTTTCATAAAACATAGACGTACTTCTTCGACAAGAAAATTATCTTTTTGATGTAAATATGTGTTATACAATTACCTATTTTCAAGTATAACACTTTGTTTAAAGAGAGAGAAAAATGTCAATGAAAAATAGCTTATGTTTGATACGTTACATATAATGTATCTATATATCTTGGTTTTTATATTTTCGTACTCACAGATGCGAGGTATTATGTTGATAAGTTCTATTATTGGTTTCGAAATTCAACGTGATTACCATGATTCTCCGATCGCTGTTTGTACTTTAGTGTTGCTTCTCTATCATCTATTATAGACACTTGTTTTTGTATCTTACCTGAAACATAAAAAAAATATCTTTGATTTATTATTGTTTTTGATTGGGGCCCAAGTATTTGAGTACAATTTTATCTTGTACGGTTGAAATCGTCAATTACTCAGAACGACGGAATAATGTTTTCAAAATTTGGCGTTTGAACTTACAAAATGATTGTGATTTCACAGGAATATTATTTTTAATTCTCTAATATTTATTGTGAGTCATCGAGTTTGTGATACAATTTTTCAAAAAATTTTATCGACACTGATTGTGAGAAATAAAAATGACAATTCAAATTGATGACAGTTCGATAGAAGTTCGATGAAACGTGATTTGTTTAAAATTTTTATTTAAAAAAATAAAATAATGATATGAAAAACTTGCAACATTAATAACTCAATAATTCTAAATGTGAAAAATTAAGATTTTTACGTCAAAAGATCTTCATTGATAATTAAAAAGTTTACTTTTTCCTTAATTATTAATAAAATTCATTTCATCAATAAAAGGAGGATACACTCTGGAAAAATTGAATAAAATAAATGTGATTTCGATTTCTAAATCAAAGGCAATACAAAATTGGTTAGAAAATTTATTACGAAGATTGAGCTATGTCAAGAACACTCGAAATTCTATCTCACTTCCAATAATATTTCAAATTCAGAAAGAAGATATTGTCGATAAAATATTTCATTATTTATCATACTGTTTGAATTGTTGCCAAACATCTTTTCATCACGAAGACTTCTGAAAGAACATACACACAAATTATTTTAATACGATTTCAGCACTGAATAATATATATTCAATCGTACAATTCGAAGGCAGTCAACTTATCACCTCAAAAATTTTTGCCAACAATCCGAAAAAAACTATTACCTACATTTCAAACACCTAGAAACAAGACTTCCACTAATACTATCCATAATATCTACACTCTCAATTTCGACCAAATAACTTATCTACCCAATCCCCACTCCCAATCAAAATAAACAATATCCTTCTCCCTACATAAACATTAATTTGCCCCATCCATACACCTACCTCCACCAAAAAAAACCTAACTCCAACCCAATCACCAAACCCTACCCCCAAATTTTTTCCCAACCCTGCAAACTCAAACTAGGCCTATCAAATTCCCTAAATCAATCAATAAACTCTCCACCTCAACAAAGAAAAAATTTTTTGCATCGGACTGACCAAAAAAAAACCCCGATAAAAGGGTTAACGAACGCGTGTCTCCCACGCACACGCGCGATTAATCTCCGGCATCGAGGCAAATAACATCTGAATCCATAATGAGTTCGATTGTCAAAGCCGAAATTCCTCGGGCCCATTATGCCCGCGGGGGCACGTGACAACAGCTGGTTTTTTTCAACCCTCCCCCCCCCAGACAAAAACGAAAAATGCCTTGTTTTCTCAGGGCACACACGACGCGTATCGATCCGATTCATCGGCGATGCCTCGGTTTCGCGTTTTCTTCAATTCAATGAATAATAATAATCCTCCATCTTTGTCCCACCCCCGCCCCCGAAAATGGCACGACAAAAGGCCCCCATCTCGAGAATCCACATAGAAGTGTCATTCAAAGCCGCGTTGTTCCGAAGCGTACCGAGTATAATGGCACGTACGTCATTGTTCTAATTTGTGCATACGATTAACACCGCGTAGCGCGCGGGCCATGTGCGCCTCTCCCCGAAAATCGGGCACTCTCCCGGGGATGCTGAAAAAGACAGAAGTAACGCTCAACTCCCACGTCTATATTCGGCACAAAGCGCGTCAGCGGGGCACAATGCCCGACAACTGACGCTCAATTAACGAGTTAATGCGGTACTGCTGATAATTAAACGACCGTGGGGGTATTTTTTTTCGATGGCGACCACCCCCTACCCGAGGAAAGATTTTGTTCTGTGCGAGGTCCGCATTCCGCGCCTGATTTTCGTTTTTTGTTTTTACGTTTGCGGTCTAGGGGAATTTTTTATTCCGCCCCGGTTTCCTTTATTCGGACACATTCCGCGCGAGAAGGATCATTATGTGATTCGACCGGAAACGGATGCGTGAATCGCGCGAGTTTTGAATGAAAAGCGAGATTTCGCGGGCGGATGCTGCGTGGAACGTAAGAATGCGGGGTCGCAAAAAGCGGAGAGAGGAATTCGCGTGGGAGGTGGGAGAGGAATGAATGAGGTTTATGGAGGGAGGGGGGGGGGGGTCGGGTGATTTGGGTTTTGGCGGTGTTTGATTTCGATGAATTCGTGGAGTCTGGAGTTGATTTGTCGAGGTTTAGGGGGGATTTGTTGGGAGTCTGGTTGACGGGTTTTGATAGAGATCTTTTTGGAACATGAGTGAGACTTCTTCGGTATGAATAATATTCTGAGATATTGTTTGATTTCATTATGATTGGTTCATAATGGACCATTTTCCATGAATTTGAATTCATTATTGGAAATTCATATTGAAATATTTCATGACATTTGTTACCTTGGCAAGTTGCTGGGATATCAATAAAAATTTACCGTAAATTCTTCTGAATTTTTTTTAACACTTTAGCTGATTATTGAAAATGTACTCAGAAACGTGAACGAATGCTTGTCCAGTGGCTTGGAAATAAAGAAATCTCAGTCCTTGTCATTAGAAAAAATCCATTGATAAGTTTTCTAGAAGAGTAATCATCAATAAAGATTCTCGAGGACGAATAGCAATTCACTTGATAAAATTTGTATAGCATTGAGAAATTTCTATGGAGCAAAAACAGAGATGGCATTGACAACATATTACTTATTTTTACGTTACTAATAAATAATCAAAATTTAATCACAGAATTATCAGAATTTGTAGGCAGATGCAATCATTATCTCAATTTTCCAGGACTACAATGAAAAAGTATTGATTACAGGGTTTTTCATACCTTAATTACAGATAATCATTTTAATTACCAATTTATTAATAAAAAGTCACTTTTTTGCATTCAAGCTGTACGAAAACCTTGCAATCAATACTTTTTGAGTATAATCTTAAAAAGTAGAAGTTACACTATATCTGCCAACAAATATTGATGGTTTTGTAATGAAATGTAGTTTATTTATTAATGACATGAAAATGGGCAAAATGTAATTGATGCCCATCTCTGAATAAAAATATGATATATGTAGAAATTTCAAATTATTTGGAACTGATGACAAATTTTCTTCCAATAGTATTTTATTTTTAGAGATTTATCGAAAAGTATGAATATACATACATATTCGTGCATTATTTCGAAAGCTTCAAAATCAAAGTATACTATCTTTTGAAGAAAATGTACAAAACCAATTTAAAAAATATTATCTTCAATAAAAATACACCTGAGAACAACGAAATTCGAATTACAATATGTATGTTAGTTATTTTCAGCTCCTGAAAATTTCTATTATAGACAAATTAAAAGAGTTAAGGACTTTGAACCAAGTGAAAATGATAGGCATTTTTTTGAATTTTTAAGTGACACATTTTTTTTGGAAAAAGCGAGTATTTTTTATTGTTTGTTCGGAAGACAAAATATTTGAGTTTCTATTTTTTACAAAAAGAAAAGAACATTATTGTGAGTTCATATAAAATAGCTGTAAAAGTGAAATTTTTCGTATTTATGCTTAAAAAAAGCTAGTTAATTATTATTATTCCTAGCGATTGAAAATTTCTTTGTTATAAACTGATGAAGAAATAAACTTAAATTCCAACTAACGACATTCTAATCCTATAACACTTATGAAAAACAGTCAGTACTTCAAAAATCACAAATTTCGTAAAGAAACACTTTATATTAAATACACAAATATTCAAGATTTCAATGATTCTAAAATTAATTCGTTCCATTATCCATAACATTACTACAATGAATTTTTTTTATTTTAAAATGTATAAGTATTCTGAATGCGGAACATCGAGTCGTGATCTAATGGGTGAAATTATTAAAGTAATAGCTAAAATTTCATTATTTCTATTTCCACCCAACCGAGCTTCACTAGTTAACATTGTATATTTTCGCTTGGAATTAGAGTATATTCAACTTGAAAAGTTTTTAATAGAGGCATGTTTTTTACTTTAGTTTTAAAACCATTTTTTGTCAGTTTTGAGGTATTTTTCAGGCTGTCAAAATTGGCTTTTCAGGTTACTTGATGAAAAATTTGATGTATTCATAAGAATGCGAAAAGTAACCCTAATTCACAATTACATGATAGTAAAATTTTTTTTCTCAAACCGATAATTGAAAATGAATATTTCTTTCGAAAAAGAAATTTTATTTGCAATGATGAAAACTTGTTTGAATGTATATTAACTTATATTTCTTGAATATTGAAAAAAGTTTCGATTAAGTAGCTTTCATCACGAAAACAAAGTTTCAGCATGAAAATTTCTTCTACCTATTTAATAAATGACAGATATAGGCGAAGTTTAGAGGAAAGAGGTAAAAAAATAGTAAAATCATTTTTCGAAGCTTCCATATTCCAAGCTTTGTTAGTCCTAATTTTACTAAATCTATGGTTGCTGCAACGAAACATTTTTTCTACTCACATATTACGAATTTTCCAAGTAGAACAAATTCAAGAAAGCACTAAATGTCAATTTCCATCATCGAGATGTTCTAATACGACACATTATTTCTCTGGGAACGGACGAACGACAAATCTAATTCCGAGACGAATACCGACGAATCGCTCAAGTAACATCTCCGTCCCGATTTTCCAAGTTACATCCGGCCGAGATTACAAAGTTACGAACAAAGCCGCGTACCGTTATTCCATTATTGCCTCGAACACGAGAAGATTCGATTGCTGGTATCAAAAATCACGAGTTTGTTATTTTCTAGGCACGTTCGCTCTCGATCGCGAGCCCGGGGTGAGAAAGAAAAGGCTGTTTTGTCTTCCTTTCCGGGCTTTATCGGCTTCGATACTGCGCTATCGGGCCCCACGCGGCCGCTGCCACCGGAAACCCTTCCGCGGCACGATTTTTCATTCCCTAAAGCTACCGCATTTTACTCTGTAAATAACTCGAGAGCTTTGAATGATGATTTATTACCAAGCTGGATTGATTAATTAGTCGAAAAATCTCGGTTCTGTCAAGGAAAAAACGCAGACATTGAGAAAAAACAACTATAACGAAATTGATAATCATGATAAATATCTCACTAAAAGTTTCTTAGAACATTTTTGAATAAACATTGTTTGTAAAATTCTTAAACTCTATATCTTTGAGCAGTGACAGTTTCTTTTTAACAATTTCAAAGTCTCTAATGAATGCAATTTCTTTGTCAAACAAATTCATTTTCCAACTGTCATGTTCTTTGGTTCTTTGTGTTCAAGATGACTCTCTAAAATCGTGAATTTCGTTTTCGAGGTTGTCGTTTTTGAGAATGTTCCAATCTGCGTTTGAATTTTTTAAATTGTTTAAATATCGGAATTAGAATTTTCTTGTACTGGAGAGAATATTTGAGGAAGTTGAACTAGAATAATGAATGATGAATAAATATAATTAGAAATAAAATTTCGATATTGAAACGATTTTGAAGTTGACGATTTGGGATTGCATAATGTGACATTGTTAAGATCGTCACGTTTTTTGACGCGCAAATAACGCCAATTCATTTTTGGAACAGGGCTTTTGAGTAGCTGCCAGAAGCGCAATTTAGAAAAGTTAAACATTCGAATTAATCGGTATTAGCAACATTTTTTTCTAGCTTATTTTTTTATTAGGAAATTTCATGTTTTAGGACAAGTATAAAAAATTGTTTGAAAAAAAATTTATGCCTTAGAACCTTAATCATAAAAGTAAAAAGTATTTTTTACACATTGCAAACAAAAGTCACGAAATCTTGTTATGATACTGAAGAATTAATGTTATTTCAAAAAATAAATAAAAACTTTGAATATTTTGAATATTCAGTAATAAAAAATTTTTCAAAGGCTTAAATGAAAATGAAGCATGATGCATTTGTGTAAAGACTTCATAATTTTAAATATATGTACTTTCGTTTTTTCGATTTTCCGCTGATTTCAAAAGTTTTGCGAATATATAAATACTTTGCAATATTAGTGATCTAAATATTTTCAAATTTTTGAGTGATCTGTACAAAGTTTTAAAAATTCTAAAGCATCTTGTGTCAGGTTTCTTGAAAAATTTCCATTTCTTCTCTCTATTGTGACTTTTATCGAAATATTTTAAACTTTCTAAAAAAGATATTTTTGATTTTGAACTGTAAATTATATTTTCCAGGACCACTATAATTTCATCACATTCCTCATAAACTCTTATAATCGATCTACAATTTCAAATTTCATAGACTACCTACAGTATTTTTTTTGGATATAAATTTTAATTCTACTTTTTTTATTCATTTTCAACTCCAAACTGAAAAAATGTTTTCTGTCATTTCGGAATTCGTTTTTTTCTGACATTTATGTGAAAAATTCCAATTTTTTTTATATTAATCACAAATTTGGAAATTAAAAAAACTATACACCATATCCTCCAGAACCACGTGAAATTAATATTTTCAAAAAATTAGAGTTCCCAATCTCATTCTAAATTGTAATTTACTCCAAAAAAATTCTCATGTGTATACAGAAATAACTAATAAAGAATAATAAGAATAATAAGAATAATAAAATTACAGAATTGCCTTATAAAAACGTTTACAATAATCACCGAAATCCATTTAAAACGCAGAAAAATATTTCCATCATAAATTATTCTAGTATTATCAATTCCTCTTTTATCAATAAGATAAAAAAAAAAACAAAAAAACAAACACTTGCACCGTACATAGATTTCGCACTACCGCACAACGTCCCATATAAAGTATTTCTTCAGAAATCAGCATCTGATGAAGGAAATAATCCCCTACCTCCCCCTCCCCCGAGAACCCTGCCACTGAGTTGCTAAACGCGCGAGAAAATAATATCGCCGACACGGCTTTCGCATTTAACGAACGCGAGAAAGGCCAAGAAACAAAGACAGAAAACATTTGCTCTGTTAGAGGGGGAGGGGGTCTTATCTCGAATACGGCGCGTCGTGAAAAATGATCTTTGTGAGAGAGATCTCCTCCACTTCTTTGACCCCCGTCATATCATCAGCGAAACATCGATGCCTTCGGGGGTTTCATTATTTTTTTTTCTTCCCTCCAATTCAAAGGTCGAAATGGCCAATCGAATGATCCCACGAGTGTCAGGTGCAGAAATGCCGTTGACAAAATGTTTCGCGGACGGGAAATCACGTTCTGTGACAGACTGGCAGTTTTTTCTACTTGCGATCGAAAATATCATCCGGCGTGGAAAAAAATGCTGCATCGAAATGTCAGGGTGATTGGAGATGGAGTTTTGGTTTGATTTTGTTGAGTAATAAGAGTTTTAATTGAACTATTTACTATAACTTTTTTGGATGATTTTGGTTTTCAAGGATGAAAAAGGTTGCGAAATTCATGACAGACTCTCACAGGAGCTCTCAAGTCTCGACATCTGTTTGACATCCCTGTTTGCCAAGGCGTGACTCGGCACTTGCAGCCCCTCGCGACACACAAAGCCTCCCGAATCGACAGACTACTTCCGATGACTACTCTTTTCTTTCGCCGCTCGAGATCCTGTGATCGATCTATGAACTGCCGCTCATTCGCATCCAATTGCGCGTGAAAATCCCAGACAAACGGGCGTCTTCGCCACGCGAGGTTTCCAGGGGCCCCCAGGTGTGTCTGGCGAACGAGGAGACGTTCGAGTGCACGCGATTTTATCGCCGAGGGGGGGATCAAAGTCGCGATTACATACGGATTCGAATCGAATACTCCGGTTTGAATTATTGGAATGCTGTAAGTTTGGGATCAAGGTAATAAAGACGTTGAGAGTAGTGTGGATGTAAACAGAGTTATCAAAGGATTTCAATTTTGTTGTACATGATACTTGGAGGGGAGAATGATTTGAAACTATTTTTGAAATTGGAATATTATAGGGAATGATGAGAAAATGTAAGGCATATGTTATTTCTTGTGAATTTCGTAAAGACTATGAAAATTGTTACAATTATTCTAATTTGAAGATATTTTTGATATTGATTAGTTGTTTTGGAACGGAACATATCTGAGATAGCTGTGTCTCAAAATTTCATAGTATCAAGTAGTTATGAGTTTTAGAGAATTTAAGTTACTTTTTGAACGCTGTAAGATTTAGAAAAATCAATAGAAAATGAATAATTAATTATTTTTATTGACAGAGACGTGAGGGAAGGATGGAGAATTTTTTTTACAATCTCTCAATTCTTTTTTTCACAGGTTAAAAATGATTCTCCAGTTTCTTGAATTGGAAAACTCTTTGAAAATACACTTTTGCTAAATAAATTGAATAGTCTACAATTCTGAGAATTGAGCAAATTTTCCATAATCGTCAAAATAGAAACTCATTTTTTTTAGTTACGATATGTTATACATAGATTTACTTTTTTTTAATGTTTTCGAATTTTCCAGTGCGAAAATAGTGA
Source organism: Platygaster robiniae (assembly GCA_028476575.1). Lineage (NCBI taxonomy): Eukaryota > Metazoa > Arthropoda > Insecta > Hymenoptera > Platygastridae > Platygaster > Platygaster robiniae. The sequence goes on from CM052018.1 coordinate 12,645,300, forward strand.
ATCATACATACGACTTTTCAATGTAAAGTCAGTTTCCTAAAATTTACAAAATTATATGTTGAATAACCCAAATCATTCATTTTCCAAACCTAACGTAATTGCTAGATCAGTTAACATCGGTTTTTCTCATATATTGAAAAAGTTGAAAAAAAAAAAAAAAAATAAAATCAATCAATAAATCCTACTTAAGTTTCAGGAATGAAGTAATTATACTTAAAACTTTTAAAATTGTTTTATGATAATCTCTACTCATATAGCAATAAATTTTCGAAAAAATTTTTATTTTTATTATGAAAGTTTTTTTCTGCAAAAGTTTTCTCAGTTTTGAAATGTAAAAAAATTTTCACCTAAATTACAAGAACCTCAAAAATTGTATTCATTTACTCAGAAAAATTTTTAGTCAAATGCGAACGTTCAAAAGTTTTTTCGTCAATCGACCTTTAAATTTTGTCATGTCGACTATATTTTTATAATTTGACTAAACATTTTAGTATATACGTATAAAAACTTTATAAGGTTAGTATGTAACTAGATATTTAGTCAATTTTAGTAAGCTTTTTTCTGCAAGTTAGGATATTAAAAGTTGGAGAACGAATATCAGACCAAAAATTACCCTCACCGATAATTATAAGTCTGACCGAAATTGCAATGAATTATTATCCATCCGATTCTCTAACAATTTCCTTTTTCTTTGTTTTCTTCAAAAATGTCTTTGTTCTTTTAACTATCCTAATAGACATTCGATGACAAATAGAACAATGGAAAAATATTTCAAATTTTACAATCTTTGGTTCAATATCAAATGCTCGAAACCATTGCTTGATTTATAGAATCCAAATTTAAAAATTATTCAAAATAAATATTTTTTGCCTCTATTTAATGATATACATATAACTACTCTGGAATCGATAAAGCGTTCTAGAAATTCTTGCATCTACCTTAAATTACACAAACTTGTAAACAATCTTCTCAAGTTTTCAAAATCAGCAGAAATCTCTCAATATTGTAAAATTCATTAAAACTAGTGCATCATGTGTAAATCACACTAAATCTTTAGAAAATCTTCATTGAGAAGAAAAATTATATTTCAAAAAGAACTTCCATGAATTGAAAAAAACAATAATTTTGGAAAGCCCATCAATAACCTGAAAAATCTTGTAACTTTTCCAATTTTCTGAAATTTCTTAAATCATTAAAAAATATAGATTTTCCGAGGGACAAAACTAATTTCACGTAAGAGATATAGCATATATTTTCATACCTACAGAAAAGAATATTTTTTTTACTGTCAAAAGTCTCCACGCACTAAAAAAATTAAAATTTTTGAAAGCTCATCAACAGCCCAAAAAATCATGTAACTTCAGATTTCTTAACAAGCCTGTCTCAAGTTCCTAAAATTATCAAATAATTATTCAAATTCCTGCAGCAAACAATTATTTTTAAGAATATTTTCATCTATAAAAAATATTCCAATAGCTGTCTAAAATTTCCATGTCTTAAACGAAATTTACAAAAGCTCATCAACAGGAAAAAAATGGTTCAGAATATCTTGATCTATAAAAAAAAAAAAAATATCACTAGATAAACCCAAAAAAACATTCTAAGTTTTCATAATCTCAATAACATTTAAAAAAATTCTGTAAGTTTATACGTCAAGTGTGGAAGTTCGATACCCCTAATCAACGAAACAAAGCTACAAAGAGCCGACGTTTTCCACGGTCGACGACGGGGGAGAAGACTTCAGTTTTCACTGTGTTTCACCGCTGCACTGGATCGCTCCAGCGGGGGCGCTATAAACATATTTTTAGACAAGACGCCAAGAGAGACAAAGAAAGAGATAGAAACGCCACGAAGGAAAAAAAGTCAAAATAAAGTCAACGGAAAGAGCAAGACAGTGACAAGGGGGGATGGTTTAGACAAACGATTGAAACGAGCCGATGCGCATCGGCCATGTGCAACCGATACATCTCAGCTGCCGCCCTGTGCGATCTCTCGTCTTTATCTCCCGAGGAAGTGATTTCGACGTATCGCCAAGATCTTCTAGAAATCGAAACTTTTTTCTCTCCCATCCTCTCGTTTTTTTCTCCTCGTATCGGCGATAATTCAAAGCACGTGTGTCCCGCGTGTCTAATCCATTTATTTCAAGAGGGTCCTCTTTTTCTGGCTGTCGAAGTGAGAGACGCCGTCTCGTAATGGCCCTCTAAAACTTGTACGTGACGACGGAAATATTGCCCTCGTATCGCGAATTCTGGCGATAATGACCGCGTTTTTGCATGGGAAATTCGATGACGGATGAAAGAGGTTACGACTTTTTGCTGGTTTAAAAAAAAGTCCTTTTTTGGACATGTAGAGTCATTGATTGACATTATGACAATTTCAAGAACATCATGCATGTAACATAATTTTGAAGGTTTCCAAAGAGTTAAGTGATTGTCCTTTCAGGGTGAACAAAACTTGAATGGAGAACCTGCTTTTTGTGAGAATTCAGGAGGAACCAACTAATTTCTTCATGGTTTACTGTAGACAATGTGAAGTGAAAGTGTCAGCAGGGGAAGAAGGAAGTTTGGAAGGACATTCCAACAATAAGAGTCAACAAGAATCGTTGTGCATTGTCGAGCATGTGGATGAAGAATGACTTCGAGTCGTCATACAAAAGCGTGACGAAATTTTAAATTACGACCATCAATTATTCATTGAATCGAGTTGTGGCGATACTCTTGGATTATGCAGATTCAAAGAGTGATGAGCACGTTTGAAAATTGGGACCAGAATAATTTCGGTGCCAGAACAGGTGAATCATATTATGTATGTAAAATTTTTGATGTTTTTTCTCGTGTTCTTGATAAAACTTTTCGATAAAAACAGTGAATGGAAAATTTTTCTCTGTATTGCTGATAATATCTATTTAACAGTTGCAAATTATAGGATTCCAAGAGTTCGTTTCAAGTCTTATTAAGGTCAAATCGAAACTTGAAGAAAATTACTATGGAAGTTGCAGAATTTATGATTATACAACAGTGAAAACAAGTTAGTATGGAAAAATTTCAATAATGTTTAATGCTACAATAATTGTAAAATTTTGAAGTAGGATTCGAGGATGTATTTAAATTTTGAAACGAAACATTGGATGTACGTCTCCTTCAATCATTCAATTCTTCTCATCAACGATACTCTTTTGAACGCACGTCATCAAATCACCAGACTGATTTATACTGCAATAAACTATCTCATACATCCTCTATCAACCATTCTGAAAACTCTGGAAATTCCACGTTTAAATGAAAATTGCTGGCAATCTGAAGGACATGATTTTTTTTTTCAAGTAGGAAAAAGGCGATGCGTCAATCAGTTTCGCTACTTCAAATTTCCAGAGTACTTTGATGAAGTTTTTTATTTTTGAGTTTTTCATTTTTAGACAAAAGTGAAAAAAAATGTATGTCACAGATTCATGTTAAAAAGCATGACTTCATATTGCTCTCAAATTTTTACCTAAAATTTGATTGTAGCAAATTAAAAAAATTTCTGTATACTTATTGATTCTCAAATTCTGGATTTTTTTTCTAAAAAACTCAATATTTGAAAGTTATGAATGCAACAGCAACAGTTTTGATGAAATCACTTGCGATTCTAACTGTTAAAATTTATTTGTGTAATTTTTATAGATTCCTTCATGAAATCATTTAATTCTGTATCAACTTACCAATTTCTATGAAGAAATTTTATATTATTTTTATAAAGCAATCTTTGTTTCGTTGAATAACTTTATGAAATCTCTAAAAGTCTTCATAAGGTCTGGCAAAATTAAAAATTGTCTTTAAAAAAAGTTTTCATACGAACGTTCGTGAAACTTCGCCGGACTATAAAATATAGAGATTTCAAAGGCACAGATTGCTTCATAAAATTTTTATAAAAATTCCTAATAAAATTTCACAATTTTTCCAAAAATCAGGCAATTTTAAAATAAATTATAAGAAGATTAATTGAAATTTTGAATCATAATAGTAAATGAATTACGAAATGCTGTAGAATTACAAATATACTTCGAAACAAATAGAGAAAAAACGCATGATCTGTGAATGGTTCTCTTTATTCCTAAATTTTCTAGATATTTCAAAACGTTCAGAGAATTTCGTTTTAGTAAGATTGCCATAATGAATGTTCAAGGGTGTAAAATCATCAAGATATTACTGTATATTCATGTTTTTTAGTCAAGTAGAATAATTAGAACTAATAATTTTAATTTTTAAAAAGAAAACTAGAAAAACGAGTTACCACAAATACGTAAATTATAGGAGTGGAATTATATTTAATTTCGTATTATAATGATTGTAATGTGAGAAAATCAATAATTTCACATGTATATGAAAATATATCGTAATCTCATTATATAAACGACAATTTTCTGAACCCCTACCCCTTTTTCTGAAATCCTCGGTCTTCAACTGTCCAAAAGATAGTTCCAAAAAACTTTTGAAACATGAGTGTAGCCTAATTATTTTCATATTTATTGTATTTCCATCATTGTCCAGTGGTTAGGAAACCGTCACCATTTGATTCCCAGCGACGAAACCAAGAATTTTGAATTGGCCAAAAAGTTTTTTCTTCGACATAAAAATTGTAGCTCCTAGGGATCATACATATATTTCATTGATTCGTTAATACAGAGCATATTCAAAAAGATCAATGAAGTAAACTTTTTCGTACGTGCAAAGTACGACCAATTTAGTGTAACAATAATTATAACCATCCCCATCTTCTTCCATGCGAAACAAAGAAACAAACAAGTATTTTTTATCTGGTCAACAAAAAACTCTTTCCAGCTACTTTACTCTAAAATTTTTTGCTTGTTTGGAGGAAAAAGCCAGGGATGAGAAGCTCAAGTCAAAAAAATCACGAAGCGCAAGCCCAGATATCGGGGCCCCGTGAATCCCCGGGCGACGAACGAGATTTTTCCGCCCCGCGTGGTACACGATCATAAAGCACCGCGAGATAAGCAAATCGAGATAAAGCGAGCGAAGATTATTGGCCGACCGAGCGAGCCCAGATTCCACTCCTCGCACGTAAGAATCCGTGTTTGCTCGACGCACACAGGAGCCAAGAATCCCATCATCTCGTCCAACTCTTGCCTCCCCCAACCCCCACCACTCCAATACCTGGATCCCCTTCATTTCATCTCGCGCTTTCGCACACGACGAGAGCCGCGTTGTTAAAGGACTCGGGGCGATCCGCGAGATCCTGAGTTCGATGCCCGTGGGGAGGACGAGGAATCCCACCGACGCCGCCTCCTTTTTTAAACCACGCCTCCGCGAATAAAGTTTATATCCATTGATATCGGCGACTTCGCGGGCGAATCGTGAAAAAGTTGAGGGTACCTTTTGTGGGGCACGTGGAAGCGAAATTTTTGGGGCAAGGGGTACATTGAAGATGGAAAGAAATGTTTGGTTTCAGCAATCATTCATTTAGGAAATTAGGGACAGACCAAAGTCTTCAATATTACTGAGAAAAAAATATAGTAATTATTACATTGCTGTATAGTGAATGGGAATCACTCTGACATATTGTACTTTTTGCTAGATAATATAGCAATTTTCGTAATAACATATTGTAAATATTGTCAAATGATACTGTAGTGATGGATATATTATTTTGTTGTAAAAACTCCTCTACATATTTTGTTTTCTACTGTACTTCTTGTGCTTTTTGCAGTATCATATTGTAATCCCTATTAATCAAGATTCTTGAAAATTCTACAGTTTTCCCAGTATACAGATCTGTATTAAAGGTTCATTTTGCAATATTTTTTTATACTTTCGAGGTTTCTAGTGCATCAAGGTGCAATATGATACAGTTTTAGAAAAAAACTGGGAAAAAGTTGAAATTTCCGAAATTTTTTATAGTCAAAACTGGCATACATATTGTAATTTCTATGCTAATAGCGGTTTTACTGTACAATATTGTAGTAAGTAAAATTAATATTGCAGTTTTTACAATAATATTTTAAATACTACAATCATATCGTGAAAACTGCAATATTTTTATCTCAGCGTGACAAGCAAAGCTTTAATTATGATAACAAAAATTTCGGATTGTCCATATTGTACACATAGCATACAAAGTAATGTTCAGTTTCAGCAACTATTCATTTAGTAAAATATGGGCTCACCAAAGTCTTTAATGTGACAGCCGAAGTTTTGGTTATGACAAGCAAGTTTTTCATTATGACAACCAAAATAAAATTCTCGTAATGAATACTGCAATTGATATAATGAAAGTTTCGATTGTCATATACAAATTCAGAATAGTCTGTATTTTACCAAGTTATTCGGTTGCTGGAATCACATAATTTCCTACCGTGAAAGGCCAATATTGTTAGCTCTAATACAAACTTTGTCGTTATTTTACAAATTTAATGTCTGGTATACTTCAAGGAGTTTTCGGTTTCCGCACAAAAATTCTTTTAACGGTTACATATTTCTAGTTCAGACAAAAATTTTATTGGGGTGTAGCAGCGTTTGTTTGCTTCAAACAAAAAATTATTTGAGTTGATTAGTTATTTGGTTTTGTTGGTCAAATAGTGACCAAACTGAATTAGTTTTTGAGTGCTGTTTGCGTAGTAAAAAATTTAGTCAAACATATACAGTCCAAAGTTCTACATCTGACAACATAAATTTTGCTCACTACAAGCTATGTTTTAGCTATAAAAATTTAAAATTGATAGTCATAAAGTTAGCTTGTGTTTTTACAACCAAAACCTTGGTGATCACATACTAGCATCCATTTGGTCCATATTTCACTTAGGTCGTAAATAATTACTGTAACCAAAATTTTTTTCCAAGTGTGAAAAACCAATTAAGTTTCAGAATACATACTTTATGTACGTTTTATAATTCTTCGCAGAGCTTATAAACCCTTCATTTAAAAATCTAAATTTTTTAAATCGTCGCTCTGAAGTCTTCAAAAGACGAATATTTTTTTCTGTCACATCTGCAAGACCTGCTAGTAAATTATAATTTTGTTTGTTAATTTTCGTTGAAATTAAGACCAGGAAGATTGTTCTGATAAAATTGAAAAGCTCGTGTGAATGTACAAAAAAACGGCACGATTCATTACCTCTTTCATGGCAAAAGTGGTGTTTACGCAAAACCTGTTTGCGCTTCGCATAAGTGGCCAACCCTTCACTCGACGTCGAGATGCCGCGTCAAGTGGGGGTTGCTAGAACCAGAGAACACGTGGGCGCACGCACGTGTTCTCGAGGGAGATTTTTTTTCACGTTAAAAAAAATTTCATCATAACGTAGGCATAATATGACAATATTCAGTCCTGAACCTTAAAATCTCCTAATTTAATTGTATCTTAAAGGTGCAAGCTGACAAATTCATGGATTCAAAATTTTAAAATAAAAAACTAAAATTTTTCAGAAATTTATATAGATTATCAATTTATAATCCAACCTTTCATGAAAAATAATATTTCCAAGCATATGCATTTCACCGTTGCCTGTAGAAGACATCGCCGATCCCAAATCCATCTTTCCTCCCCTAACCCAAAAAACCCTGCCTTTCCATAACCACTAGCACCTCCCTCAACGCCACAAAAAAGTCCTCCCCCAACCCTTTTCCAAAGTCTCCACTCCAAAGTTCCCCTATCCACTAATTGCGGGCAAAAGTTTCGAGGACGTTTCGCAAGACGGTGCGAAAACTTGTTGCGCGAGGCTCGAACGGAAAAAGAAGAAAAAAGTCTTCACAGGGTGAATATTGATGGTCCCATCCAAACACCATGAAATCAGTGGTGAAAAGTGTTAGTAAATGATGAAGTAACCAGTGAAAAGAAAATGGGTAGGGTGGTCTATATCCATAACATGTCACATTTAGAAATCGACATGCTCTACAAAAAAAACTAAACGTTGAATATTAATAAAAAAAAATAAAAAAATGGTAATAGAAGAATAACATGAATGAATATAAATATACGAAGAAGAATCTTTAAGAAAAAATATATAAAATATGATTATATTCTTTTGAAAAAATGCAGTAATTAGAAAAATTCAGGCACAATAACTACAGGTAAAATTTTAAAGTCAGGAAGAATAAGTTACTGTAAAAAAAAAAATGCTCAGCCCTCAACACCCCTACCCCTATTTCTGTTTCATTGTCGCGATCTGCTATACCAGATACATGCGTAATGACGGCAAAGCAGTGAAGCATAGTTCCTTTCTGACCTCCATGGCATAATCACGCGTCAGAACGCATCAGACTTGCCCCCCTCCCCCCATCTTAAGAAGAGCCCAAGGGCCATTTACAGTCGGCTTTTCAGCCGCAGATGGTGTTTTAAGCGATCGCCGTCGCGAACTTATGGAAAGGATGAGAGGGGGGGTCTTGGGATAAAGGGTGAGGGAGGGGGGGGGGGGGGGGGGTAAAGGAAAAAACCTCGCTCCCGGTTCTTCGTAATTCCTTGGACGATTTGTCCATCACCCGGACGTTACCGAGCGCACACACGCTCGTGGGAATCGCTCGTCCTCCCCGATTCAATCTCACCTGCGAAATCTTTTCGCTTCCTTTTCGCTTTTAACAATCCGCGCGCATTTCTCGGCTGCTCATTAATCATCCGCCAAACGCAGCATTACGGTTTTTCTATTTCTTGAGTAAGGGTTTTGTTTTTATTTTCTCTTTAGGTAGCATTGTTGGTTTTGGTTGGGTAACATCTGCGATTCATGTAATATAGGGTAAATGAGAATTGACATGAGTTTTGGTATTGTTTATGAGATTTTTTTTTGATTCTTTATTTTCTCTGCCACTTAGGGTCATATTTTTGCAGCCATTCCTTTTTTGTGTCTATGAAGGATTGTATAATGATGAAAATTTATGACATGACTTTGGTGAGGAGCTTTTTTTAAGCTTTAACTGTCGTAGATGAGGTGTCAGCCATTGTTTTTTTTCCTTTTTTTTTAGTTTCAAATGTATTGAAATTTTTTAATAAACAATTATTTAAGTACATATATAATGTAATGTGATCTCTTTGTTGAGTTAATGCTTTTTCTCTTATTGTTAGCGTTAACATAGTCACCAAGTCCATGGAAATATTCATGCAAAAGATCTAAATAGAAAATTTTTATTTCTGTAATCTTAATTTGTGTGAATGATATTTTTTAAAATAATATTTGAGTTGAATATATCTTCGAAGAACAACGTCTATTCAAACAAGGTTTGGATATATTATTGTAAGTGTAATATTGAAACAAATATTACTAAAAATATTTTATTCAGTTTTCCTGTTATTGCCATCAAGTGACTGTATCTTTTAAAATAAAAATAAAAATGCAACTTTTCCTGGAATCCACCTTAAAATTTATGATGCAGTCTCTACAAAACAGAATGCCGTTGTTTCTAGTGATAAATAGTTAAATAAATATTGTTAAGTTTTTTTTTTCAAAAAGTATGCGTGATAAAGAAGTATAAAATTCAGACATTTGTAGATAATTTTGCTTTTTTTATTTTAGATATCCAGTTACGTTCTGAATTATGATCATCTTAAGAAACTCTTAAATATGTGATAGTTTTCGGTTTGGAATAATTATTTTTGCCTTCAAGCAGTTCAACTCTATTAATGTTCGAGGAATGCTGATTAGCCAAAAAAAATCAAATCTTTTCAACAATGTACAACTTTCAAACAGTTACGAAAGATTCACCTAAATCCAACTTTTCTTAATAAATCAATAAAATTTTTGTAAAAAGTCATAAAAATTAGTTCACAGTGAACCTTATTCAAGTTTCACTGTACTTGAGGGACTCTTGCATATATCATAATAATTATGTTTGATTACCCTTTATCAAGAATTCATCACGTTTTTTTGTTAAAATTATAGATTCTTTATATTCATTTTCCGTAATATACTACAAGTTTTACCCTAGAGAATAGATACCTGAAATCAAGTTGTATACTCAAAAATTCGTTGACTTATCTGCAATTTCAGTTAAACTGAGCCAAAAAAATTTGTATCGCAAAAATTATATAGCACAAGGGCAGTAAATAAAGAATGAAATTTAATTTTCATTTTAAAGTGTATTATTTGTCAAAGTTAATTCCACTTATGTTCCATCAATCGAATGTATTTTTATTAAAAATTTTTTTCTTTAACAATCATGGATATTAATGATAGAACTAGATGATAATGATAATTTGTTTTGTTATTTCTATATTAAAATTTTTTTTATCTTTGTAATAATTCAAGAATACGCGTATATTTAAGATGAAGTAAAAATTGCAATAATAAATATTGTCGAATCTTATTTTTATTCTATCATACACAATGAATCAAATACATAATAAATCGATGATATTGGTAACGATAGTAACATTACTAATGTTAATATATGTTTGAAAAATTTTTTTTTGCATATTTTTATTTGAATTATCATAATTGTAATTGTTAGGGACATAATTATTGAAGGATTTTTTTTTCTTTTTTGAGATTCTTCTTTTCTTTCATCTATAGCCATTGTTATGACATTATCGAAAGATATGAATTATCTTCTAGATTTTTGAATTATTGTAGTAGATCGATGATTAAAATGATAATATTTTTTTAAGGCCCGTAAATGGTGAATATAGTATTATGGTATCCTTTGTCTCATATGGTAGTTTTGAGTTTTCTCTTAATAATCAAAATTGTAGGCCAAAAAAAAAGGAAAACGGGAGTTCAAAATAAATTCTTTTGGTAGCAATTTTATCCTCTAGGTTCTATGATATTATATTGCATTCCCAAAACAATTACATCAAGAGTCCACTGTAGTTAAAAAATTCAAACCTAAACCTCCCCCTTCTTCCCAAAATATTGATCAAAATCTTTCCGCACCAAGAAAATCCAAAGAAACTATATCAAAAATTCCGTTTCATATAACCTCGCGAACCACGTTCACACGTCCCCCTCCCCTGGCCCCTCGGAACTCTCACCGTCACAAAAGCCCCCGACGCACAATAAAAGCTCGCGCATGGAAAAAGCGAAGAAGCCGATATATATTATCGGGACGGATATAAATGATGGCGAGTGTTGATGATTGTGCGTGCGCTGGGTGGTTCGTCTTTTCTGCCTCTCGCTCGCGCGAGAAGCTCCTCGCATTCAGAACCAGTTTTCAGGGGGCCAATCCTTTTTTTCAATGCCGCCCCCCCCCCGCCCCAGGGGAGGGGTGCCCCCTTCCTCGCCTTATTCCTTCGCCAGTTGGTCTCGCGCGGCAAACACATGCCAGGCGATTTGCATAGATCCCGATCTGCATATCGGGTGTCGTTAAAATTAGACTCGTATAGGGTGCGACCCCTTGGCGAAACTAAAACACGAAAAAAAAACCCAAGTCTCCCTTCTTAGGGGCCGTTGATTGGTCGATTTGGGTCGGCGATCGATCCCAATCCCGATTCGCGGCTACGAAAGAATCATGGACGCCAGGAAGAATGGCAAAGAAAGGGAAAAAAGAAAAAAACGCCGGAAACCGGAAATGCCGTACAGAGAGATGTACTTCGGAGTCATTAAGACGTTCCGTGCCACCGACACCAAAGGCGACGTTTGCTTTGTCGAGTTACGACTTGGATTTAGTGCCTCCGCGCGCGGCTTTATCAACCGCGCAATTTACGGCCTCTCGAACTTTTCGGAGTTTTGTTTCACGAAAAATTTGACCTCGGATGGTGCCCCCTTCCCCCTATTTAATTTTTTTTGTCCCGCGGTTTCGCGTCGCAGGGCACAGGAAGCACGCTCGGCGCGCCGCCCGGTTCCTTATCGGGCCCCATTGTGCGGGCCCGAAATCAGGGATTCGTGTCCTTTTTCGGCGGGTTTTACACTTGGCCCGTGTGGCACGTGTTGCCGTGTAATTCAACGGTTCTAATTGCGAGAGGTTATAATTAGAAAGCGCTTTATCCGGAGGATTTCGCGAATCCGGGGGGTCTTGCGTGGAACGCGGCTCACCCTAGCAGCTTTCGTTGTTTTTCCTTTGTCGGATTGGTTTTCCTCAGGGGAAAGATCTTTTACTTCTTTTTGAAGTTTGGGTGGTTTTATCGTTTCAGGTTTTGTATTTCTTTGTTTCGAATCTGAGTTCGAGTATGGAAAAAAGTTTGCAGAAAGGGTCTACGTTTGTTGAACGAGAGTCTAGGTCAAATGACAAATTTTTTCAATATTTCACCTCAACGATCATTTTGGAGTCACAATTTTTTATATCAAAAATAAAGTATGTATTCTTTCTTTTTTTTTAAAAAAAGAATGAATATTTTACTTTTCATAAAAAATTTTGGCTCAAAAATGATCGTTGAAATGGAATAATATAAATAGTATTGGAGTGATACATGCAGAAAATCTTTTCAATAATAATGAAAAATTTACTGTAATTCCATTATCGACAAATACCTTAATTTTATATGTTTTCTTTATTTAATATATAGACTAAAATGCATATTTTTTTTTCATTATGATAGTATTTTGAACAAACGGATGTGTAATGAAGAGAGCATAACAATATTTGTGAGTATGAAAACTGCTCAAAGTTTTTCGAATGCCAATCAATCATCGCGACACAAAAATACATTGGACAAAGTCAACTTCTCAACGAAGCACGACAGCCAATACCGCAACATCCAGAATTTCCCCGCGCCCGAATTTGGCAGAGTCAACGCGGAAACGCTGCACCTGTTACTCCAAAGAGCGTCAAAACATCTGTACTTGATACCTGGCGTCGTTTTGCTTTCGATCGCACATTTCAAGGGATTTGATTTCCTGAATCCTGAAAGTTTTACCCCATGGAAAACGGAAAAAGTTTTAGAATTTTTCCTGAACTAACAGTAAACTTCTGTTGGAAGGTAAGTAATGTTGTAAACGTATCCATATTTTCAGTTTTTAAAATTTTATCTTAATAACAATGAATTTTTGAGGATTCTTTTAAGATTGAGAAATATTTTTGTGATAGTTTTCAAAATTAGGACAACATTAGTTCTGATTCAAAAAATTTTCAATAATTGCAATGATGCATTTAAGTTTTTACTCATGTTCGAACGTTATTGGTACTCTCAGAGTTTTCTTTATTGATTTTTACATTTTTGAAAGGAAAACAAAAAAATAATGTTTTATAAAAAGAATTACATTATTTTAGACAGTTTTGGAGTATCGTGGGAAAATTTAAGAAAAATTCTGCACTCTTTTTCCCTATATTGATAATTTTTACTGTCATAACTAATTTTATCAATAAATTATAATTTCATAAACCTCACGATCTCTTTCAGACGATATTTCATTTTCATGGAAGTCATTAATATGATAATGTTCAATGAGATCATTTATTTATGCATACAATTTTGTGGATGTTCTTTGAGCTCTTGACTATGAGTTTTTTCTTATGATTTTCAGGCATAAATTGACAAAAATCATCAATAAAAATCATAAGAGAAAACGATAAATAATAGAAGAAAATCAGATAACTGTTTTTATTTTTGATATGACAATAATTGAAGGAAAAAGGAAAAAATTTCATCCTCATGATTTCTTGTTTGCAGATGCCTGAAAAGGACTGAACGAAAAAGAAAAAAATTGAAAATAAAACAGTCGTAAGCTCAAGGGAGTGTGATTTACTCAAGAAAATAACCTGCTCATTTATTATCATGACTTTTTTAATATGAATAATAGGCTGCAAGAGATCGTCAAGTTGTTACAGAAAATGCACCTTATGTGTAGTTATTTTATTTTTCTTCTACGAACCGAAAAAATCATTAAAGATTCTACGATTTTCTGGAATTTTCCAAACATCTCTGATTCTTTCTTCTGTTTCCTTCTTCCTTTATCAAGTAATAAACACGAAAACAAAAAACAAAAAATTTGTTGGAGTAACATAAAATGAACACAACAGAATTTCTCTATCAGATGTTAAAAGGCAAAAGAAAACTTTTTTCAAAAAATGTTCTGTAAAATCAGTAGGAGTCATGAAACCAATCTAATTTACAAAAGATGTACTAATTTTTCTTCCATGAAATATGTTTTAAAACAACTTTTTGTGATATCAATTTTCACTGTATTAATGTATTAAAGTTTTTTCAAAAATACAGATAAAAATTTCTCCTAAATAGTTATTCTCGATATGATAGAATAACTACAGTCATTGCAAAATGTCTTTCCAAGTTTCTGAAAGGCCTTTGGAGTAAAATAAAAGAAAAACCTACTTTCTAAATTCCATTTTACATAGGTATTACAGCCTTGAAAAAATAAGAGTTCTCGACCTAAAAATATAAGAACACGGAAGACTAATAAAAGTATGAAAGATTAAAATAAAATATTATGAAAATACTAAAAGTTAATTAATGATAATAAATGTAAGAAAATAAAACTATGATTTCATCGTAATAAGCTCTTTCAGTTCGAATTAGTAAAATTTTTACTAATTGAATTAGTAGGTTGGAGATAGTCAGAGAGCTACTAATAAATTAGTAATTTTCCACAAGTTGACTGAAAAAAATAGTTGAATTCTATTAAATTATATTCATTATGTACCTAGTTGTAAAAAAAATCCATGTCAAAAACATTGTCAAAAGCTTGATGTTTCAAGGAATAAATATTTTACCTAATGTCTAAACATGTCTATTATTATTGTTTTATTTCTTACAATCAAACAATAATGAATATTAGCATTTGAATGCTATTTAGATGATAAACAATTAGAGTGGTAAATATTTATTATTATGAACAGTAACTATTTACCAAAGTATTAGTAAGAACTGACTATTCCATTTATTGAACTATACTTGTCTTTTATTCATAACTCACGAATAAGATTAGTCAAAACCTACCTACTGTAGTAGTGGATTTTAACTCAAGTTTCAAGATAGTTATTTATTTTTTTATTCAGTCAAATATTACTTATTCCATCAGTAAGCTATATCACTCATTCAGTTAGTATATTTTTATTAAAACTTCAGTTACTCCCTCTTCACTTTTGCGATTTGTGAAATTCTACTTTAAATTAGTTCTTTTTTACTAATGCAAGCTAAAAGAGAGTATAAACGAAGGACTGAAAATGATAGAAAACACGATTTTCATAATATATATTAAAATTTTTGAAAGATTCATTAGTCTCTTTGAAATCAAGATGTCCAATAGTGTAAAAAAAAGAACTGAAATTTCCCATAATGCCCTCATAAGACTGAGTTACTTACAAGAAAAATTAAACACTCAAATATTCGAACTTTTCATATATGCACGTGAATATTACCAAAAAACACAACTATTCACAACTTAATTGTAGGATTTTTCTGCTCCACAGTAATTTTAACTTCACCCCCTCCCCTCTCTAACCTCAATGTATATCCACCACTGATAATTAGGTTGCAAATATATTAACACACCCGATGCGCAGATAACTCAAAGCACATCACACATTGTGAGTTACGTACCATCACTTTGCTTTATGGCACCGAATGCACCTGCATACCGAAGCGCACCGTGCGCTCGTATATTTGAATAAAAGCGCTTCCCGATCATCCGTTGCGTTTCCTGCGAATCCTCGTAAATAGCGCCCTTTCATAATTCATACGCGCGTTCGTCAATTAAAGCGACTTTGATACGACGACGAGCCGTAAACGCAACGTTAATGAGCTTCGTCTTAAATCCAATGGCGCGTACGCGCGAAGTGCATTTCGTGGATCCTGTTTTGCGGGCCTCCCGGCTTAGGTTTGGGCTTCCTCAACTTTTCGCGCCATTCGGCTAAACCAATTTTGCGGCGCGACGCGCGAGTTCGGACGTACACGGAATGTCCATACGCGTAATTAAGGAGTAAAGGGATTTGTCGTCGGGTTTTCTACTAGTATAGAGTATTTCTCAGATAGAATTAGAAGCACGAAAAAAATTAAGAAGGATTTTGACATTGTGGATTTCTGATGACTGAATTTTTGAACCTGGAGATGAAATTCAGTTATTTTCAGGAATTTACAATTCTTGTACCTAAATTTCCATAACTATTAGTTCACTGATTTTCAGAGATTTTCCAAATTCCCGGGATTCATTCAGGAAAAAGACAGAGATTTAGAAATTGCAAAAATATTCGAATCAAATTTAAAAAATACAATCTTATACTGTACATATTAAAATCTGACCATTTTTTGACTTATTTCAGAAACTTTCAAACAATGAATTTCGTAATTGAAATTTTCCAGTTTTTGAACATTAAAATTCTTTGCTGGAAAATTTCAAATCAAGGGTATAAGGATTTCAAATTTTTTTTTAATTGTTACAATATCAGAAGAAGAAATGGAAGATAAATGCTACTTATTCGTTCAGAAAATCTGTAAACTCTTCAGACCTTTTTCTTTGCGAATGAAATCGTATATCTGCTTCTGAAATAATACGTTGCACAACTATAAAATTTTATATAATCGACTACTGCATCATTAGAGGACTCATGAAAACATTTTTTATCATAGATCGTATCTATCCATTATTAAACCTCATCGACAATGCTCTATTCAATGCTCATCCTTGGAAAAAAAAAACTTAAATATGCTTGATTACAACGTGATGGAAAATTCAGAGTTATTTGTACCTAAAATAATAAAAAAGGAAAATTCAGCAATGTTGCAGATGTAAAAGATTTTTTCTGTCTTTTTAAATACTTTTGAATTTGTAGATTTCAGAATGTTTCAAGTTTTTCTTCCGTAATTGACTGTATATTTTCAGGCAATGCAGGACATTTGGTAGGATTTCTATTGAAATTTTTATGACAGTAGAAAGTACAACTGACATTAAAATTGCAAAAGATAATACATAAAAGTCGTTCAAAAAATCAATTTCTATGAAATAGAATATCTTTGAATAAAATTGTGGCACAGGTCATGAACAAATTTTTATTCAAAACAATTTTCTACCACAATTATAAGTAGAGAAAAATTGTTCTGTTCTATGAAAAAAATCAAACAATTTTATTTAGTTTATAAAAAAAATACGTGAAATTCAGAAAGTTAAAATTGATGCTTACGTATTGTTAAGGGAAAAATTTTTATTTGTCATCATAAATAAATTTTGTCCATTTCAATAATTGTAAAAATTCCTATTTCAAATTGTTGGCTATAAGCTTCTTCTATAATTTATTTCAATATTTGAGAATTTTTGTCCCTGATAAATTTTCATGTTAAAGCCGCACATTTTTTTGACATTATTGACTCGTAGCTAAAGATTTGTGGACGAGTAAGTTTTGGAAAACTAAGATTAAATATCCTCAATTTCGTTTGAAACTGAAGTAAGTTATTTGCACTTTCATAATATTTAAGCATTTAAGCCAAGTTTTCATTGATAAAAAACATTACTAATTGAGACAAATTACTTAAGTTATGTTAAATGGAAAAAATTAGAAATTTTTACTATGGTATCAACTAAACTTATTCCAGACGTTTTTTCAGTAAAATACACACAGTATCATAAATTTAAATGTAAATATTACGTATTTTTCTAACATTTAAATACCAAACGTTAATTCCCAAAATTCACATGTTCCCGTTAATATAAATTCCTCTATCTTCCAAATATTTTTCTTTATTGAAATACAGTAATTCATAGATCACTACAAAAATAGAAGAATACATAAACAATCTATCGAACCTTCACCAACCTCCAAAAATTTATCTATATTCCCAAATTTTTATTCCTTTTTTCACTTTGCTAAAATATCAAATATCTATCTCTACAAAACTTGGGTCAATAACAAAACTTCATCTAATTTCATATCATGAATTTTATTCAATTTTATTCAAGCTGTCAGCCATGGTTTTTGGCCCTCATCAGGAATTTTACATTTTGCTGTGTGATTTTTGGGCAATAGAGAATATAAAATCTTAATTTGATGTTCATTAAAAGTATGGATTTTATATTTTCCCTTGCCAAAAATCACACAGTCCAATGTATAATTCCCGATGAGGGCCAAAAACCACGGCCGAAAGCTTGAATAAAATTGAATATAATTCATGATAATGGATGAAGTTTTGATATTCCTCAAAGTGATTGAAAAGATTGATTTTTCATATTTTCAAAATCATCCACTAGCCTATATAAAAATCAACCATACCATTCGTTCCTAAAAACACCAACAACACTGTCACCACATCGAACACGTCACTCCAACGTCACCCCCACATCATTCCTAGCCACATCAAAACATGACATACATCGACATTCATCAACAATACCCAACATGTTTTTTTCACTCAGGTACGATCATTCATCACTCCCAGACCAACCACCAAATGATAACCTCACCCGCCTCGACAAATTTCGATACCTCCCCCATAAATCCTCGTGCTCGAGTGTAAAAATTTTTTTCGACCTTCCGATAGCTTTATCTACACCTCGTTCGTACGCGTTTCGCGGTCGGCTTTCACCCGTGCAAAACGCGAAAAGAGCGCGTTAATGGACGGCGATTGATACAGATGGCCTTTGCTGAGCCGCCTGCACGTCGCTCGTCACATCCGGATGAATTTACACGAGTCAAACGAGTCGACCGGGAACGCACGACGATAACGAGTTCCTTTTCCGTCGCTCAAGCCGGATCTGCGAAGCCGATTAACGATCTCGCGCTTCATTCTTTCGTGACGTTCGATACCATTTGTCGAAGACCCTTCGATTCGACTTCCAAGACCATACAGTACACCCTACTTAAAAAACATGAATCTAATTTCTTGATTGACGTTCAAGGCAGAGAGGGGGACAAACAACAAATTACATATCGACGCGCTATCGGGCAAAGGATAGCGTAACACCAGTTTCCGGCGGCGTATCAATTATCGCTTCCGCTCGGGCACGATCGGGTGTTTTTGTAGCGGTTGCGATGAAATGAACAAGCAATAGGAATAAATTTCATTGTTTTATCGAGGAAGTCGAGCATCCTTCGATACGAGATATTTCATCGTGATATTAGGAAGTGATCTATGATTTTTCAGTTGGTGTCCCTTGAAAATTGAGGCAACAGGTGTCTGAAGATAAATTCTTGAATGTGCAAGAGCTAACGAAGGCAATCAGGGAGCCAAGTGATGGAATTGTTTGTCCGGCAGCGATTGTGGAAAAAAAAAGATGGCGGATCGACAGGCAGTGAGGCACGAATCGACGGGTGGATTTTTAAATTGTATCTATTGGCTCGTAACGATTGAAAGTAATTGAATGAAGCGCTCGGTTATTTACGAACGTTTAAGCCGAGCCAACTATCTGTTCATTCATTCGTCTGTCCCTTCATTCATTCATCATTCACTCGGGCCGCGTGTACGGTCGCTGCATGTATAGCAGTAGTAAAGGCCCATTCAATTGATCGGTGATTGTCTAAATTATAAGATTGCCATACAATGGCTCTCATCTCGACCTATTGGGGTCCCGTTTTCTCGTTGCGTCACCACTTTAGGCACCGTTCTGAAGCGCTCCGCGCGTAGGTGAAAAAAAGCCTACCTCGGCAGTTTTCGCCAGCTATGTTTTCTCCTCAAACAGTCCATTTTTTTTCCACAAGGAAAATACATTGAGATCCGCCAACTGACAGACACTGAAATTACGACGGCTCGTTTTTCATCATTCCCGATACTCCCACAAGAACGTTCCGGGGTTCAAAGGTCCGAGAAATAGTCAGCTAATCCAGCCCTGGAGAACGAACATGTTGCGGGAAGATTTTTTTTGTGCTGGGCGTGCTCGAGGGGAAAATTGATACTTTTTTTTAGTTTTGGGAATTATTAAGAAGTTTGGATTGGTATTTTAGTTAAGACTTGGATTGTTTAACTGTGATTAATAGGATAGTGCCGGTTTTTCGAATTTTTTTGTTTATAGGAAGTTACTGAGTCTAAAGTTGAAATAATAAGTATTTTCAACATTAAAAAAAAAATTATTGGTTTGTGTTGCCATTACCCTTGCTTTTTTTAGATAAATTAATCTCACAACTAACTAGAGCCTGTATTTTTATTAATTTGCAGTTAAATAATCTGTTACTTATAGAGTAATATGATGAGGTAACAAAAAATTTCTTTAATCGAATATGCTTTCAGAAATTTTTTTCGCTTAGGAATTTCAAGTTATTCAGAATTCTGCCTATCTTGTGAACTTTTGTATAAATATATTTCGGTCTCTTTTATATTTTTGTGAAATAAAAAAAAATTACTTAAGACTGAACAGATGAATAAGATTAGAGAGATAGAATTGTGCAAAATAATAGTATTTTTATGTGAATTTTTTCTAACAACATATTTTAAAATGTTTGTAGGTAACGAATGATTCAAACATTTATTGTAAATCTTATTGTTGCACTAGTAGAATATGAAATATCTCAATGAGTGAAGATATAATATTCAAAATCATTTTTAAGTCACATAGAAATGAATGGCTGTAATATTGGAGTTTATTCAAAAATATTTTTCATCACTCTGATCACTTTTTCTTGTTATAAAATATCCATGTCTAATATTATCTAATCTATTTTATAGTCAATAAATATATGGGTGTAAAAAATCTCAATATTGTGATGATTTTGAGAATGGAATAGTTTATGAATAGAAGTTTTCGCAAATCAATTTCTAAAAGTCAGTTGTAAAACTAAGAAGAATTGATTGAAATTCTTGTGCTTTGAATTCAATTTTTTGTTTGAATGACAAAATGAAAAAAAAAACTCATATGGGTTTCGCAGTTGATTATTCTCCGATTATCGATCATAGAGACAATGTTTTTTTTTACATCAGAAAGAATTGAGGAACAAATTCATTTTGAGATTTATTCTGGGAATATCAAAGTCTGAGAATTTTTCTGAAAATATTTCGTCTTACATTACCAAGAGAATCAAATTTCGTTTCAAATAACGAACATTTAAACATGATACATTCATTCAAACATTATCATAAAATTTCTATCGTATGTGAAAAAATATATATCAGAAGCTAAGATCCAATCTTCAGTTTTATCTTCGCATTTTCAAAAATGAAAACATGGAATGTATGGCAAAAAAAATTTCATGACAGAATGCTAGTCAATATTACAATTTCCAACCTCGAAAACATTCAGATACTTTTTTTTTCATTCTCAAATATTTACTTGCTGATTACAATGTCCTATGTTTTTAATTTATTTATGTAGTAAAAAAGCGAAAAATGTGGGATTGTTTCAATACTAATCAATTTCTAAGAATACAAAAAAAAAGAATTTATAAACTTCAATGTTTTCATCTATAATATTTTATAACGTTGGCTCATATTTTATCAAATTTTCAAAAGTTGATAATTATTATCATTCCTCGATGATTCAGTGATCATACCTACATTACAAAATAATATTTTAACGCATTATTATATTTATATAATATTTTACTGTAAAATTATCATACAAATGTTTTCATACTAATACATACTATTGTATTGCCGGTATTTGTTAATATGTATTCTATGATGAAAATATTCATCGTTGAACTTAATTATTATATGCTGATGAAATCCAGAAATTATTGATAAGTTTGTGAATTGACACAAAAGTATAGCTACATAAAAGTAAGATGATTTTGAAGTTTTAAATTCATGTCTCAGATGTTCTGCAATATGTTGTTGGGAAAAACCACTTTCTCTATACATTGTAATGATTTCGATTTCTTATTTAGAATAACTCAATTATTTTACTCTCTGTATAACCCCTCGCAGGTATTATTACTATACAGAAAATATTACATTGAGCATTGATAAGTTTCAAAACGAACTTATGAACCTTTATTTTTCAAACAAAAAAACCATCCTTACTCTCCCTTCTCCCATTCTAACTCTAGCATGTATTTTAAAAATTGTCACAACTTGCAAAAAAGGGCAATGTGAAAACCACCAGAACTAACGGATTTTAATCATAAAAAAAAATATTTCCTTATAATACTTTATGCATCGTAAAAGTTTCTGTCAAAATACATGTCACTTTTTACGTACTTGAAATGAGGTAAAATTTTCTTTTCCTTAGTTTACGTAAACGACAAAACAAAATTTCTCCCCAGTAACTTCTAAATTTGTATTGTATTTCACCCAAACATTTCGTATTAACTCATACGTGAGTCATGCTTTAATTCCTAGCGATACAAATCAGACATGCATCGTTTCTTTCCAAATGCCTCATTTTTATCAAACCCATCAGCATCAAAAATAGCGTGAATCCAATACGAAGGAGAAAATGGGAACGCTCACGGAAAAATTCGATCGCGATTATTTCGCAACGCGCGATCGAGAACCGACTGAAATTGGCGTAATATTACGTGAGCGTTGCCCGTAAATAGAAAATAGTACGAAATAGGTAATTTTCGTGTACGCGCTCGCGTGACGCCGCGACGTGGGTGAATATTCATTTTCGAGCACGAGTGCTAATTGGCCGAGCGATGACTATTCATGATTTAACGATTCCCGATGATTTTATGGGCTCCAACCTCTCGAAAAATGTGCGGCGATAATTATTTGAGAGCTTGATAATTCGCCAATAAAACCATAAATGGGGAGCCTTCGGAGACCGAAAAGGCTCCGCTGCATGGTTGAAAATTTTTATCTTAAAATTGACAAAATGTCTTGAAAGTCATTTGAACAATAATTTAATTTGTTACATCCATTTTATTCATTTCGAATAACAAAAATGGTCAATTAATCAATTTCAAATTAGTTAAAGAAAATTGATGACTTGATTTTCATATATTCTTTTTGTTTACATGTCCTTCAAGTTTTTATTGCAATAGAGGGGAACGTTTATGTGAAGTTTATGGACTTTTTTTCTTTTTTTATGATATTGGGAGGTAAAAATCACGACGGCCAACTGCTTTGCAGCTCATCGACGAGTGCATTAGGCAAGTGTATCCGCGAGCGAAACGATCATCCTGTAAATCAGTCGTGGCTGAGCGAGTTTCATCCGCGGGATGCGCGGCCCAAGTTTATTTAGACCCCGAGTTTACGGCTCACTTTGAATTCACTTAAGCCTCGAATCGCCGCGGGACGCGCATCTCGTGCAGCGATTCGGCGCTTGGAACGCGTCCAAGCGGACTTCGACTAGACGAAAAAATCCGGTCATCCGAAGATCTATTAGGGCTATCACCAGAAGCGTTTCTCAGATTTTTCCTTAAATCGGGAAATCATTGAAAAAAACCCTACTTAGAGGTTTTAATTTGGAATGATTTGCAGGAAGTAAACGGTATGGTTGTTACAACTATGTGAATAGTAAGATTTTGACACATTTTATCTATGGTTGTTACAGTTATAATGTTTCGAAAGATAGCAATATGACAACCAAAAGCTGTGATGGTTAAATTGATGATGAAATTGAGGATGAGAAGTATGGGGCTGAAAAAAGCTTAGTAAGGCTTGAGGGCTGAATAAAGGCTTGTATAGTGTCAGAATCATATCTTTTCAATCATCAATAATTTTATTTTTGAAGCTTATTAGTCTTTCTATTTATTTTGGGTAAGTTTCTAACCATTACTGAACGTTTAAGCTAGAATTGGCTAAAAAATTATTCCACCTCAAGCTTTTTTAAGCCTCAAGACTAATTTGTAGAGCTTTTCTCAGTGAAAAGAGCGAGTACAAAGTTAGGATTCCCAGATTAAAATTTTGGATGTTACGTTTCTTGAAGTTATTATGAGTCACTTTGAGTTCATAAGCCTAAATCCGAAGTGTCTTCACGTTTTTTCTAGATTCTATTAGCCTCTTTAAGCCTTTGATTTTTGTTTTCTGTACCCAATGAGACATGATGCTTGAATTTAGAAATTTTTATAGTTCTAGAGTCCAATTCTAAAATCTTCAATCCTTAAAGATTCTGAGCTTCTCTAGGCCATGCTTAGCCTTTTTGAGTTAATTAACTCAAACTTTCATTTTTTACTAACTACCATCAACCCCTTCAAGCATCTTCTTACTTCTAATTTTGAATTACTTGAATCGAGGTAACATGAGATAAAGTTATATCTATGGTAAGCATGGTAGACACTTTTATTATGAAATTTGAAATTTTAAGCTTTTCATAGCCTTTTTCAGCTTCTTTTCTTATTTTGTGTTTTACAAGTTATTGGGAATAAATTAAGAGCCTCAGTATTTTAAGGCTCTCATTTCAAGCTCTTGAAGCCTTAAGGTTTCGTTTCTGAGCTTTTTCAAGCCACACCAAGCCTTCTTAAGTTCATTAACCTAAATCCAAAGTTTTCGCAAGCTTTTGCTAGTTTCTTTTGGAATGTTTGAGCCTATAATTTTTTTACATCGATTACAGTATCAGAAGATGTAGTTACATCAATCATAAGCAGAGTTTATACTTTTGCTTGTATTTTTGCTTATATCACACTTTGAAGCTTGGAAAAAGTGTACCTCGAGTTTATCTTCTAATTAACAGTTTTTTCAAAATTTAGAAAATAAAGTTACCATCTAGAAAAAACTAGTTTTCAAATTGACGTTATTGATATGCAAAAGCGTGCAGTTATTAATCCTAGGAATTAAATCTTGGAATTGTCCTAGTAACTAAGATCTATTCTAAAAAACATCATTAACTTTCTTTCAAATTTTTTTTTTGACAGATAACGGTTACTTTCAAAAGCATGATGATTTTTGCGATTCTCAAGATTAAGTAATTAATTTTCACAAACTACAATTACACGCAAACATAATTTTAGATCTTTTTATGTTCATAGATTAGGCTGTCACTTATTTTGGCGATATCAGAATTTTTCCATCGCGGGGCTCTCAATCACTTAAAGTATTAAAAAAAATTTTTTTGTAAACTTTGAGGCAAATCAAACATGATTTACAATTGCGACAAAACGACTAAAGTTTGAAATGGGATTCACATGTAGTTTTTTATACATTTTGTTCAAAAATTCATAACTTGTGCAAAATTTATGATAAATGTTTGAAACTTGGCATAGTTTGAGTGTATAATGTTATAATGTTACGTTCAGGACCAACTTTTCGTGGATTTTTCTATCACTGTTATCTATGTTTTATGAATATCCAAAAATGGCAGACATTTATTTTTTCGGTGCTTGTATAACACACAGAGAACAGCGATAGAAAAATCCAGACAAATTTAGTCTCAAACGTAACATTCTAAATTCAAACTAGGCCAAGTTATGAAATTTTGAATTAAATGTATGAAAAAGTACATGCAAATCCCATTTCAAATTTCAGTCGTTTTGAGGAACATGTTAATCATGTCCAATTTGCTGCAAACTTTACAAAAAATTTTTTTTATATCTTGATCGTTTTAAAGCCCTGGAATGGAAAAAAATCTGACATTTCTAAAATGAAACACACTCCAACATTGATGTATTCGTTTGTAAGATGCACAACATTAAAAATTTTGTTCTATCCTAAAAATGTGTTAAATTGTTAAATTTGAAATTTATGAATTTTGTTGTCAACTATTAATAAAACTATCTTGTAGAATAATTGAACATAACTATTTATTTCTGACTTCTCCAGAATCATCATGTCCATTTCATTTCACAATGCGAAAAAAGATCTCCAACTCACAGAAAAATGAGTTCTGAATCTAAAACTCCGTCCTTTTCTAATAGCAGGCAATATTTGGAGAATTCGTGGCTATCCACTTTATTTTATTTTTCAGTTCTTTATTCAATTAACAAAATAATTGAGCCAAAAAAACCATATAAATATTCGTGTTTCTTGAATGCTTGAATACAAGAGATTCAAACACATTCTTCTCTTTTCATAAATACCCATCATTACAAAATAAATCCCTTCATCATGTAATAAATGTCCATCACCGGAAATTCACTAGTTTGTGTGTGGCGAGCACGTTTTGCTTCCAAAGGACGAGGCTCGTATCGTTCTTTGCCAAATATTCGGGCCGCGGGTCGAGCGTTCAAGCTGGAAGAGCCGGGAGTTCGCGACACGCGCGCCCCATTGAGCTTGCGTGCCTGGCGCATCTGTTGCGCACACGACGTCCACGACACATGATACCCGAGCGCTCTCTTCAATGTACTCTAGTGTATACATACTATGGGAATACCCAAGCGCGTGTGGTCAACGCCAGTTTCACGTTATTTGCTCCTGACTACAAATTAGCAGCTCTACCACCATCACGATTTTCACGATTGCCGAGTATTCCTAATCAGTGTTCTAAAGTCTCTACTCCTTTTCTAATAAAGAAAAGTTTCGTAATAAATCCAGAAATTTAAATTTGAAGAATTTTTATATATAGAATTGTCATATTACCGAATATTCTGCAGTTCTAAATGTCTCGAATTCTGTTTACCCAATCCTCCCTGATTTCCTAATCCCTGGGCAACAAAATTTATGATTTTCGAATGTTCAGACCAATCAATCAGAGTGTCCCAATTCACAAAATCCAAATTTTCTTCTGCCAAACTGGCAGGTGTTCGAGGAAATTCCATTAAACTCTGTTTCATGCTCATCTCTGAAAAACCGAGGAAACGTTCTTCTGATCGATTGCAGAAAAACAAGGTTCTTGCTTTTTCCGCGGGTTGCGTCAGTTCCATCAACAATGCGCAATAACGCCCGTTCGAGTGTCGATTAAGAATCTCGAGTGCGGCGAATCGTGCGTTTCTGGTTTCTGGCAACCTGGCAACTTTCACTTACACGATCGAGGGGAAAGATCGGAAGATACGAAAGCAGGGGAAAGAGGAGGGCGGATTCGAGACATCGTTTTTATGCGATGCGTAATCCGATTTATTATTGCTTGATGCGAATCGACTTTTATCTTTGGGTAATAATGACAAATGATCGATTTATCCAGTTTTATGATTGCCAAATACGAGTTTTGGTAATCGGCTGTGTTTTTTGTGACTCGAGTCGGGGTTTTTTGAAGAAAATTCAGAAATCGTTCAGGTCTATATAATGTGAGGATAGTAGAATTATTTCATAAATGTTGCATCATGGCAGTTCTGGTTAGGTGATGAACGAATTTTTTGATGATATTTTTTTGATTTGCTCTACTTCAGTAAATTCTTTAGTTTTGTACTACATTTTTAATCTATTTCTCAAAAAGTAAATTTTCCTCATAATACTTATTTTCCAAAGCTTTTTTCCAGAAACCTTTTGCCTCAAAAAAGTCGTCCCCCATTGGCTTAATTTTTGGAGTTTGGCAGAATAAAACTCATTTTTTCAACAAATTTTTATATAGTGCCGTAAAGTTTTCAGATCCAGTTCCATTTCACCATTAAAACATTATTCATTTTTATCTTTCCCCAGTATACAATACAAATATTTGTGTTTTTAAAAATTTCAACGAATATTAAATTATAAAACCTAGAATTCTTTGATGTATCCAATATTTTTTAGGAATGCTCTTAAGTTGCCATCTAAATTTTATGAGAATGTACAATGTCATATATTTTTCATTATTTTTCTCGTTCCTCTCAGATCTTCATACATTCTTATTTGTTATTGGAATTTGTATTGCCTTATCTTTATTCCATCATTATGTTACTATATTTTACACATAGAAAATTTGCTTACACTTAATGAATTTTCAGTTAAATAAAACTCTATCAATATCTAATAGAGGTAATTATCACTCTAGGAAATGTACATAAATAATTTTTTTATTTTGCAACTTTCAAACCTTCAATTTGCATATTCTTATTAGTCCTCCTTATTTTGTACAAATTTTACAACTCTCTGTACACATTGTAAAATAAAGCTTGAATTTCAATTTTAACCCAGCAACTCTAATTTTTTTTTACAAAGAAGATATAAATGAAAAATTTTTCAAAAATATTTTTCAAAATATGAAAATCTTAGCATCTTGAAAAAAGTCGTTGAACAATTTACTGATAATTTAGAGAAACTTCTTATAATCGATATTTTGAACAACCAAAATATTATTGTTCATGATTACGTACCTTTTGTATACGTACTAAGTTGAATGCAATGTCATTCGATTGGAAATCATAAACGAATCGTAAGACAGTAAAAAATTTTTCTCTTTGTACTGCAAGTTTTTGTAAAATTACAATGTCAATATTTTGAATAAAAGATCAATGGCAAATCTTAGCATTTGGAAATGGAACTTTTGGCGAAATTTTTTCTTGGGCAGAATATGTATAAAAAAGTGGACGCCAACAAACTGTTCATATAAATATAATTTTTTTTTTTTAATTGCACCCATTACTGATATGATGAATCAGAGACAACAATTTGTGACATTTTCAGAAAAACACTGTAAAAAAAATACGGAAATTTCCTATACCATGGTACTGCAAATGTACTATTCTTTTATGTTTTACATACTTGTACAAGAAAATTTCATAAAAATGTAGAAAATTTGTATAAATAAACTAAAAAATTCCAACTGTGAATAGTAAAATTACAGTAAAATTTCACCACAAGGTAATGGTTAATGACTTTCGTATCGGTACAGTAAAATTACTGCAAATTTTTTTTGGAATTGCCAGGAATAGATAATTAAGGATTCGCACAACGACACTAATCGTATTTAGATAATTTTTGAAGTATTCAAAACCACAAGTTTAATAATTGGGTTTATTCCTTTGAAAATGTCAGTTATATATCTACCTAAATTTCAATTATTTCTTCTATTTTGATATTTCAGCGGCCATTGTGCCTTTTCAAAATTATTATATCTACAGCATAAAAATAATATTAATTTGATCCAAAAAGTCATTATCATCACCAGGATCATTTGGCTTTTATTGATCGAAGGGACTTGTCATTACTTCTACCAATAATACCTATCATTTATCATAACTGTTAAAGACGTAAAAAAAGAAAGAAAAATTACAGCTTATTTTTTCTGAAAACCACAAATTTTATCAATCTTGTCTTTGAACAGCTACTTTCAGTTTCTGGAAATCCCTGCTACCCGCAGATCACCCGTCACCCTCAGGAGCTTGTATCCCAAGAACCCTGACAGCCCCACCCGCAAAACCCCAATACATTAAAAACTCGCGAACATTACTCGAGTGCGACACCGGGCGTACACCCGATCGTACTCAACGCAACGCGAAAACAGGGATTGCGTTACAATCCACGCGTTAATTGATTGTAGCCAGCGCTAAGTACTGGCTCGCACGAAAGAAAGCGTCACCCGAGCCCGTGGCCAAACGGAAACCCGAGAAAGCTCGCGAAACTCGCCCCTTGTTTCACCCTCGATCACTCGTAAATCCCGTCATTAAGCAACAGCGCCGAGTCCGATTGAAAGTCCCGCGGTGCGCGAAAAAAATGCCGGATTTTCACGAGCTTGGCCGCTCGTTTTTCATATTCCCGTCGCAATAAAGCAATTTCACACGCTGAAGTCGACAGCAAATGGATGCTTAAGCTCCGTGAGACGCGTGTTTCGCGTGTATTTGGGTATTTTTGGAGTGTGGGTGAATCACTGTTTGGCTCTTTCCGTCTCTTTCTCTGCAGCAGCCCCTACGGCTCGGACAGCTAAATCACTTATTTCAGAAATAACGCGCCGCGCGCGGCGCAAATTAATAACCGCGCGGCTTTTCCGCGGAGTCTAGATGATCGGGCGAGAAAAGGAAAAAGGAGGGGACAACGCACAAAGCGGCAGCCACGAAAATCGCAGCCAACGATCCCGAGATTCGATACTCCCGTGCACGTCGGGATCGCTTATTTATAGAAATCCCGAGTCGTGCTATTGCTCCGCTTCGGGATAAATGAGAAAATTAACGCTCGTTTGATGTCAAAGAAGTGTCGCCAGAAATACTCTTTCTCAAGAGGACGTGGAAACTGAGAGAAAGAAAAGCCGCTTTCGCGGAACGACCGGCATCGACACCAGCGCTATCTATTTCGGAGTTGTGCCAATTTTCGCCGACCAGTCGAAACAACGAAGCTGCTGATGGTTTTGGCTAATGACTTGTATTCGAGTCATTCCAACATTGGGAATCATCTTTTGCTTTTATGTTGTATCGCCTTCGGGTCCCCCTGTACCAGCATTCACGTCAATTTATGTTATTTGTGACCGATTGGGTGTATGAGGGTTACTCTTTGTCCTCTTTACAATGACATTATTGGTGGTGCTGGGTTTTGTGAAGTAGGTTCCGAATCTTAAATATCTAATAAACGTTGTTCGGGTTCCACTTCTTTTCTTGGGGTACGTTTTTTGTTGACTGCATATTTGAAAATCGGTTGATTTAACAGGAATGTAATTTTATTTTACTGGATTTGGATTTTGAATTCTGTCTGATGAATCATTGATTATTACAGCTCTTCAGAAAAAAGTATTAAGTTCGTTTGAACTTGATGAATTTATATAAATTATGGAGTTAACTAACACTTTTTGTCGAAACGTCTATTTTTTAAACTATTTTCAAGTAAGTAGTGAAAAATTTATTTTCTTCTAGATTAACAGAAAACACCTCGATCGCAATCAGTAAAAAAAATTTCTTTAGAGTTTACGGCAGAAGCATAAATGATGTTTCCAACCTTATTTATTCAGAATATTTATCCATTCACATTATCTCCTGCATTCTTCCTCAGCGTCAAAGAATAACAATTTTTGACTTTGATTATGAGCGCATAGTCTGAATTTGAAATTATTTTTCTTTGTCTACGAAAAGCCGAATATGTGTAAGGAAAACTCCAAGAGGTAAATTGTGATACATTGCTGAATTCAGGCAAAAGACCCAGTTAGGGATGATTTCAGTTATGCAAAGATTTTATGTACCTGTCAAAACTTATTTCAGTCTCTATAAATAATATCATATTAGTTGTCTTAAATGTCAGTACAGTTAACAAATCTGTAATTCACAACGTTACAATAGCCTGCATTCCTTGTTAGAAATAAAATTATTACTTTTCGAAAGTTCTTCTCATGGATCAGTTAGTGACACTTGTAGAACATTAAATGACAGTCCACTATACTTGTCACTAACAGGTGCCTACAACTAACTGAAACTATCATTGAGACAAGTTCTTATAAAGAATGTTAAAAATCTGCCTTGATTGACATGATTTGATTCAGAGAACTCAAACCAGTCTCTAATGGCTTGTGGTAAAAGTGAGTGTCACGTGTCTTTGTGCATTTATTTATTCATTTATATATTTATGAAGTACACGGAACTGAACCATCGAGTTATGAAGTGAATGTAAATATAAACGAATATTGCAAAAATACGCAGACAGAATTGAATAAGAATTAACTCAATTTCACTCAACAACAAACAACTAACAATAGTATGTAATTGAATTACATCAAATCATTGTGAACAAAGAACAAACAAATAAAAGAACACGTGTATGTGTGAATGAATTTAAGGTTCCCATAGCTGTCATTTTATAAATTCATTTCGTTTCCTTATCACCAAAGAAACAGAATATTTACTAGAAGATTTTTTTTATATTCGAAAAAAAAAGTGTTAAATATTACTGAGGATGGGCAAAAACCATTTTCTAGTGTTTAAATTTTTTTTCAAGTAAACAACTAGATAAAATATTTGCAGTATAATATAACGAGGTGTTAAAGGTGTTAATTAATAAATGATTTTTACTGATCCACATAAATCAAATTATTATAATCGAGTTGAAATTGTTCATAACTACAATCAATTTTCAAAAAACTATCGCATTTTCAAACTCAGTGCATCAAAACCTTTGGGAATCAACTTTTCTCTTCTTCAACTCTTCTCATTTCTCTCTTTTTTTCCACGATATTACAGCCGGCTTGAGGATATTATCTGACAGCCATTTTCACTCGGCTTAAAAATGGAAAAAGAATTTTCGGAATAGTCTAGAAAAATAACAGTTAAAACCTGACGCCATGTACAAAAATAAAAGCAAAGGTTCAATTTTTGAAACAAATCGAGATGAGTTGAAAAAAATCTTGATTAATTTTGATAAAAAAATAAGTGTATTTCCCATTCAAAATTTCAGTCACATAGAGGCATGTTTTAATATGGTTCAAATTAGTTAAAATTTTGGGTAAAGTTTTTTTATACCTCGATTAAATTTCCGGCCGGTCCCCGGTATTTTCCAACCAAGTTTTTTGGAAGATTAACAATTGATGTATTTACGTTCACTGGCAGCCGTACTATTTTCACATACTACTGAAATTTTTCTGATCTGTGCTAAGCCTGACTGGTGATAAACAACGTCATGATATTTCGTTAGATATCTGGAATTCAATTTGGCTAGTCACTCTACCTTTTTAACCCTTCATTTTTTATCGTTATTTCGTGACTGTTCA
Organism: Platygaster robiniae; assembly: GCA_028476575.1. NCBI lineage: Eukaryota > Metazoa > Arthropoda > Insecta > Hymenoptera > Platygastridae > Platygaster > Platygaster robiniae. Next base: position 12,677,443 of record CM052018.1, read on the forward strand.
GTGACACTGAATTATTGAACAAACGTTGAACGAAATTTTGTCAGTCTTACAGTTTAGAATTACGGAAATTTTTCATTCTGTAAAAGTTAAAAAATATTGACGATGAAACCGTCAGCTATTCAAATATTTATTTTCCTAAAATTCTATTCAAAAATTTCATACAATATTTGCTTATGTACAAAATAAGGGCATATGTTTATCAGAATTTTTTCCTAAAATTTATGATTCATTTAATTTCTGCTGATATTCGCAACATTTTTAGAGTAAATTTGAATATTGAAGATCTTTATACTCGGTCCTATTAAAAAAATATAACTAATTTTCCTACAAATCTCTACCAAAACCAGAATCCCTATATCCTGTACACCAATGGAACCAACGACAGCACGTGAGTCACATCTCCCTAAGGCCGGCAAGTGTCGTCGCCACGCGGGAATTTCGCCAAACTCACGGGGATTCCCCTCCCACCCCTTCAACCAACTCCGAACTCCGAAGTGGAAGGGAGGGGATTGAGAGGGGAGCATCCTCGAGTCTCGCGGAAACGCGCACTCCGCAAAGTCATGGGGCCACCGAGCGGGCGAAAGGTGCGAAACGTATAAATGGAACGAGGAAGGCGTTTTCGGCAATTGCCGGCGATTTAGCAAAGATCGCGGGGGGTGAGGGAAGGGCTGCGAAAAATGCCCGGTTGGTACTTTGTAGACTTTCGGATGTTGTAAAGCCAAGACGAAACATTTCCCGAGCTATTTATACAGGGTGAGAATTATTGCACGTGCGGAACTCGGAGCGTAGCGCTAAAATATCATTTATCAGCGGGGATTTTTCAGGACGAATTGAAATGACAATCGGATTTCGGAATGATGGACAAAGCGGGCCATTGATAGTCGAGGACAACGTTTCAGGAGTCTTTGTTACACCACAGTCTGGGTACCATTGAATTGGGTAGTTTTGAGGTCATCATGTGCTTTGAAGGACAGAATTATGCTGGATGAATTGCCTACCTTGAAGAATTTGACACCGATTTGGAGGAAAGGAGATTCCATCTCCACCAGAATAAATGGACTCTTTTGGATGATCAGGACAAAGGTCCAATAGATGACAACAAACCTTCTAACATTGTTCGCAATTGACGAAACTGAACAATTTGATGATCATCAAACGCTCAAAACTGGCCAATTGGAAGAATGTCATCTTCTACCATGACCATTTCAGGCCTCACACTTCAATACCTAACCGGACAAAATGGTTAAGCCTTGGGTATAATGTTTTGCATCATCTTTCACATTCACCTGACCTTGCACTCTCTGATTTTTATTCATCCCCCCATAAAAACACCATCACAACCACAAAGTTTTCACGAACGCAGAATAATGAAGTTGGTTGAAAGACTGCAAGAGGTCATAGATGGGAATTGTGATTACGTAATTGATCAAAATCTGTTTTCGTTATGCAATGAACAATGATCGATTGTCTTTGGCAAAACCAAACGATATTCAGAATAATTGATCATTATCTTTCAATATAATTCCGACAAATCAACTTATTTTCGTCCATGTAGGAATGAAAGAGAGGTCCTTTTTGTACATCCCTTTTTCCATCTTATCGGAATCCGTTCGCCGTGTCGCAATATTTATAGAAGCCCGATGCGCGGCGTCGCTCGTTTATCACGGGACTTAACGATAAATGTCAGGCCGTCATTATGATTCATGTATTAATCGTATGGGATTTCAATTGGACACGGGCCCGCGGCGTGCTTTGACAAAGTGGACTCGTCCGTTACCGATAAAGCGATTAATTCGCGTTGTTTACGTTCCTGGACCCTCTTACCGCCGCTTCGGCCGCAAATCGGTCAACTAAGTCGCTTCGCCAAACTATTCCGGCAAGTACGCGCCAACTTCGGGCAAATTCCCTCCACCCTTGTTGCGTTTAACCCCGGCATCGCCCGAGTGACCGAGAATCTGACCAATCCCAACGCGCCCCGAAAATTCCATCCGGCGCGATTTTCATGCGAAGGGAACTTTAACTTTTCGACGCGTTTTCAAAGGCCAGCGAGTGCCTTTGTTCTTTGAATAAGTCCTTCAAATGGACTGAAGGTGCTGTTTTGCAATAAGGGATTCGGGTAACTTTTTTCTCTGGACGCGTTAAGAAGCAGTATGGTATATATATATAAAACTTTTAGTTTACCCTTTAGAACCTTATCAGTCAACTTGTTATGCATGTGTATTGATTTTTTTCAGTTTTGCTATATTTTAATATATGACATTTGTGTTGCTGCAGTGCATAGCAGATCTTGCCTAGTTCTACAGCTGTGATTATTTTATAAAAGAACTCAGAACAAGTGTTTGGCTTTACTTTGAAGTAGTTAATGTAAACATACACTCTTAGGAATTTTTATCTTTCATTCATCATACTCTTTAATGTGAATTACACTGTCTATATTGATGATGCAGTAAAAATGTATAAAATTGTTGTATGCTCACTTTTATTTAATATGTGAAAGTCTTGAGCTTTATGCAATATTTAAGGCGCTTTTTTGCTCAAGATACCAGGTGCTTAAAGTTCAACATCGTTTTTTAAATATCGTTTCTAACGAATGTAAGCCTTTTACGTAAATGTCTCGAAGCCATACACATTGTATGTAAGTATATTGAACTCTTATTTTTTATGTCAGTACAATGGAACTTAGGCTAATTTTTAATGCATTTATATGTCGGAACAAAGATCAACTGTATTCTCAATCCAACATCTTAATCAGTGAGTATTGTATAAAGTGAAATTCTATGACGGTGTTAAGAAAAAATCTAAGATTTTTCTAAATTTTAGCGATTCTTTACAGTTCATGAATTTTTATGAATCACATATTCATAAATGGAATCATTGTTATCACCGTGTCTTAAACAGAATAAGATATTTTTCAAAACACAAAATTTGTGACTCTTAAATGGAATTTCTAGAGAGCTACTGCTTTACAAAAATAATAAAAAATATATAGTAACAATTTTCTGACAGCTTTGTTAACACTAAAAACTTTCAATAATATTCTACGTAAACGATATTTAAACAAAACATCACTCATATGAAAAAAGTCATAATTTGTTGTAATATGTAGGGATTAGTCTACTCATTAACAAGTATATTATCTTTAATAGTCATTCTCCAAAAAATCTTGTCTGAATTTTTGTATAACGGTCTAATATAAAATAATTTGTGCAAGCTTTTTCAGATGATTTCCCAAATATACAAAATTTTCCCAAAACAGTTGATATTCAAAATTATTTTGATTAATTCCTTCAGTTTTCGAAGTTGCAACAGCATTTTCTTAGAACCTTAAGTTTATCGGTATAGTTGTCATACAAAGTTTTCAAAGGCGATAGAAAGATGAGAAGCATTTTCCCGAAAGGACAGGAAACTATTTCCACAAATTTTCAAGTCGAGATGTAACAAACCAGCAAAAAATTAGATTTTTCTTCAGTTTTACAATCAATCTAATAATTTGAATTTAAAATTTAAAAAATGTTGCACATATCACAATAAAAATCCTTGAGCCTTCATTCAACAAATAGTTCCTAACAATAACTTTTTTAAGTCTTAGCTTATCAGTACTCAAAACGTCTAATATCATACTTAAGATACTTAATCATTTTTGTTATTCCTAAAACAATAGCTGTAACGTCTTTATTCCTCACTAAAATTCTAAGACTTCCGTTAACAGGAATAATATTCCTGTATTCACTGTAAGTTTCAGTCTCTTATTTATTTACTTGCAATAATATTTCCATGACGTTATGGTTCTCCCTTAGAAAACTGTTGAAGCGAACTCCCTAATCTATACCAATATTTCCGCAATGACCTACTTTAGTACAACTTTTGAGTTCTTGCTTGTTATTCTGAAACCATCAATTTTACTACAACGGAACAAATTTAATAATTTTACTTCTAATATTTTCTTTTGTGATCAAAAATATTCTATAGTTTTTTCATAGCATGGAAATCTTTTTTTTCTTCAAATTATTGTCAATGTCTTTAATGTAATCACTACGACTGCAATGGGCATTTTGTTAGTCTTTGAATGACTGTAAAAAGTCATTCAATCTACACTTCAATTTATTTTCAATCTCTTAAGTTGAGTCCGAACAATGTTCCCAGAACGGAATTTCGAGTATTAAGAATTTGCAATTGAAGTTCAATTTTTTACAAAAGGGCCACTGTGAGCCAATGAATTACCATGATGCGAAAACAAATAGTTCTTTTTACATAGATCCGGTGTCTTTTTGCAAAGATGTCAATGACATCGCTATCAAATAAATGGACAGGGAAATATATCCATTTCATTTTTTGAGAAATTAAGATAAATAACTTGTCTTACTTTTTGACCACAATAGTAGATATTTTAACTTGGATCAAAGTATTTTGTATAAGACAGCGTGGTTCCTTTTTGTTTTAATCTAACATTCTCACTAACATGTTAAGCCTGCCTTCCAAATCTGGTCCAAGAAAACCCTTTTCTCTGGTCTACCGATTTTCAACCCTACACCTTAAACTCAACCAAGTCTTAGGGACCTAACTACACTATGACTACCAATCATCATCATAACGAAAATATCCTGTCATGAACAGTATTGTTACTTCATCACCAAAATCCTGCTGAATTCTGCTATCCGCCAAATGAGATTCGCTTCTCTTTGCGTATCTCTCAAGGATACGCAATGATCGTTATAATAATAGAAAGATTCTACTACGTGGCGTGGGACGACAAAAGGGACGTAAGGACCAATCTCGTCTTGGCCTACTTTCTAACGCTTTCGAGTCAGATACTGTGCCCAACCGGTTTGGTCCTTAGGTCCCTTTTAACGTTCCACGCCACATATGCTTCGGAAAACAAAACCTACACTTATTGCAGTACCACACTGTCCTGCCAAATAATATCTCTGTCATATATACCTCCACTTCTCAGTGCAGGCACCTGACAAACCCAATGTAGTGGCATGCAAGGGACTCACCTGTTGCCAGAATTGCGTGAGCAGATACATGCGTTCCTTTTTGAAGATCCACTCCATGGACTGCATGGCCTGGAAGTCAAGGGAGTTGGCCTCGGTGGATGCTTGCATGCTGGCGAGGGCCGCCGCAGAGTTCAGTGAGGTCAGTAGTGGCTGTTGCTGCTGCAAAGCGGCTGTCACGTTGCCGCTGGTGCCGGCTAGCAGATTCGCGTGGTAGACGGTCGCGGGGGCATGTTCCTCGGTGCCGGCAGAAGCCGAGTATTGGGCCCCGATCGGCGCAGCAGGCCCCTGGAGGCCCAGTGACGAAGCCACTTTGACGGCTTCGTTGTCCTCGTTGGGGCCCGAAACCTCGCTGAGCGCCTCGTGGCTCGTGTCCGGGGTCTTGGCGCTCACCGCGAGGAGGTCCTTCTCCCCGTCCGCGTACACCGCATACACCGCATAGTTATCCTGTGCACTGTCCTCGGCCGGGCTCGCAATGTTCACTGACACTTCCTGTTTTCATCGGGCCCGTAACGTAAACACTCGAAGCACTGCAAGTAACACGCGAATTTCCCGTTAAATCCACCGGCTCCACTTCCTCCTCCTCCACCCTCGTATTCTATTTTCGAAGCTTTCCCTCGAGGGGTGAGACAGAGAGAGAGAGAGACCCGCGCTAGCAGGCTCCTAACCTGAAACTAAGAGCTACTGAAGTCTCGATGCTTTCCCTGGAGGTGGGTGAGCGTGTCGTGGTGGGGGTCGGGGCTGGCTGGGTCGAGGGGAGGGGGCCAGGCAGCCCTAGCCCAGGCCAATGGGCACCCGGTACGCCTCCCCACCACCGGGCGAAGGACGTTCGTAGAAACGTGACGCGCCGGTGGTGGGGGGGTCCAGGAGTGGGAGCGCTCGGGACTAAACCGGAGGCTGGGGCTAGGTGGTACCGCGGCCGTGGATCTCGTATTTTCAACTCCTCCCGCCCTTTCCCAACCCCGTCCTGCCAATCGCTAGTTTTTCCCGAACCCCCATCGCGACACGGGCGAATCGGTCGCGAGGCGAACGTACAACTAATGTCGCCGATGCCTCGCGGCCTCGCTCGGGAAATCGGAGCGCCTTTGACAACCTCTCCCCGGTGCCATCGATCTCGGGGGGGAGCCCGCCGCCCCGCCGTTTTCTTACTCTTTTCTCTCGCGCTTTTTCGCGCTGGCAAATGTATGGATCCTCCAGACGTTGCTCGGAATTAAATTGCTTTTTGCGACGCGCATCCACGGAATTGAGATTTCGATTGAGATTGCCTCTCGCTTCCTTTCGCGTTTATTCTCGATCCGCGCCATCTTGAACCGAGATCGAATTTTGGCACCGGAACGGGGTGAAAAAGGGTTCCCCCGAAATCGACGTCCAAGTGTAGACGTCGCTTTCGGGGCAGTTTGGTAGGGAGGGAGACCAGCCGTGACGCTTGGTTGTTTTTTGGGTTGAGAGACGACGATTAGGATGAGCTGAGCATGGAAATTTCGTGAATTTGTTGACGTTGTTTTTTAAGTGGTGATGATTGTATTTTACATTAACATGGACTTTGTGATTTTTTGGACTCTTATGTGAATAATTGATGACTGCAACGAGATAACTTTTTTATAGCGTTGATTTCACTTTTTTCGGATTTCGATGTGTACAGATGTATCTCAAAATCATCTTATTTTTATTTATCCAATGCATTCTTCTGATTAAGCCTGTACCTAAATAACAAAGCTGTTTGGTATTCTAGAATATATTCAAAGTCTATGAGGATAAGTATTCTTTTACTTCAGGAGCAATATGTGTTTCACGAGGAAAAAATCAATCTTTTCAATTAAGTCAGAAACTTACCCTCAATAAGGTGAAAATTTATTAGTCGTAGTTAAGCTTGAAGTATCTTATTGAGTGTGTACTTCTATGTCATAAAATATCTTGTATCGATATAATCTCAATATGACGTGATACTTTTTTATAATTCGTGATTATCACGAAGTAAACTAAACATAAACTTGTTTGTGATATGATCGGGAATGAAATTCAATATTCAAGGTTGTTGTAGTAAACAAAACTTAATACTTAATTAAATTAAATTATTTTTTAAATTAATTTTTAATATTAATTAAAACTTAAGCTAATACCATTGTTGTTGTTTTTGTTGAGAGCGATTGAATCGTGAAGCAACTAAATTCTTGAAAAAAAAAATGAATGAAATCATTATGTAATAACTCTTTTCGGATTTTTTTCGCTTATGACTCAAGTCATTGGCATCGAACTTGTCAAATTATTCGTTTTTAGTTTAAAATAACGTTGAAAAAACATTGAATCCGAGTTAATCTAACTTCCTTATTTAACAAATTAGCTAATGCTTATGCAAAGTTACTTAAAGCTGAAAAGTTTTTCAAAAAATCTTTAAGATTTCAACGCACTTATTTTTTAAGTATTTTTAGTAACTCAATGATTTAAGCTCCCAACGTTGAAAAATATAAGGTTTTTATTGTTTTCTTTTGGAACTTGAAATATTTTTGTACTACAATTTTTAAAATCCTCAATCGTACCTTGCATTTGAACTAATTTTTTTCAAATCTTCTGAGGTATTTTACAGTCTATCTTTGTCGCTGCAATAAAAAATTCCAGAACTATGCACTCAAGAGCTTTTTTTTGGATTTCTAGTCTACGTTTTTCGATTCAAATTCGAATTTGTTGTCGAGCATTTGTCGCTTTATTTCAAGCATTGCTGAAAAAGCTCATCGATAATAAAATAAAAAATGTCTCTCGGAAATTGAAGAATGTTACTTCTTGAACATTGTAGATAAGCAAATATATGAGCTACATTATTTCGAGATGAGATTCGCAAGTTTCTTTTATTACATTTTTTCATTATTGATTTTTTTAACTACAAAACAAACATGAGTTTCGAGCCTCTCAACTCATTAGGATTTAGATGATTTACATTAAAGGGATATTTCGAAATCTTTCAAATTTTGATGTTTTTAATCGATGACAAAAAAATAATCAAATACTCCAGCCCAAGAGAAAAGAAAATTTTTTACTTTGTATGTCCTCAATGTCATCTTACATTTTATTAAATTAACGCTGTGTCATCGATTTCTTATTCTTTATATCTAAATCAGTATGTCTCTACTGATAATCAGCAACAACTTTTTTTTTGAAGGTCCTCTGTATCATCGGTGAATGAATCAGTGATTCTTTTACTTTTCAGCACTAAAACAACACTCGCCTTCACAAGAGAACGATTTTTAACTGTAATAGATTGAGAAAAAAAAGTAATGACTGCCTCATACTGATTATTTAAATTTCTGAAGTAGTGCTTTTATTATTGTTCATAACAATTGTCTTGTTGAAAAAAAATATCGCGTATAACTATTCTTGAATTTCAATACTCTAATATCAGTGTCTAAAAATATCAGGATGTCGAAAAAAGTGTCTCATTAATTCAAAGTCAGAACATTTTCACTGATTGTTAAAATTCCTGTTTTCACTGTAACATTAGTATAAGGATTGGATACTGATGTACTTTTACTGATGTACCGCAACCTTTTTCTCATATAGAAATTTCACTGATTTTCAGCGACTCTTTTTGAACTGATGAATCGTTAAGTTTCACTGAAACAATTAATTTTAGCTAGGTGGACAAAATTTTCAGTTTTTTCGTCTCAAATGAAAGTAATGCATTACTGTGTTAAAATTATATTATTCATGATCTGCTTTGGCAGATGCATCAGTTTTTATTTTTCTGAGTCTGGATTTCTCTGATTATTAGTAGAATCTCAGCCCCAGACAAATCAATTCTCTACTGAAAATCAGTACTTTTTTCACTGAAGATGAGACCGTTGAACTTTATTATTATTTTACATCAAGAGCAAACAATTTTCCACATGCCTTTGATTTAGGACGTTTTCATGTCTGTTGACTTGACTCATTCTCTCCATATCCAAAACAGTGAAAATTCTCAGTAAAAAATCACAATATTAACCTTCCAACTCTGAAGCAGTGAGTAGTCACTTATGTAGAACAGCGATTTCGAAATATCTGTAATTTTACTGAAAAACTAAACAACTTCCACTTATATTACAGTAAATTTTATTGCTTCTTACTTTTTTTGTGAAATTTCACTGTTTCTACAGTGTATCGTAAATAATTCAAAGCCCTTCAGTCTACCAATCTACAGCTCTACATTCTATTCACTGTTTTAGATTCAGATAGAACGTACTTTCGAGCAATTTCTCGTTGTAAATCAGTGAAATTTCACTGATTCGAATCAAGAGCCCCATTGATGACCGGAAAAAATCGCGACTTGGGTGCGTATCCGTGGCCGCGAAACTGCGACAGCCGCTTGTCAACGTCGCATCGCGATCAACCGCTCGGGGGATTAGTTTGTCAACGCCAGCCGCTCGTCACTCGGATCGAGGCGCTATCGCTACCGCTTCTCCCCCGCGGTTTTCGCTCTCACACCGTTCGACGGCTTCGGAATTTCGCTGGCAACAGCAGGGCGTCACTCGCAGCGCCCGGTCGCACGCTACTCGATATTGCGCCGCGGCGATAACGACGCCCTGCCATCGAAATCATGGTAATCGTATACGCCAAGAGACGCGATCGGTGCACGGGAATCGACGGCGTTTGCGAATTTTTCCGGCCGATTAGATTGTGGCCTCATGAGAAGCGAACTCGGTCGCAATTCGCGGATCGAGAAGGCTCTTTTTACATGGGCGATGATCTGGGCTAGATTCGAATCTGGATATGGAATCAGGGAATTTTCGCCGATTTCTTGGTGGTAGTATTTTTAATGAGAAATCAGTGAAATTTCTGGCCTGTGTTTGTTGTTTGTTTTTTAGAGAGAAATTGTGTTTTTTTTAGTAGTCAGAGAAACTTCTGTTTTGGATGGAGGAGATTTTACTGACTTCTCAGAGACGTTTCGCTAGGAAATCAGTGAAAATTTTGACCTTGGGTTCTAACTTTTTCTCAGATAGAATTTGAGTGATTTATTGGTTGGGATGTGTTTGCTGATGGATTAGTGAAATTTTAGCTTAGAATAGAGTAATTTTAACTGATTTTCTAGTGACGCTATTTTCATTAAAAAATCAGTTAAGATGGAAATTGGTATGATTAGAGTAATATAATAATGTTTTTTTTTAGTTTAGAAACACTGATTTACTCTTCTTCAAATCCTTTAGTCTTTTGATTTTGTTTTGTGTTTTAGTGATGAAAAGCAGATTATTTTTTCCTCAGAAATTATCATAGTAAATTGATCATAGACTTTTTGAATTACTTTTCCAAATTTGAAAGATTTTCTATTATTTGTTAAACTTGGTAATAAGACGAAATAAGAAATGAGTTGGTGTTCAAAAATGAATACAAAACTTCGTTTTTTATGTACTTAACTACATTTTAAAATAATCGACTTGGTCACTTTTTTTTTACTGAATAATTCTAAGCTAACAACTGTACTATATTTTTCGAAAATTCTTGTACCAAGAATAATTCATTCACCTAATCGCAGGGATAACCGAGATTGAAAAAAAAAAGAACAAACATTTTTTTAAGTTCAGTAGAAATTTTTAGCTCTTCACACAAAGGTTTTGATAAAATTCGATTTAATTTTAAATTTTCATGAAAAAATGTGGAAAAATATCAATTGATCCAAATACTGTAATTCTTGAACGACAAATTTCGCACTGTTCTACTCTGCTGAAGTAACTAGATTTTTTTACACTCAATTTCATAAAATAAGTGATAAATAATACACTTTTGTTATTGATGCAAATATCCACAACTGTTAATGAGAGCTTATAAATATTTTAGTTTAAATAGATTTCAATACGAAAATTCATATGAAATGAAATGAAATCAGTCATGATAGAATTCATAACATTGCACACATTTTCTTTTCCGTTTCCAAAACAAGATGTTTAGAGAAGTTATGAAGATTATTCTGGATTTTCCCAAGCACAATAAATACCGACTATGTTTGAAGTTATGACTATGAATCATAAAAAAAACCAGTATAAAAAATTTTCTGTAATTTTGAAATGCTTTGAAGGAGAAAATTCCGTTTTGATTTTGAAATGAAATCATTTGCTAAAAGTTTTTCCCTTTTTCACACTTTCTTGCTCCTATGTTAGATTACAATTTGACAGTCTTTTTCAAGAGTTTTTTCTCTATAGTAGAATAATACTAGACTGATGGTAAAAAAATTGTTTAAAATTTGTTTCGTAGTATTAGCGAAACGTCTATGATAAATGGAAAAAAAAAAATTTCACAGAATTTTAACTCACCACGTAATTCCAGAATCATATCTTTTTGACTTGCAATAGCCAAATATTTGATATTCACTGTATAACGATAACTTTTTGAAATTCAATCCGGTTGATTCAGATTGATCAAAATTCAAAAATCACTGACTTAAAAAATCTAAACTTACACGGAATCTTTCACTTTCTCAAAATTAGATAATGCTCACTTTCTCAAAATTAGATAATGCTCATTAGAAAATTCGTTTGAATTTTTCAATTTTCTTGAAATACTTTGAGTGTCACACAATTTGCACTCATTTCCATTATCCAGAGTGTATTCTCTACAATTTTCATCAAACGTGAATTAAATGAATGAGATTAAGATTCCTTCTTCTGAAAAATTTTTCACTGTTCGAATACTTCGTAAAAATTTCCAAAAATGTTTGAATACCTTATCACAAATTAACGAGACTTTTTTCGGTAATGATTAACTCTCAAACTTTACAAAGATGCAATTCTGTGAAATTCGAAATTTGGTGAACTTCAGTTCCTCATTAGGAATTGCATTTTGAAGATCAGAAGAATCAAAACTTGCAGTGAATAAGTACAAACCAGCGATTCACTCATTTTCAGTGGTTTCTAAATACTCAAGTTCGCAGGCTAAAGTTCGAAATAGTTTTGAAAAAGTTTCCTAAAGAATCACAATCATTCATGTAAAAGTTCATTTTTCCACTTTTTTCAAGATCAATGTCCAAGTACCACATTCCATTTTTTTTTTTTCAAAACCTCACAAATCATTTAATATATTTTCTACAAAAAATAATGATTCTCTATAGTCTCATCATTCTCTGCAGAAAAATCAAATTTCCGACATCCTGAAGACATTTCAAGTCACTGATTACAGTTGAATTTGACCACTTTGCACAAAACTCGAATTCCCTAAAAATTGATTCCTATCAAACTTTTTTTCTACTTCATCAAAAAAATCTGTCTCCACTACCATGAAAACCAACCCTAAATTTCAAAAAAAATCTCCCTAACACTCTCGAAACCCGAAAAAAGTTCTAGTATTTACCCCTTCTCCCAAAAACCTGCGTCATCTCGAACAACCGAAACACCGTGGAAAAAAAGTCACAAAATCATCACAAGTCACTTTTTGTCACAACAAGAATCCGCGTCACTGCTGGTCAAACCGATCTTGGGATGCACCACCGGTCAAACCGTCGGTGCGACGTCTAACGTCATACGTACAAGGTTCCGGAGCGTGTCCGAACGACGAGTGACAAATCCAGTTCCCGCGGCGCGTTTCGGTGCTTTAGAACTTTCGCACGCACTGTTCGTACCCACACGATTCGACCTGCTAGGCCTGTGTTCTGGCCAAGACTAAATTCGAACTCTGCGCTTGCAGCCCCTCGAGAGTCTCATCCCTCCGCGGCACGCACATTCACCGCTCGGAGAAAGTTTTGTCCGACCTTCGCGGCATCCGACCTTATTTTCCTGTCTTGTTCACTCGTGAGGAACCCTCTGAAATTTTCAGAACGCCGGAAAACCTCCGGAGATCGTGGGAAAACTTGTTCAAAGTCGGGAGGTGGGAGATTTCGGGAAAAAAATGGCGGCGGAAAACCGCGAGCAGGACAATTGCTGCGCCTCGAGTCCAAGGGAGTTGGAAGCGCGGACCGTAGAGTGGCGCCGCGGGCGGCGAATATGAGAAACTGGGCGAATGGAACGCGGGGGTGGCTATCCCTTCCACCGTGGTTCGCTCTGAGTCTCCCTACCCCTCCTCTCTCCCGCGGGATCCGCCAATTCTATCGGGGATACTCGCGGGGATATTGGAAATATCGGTGATTTCAACGGCGTGATCGGAAAGAAGGGTGCGTCGCACGGCGAGGGTCGTTAATATTCTTCGATGTTATCTGTATAGAGGTGATATTTTTGACATTATGGATAATTGAATTTGATGGTTTTTATAGAAACTTGATTGCCTTTTTTGAAATGGAATTTTTCTGCTCATAATTTATTTACCAAGATATGTTTTTTGAGAATTTACTTAATTTGTACATTTCGATGAAGTTTTTTTTGTTTTCAAAGTTTTAATCAGAACAGGGATTGTTGTCATCGAAAGTCTTATTTGATATTTTCTATATTTTTTGATGTTTTTCGAATAAATGAATTTTAGAGTATGAAAGCATAGTTATTGTTTTAAAATTCAATTTTTTCAGCCAAGAATCGTTATTCAGTAGTTATTTCCCAGAGTATACTAAATTTGTGACGTTTGATGAGTTTAATCTTGGGAAGTTGCAATTACAGTGGGGACGAATATTGTTGATGAATTCATTTTTAATGACTACACTTTAATGTTCTCTATCTAAGATCTGACGAGTAAGAACTTGCAAAGTTACAAACACAGTAGGGACTAACATATTTTGGAAATTTTTTTATAGTTACTACAAAACATCAGTAGATTTTCAAAATGTGTTTTTTTTTTTGAGGATTGAATTTTTGTTTTGTAAGTTGAGTTCTCTAACTCATGGATTGTCATTTTTCGGTTTGTATATTTAAAATCGACTCATTGAATCATTTTTTCAGTGAAAATTTTCAGTTTGTAATTCGATTATTTGCGATTGTAGATATTAAAGTTTCTAACGTAAAACTATTTGAAGTCTTGGAGTCAGATTCAAGTATCTTATTCCGCTATTTTTTGGGTTGTCACTATATTTTTCAAAATCCAAAATGATTATATAAATAAATCGAAAGCTTTAAAACTGAATTTGAGTAATTTGAATTCATTGTTCAACTAAGAGATTTGAATAAATTCATTACTCAATTAGATAATGATGTTTTCAAGGAATCAAAATGTACAATTATATTGAGTGTTGAATTTATGTACGCAAGTTCAAATTAAACAGAATATAAAGGTTTCAAAAATGAATCAAACTTTTTTATCGGAACTTTTACTCTCGTCTAGAATGATTTTTATTCTCTAGCTTTTTCAAACATACTTTTCAACATCAAGACTTATTTTCTCTCCATGATACCTAATATCTGACGAGAAACAAGTTATATCGATTAGTTTCTTTATATTCTGACAGTTATTTTTTGCAGGATATCTGCTACACAAAATGATGTAATTTAAAAAATTTTCAATAAAACAAAGGATATGCAATACAATTTGAATTATGTACAACAAAAAATCGAATTCTGAACGATTTTCGAACATTTGGATCTAGAGCAATCTTTTTCTTAATATTTTAAAATTTGTCATAACTTGCCAATTTTTAAAGTCTACTTTCTCAACTTGAAAATTATGTGCGATGATGAATGTTTAATATTATGTGTCAAGATCAATCAGATACTGCTGGAAAATTCTTTAAATCTTGAACTTATGCCGATTTTTAAGAATAGTTTCAGGTTTTTACATTTTTTTATATTTCAAAGACTTTTGTATTAACATATGGTGATAAATACAATGAATTTTTGCAAGAATCCAAAAAGGTGATTCCTATGAGTCATAAACTTTTTTCGTTAGATATTAAAATTTGAATACCCTTAGATTTCATTTTCTATGACGAAATCATCAATTTTTCTTTACGAACAAAATTATCCTAGAAGGATTAAAGGTTGAAAACTTGTGTTTGATGGTGCAGAATGAAAAGAAAATTTGAAAGATTTTTCTATCCAATAACATGAAAAATTATGTATTCTATAATGAAAAAAAAACAAATGTTCTAAAATTAGAAGGTACATTCTTTGGAAAGCATCAATTTCCAAAATTTTCTTTTTATACCAACAAGTATGTAAATCTCAGCACTCTTAAAATTTGCTGATCCTATGTGACAGTTCTGAGAAAACAATGAAAAAATATCAATACCACAAAAAAATTTCATATTTTTACACTAAAGTTTAAAAATGAGTATCCAAATGTGTTTAATTTCACAGTTTTGCAGTGACCCTGAATAAAAGTAAACTTATATGCCATAGTATCATTAAAACCCTGAAAATATTTCAGATTCACCCTCGAATAACCTCACGCCCGAAATACTCAAAATAAACCTGAAGATTTGTAATGAAATCAACTTAAAAAAAAATGAATATATCATTGAAAAATAGCAGAATCCTTGAAAAATTCAGGGTTCCTCGAAACTAAAGTGCCATGACCTCACGTTTTACGTATAAAATGTAAAAATATTGTTTCTCAACAGTTTTTTAAGATTTTCCGAATGTTTATTGATCAGTTTCAAGGTGCATTCAGAAATGGAGGAATGAATAACGATGGTTCGAGGGCCCTCATTTCTGATCGTCGTCCGAGTCGAGTGCAACGATGGAGGGGGATCACCCTGGGACATGCGCCCGCGGTTTGCCCCAGGAGCGCAGGTTTTGCCGACTGTTCCCCACTTTTGCCGCGGAACTTTCCACCTTCGACTTTTGCACGGCAACTTGCACTTTCCGAAGATTGAAACGCGAATTCCGAGGAGTTTCTCGGGTCTCGGTACACTTCGCCGATCGATTCGCAAATGAAACGTATATTTTAACGAATCCGTAACTATCTCAGTAGAAAAAAAATTTTCTGAACTTCATAAATGTTAATCTAACCAGAAATGGTTCGAAAAATATGTAAAAGATAAGTGAACTTATGAATCAGCTAATAATATAATATTTGATAACATTATACACGAAAAAAAATAAATAAATGAACATAAAAATAATTATTGGGTTATAAATAAAATTTTTCAGCAACATCGTAAAACGTACCTTCTATTTTTCAAAATTCAACAAAATAAATTTATTTCAATCACTATTCCTTCCCAAAACACTTCTTACTTAATCTTCCAAAATCCCTCCTCTCGATCACACTAGAATCGACCTTCCCCCGACTTTAAGAAACGTGTTGAAAGCGGATTGATGTGTAACACGTGTAAATTGTACCCGGACGTGAACAAGATCACAGTCGTTAGCATACAAAAAAGTCACATAAAGAATACAGCGCGCAAAAAAAGGTTATTAGCACGTTTCTCGTTACCATTCAAATGCGATCGTTCGAAAAATGAGAGGTACCCAATATGCTCCTTCGGTTTCGAGAGATCCACGAATAAGTACTTCCGGCTCAAGGAGATAAAGCTGCCGAGGAAAGGAAATAACCGACGATCAATTCGAGATTGGGCTTTGACCGAACTTTTTTTTCCTTCTTAACTCTGAAATTATCTCTTTTATGAACTCTTTCCTTCACGTGTACGAACAACGAGCTTTGCGCATCGACAAACAAGCTTGTTTCGACATCAGAGATTCAATCCAGTTTAATGGAGGCAATTCACGTGTTATAGGGAAAGTTCGAATCATGGGCAGTTGCGTGAAATTCGCGGATTGATGTGATTTTGATTCAGTGGATTTGTTGGGATGATTCGTGATTGTTTTCCCTTGGAATTGTTCGTTAATTTACATTGTTTACCGTTTGCTATGGCTGGATTCGAGTTACACGCTACGTATGATGAAATCAACTTGGTTACGATGTTCTGAATGCGAGTCTTTGTGCAGAGGGGAATTTTTCTCGGGTTCTATTTCGATGACGTCGTTGGTGAAATTAATGCAATTTGTTTGCAAAGCTTTGATTTATAAAAGAGACTTTTTTTAACTTCACTGAGAACGTTGGAGATGATTTTCGAGAATTTTGGAGTGACATTGAAATTTATTCTTGAAAGTTTCTGGGGCATTGACGTGTTAAATCACCTCGGAATATTTTGTAGGTGTTATTTTTTAAGTTTGGCTGTAGTCATTGAAAATTTGTTGTACCAATGAAATCTGAATTATCCTTGGGAACTTATGCAAATTTTGGAAATAATGAGGTATCCTCGAAAAAAAAACCGACAGTTAATGCGCTTATCTATTCCACGCGCCAACTAGACCTGCTTTGCTGGCCTTGTGCTTCTGTATTAATATGCTAGAGATGGGCTATTATTTGAGAAGAGACGATTCCAATTATGAATAAACTTTTATTTTATTAGAGAAACTACGGAGCGTGTGAGGTGTGAGTGAATTAAAATGAAATGACTAAGATATGCGAATGAGGTTTTACAGGTGATGAAAAATTTTTGATTATATCGAATTTTGAAGAAGTTGAAGGATTTTATGTCATATTTTTTGAATCTGTATAAGATGAAAATGTTCTGATTATTTTCAATTATTGTTAATATAAAACTTGTTGATGTGAAATTGACGAATTTGTAAGTCTTTCTTTAAATTATTGTGTTTGCAGATTTTATTCTTTGAGAGCATGTGTCGATGCTATTATATCAATGGGTAATATTAAAATTAATAGAAATTTGGGTACTAGAAGAATATTTTTTTATACTTGTTTTCAAGTAATATTATAAGAAATATTAATACATTCTTTCAGAGTATTTCGTAGAATTATCATTTGGTTAAAGAATACTAGATTAAAAAATTTATGTGTCATAGAATTTAGTAAAAAATTTGGTATTTTTCATGAATTTTTTATTTTTGTTTATTTAATCAGGATCAAATTCATCATTCATTATTTTTTTCCAGTGAATATTAATTATTGATAGATGAAAATAAATAAATTGGAAAGTTTTCAATACTTGGAATTTCTGAATAAGCAAAACATGGTTTTTTTTTTTTTTTTTTTTTTTTATTACTTTTCGAAATGCTAATTTTAGTAAAGGCATATTTGTCTATTGTGGTGTCTAGATTTCGGAAAAAATATTTACCAATTTGAAAACTTTTTTGTAAAAATTATGAATATGTGTGACATATTACAAATGTTATTTTTCAACTTAAGATGTCTAAATTTCTTTGACACTTCAAAAACTTGAACAATTCTATAATATTCATTGCTTTTAAAATTTCAAGTGTCAAATTCTCAAAATATATGAATGCCAAGAGTCACGCATTTTAATTGAAGGTTATAATGTTTCCAAATTTTCTCATTTCTTTGTTTACTAAACCCTTGTATTTGATCTCACGTTTCTAGTTCAAAATTGAACGCAAGTTTTCTATTTTATGAATATCTGAAATTTCGAAACGTTGAAAATATCTACGAAGCTCAAGTATTTTCCGAATTACAATTCTCCCCATTTATAAATTATTAAATCTTGCATAGATGAAATCCTTACAATATTTGAATAAAAAATATTTCGTTCTTAACTTTTATTTCGTTTTAAGTTTGACGATCCTGAAAGTTCTTTAAATCGGCAAAGCTTGATTTTAAAAGAACTGAACTCTCTTGAAGCTCTGATTTCCGACAATATTTTACCCTACCATTTTTACTTTTTTCTTGCACTTAAACTACAAGTGAAAAATATTGAAAATGTTCCAATTAGTGGAAAAATTTTTAAAAATTCTGAAAATAAAAGTTGTTTCAACATAATTTTTTTTTCATGTGATGGTGATTTAAAAAAATGTTGACATTCAATAATTAGTCAAAATCAGTGAATTTAAATGACAGATGTATAATTATGATTTCTTTATCTTTTTTTTTTATTGTTCTGCACAAAATTTTCAACCCTAATTTTTTGTATAAATTGTTTGTATATTATAGTTTTCTAACAAGGTAATGAATATTCATAAAAATGCTCAGTTTTTCGATACCAAGGCTGCTGCATTCAGTTCATATTTTTTCACCTATTCACTTTATATGTCGTTTCATTCAATTATTTCATACTAATGTTATTATTAAAATACATTTTGCAGTGAAATTTTTATTATTTATCATACGTAAATAATAAATATTTAATATTTTGTAGTGTCATAAAAATGTTATCAAATAAAAAATGAATTGGTGTTTAACATTAGTGTAGATAAAATAAAAGTTAAAGTTACTTAAAAACCGAAGGTTTTGTTAGAAAAACCTCATATAAGATGGTCATTCAGGTATTGTTTTTTAAAATTCGTGAAATCGGAGTAGAGTAACAAAATTTTTACTCGACAAGTGAACAAGACACAAGTCGTACCGATATTTCAGGCCATAGAAATATCTTCTCTATTGCTTTTATCTCTAAAGAACATAGACTTGAAAAAATCATAAATCTTCATACAACTATTTTTATTTAAATATAGTACCAGAGGAAACGTCTTGAAGAAATTTATTATAAAAAAAAATGTAAAGTCATTTTTTTTCAGAAGTCCCTCCTTGGTTTGGTGAGTCAAAAAGGCGAATAAAAATTGTCTCAATCTTTTCTTATTCAACATATTCTAGAAAATAACAAATGTAATATTATTTCCTGATTCAAATGTCGATAGTTTCCAAATGACAAAGCAATTTTAGGACTCAATGCTCAATTTATGCTGGTTATACAATTTTTTTTTCGTCGTGGGGGATTCACAGATTTTGCTATCACCCGTCTTTACATAGAAGGATGCATGGCGAGTACGACGATTAATTACCCGAAATCTTCGCAGACGATGCGGAGGGTAAGCGCAGCATCGTCTTGAATTCTCGGTACGCGAAGTGCTATCGCACGTAATCGTCTGTTCCTCTGTGACTCGAGCAGTGTTGAGTGTCGCGCGTAACGCGAAATATGATCCCATGGACATCCTGGCCTACATTGCGGGCATTATATCGACGGCACCGAGATCGTGGTATGCGCCCCGGTATCTCGTGGTATTGGTGCTGTAACGCGAATACGAGAACAATAGTACCTATAAGACCGCCATTTTTCTACATTACGTACTTGTGATTTATGCTCGTGATTTCGTTACATCAAGGTTATGGGATGCAATATTTATCACACAAAATATAATGAGTAGTTTCTACAACTACAAGAGCATGAGGATTTGAGACAAATATAACAATTGATTAAGCAAACTGATGGTAGTTTTAGTAAATAATAATAAAATAAAAACATAAAACTATTATCAATAATATTAATAGTGATACACTCCTTTATTGACTCTTCTTTCAAAAATACTGAATCAGTTAGATATTTTTTCAAATAACCCAAAAAAAAACAGAGATACCAGCTTTTGTACTGAGAAAAAATTTCATCAAGTGTTTGCAAAATAACAACTGTTTTACATAACTACAGCATTACATACGCATTGTTTTTAAGAAATTTCACGGAATTATACCGAAATTCTGATTTACGTTTTGCTTGCAAAAACATGCGATCGATGAGCCAAGAAATTCCTCGATCATTTTCGATTGACGTGGTTAAATGCGAAAGATTTTTGATGGAAAGCGATTTTCCAAGCTGTTGATTTAATTCACTGAAATGCCATTTTACGTGGAAAACAGTTTTTGATAAGCTATTGACAAAAACTTTTTAACGAGTTTGCTAGTTTACTATTTAAGTGTTTTACTTGTTTAGTATTTTACTATTTCACAATTTCAGTAGATTATAAGTTTACAAGGTTACTTGTTCATAAGTTTTGTATTTTACTAGCTTCCTATTTTACTAGCTTACTAGTTCACTAGAAATCTTTAAATACATAATGATTATGTCAATATAATTGACTCAGACATTGGTAAAACTTTCTGTCCTGGAGCATATTCATTATTGTAGTACACAAATTATATACCTATAATTTCAGAAATTATTCTAGAAATTCATATAGAGAACAATAAAAATACTTCGAATTCAATTTCTACAATTTCTACAATAATACATATTTTGAATTATAGAAATACTAAAAAAATGTGGAATAAATGTATTGAAAAACTTTACAAAAGAAACTGTCGTCTGAAATATCAATTCCAATTTCCAAAATTGTTGACTGTTTCAACACTATAGCATCAATTTCTAAAAATCGATTGAACGATCCATAGAAATATTAAAAATTTATAAAAATAACAGAAAACCCAACAAAATCTCATGAATAATATACCACAAAAAAGTAATATACATTAATGATGTACCTTTTATATGTGTGGTTAAAATTTGCTAAAATATCAATTTAAACATATAAATTTTTCAGAAGTTTAATTTCTAGAACATCGAATTCCAGAAAGGTTTATAGAAATCTATAGTACTTAATTTCCGACCATCTTTAAAGTGGTGAAAATACAAAAAGTATTAGCAAAAAAAATCGAGACCTCAGTTACTAATTAAAATTACAAAATCGACTTCCATAATTAACGAACATGAAACATGTAGAACTCTAGATTCCAAAAGTTGTATAACTTCTAAATTCCAAAATGTAAAATATTTCAAAACCGCTCCCTTGTAACATATTGTCAAAGATGAAAAATTTTGGAATCTCGAAGGACAAATATTTTTCAGAAAAACCCCTCTCGAAAATTTTTTTGTCTACGTCCCTGAGATAAGTTAATAATTTTCTGTGCATTGAATACCATAAGTATACTCGGATATGTTACGTTGAAATGAAAAAAAAAATTGATTCGCATATTTACGTACTTGTTGTTTTCGAAAATTGAGTGTAATGAAAATGATTTTATAATACGTCCTTCAACATTTTCCTTCGTCGTTGAGAAAGGGACTATTTTTGATGTATCCTTGGTGACACTACATGTTGCTTTTCCCGCACAAAATCGCGGTTATTTGATCAATCACTAGAGCTCGTAATGCTCCTCAGAGATCCACAACATCAAACACGAATCTTGCATACATAATTCACTGATGCGCGCTCACACGCGCGCCCGGTGAATTAATACGCGCGAGGCCCTTCGATTGGTCGAGGGATCGTGAATCTCTTTAGAGCCAGTGATTTACGTGTGAGAATCGCATTTTTATAGTCGCCCGGCTCGTACAGTCAAAATAGAACGCGCAAGTTACGCTGACTTGGAAATTTACACTGTTGCCGTGTGTTTCATACTCTTACGTTTCTTGGATTACTTGTCTGCAAACATTTTTTGTACTTACGAGAACACTGCAGAGTTCACGAGAGATTAGAGAAAGTGTTGACTTTTTGTAAAAGAAAATTTTTTATGAATTCGCATGAAGGTTTGAATTGGAAAGGGCTGGAGAGGACGAGAAACCCTTGGAATTTTCTTGAGAAAGAGAATAATGTAAATTGAGTTTAATGATGAATGAGAAATAAATTGAAGTATAAAAATGTTCTGTTGTTTTGGATGATCATATAGAGGAATCTTAGATAAAATTATAATTATATGAATTAGAAATGTTTGGAAATAAGTTTGTACTGTAAGAGTTGAATGTTACATTTTGTATAATTTTTTGTATATGTTCAATGTGCTGGCATTGTATGTCTGTATTCCATTTTGGAAAATCTCTGCAGGATCTATATACTAAAAAAAGGCTCTGGTATTCTGTATTTCTCTAGAATTTTAGAAAATCAGTTTATTTCGATCGATTTCGGGTAGAATCAAGAATATGACTTTGATTTTGAAACTTTTTTCATCAGAGTACCTTTTTTTGTTGTTCTAATCATTTTACAGTTCAAAAGTGAATGAAATTTATCTAAATATACACATTTTTTTCCAACGTTTTGATCTTTTTTATTGTATTCAAATCATATGAGAGTTAAGAAGTCCATTTGCACATTCTTTAAACAAATCTTTCAGTAAAATTTTTTAAAATTTTTACAATTCGATGGGTCCCTGCAAGTCTATTCTATCTCGTGAGCGCGCTCCAACAATATTTCAACTTTCACCGAGCCGCTATAAGTATTCTATCCTTCGGGACTACGAAACGATCTATTCTATGTTTCAGCGCTCTCGAACGTTTCATCCCATCTCTGGCAGAGTTGAAACGCTTCATCGTAACTCAAAATTTGGACATTTTCCGAAAAAGTCATTTTCAAAATTTTTAAAGCTTCAAGCATATTCCGCAAAAAATTTGGAAAAAAATATTCAATTTTTACCCTTAAAAACTGAAAAACTAATCAGGACGTCTTATAACTCGAAGTAATGACCGTTTAGAATGTTTTTAATAGGTTTTTCAACTATTTTATAAAGAGAATATGTTACTACAGTTTTACTACATATATTGTGTCTGAAAAAATTGGCAACAGTAAATTAGAGTTGATTGTTGGAACAAAATAAATTATAGTAATGTTATCATAAATTTACAATCAACGGCTCTCGAAACCAAGAAAAGCATATTAATGCGTATGCAAAAATGTGCTTTCGTAACATTTAGTTACAGTTTGTTGTTTGAACAAATAAATTTTATTATTCAAATGCAAAATATGCAATAGACGGATTGAGAAGCCATGAAAAGTATGTGCGTTTTGCGAAAATGTGTTTTTGCTACAACAAATTCAAGTTTATTGTTTAACCAAATAAATTTTATATTTCTGATATAAAATATGCAATAGACGGATGAAGAAACCATAATAAGCATATGCATTTTGAAAAAATGTGTTTTTGTAACAATTAGTTGAAGTTTATAGTTTAAACAAATGAATTTCATTATTCTAATACAAAATATGAAACAGACGTATCTACAAACCATGAAAAATATATGCATCTTGCAAAAATTTGTTTTTGCAACAATAAGTAAAATTCCATTGTTTAAACAAATTGATGAATTTTATTTATCACATGCAAAATATGCCACTGAAATCTACGTGAATGAATCTTACGAATAGTATATATTTTTATAATATACAAATTGTTAATGACAGTAATATAAATAATAATGATTCAAACCATTCATTATTAATGACCCCAAAAATCATTATAAACAATATTATCAAGACTGAATAATAGATACATGAAAACGTTTATGTCAGAAGTAATTTTTAAGGTGGTTAATAATATTTTTCATTAATAGAAAGTTTACAGCCTTCTTTCAAAAATTAAACAATCACTGTGTAAATTATTTATTGTAGTAAACAGTTTGTTTTTTTAAATCTACAAAATAATGTTTTTCCATGCAAGTGCAAGAAAAATCATTCTTATTGCACCTGAATTTTTAATGAACAAAAATATTTTAATTTGGTGCAATTTTTATCTTTCTTGCTTTATTTAGAAAACTTATACATTATTTTGTTTTTAATTTGAAAAATGATGAGTGTAACGTTATTATCTTGCAACGAAACCTTTTTTTGTTTGTTGCTTTTTTTATATACTAAAAATTTTTCTTTTTTTGTTATATTTCATTTAGTGAAGATAAAATTATTTGTATAGCTATTATCGTAATATACATAAATATATGCTGAGAAGTGACTTTTTATATTAAAGTTTTGTGTCACTCGTTAGAGGGTGATTGTAAACATTTTATGTTGAAGTTATTTTACGATTTTTCCTTTTATTCGAAAAATACGCGTTGGAACTCAGAATATATCATACAAGAAAATTGTTCGATGAAAATAATTTAAAACGTAACGAAACAATGGCTTATATTTGAAGTAATATTTATTTTCGTTCCATTTGAACAAATCATCAAGAAACGAACAACTCTGAATGTTTTTTGACGAATGAGTTTTACAATATCAAATTTTTTAAAGTCGCAGTAAGTTTATAACTAACAGAAAGATTCTCAAACTTGAAACTTACATCTAATCTTTTTTTTTAATGGCTGCCACATAATTTAATTTGTGCGAAGTTTCTGACATCCTTGATTATCGACTCTTTTATACTGAAAATTTAATAGTGAAAAATTAATACGAATTAACGTGAAACTCTTCGAAATGACAAAAAAATTGTTCATCCTATTGTGAAATATTTAAGATTGATATATTTATTTCAAATTCAATTCTTGTAATATTTTTCATTTGGATTATTCAACATTCCTGTAAACTGTACTGTTATGAGTTTGAAAATTTTCAAGTCAGGATTTTGGTCTTTGTATGTAAACTTGCTACCTCTTATGTGATCTGAAATTAAAAATATAACTCCTGCAAAAAATTAAATGAAAAATATTGCTTCAAAAGTCTTACTATGTGTTTAGTATTCAATGCATAAATTAATTAATTCTCCCAGCGTTGAACTTAAACTCATGTCATATTTTTCTTTCCA
The DNA here is from genome assembly GCA_028476575.1 of Platygaster robiniae. NCBI lineage: Eukaryota > Metazoa > Arthropoda > Insecta > Hymenoptera > Platygastridae > Platygaster > Platygaster robiniae. The sequence continues at coordinate 12,702,564 of CM052018.1, forward strand.
AAATTTTTGAAAATAATATCGAAGAAATATCTCGTTCACAATCATTCTGAATCACCCAGAACAACACGTATAAAAGCTATCACTTTACGCCCAGATAAAATCGAATAATTTGATGGAGCAAAAAAGAGAGGAGAAAAACAACATTCAAGTGAGAAAAAGTGAGTGACCCTCCGTGGGGGACGCTCGATTGATTCGCTATCAATGAACAGCCACAACCCCATTCATCGTTGAGAGCCAGAAGGGAGGCGTCCGGCGCGAAAGTCCGGCGCTCGAGTGCGGTTGTCCATAGAAACAAACAGCTGAGCTTCCGCGAGTCGCGCCCCGGCCGAGATTAATTCGGTGCTGAGAGGAATTTCACAAATATTTCGTCGTCGCGGCCTATCATTTGAGCAACATTGCCAAACAACCCAAATTACATGAATTATGCGTTTCGTTAGGCGTTATGAAAGCGCAGTTTCATAACTGGAATTTTTTACTCGGATGACAACTGTAGTAAAGACCTCATTCATTCATTTGTGTAAGCATTAATAAAAGAGTGTTTAATTTTTTTATGGAATTAAATGTTATTTGTTTTAAAAATCAAAAAATTATAACTGTAAATTCAGAGTATTTATTCTTCAGATAGGTATATATCTCATGAATTTTCAACAGTAATTTTTTCCATAAAATTTGTCACAAGATAAGAGTCAAGTAGTACGGCCAAAAATTAAAAAATTAGGAATTAATATAGGTGAAAATTGGATTAAAAATGAAATTCCAAAGTCAGGAAAATTTTTTCTTTCGATAGCCGAGTACATTTCGGTAAAACAAATATGATGACGATGAGTGATGAATCAAAATTGTAGATATGTCAACTAAAATTTACTTTCTTTATTCATCATTTTGTTTCATGATAAATAATTAATGACTCTACAAATTTATACTCTAAATTACACATTTTTTGTAACAGAATGTTGTGCATTAGATTTTTCAATATTTAGGCAAAAACAAGCCATTGTCGAATGACTTCATAATTTTGTAATGAAGTTTTGATCTAGAATTTTCATACTGTACGATTTTTTTGAAAATTGAAACTGACTTGAAATAGAGAAAATTCTATTTATTGATGTCAATTCTCCATTCAGTATTCACTAATCGACATTCGATCTAACAACAATTCAAGTTATACAACTCATGAAATTCTGCATCCGAAGTATCAGGATCACAAATTTAAATGAAACCAAAATTCACCTTCTTCATATATCATTTTGTAAAATGATAAATACTTGATGACTTTTTTACATGAAATGTCTAAATGACACATTTTTCATAAAAGAATTTTGTGCATTTGATTTATAAATATGTAACACCATTCTATTGAACTAACTATCAAAATTATATACAAATTATAAAATTCTGCATTCCAAGTATCAGAATTACAAAGTTTGATGGAACCAAAGTTTCGATTTTCCATTAGATAAAATATATGCATTAATATTTTTAATTCATTCAGGTGTTCATATTTCAAAAATTTTTTCAGACTATATATTTAAAATATAAAAATGAGATATTTATTAATAATGGACTCAAAATAATAATGCTAAGAAGAAACTACTTTATCCATCAATAAAAATTATTCAGAATGAAGTCCATATGTTTTCTATGGCAAAATGTCTGAAATTTTCAAATTTTATTATTCAGAACATTTGAGTGACGAATTTTTTGATTTTGAGATTCTGTATTTTCAGTCATTAAATCTATTGATATCAACATTTAATTTTTTCTTTATCACATTTTTTTACCTTTTATTATGGAGTTGGTCTTATTCATTTAATCGCTGTCAAAAGTTTATAAGACTTTATTTCAAAATTCTTTACTGAAAATTAGTTAATTTTTAAAAAAAGCATATCTTTATTGAAAATTTAAGGTCTTGATTTATGTATGCAAAAATGTTGTTCAGGTTGTTTGGTTTTTCATTTTCGCAATTAAATATTGAAATTTTCAACAATTCACACACTTAGTATTCAAATTCTGTGGCTTATCGGCATAACAGACAAAGTCACACATGCTATAACGTTTAAAATTTTATCTGAATATCATGTAAAATGAGCTTTATGGCAGAAGTGATTTTGTCTGTTATTCCAGGCAGCCACAGAATTGTTAACCTAGTTTTGTAATATTTGACAATCTTTTGACTGCAATAATTTTTTTTCGATGATTTAAAAAATTTCGTTTTTCTAACGTTCGATTCTCAGTTCAAATTGTAGAATATGATTATAAAAAAACGATTTCATGAAATTATACGACCTGGAATATTAAAATTAACTTGTATTGAATACTTTACTTTTTCTATTAAATTTTCGTTTGTATCATTTGTATTGTTTTCCGAGTCTACAATAATTATATTATGTATCTTAAGAAATTATACTTGAAGATGATTATAATCGATAGTTACTTAAAAATTTCGACTTTCAACGAATTCCTTTTTTCTGAAAGTATTTCTAAATATATCATACTAAACTGAGGAAAAAAACTTCCAGTTTTGACTGGAGGTCATAAACCTGCTCAATTCTGGAAATTTTTCGTTAATAGACGCGCAAACTTTTCAGTTTTAGAAGAAAAAATTCATCGAAAAATAAGAATTTTCCTTCTCGATACCGATAGACCTATACTAAACTAAAAAATTTCCTTGTAGTTTAATGGAAAAATTACAGTTTTTTTTTCATAAAATACTTTAATCATTATTTTTATTTCATTTTTACTTAATTATAACCTTGTATCGTATTTTTTTTATGTTAAAACAGGAAAAATATTCAAGACTGATGTATAAAAAAAAAAGTACTCCAATTGATATTTTACATAGTTTTCATCTAAATAATGTTTTCAAATAAAGTTTCAAATTTCACGGTTCGAAAAACAGTTGACGTTACACATTGATTAAATTTTTGATCGTATCCCTTCGAAAAATATAGAAGAATGAAAATTCCGTTTTATTTCAGATCTTCTCGGGGAGAGGAACGTGAGAAAAACAGAACCCTAATTCGGATCACCCCGATGTAACGATAATTAGCATATAGAAATTACGAAATAATCGGGCGCGCGAAATCGGGTACGCGCATATTTTAGCACGGCAATGTTCGCCCGTAAGAACTGTCATTGTCTGAAAACCAGTTCGACATCACGATTACCTACACCCATATATCGCTCTTCTTTAGCATTACCGGTTCCCTTCGCGATTCATAATTATCTTTCCGCGCCCATTGATTATTGAATGGCTTATTATCATGTGACTGGGCCTCAACTCCGCATCATCTTCAATCCCATCGTTCCTTACTGAAAGAAATACTAATCGTGAGTACAGATTTTGGGGCCCTTTACTCTTCATCAAGTTAATGCAAATTTCTAAAAATTATTGAAAGATTTAATTGAACCATCTTCGCACTTTTTTAAAGATTTTAAATCAATTTTTAGGTTCGTTTGAAACAAACAGAAAACAGAAAGTGAGAAAACAATATTTTACTTTGTATTTCGCAGCACAAAGTTTCTGATTATTAATAAGCATATAAACCAAGTTTAATAATATTTTATATTTAAAATAAATAAAACGTACTATTTTTAGAACTAGTAAATACAAAATTATTTGTTTTTTATGGCAAGAATCGTTGTAACCTTATGAGTATTAACTTTGAATGACAAATTTTGAAACAAGAATGATACGAATTTCTCAGAGTAAATTCTAGAGAGTCTTGTTTCGATTAACGTCACGGATAAATCGATTGGTTACTTTTGTTTGTATAAATATCGAGAACTGATTGTCATCGATACCATGAACATCGATTTTAATTGTTTAGAGTCTTGCGTTTCGAGATATGGCATATATTAAACGACACGATGTTTGCAATCTGATAAAGATCAATGAATTAGATAAAAAACTCAAGTTTTTACTTTTCGTGAATCCTTGTAGAAAATAGTAATCAAACTTGCACAGTCCTGCATACTTCTTGCTTTTTTTACGTCATAAATTTTATACTTTGCTATTGAAAATAATTTATTGCATGATTTATCATAATAATATGAAAAAAAAAAAAAAAACATGACAAAACACTTTGGAAGAGAAATATCGAAAACCTAAGAACTTAGTAATCAAAATTATTATGCAGTATCATTTTCTATTGTTGCAGTGGAAATTTCCTGTTACAGATCAGAAGATAAGTTACACTGAGAACAAATATTTGCGGAGCGCTGCAAATCGTGTGTTTTGAATCATGTGGTTTCAAATGAACAAAAACGTTACGCCGGAGAAAGCGAAAATAATGATTCATTAAGAAATTTGACGAGCTATTTGACATGAGAAAAAATACGTATGCGAGACATCGAAAGATTCAAACAAAGCTATTAACATGACGCATTAAAATGTTAACACGAAAAAAGTGGTTCTCATTTAGCATGGTCATCAGAAATGTAATAAATATTTTCGGTCAATTGACAGTTACATTTATTTGTTTATTTACATACTTTCATCATCATTTCTGTATATAAAATCGGTTCCAATTCCAGTTTTTTCGATCGTTTGTTGAGCTTCTCAAAACATACTATTGTTTTAAATAACGTCACATAAATTATGAGCAACGTTTCAGAATCATTTTCTGATCCTTTGGTATAAATCATTTAATTGAACTAAAAAATTTTCAGACATTTCACTTGTCGAACGATTTGTGTTCATTTTGGAAAGGAAAAATACAATTTTAATCTATAGTGATATAATCCACACTGAAAAAACTTGAAAAATTTGCATTTTACCAGGGAAAAGATAAAGTACAATCAAGGTGTAAACGTTCAAAAGGCAGTAAATGCCATTTCGATAAAGTCTAGTTAGTCATTGAACCACAACGAAAATATAAACCTCAGCGAAATGACATTCAGACCCTTTGGAATTCCCACCCTTCAATGTGGAATTATTTTTCTCGTTTGTCATGGCGATGCTCAGGGGCTTCATTACCCCCTACATCGTTACGTGTACAGATGGGTCGAAGACAATAGAAACGTTCTGCCTCACCCCGCCCCCATCAAACGAGTCTCGTCGCCTGCCAACTTTTTTACATCAAGCAACCGATCACTGTTTGAAAGGGCAATGAGATGCTAGACTCGGTCGCTTGAGATACGAGCAGAAAAAAATTATCAACAGTCAATTTAAGGTTATGAAGCAATAGGAGTTTGGAAGTGGATTTTTTCGAAGGCAGGGATGCGGAATCTAGGAATTCTTATTTTTAACTTTAAATTAATCTTATGTCATAAATATTAGGTATATTTTTCTTACCACGCTCTAGGTTGATGTAATAAAATCAGTTATCAATAATTAATGAAATAAATTGTGATGATTTATGGATTTTCAAATTTTGAAAATTTGTAGCTTACCTTCATGGACATTTTGATGAACAAAATGAAGAAAAAATTCACATAAATGTAGTAATTAACTAAAAAGTTTAACTTCGTGTATGGAATACTTATACATAGAATATATGTGTTTGTCCAAAATTTCAAACACTTTAAATCATCGAAGATTTAGTTTAGTTGGACGAGTTCATAAACACTCTAAGGGTTTCTAACATTCTGAGAAAAAAAATTATGTTCTGATTTTCAGAGGCAAATGGTATTACCCATGTTGATAATTTATTTCAAATCTTGTGTTTTTCAAATAGTACAAGGAAGTTCAGTATAATGCACTGATTAACGAGTATTTGTGTTTTCCGTTCATTAAAAAAATTATACTATTTAACTATGTTTTTCATTCCTGTTGATTTTTTACGTTTCTCAGGCAGAAATTTATAAAACAAGCATTTGTAAGTTGAAATTACAAGTAAATGCTTCAATAAAAGATTTACCATGAATAATTTAGTTTTATTTTTGAGGATGAATATTTAATGATGTTAGCATTGTCTAACGAAAAATTTCATTCTATCAGAAAAACTAGTTATTGCAGATTCAACCATATAATTCATTTTTTGAAAATTTTATACATTCAACAGTGAAAATCTCACATATTACTATAATTCTTCAGTAAAGAAATCTACGAATATCATGAATTATTGTTATGATTCAAAGTTTTTATTCTAGAAATCACCGTTTTTCCTTTTTTTCAAATAATCCTACAAAATTATATCCATTTTTACTTTTTTTTTTTTGAGAATATTTGAACTTTCTGTTTGGTGATGATATGCATTTTCAGAACATATGAAAAAACTTTATAAATTTTAAATATATTCATTTCTATACATTCAATGACTCTATATTTATTTTGAATAAATTTTATTTCTCTTAGTGTTGATATTTCAATTTTACTATGTGATTGATTTTATTTTATACTTTAGCATTCAAAGTATATTGTTCCTAAAAATAAATAGTAAAAAGTTAATAAATACTTCTGTAAATAGTTGAACCTTGTAATGAATCGTGAAAATTGAAAGAAATGTAGTCACTATCTGAATCTTGATCTATTTACAATCCGTTTTTGCGAACAACCCTGAGAAAAAGCTTACACTGGCAATATAAATTTGCTAATGTGAGCCCAATGAATACTTAATGTAAATCGCTTTTCAACATTCAATTCCCATTAACTTTATATCAGGAGAAGCGATCATTTGATTTATAAAACTGAAGGGTTTTCACCCTATATTTTTTTGAACATAAATTTCAACTAAACCAAGTTCAAAAAAATAAAAAACGTTTTCTATGCTAAAGTGAAAGTAGAAACAAACGCATTTTTGTTTAAAATTATTCAAATTGATATGTAACGGCCTGTTTTGATGATTCCTGATTCAAAATAATAAGATCTTTTGTTGCGAATAGACTCAAAACTCTACAAGGTATAATTTAGTCACCGCAACTCCCGAAAACTATTAATTTCTCATGAAATTCCAAGACGATTTTCCCTTTGCCATGTTTTTAAAAACTTTAAATTGAACAAATTATTCAAGCCTAAAATTTAAACAATAAATACGTTCTCTTGACATGTGGAGTTAAACTTCACTGACCAAACTTAACCCAAATATTGCTTCATATTTTTATGAGTCCAAAGGCCTTAACCACTTTTTATGTAATTTAACGTGAAAAAAGATATTAGAGTCATAAGTTTCGAAAGATCAGATTGGCTCATTTTATAGCATTGATATCTTTTTTGATTTTGAGTTTTATAAAAAGTGGCAAAGGACTTTCTGATTCAGAATGATATGGAGAAAATTTATGTACAGTTTGGTCAGTGAAGTCGAACCTCACTTGTTGAGAGGGCACATTTATTGTTTGAATGTTAGGCTTGAATAACTTTTTCAGTTTTCAATTTTTCCAAAAATGGCAAAGGGAAAATCTTAAAATTTGATGAGGAATTTATAGTTTTCGGTAGCTACAGTGATAAAATTACATCCTGTATAATTAGAATCTTTGAGCTTTCAGTTTATCTATAAAGCCCTTTACAGAAAATTTTATATGAACCGACGATTTTCTATTTCATTTTTATGTAATTAAATGGTGTTAAATTTTTTACACTTAATACAATTAAAATCATATGACAGGTGACATGGTCATATTTTTCCAAACCCCTTTCATCGGAGCACAACCAGGAAATAATATACGATTTATTCATTTCCAATTAAACAAATTAAAAATCGAGTAATGTTACGAATAATAACAATATAGAGTAATACTAACGACTTGCTCCGTAATAATGTAAATATCAGTAAAATTGATCCTCGGAGCCATGTTATAGATGAAGAAATTGGAATTGTTTTGACATTTTCTTTTATTAAATATTCATTTTTTATCTTGCATGAATTGGGAGAGAAGAAATTAATTGGACGCACTGCTTGATTAGAAAGTGAATGTACACATTATTTTACTCAGTAAGTTATCAAAGATTTGAAGATCTTGTTTTTTGAATATATAATCAATGTAATATAGAGATAAATTCTGTATTTATTTTCCTGATGAGGACTTGAATCGTTAGATCGAAAGCTTAAATAAAGAAAAGAAATGATAATGAACAAATATTAAATGAAGGAAAATGTCAGAAAAATTCAAACTTTTTCATTTACAACATCGCTCTGAGGATCTATTTACCGGATATCTAATTTAAAATTCCTGAAGAAAGCTCTATAGGTAGCTGAAATAACGTCTGCTTCATACGAGAGTATGCTACGAAATTCAATTATTAGTTATATAAGACTGTATATTGTATTAATTAGGATCTTGATGAGACTCCGATTAGTGCTGGTAAAATCGATCTGATACATTCAGATACTCATAAAATACATCCATGCGATTATTAAATATCTATCACTGATACATATAACTTTTTTGCATTCACAAAAACTCATATTCACAATACAATAAACCCTTTCTCAAGATTGAACTGATTATTATGAATATCATCCTACAATAAGTCTAAAAAAAATCATCCTAAAACTCCAAAATCCAGTCTCACGTCTGCAAACTTCCCCGAAAACCCATAAAACCCTCACCACCTCCTCACGCAAAAGAAAAAGCTCCCAACACCACCCTCCCTGAACCCCCAACCGACTCGAGAACCCGCGACGAAACACAAGCGTGACCGAAAAATGCCCCCGGAGAAGCATTCCCTGGTTACAGGAAGGACATGAATCCTCCCGAATCGCGCGCATAAGTTTCGCCTGCGGAATATTGGAACGAGGAGCTTTTCTGGGAGCCGGTATATACTTCCGGTCGGGAAGTGGGAAGGCGCGAGGGAGAGGTCCTCGAGGGGCAGGAGGGGGTAGAATCTGAAAACGGGTCGCGTGGATATCCTGGGAACACTCGAGGCTATCTGTCAATCCCTCGCCCCGATTCAAAGGAGATTCGGATTAATGGCTCGCATCCACGATCGGAACGATCGTCCCATCCGGACGCGAGAACGCGCCGCACAATGGTCCCGATACAATGAGAGGAAATATCCAAGATATGCAAACGAGCCGCGGCACCGATCATCTTCGGAAAGGGCCGGTTCGGAGGGGGAAATAGGAGGCGTAGAGGGGGGCAAAAAGGGTACCGAAGGCGAACACATGTTCCTGGCATTAGCATACCTCCCGAGGATTTGCATAGGAAGAAAATTTGCATCGCCCGTGCATTTGCGCAGGCGAATGTGTATCGGGGAACCCAAGGAATGAGTTCTGCTGTCACTGCTATCGTGACTATTGAAAGGGTTGGGCTCGTCTTCTTGCCGATGGAGTGAATGAGATAGAGGGGGGAAACGTGGGGGGAAGAAGGGCAGTTCACCCCGAAGAAATAATATATTAAGGGATAAAATGCTGCTAATGCTATTATGCCGTAGGCCCCGTACAATGGCGTTTTCTCCCTCTGCGGAAAGTCTAATATGTTTTTTCTGCGATCGTCTCGAGTGGCTCGATCCGCTACTCGAATGCCCCGCAGGCCTTTCTTCGTGACTGGAATATGCTGCTTTTTTGGGGCTTTGCGGTTTGCATCGCGTGGAATCTGTGATTGGCATCACTAGATGACTGGTGTGGTGTGGACTTTGGTTTTTTAACTGGGAAATAGGTTAATGGTATAACTTTTGCTTCCTTCTTCACCTCTTCCAACAGAGAAATCTTTGTTGCAAGTTTTTTTTTAATGTTTCCTGTAAGTATGTAGTACATAATCACTAAATCATTCTTTTTATTCTCATCATTCATGGTATGAAATTAGTTAAAAATTTGTTTGTTCAAAGTTCATAACTGGATAAATAATGAGTTTACTAAAATAACCATGTTTTCAAAACATGACTATAATGCTACTACCAGGTTACGCGATTCTAGGACACGTCGTTTTTGAACGAGTGTTTATACCTGGCAGTATTGTGAAGATTTTCGGGCCTTCTCACATTTCCAAACCAAGTTCTACTGTGCAAGGTGACGAACCTTGAATGGGCACTGCTTTTCGATGAAAACCTTTGAGGTATTTCGTTCGATTCGAGGCAAAGGCGAGTTCCATGGTGACTTACAATACGCTTTGACTCTTGTATTCTTCGCGGTTATTGGCTCCCGTCATCGGATTATGGAGTTGACTCTAGAGATTACAAGATGATCAAAGGGAGGGACCAATCTCCAATACTGGAGATCTCTTGTCGGAAATACACAATTTACAGTTTTCTATTATGAGTTTTTTGTAATTTATGTCCTGGAGAGAATTAGCGGGAGTTGGGTCTTTCGCTGAATATTTTGTATGTCAGTGATCCACGTCAAGAAAGATATTTGGTCGGGATGTATATTTTTTTAGAAGAATAATCAATTTTTTTTGAAAGACAATGTATTCAGGAAAGATTTGAAGTTTTTCATAACAATTTTGGAAAAACGAAGAACAATAATATTTATTTTTTTTTTAAGAGTAATTTCCATAAAAATCCATAGTGAAATAAGCTTTTATAAACTGGTTGTTAAGTGAATTACAGTATTTTGAGTTTTTAGAAATTTCATATATTTTTCGATGGATTTCGATGTATGCATTTTTTTTTTTACGGTGTTTCATACTTTTCATAGGATGACCGAAAAAAAGACGTTCTATGCATTAGCAAAATAAATAAAATATTTTTTATAATTTTTCGTAATTTATAAAAATATCTATAAATATTTAGAAAAGATGAAGCTAGTGTGAAATTTCGAGAGGGTTCAGAATAGCGTCGAATTTTTTTTGGATTTTGGAGTTTCTATATTCATTCATCTACATAATTTAAAAAATGATTACATTTTCAGGATCTGTTAATTTTCAAGTTTTAACAGTTTGAGAGCTACAATTTGTGTATGTTTTACTTTTGTAATAATAAAATTTACATATTTCCTGAATGGAATTCGGTTTTCGCAACGTTCATGTCACTGATGATGAGATCGTTTTTATTTTTGATGCACTGAAATAAGATAGTTCGAAGTCAATTAAACTTTTTAAAGTTTAATTAACTTGAACTTGACTTAATTGATTTAAAATTAAACTTTCAAAGTATGCATACCGTTGCTTTCTAAATTGATGAATTTTATAACCTTCTGTTCTATCTTCGTTTTTAGAAAATTATCACATCACAATATTTTATTTCGGAAATGTGCTGGATTACGTTATCTATATTTTCGACTTGATAGTAAATTTTGCGAAATGAAGATGAAAATTTTCAATTGAGCATTTGTTTCTTCCATAATCTTGTGATGCTAAATTTTATGTTGGAAATTCGTAGTGCTTTTAGGATCAAATGTCCATGTTGAGTAAATCAGAGTTTTTCAAGGACTTACATGAAAAATACTGCAATATAGAAATCCGAATTGTCCAGTATTTTTGAAGTTCACATAAACATGTTTTTCACTCCTAACGTTAATTATTTAATATTCAAGAATTTGTTTATTTTGAAAATCATGCTAAAAAAATTACAACTTTATACACAATGACATCGAATTTTCATGTACTAAATAATCATTTGGATTTAAGGGTAAACTTTTTGAAATATTTCTATCATATCTATAAATGGTTATGAATAATCGTGGCCAAGTTTTGATGGAATTTTTAAAATCCACCCCTCACTTTTATTCTGTACATGCCTCTGATGCTTCGAAATCAATGCTTTCAAAATTTACTATAGTCCTATCGTGCAATTAAAAAAAACACGAAGGTTAAAGTTGAAGTTTTTATATATTGATCAATCTATGTGATTTGAAAAATCATCAAATTTTGAGCACCTGTTAATTTTCAAGTTATAATAGTTTAATAGATAAAAGTTGTACATTCATCAATTTTGTAATCTGATATTTACATATTCCATAAATGGAATTTGGTTTTAGCAACACTCGTGTCACTGATCATGAGATCAGTTTATTATTATACAGATTATCCAATTGAAATTAGTTTTCTTTGAAATCTTCAGATTTAATATCGAAATAGTTGTTAATACGAGTTGTGAGTTTTGGAGTAGCAAAAAACTGTATTAATGTTACTTTTTTCTCAGTCGAAGATTTCGAATTGTTTTTGGCACTTCTTCATTAAATTTTTTCATATGAATCTTCTATACTGAAATAAGGCATTTAATTGTTTTATTATATATTTTGTGTTCTTTTTTCATGTTCATTCGAATCCCTTTCAAAAATCTCATGTTCGTGTACAAATATGTTTTAAGCATTACAAAAATAAAAAAGGAAACAGAATTTTTTAATTCTCAAAGTACCTATCTTACTAAGGCACTGTTTCAAACCTCGGAATTGAAGCTCTTCAAGTCATAAACCACGAATCTCCCAAAACCCCTGGAACTCTGTAAAATCACTCCCCATTGAAGGTTCTCCCATTAAGATTCAATACCCTTTTCAATATTGTCAAGAAAAGAATCGAGGAAGAATTCACGTCCGGAATCCGGGCAATCCATGTCGTCAAATTATCATACAGGTGCTCCATAAACCGAGAGCGGATCCATCTCGAGCGTTCTCATAGCGTCCGACCCCCGGATCCCGTGAAATATTCAAACTCGGGCATTAAAAAATTTCGAAACTATGCTAATCCATCGATCCTCGACCCTTATCCCGATCGAAAAACAGAGGCGTCCTTGGCCCTGTCCCTTCACCTGGCCCGATGCCCGCAATCATCCCGCTGACTCGCCTGCACCCCTCGTACGTGTCGTAAAATCTGTCCCGTTTTTATCATCGCATCCCTCGGAGAATCATCGTCTCCGTGGCTCTCTCTTCACACTTGGATTTGTCCGCACGCATCATGCTCCGGCACGTAGCGGATCCGCGTCTGTACGCTATGGTAATTCGCGCCCGATATGTAAATCAGTCGAGTTTCGGAGTTCGGATACTGCGGCAAGTTCGATGGGAACGAGCGCGAATAAAGTCAGCCATAGGAAAAGAATAGCGTAAGCTCCTTACTGGCCGCATGCTTGATTTCGCGATCGTGATTTATTGGCTCTCGCTGATTTTCGACGGTGAGAACGGGATGGAATTTTTCGCGGTGCGGATGGAGTTGAAGGAACTGGAAAAGGGCTGGGATACTTCTGGAATTTTCTGGTTTTTTCGATCACCAACTGCAATCGTAGAGTGTTAAACGATTTTTTTAGTATTTTCCTCTACTTTTTTCTTTTGATTTGTCATATATATAATTTTTCGCTTCGTGGGATTTTTTGATCCTCTAACTGATATAAATATATTTTTGATCACACATTTGGAACACATTATTTTGATTTCATTACCTAAGACCCAAAAAAATTCTTCAAAATTTCTCCATTATCTTTGTGTGTGTTTTTTTCTTTTAAATTTTCAATCGTAAAATCTAGTTGAAAGGTGTTACATAGTCATGAAAATGATAGTTTTGAAGTTATACATCTCTGAACTTGAAAATTCGTTAAAATATCTAAAAATTTCTCAACATCTAATATGAACTGCTGACACATTATTCCACCCATGAATTAATAACACCTTGAATATAAATTAGCCACTATCTCACATCTACTTTACCAAATTCGTTCGATTCTAAAATAATAAAAGAACAATTGCGATTTTATCTGAAGTTTTCGTTCCCGGTGAGTAACAAAAGTCCTTCAATTGATTTCAGACGTTCGTTGAGTCAAAGTCACGCGACCGCGATGAATAGAACAATACCAAAGTGCGCGAATTAACATACGAAGCGATGGAAAAAAGCGTAGGTAATAGGGTTCGTTAATACAGTCGAAAAGAAGTGGCTAATCGTCTCGCCGCGAGCGGTCACTCTTTGATATGCTGGTCAGATAAACGTAACAATGGCATCGCAACGAGCATTTTCGAGTGTTTTGCGAAAGGGGTGGTTCTCAGTTTACAAAATTTATCTCTTTTATCATTCTGAAAAATGGTATTGTCACTTATTATCACAGTGAAATGTATGCATACTTATTTTTCAGGGAATTTCATATTTTTCTTCAGAGTCTTGTTAAAAACAAAGTGCAAGTAATCGTCATTCTGAAATGAAAAAAAAAAAACAATCATTTTTAACTGAAAAAGGTTAACTCGAATTAAACTTGACCTTTTTTCAAAACTAGTTAGATTCTACAGATTCTCAATGAAAATCCTCTACTCATATTTTTTAGCAATTGACTGATTATTGAGAGCTTTAATTTTTCATTGCAAATCAGTGTATGAATTACATGTTTTTATCAGCAAAGAACTTTTCATCCGAAAATAAAATCTAGAAAAATTTCACACGATAAAAATGGTTTTTCTTTTCTTACATCAAGATTATATCTAGGTCCTTTTTGCCACTAGGAAAAAAATTAATCAGAAAGAAAATCATTAGTAAAACTTAATGTCCAATGTCAAATGTATCATGTCATGTCAACTGTATTATGTCAATTTAAATATTGATGTCATATGTAATGATGCCAAATAAAATTATTCAGTAAGAAGTTTAAAATTAAAAATTTATCAGTAAACTAATCATGTACTTTATAAAAATCAGTAAAGATATAGTTGTTTCAAATGTATAGTTGATTTAAACGTAGACGATCGATTTTGTTAGCCTTATGGTAGACTTTACTTAAAAACAATTAATTAAAAAATAATATAAAGTAGTATGAAGTTATGTACAATATAGATATAAATTCTTACAGTATAATAATTATTACATCATATTTTTTATTCAAAGTGTAACTCTATTTTAAGAAAGTGCTTATATTACAGGTGAATAAAATATAATTCAAAAAAATGAAATGAAATAGACAACAAACATACTATTGAAACATTCCTTATCATTCATATATTCATATATGTGACTTGGAATCAGGAAATGGGGTTTGAGAGGTAAAGCCATAAGGCATATTTTTCACTTTTCGATGCCCTCTCTGTCTTACTCACAGCAAAATAGGGTAGGTCCCCCCTGAAGGAAAATATGACTATCAAAGTTTGAAAATTATTCGGATCAGAGCCCGAGAGACAATACAGTTGCTAGTAGCATTACAAATTTTACATTGATAGACCCAGATAAACCTGTTTTCTCCTTTTTTTTCTCAAGTAATTCGTTTCCTTGACTTTATTTTCTGAACAAGTATAATGGTATGAAAAATAAAATGAAGGAGAATGACTTGAGGAAAGAAAAAAAAGAAAAAAGTCTATCAACGTAAGATTTTTCATGCAACGAGTAACTCTATTGTCCCTCGGCCTTTGGGCCGAGTATTTTTTGAAACTTGAATACTCGGGAGACCTTTCCTATTCTACTGTGAGTAAGACAGAGAGGGTATCGAAAAGTGAAATGTGCCTTACAGCTTTACCTCTCAAACCCCATTTCCTGATTCCAAGTCACATATATTCTTTTCATATATTCTTATGAAAAAACAAATTAGTAAATTTAGTGGCTCAAAAAATTATTCATTAAAAAAATGGTTAAAAAATAGATTCGGAAAACCAGAACTATGAAAACCTGAAGATGGAATATAGTGTTGTTTAATTATTCATTTCAAAAATCCTTTTTTCAAAAAATGCTTTTATTCAAACATAATTTTTTTCTTGAAGACTAATATTTTGTTTTTTGCTCTAATGAATTATAAAGCAGAGTTTATCAATATTAATTACTTAGATGTCATATTAAAAATGAATAAACATTAATTCTAAAACTTTTAAAGTAATATCATTATATTTTCATTTTTGATTTTTATGACATTTGATATAATTTATATTCTTAAAATGATATGATAAACGGTTATTATGGAAAAATATATAGTGATAGCTTAAAATATGCAATTAAAACAAATATTCACTGTTAGATACCTACTTCTCATGCACATGGGGTATTGATTTAAATCAATGAAGCATTTTCTAGAATTTTTACTATATTTTGCTCTAGATTCTTACTTGAGTGTTTTGTAATTTTCTTTTCACTATACTAAAAACAGGTGAAACAACAGAAAGGTTATATCTTGCGAAAAATAACCTAATGAATTAAAAAAATGTTAAAGGGGTGAAATTATATACCTGAATTAGATTTTTAAGAAATTTTGTAATTTAGTCCAAAAATATGAATGAAAATAAAAAATTATTATGAATGAAATATGAATAAAAAAATTTTACTACCTATATACCTATCTTCAATCATTTGATCTGAAAATCGAACTAATTAATTATTTTATCAAAGGCTCTCAGAAAATCATAACAAGAATATCGAACAGTGTTCCAAATTTATAGTTTTTGTAAGGAGATTTTTTTAATCGAATTCACTTAAAGTAATGGAGTTGAAAAAAATTCATCAATAAAAAAGTTCTTAATTAACGAGACTTTATTACAAAGTTAGAAATTTTCAATCATTTTTTTAGGAAAATGTCAAGACAATTCGAACTTCTTCATTTATAACATGGCTCTGAGGATCAATTTGACTGATATCTACATTATTACGGAGCGAGTAATTCTTATTATTATATACTGTTATTATTCGTAATGTAACTCAATGATAATTTTTTTGGTAAGAATAAACAAGAAAATTTTCGACAAAGAAACGAGTTGAAATTTGAAGGCGTATACATTCGACGTATGAAATTTATTATTTTAGATTTCAAAAGATGTGTAATCTCTATATTTTGGATGAAATAATTTGCAAGATAGTTAATATTTTTGTCATTAGAAAGAATGATGAATTCATATCAATCAATTGAATTATTTGCATTTTGAGGCAGTAATGATTGAAAATTTTAGAATTCTTATCCAAGATAAAAGCGGTCAATCGGAGCAATAGTGGGAGAATAAATCCACCATCTTATTCTGTGCCAATGTTGCACTTTTATTAAACAAGCTTTCGGTCTATATTGAGACCATCTTCAAGGTAACTATTGAACAAAGTACAATCTTGAAAATCAAAAATAATCCTCTTAACAATAATTCCAAAATCTCAAGCATTACTCACAATATGCGGTTTTAGCTCATATTAACAAGGGCTCAATCCTGTCCTACAACATTCGTCAACAATATGGAATGTACTGAAATATCAATATAAATCGAAAACATTACATAATAAAATATAAATCTCAATAAATAAATTCAGAATCAAAAACGACATTTAAAAACGACTTACAATTTTTGATTTAAGAACAACAAAAATGCATTCCTATCACGATCAATACAAAAGGTCTGGCTCATGTCAAAAGAAATGAATACGTCTAACAACGTTCGTTAACAGTAATAGACTAAAACTAAAACACTCGTCAAACTAACATTATTTAGGCGCCAAACTCTTATCGCTTATAAACAAAGGGGGGGGGGACCATTTGGGAATGACTACGTCTATATGGAGAAACAATCAAGTATATTTCAAAATTTTATCATAAATCAGGTTAGAATGCTTTGTACCCGTTTGTAGATTAATATTATTATTCCCACCTTTTATAAAGACCATCTCATCTCAGCAATAGATCTTTTAAACCAATTATTTTCAAAATTTAATTTTCTAACGTTATCCCAATCAAAATCATGACCTGATTAGACTTTATGTTTCGTAATAACACTATGTTTATAGAGAGACAATTTATAGTTATTCTGATGTTTTTTTAACTTCGTTTTCAATCTCTTTTTTGTTTCACCAATATAAACACAACCACACCCATTACATTTAATTTCATAAACAACGCCCTTGTTATTTTCTTTTGGTAGAATATTATTACCTCTCTTTATAATTCTTTCATTCAGTTTATTAGTAACTTTATGCACAACTGAAAGATTATGTCTCTTGAAAACAGAATTGTAACAGAATTTCGAGTTCTGTTACTTGTTCCTAATTTAAAACTTTTGCAAAATGTGCACATCATCAAATCAGAAACATGATTTCATTAAGAAAAAATTATTCATACATTGAATTTCAAAAAATCATTTATATTCAATATTATGAAGGAAAATAATAAATAAAGTAGGGTAACTTGTGTTAAAATTTCAAAAATTGTTATTGATCAAGAAAAATCGTAATTTTTATCGAAAATAAATTCATTTGAAATATTCAAACCTCTCACTTTCCTAACATAGAAATTAATTTTTTTCATTGATTGAATCCATGAGTGTGATAATTTTTCTGATCCACGTCATTTTTTCTAACAATTATTCTGTTCTTTATTCAATGGAAAAAATCGACTTTCAATAGTTATATAGTAGAAACTATTAGATTTTTCTATAGAAAATTACGTACTGTATAATTAAACAATATACCAGTTACATAGCCCATATTAGAGAACAGTCTGTGGTTGTTGGTTTCAAAAGTATGATATCAGTAATATTTCAAAAAAATATGTTGGCGTGAGCTGCGCACAAGATTTCAGAAAACTTTATGGTTTGCTTGTAAACTGGGGGGAAGGTGAGTTTCAAAAACGCGACGTGCCAGAAATCGAATTCGAAAAACATCATAACTCTTCACAAGATAGCTTTTTTTTGTTTCCGAGCCCAAACATGAACCGAGAAAACATTCGAGCTTTTAACGCATGATAAAGTCGTTCAGCCAATGCACGACTTAGCAATGCATGACATGGGTAAAAAAAATTCCCGTTGTACTCTTTCATATGGAGATTTATAATATAATTATATAAAATATATGTATGATATATGAAAAATGGAATGTTTCTTATTGCTTCGAATTTTGCAACCTTTGAAAGTTGCAAGTTTTGCAATGAAAGCAACTCTGTACCTTTTTTTTAAATTATTTCTTACATAGAACGTCTTATGACGTTTCATATAAAAACGTTGATGATTCCATAAAAAACGTTTAGTTGATGAAAAATAATTTCTACAAATTGCAGTTTTCTGTGACAAATTTTCATAGTTTCAAGCGAGTCACTAATTATCTGTAAGGTTCTCAGTTCTATAGCTTTAATCATGTGGTCATTAACCTATTCTCAGCTACATACGAAAAACATAAATATTTGTTGTTTTTTCCTAAGGGGCGAAAAAAATTTATTCCATTGCTTTTTCCATTGCAGAAAAACGAAATATTTTTATAGAGGTAGATCACTCCTTATAAATTAATTTTTTTTATACATGTCATTAGTTTTATAAGGTTTTTATCTTTTGGAATCCTTTACGAAAATGTATCAGTGATTCTGTCAGAGTTTCTGATTTTTAATGACTAAAATATCACTTATTTTCAGTAGGAAAACCTTCACTTATAAACTACTTAATTAAAATTATGTTCTTTTTACTTTTGATCAGTGTAAAAATAGTAACCTTGTACCAGTGGCCAGATTTCTTATATTTCAGATATTGATAATATATTTCCATAATTTTCCAACGAAGCTTACTTCTTTTGAAGAAATATGAGAATGTTATGAGAGATTTAAAGAGCGTTACTCACTAATCAGTGATTTTTTCACTGTTTTTCTCCCTATAAAAACTTAATTAGTGATTATGTCTAGAATCACTGAGACTGAATTAGTAAGATTCTACTGATTATCATTTAAAATTCCTAAATCAGTAAACTTATTAATGATATTCTACTGGAGAACATTATTACTTCTTACTCAGCAGCAACGAAAAATCAGCATTAAAAGGCTACTTGTTTGTGTTATTCTTGAATCTTGATTTTCACTTTCTTTCAATAACAGAACGAGTATATATTTAAAAATGAATACATCTTCGCACATTATAAAGTGCATACCTAACTTTTTTACATCTGTACAAAATGAAATCAGTGACTTCGTATATAAGCTTTCTAAACAACTTACTTTTTCACACTCAAAAACCATTATGGTTGACTCTAACAAACGTTCGGTCGATATATGACCAAAGAAAAATTTGGATGACTCAAACAAATGTTTTGTATAGGCAAACAAATTTTATTGGACTTCAACAAATTTTGGCTCAGTCAAACAAATATTTGTGCCTGCTAAATATAATGTGATTGTTCGTACCAAAAATATATTATAACCCACTAAAACTTGTTTGCTCAAACCAAAAATTTATTTGAGCTAACTAAATACTTGTTTGGTCATATATCGACCAAATTTTTGTTTGAGCCAACCAAACAGGTTTTCGTGTGCAGTGAGTTCTATTACTTTTGCAGAAATGCATAATTATGTCAGCCATATATTTGTAATTTATGAAAGTCGATATTTAAGATTCAATGAAAGATAAATCCCGAAATTATTCCCCGATTTTCTAAATTCGTAACTAGCTCAACCAAAGCTCTGAAACAATTGGGAAACAGATTGAGAACAGTTTTCAATTCGCTGCTTGTAATGCTCGGGCGCGCCAGAAGCAACTCGAGTGAAACGCACCGCTGTTATACAGCCCATTCATCGATACGATGGTCGCAGCCGTGAAATTTTTTAATCGACCAAATCCAGAACGAAGTTACGACGTCACGCCGTTTTACTCTGGACGTTTTCATCCTCTAAGATACTCCAGAGATTTCCTCAATATTCAATTGCTGTATAACAGTAAAATGTCACTGATTTCCAGAAGATATTAGTGATTTGAACATATCATTGGTTAGATTCCAACTCCACATCTCAAACTTCAATTTTATGTATCAAATATTACAGATAATGCGTTCATTCATACATTTTTTATTTACCTCTGCCAAATACGCCATATTCGCCATATTTTTAAGAAAAAATTAGAAAACCTGTGAGCACCTGAATTCATCTTTCACAATTCTTTCAATCCTTTTATTGATATACTTTAAAACAATACAAGTGTATTTTTATTTCATAGCGTTAAAATATTAAAACTCAGTGTATGAATTTGTGTCCTCTTTTCTTCCAATTCAGACACCTTCGTTTGTTGCTGAAATAAATGAATAATCGACTCATCTACTTCCAACACATGGAATCTGTGATACAAAACGTATCTTCACTGTATTTTTACAGCCCCTCTTTCCTTCATCAGCCATCAAGAGAAATTTCAAGGTCACGATTCGAAAATTTGCGACTCGAAAAAGGAGGCTTACCCCAGTCGTTGGAAAAAATGGTAACGCCGATGGCAATCTAACTCCTCGTATTACGGAGCGTTTCGTTCCACCGAACAATGATCGACAGATCTGTCGGTGTGATTAACGTCGCGCACGAAGTGGTAGCACCTGTCCGCCATGCTGAAACGACCTGTACCGATATCGCAAGACGCGGTGCACACACGAACGGGTAGAGTCCCGCGCGCCACACACTCTCTATTTCGTCACGCGTCTCTGAACAATGGCATTAATAGGCCCGCCGAGTTATTAATTGCCAGTACCTGCCGGATATGACTGTCTATAGCTCTCCTTCTTAATACCCGACGCCGGCCTATCCCCACCGAGAACCACTGCTATCACTGCCATCTCCGGCATCTGCGACACCTTCACTTTTTTTGCATTTCCGTCAAATCAGAGTACATTTTGCAGAAAGTTACATCAAATGTTACATTTAGAATGAAGTTGTTCATTTTGTTATGATAGAAATAAATTTTAGCGTATAGGCTTCATTGAAGTGATACACTGTTAAAAAACTTCCAGAAAAGTATTGGAAGTTTGTAACCCATATTCTGTATGGGGTTTTTCCTATAAATCGATCTGGAAAATTTTCCATACGCTCGAGGAATTTTTCCATAAATTATGGAGAAACTTCCATATTTATGGAAGAATTCCCATAGTATATGGAAAATTTTCCAGATCTATTTATGGGGAAAATCCCATACAGAATATAGGTTAAAAACTTCCAACACTTTTATGGAAAATTTACGAAAGTTTGCCATACACAAGTATGGAAAAATTGCGATTATTTTTTACAGTGTACGTCATACGTCTTATCACGTCAATAAAATTCATTAATAATAATAGATAAATAACTTCAATTATCCGTATGCTCCGTTTTTTGTTAATTCAAATAAATGAAAGGTTTGAAGTGCTTTTTCAGAGCTACGTTTAATTTTTGTCTTCAATATATTTATTTCATCAATATTTTGACCTCGGATTGTGTCTTGATCAGGATCTTGACAA
Source organism: Platygaster robiniae (assembly GCA_028476575.1). Taxonomy (NCBI): domain Eukaryota; kingdom Metazoa; phylum Arthropoda; class Insecta; order Hymenoptera; family Platygastridae; genus Platygaster; species Platygaster robiniae. The sequence continues at coordinate 12,724,464 of CM052018.1, forward strand.
TAATTCAGAAAAATCTCTTATAATCACATTTTAACAAAAACAATAGTAAAGAAGACCAGTCAAAAATTTTTTTACTCACAATTACACAGATTCTTTTCTTCAAAAAATTGTGATCTGCAAGAACCAGGTTGGAACCAACCATGATTGAAACTTTCTATAACTGAGACATGATAACAATTAATTCGTCATTTTTTTCAAAATTAATAAATATGTATACAAAAAAGTACGTTAATATTCTTTATACATAATAACGTACACTAGTAGTCGACGACGAATAAATGACCGACACCAAAAATTCATCATAAGTAAACTATTCCTAAAGATAAAACGTCATCATCACAACACATTGAAAGTTCAAATCAAATCGTATTTTATAACTTATCATCATCAAAGTATACCAAAAAACCCGTCGTAAATCGAATTCAAGTTCCTCGTATCTTCTTGTCTATTGAGTGTATTACTCGTCTTCCTAATAAATATCATCCCTGATGAATTTCTTCTCCATTTGTTCATTTCTCGATCTAATACTCTAATGTTTTCCCAGTCAAAATAATGCTCACTATTTGACAGGCTCAGAGGCAAAACTACAAAAAAATTCTCAAAAAAGGATAGAAAATATTCTGAGTCGCATAAGTCTGTCTCTCTCTTGGGAATTTTTTTGTCGTTTTGCCTCTGAGCCTGTCGTTTATTCTATGATTAGTTACAACATTTTGACCAGAGCGGATGAATGTATGCTCGTGTATGAAGCATGCATACTTTGCATATTTCGGAGGATCAAGCATATTTTTTTGAATCGTGCATATGACAATTTTTTCCAAGTTTCATACAACTACTCTTGATATTCCAATTGTCGTTTGGTGTAAACAACTTCAGATATGTAGTTTATTATTTACTGTCAGCAAAAGACATTTTTCTTAAAATTTATTGTTCCTATGCCAGAAGAAATTCAATGTAAAATTCGAATAAAAAGCTTGGAATCCAAGGACTTCATTTCGACGAAAGGCTCAAAAACATTGAAACAAATCACGATATTTTGAATTCTCTTCAAAATCAGGAATTTGTAGAAAAAGGGAATGCTATTCTTCGACGCAGCAGAGGCTACACTATAATCATTAAAGTAAGAGGCCTACTATATTCAAACTTCAAATATTCCTTCTTACGATGAATATGTTAATGCTCTCTCGCCATATGAAATATCAATCTTCATAATTATACTGTCTTCTTACTTCAAATGACGTTGAACAATCTTTTTCAAGTTATAATAATTTTTTGACTGACAGATGAAAATCATTCTTCGTCGATACATAGTAACCAAGGAAGTAGTGACGAATCAATTGATATTCAATGATTGTCTTTTATTTTGAATATGTTTTTTATGCATATTTTTCGTGCATATTGATGTGTTTTTTATAATGCACACATTTATATGTTCAATAACTCTCGTTTTTAAATTCCTTCTAGTTTGTCTAATAATACAAAATTCACAATCTTTACAATTTATCCTATAAACTACTCCTTGTTGATCAAAAAATGGTAATTTGTCTTTTCCTCGTCTAATAGTTCCAGTATTCAATTGATTATCAATTTTATATATAATTTGAACGTTATTATGTCTATTTAGTATTTTTTCCAATTTCATATTTAAATATTCAACATGGGTTATGATTAATTTTGTTCTATCAAAATCCTTTTTCTTTTCATATTCGGGATCAGTATTCTGAAAAAAATTCATCCTCTTTTTAATATATCTATCAATGAAATCTTTTAGGTAGTTGTTTATCTTTAATATATCAGTAATTATTCTAGTGTTCTTCTCATGAAATTTATGATCCACCGATTTCAAATGTTTATCAACCAAACTGATAACAGTACTTATTGTGTGATGCAATGAATGTTGATAAAAACAGTTAATAAATCTTTATAAAAAAGTTGGTTTCAGATGCCGATCAATGTCAATCTCAGTCTTTTTTCTAATTATTCTTAAATCCAAAAAATCAATGCTACTGTTTTTCTTTAATTCATAGGTAAATTTCAATCAAGGGTCTTACGAATTCAGAATCGGTAGGACATCCAAAATCTTATCTATCGGAATTACAGCTAAAACTTCATTTATATATCTAACAAAAAATAAGGAAAGAAACTTAAAGAAACTCAAGTAAAAATAAATTTTATTCATATAGGCTTCATTGAAAATATTTGTCTCCAACCGACATATACATCATACGTCTTAAGACATTCCTAAAAAAAACTCACTGATCACTTCAATAAAATTCACAAATTACAATAAAAAAATAATAGAAAGCTACTTGATTCTTGAATAACAATCGTATAATGTTTTCTCATGAAAATAATCACAGATATGATCCATTTATGTCCCCGCCGTTGTCCCACGCGCCAGCGAGTCCGTTTCGCGAATCGTTGCGCCCCCGGCCAAGGAGCGTATGGAATAATTAAGGTCTCGAAAAAACAATAAAGAGCGCTCGCCGGGTCGAAAATTCAATTTCTTGGAAGCACAAAGAGAGCTGCCCCCGCGCTCTTAATTAAAAGGCTTTGCAGTTTTATACGCGGCGAAACGCGGGGGCGTCGCGTCTATACACATTTTTTCTTTGGCCCATTCCGCTTTCAATGATTTCACCGAGAATTCCAGCGAGACGAGGTCATTTTTATGCCTTGTCTGAATGTTCTCAATTCGATGAATTACGGGCGATATTCGTGTATGACGCTTTTGCATTCGTGACTCATGTTGGATATGTGGTAAAATAACTGTCTGTCATGTAAAACTTATTCATTGAGTGAATTTGTGATGGCTGGATTCATATCTAGAAGATTGTCGCGCTACGACGCGCTACGTCGCGCGACACAGTACGTTGATCGCTAATGTTACAAAAAACAACTCAAATTGACGCAGATCAAAGTGAGTTCATATCGTAGAACAAGTAGAACTTTTTTGATTATAAGCTAATTTTTTTTAACTCACTTCGGGACGTTCTTTGTCTAATGACACGAAATTCGCGATTCTCTGTGAACTTTAAGTGTATTCTAGATTCAGTGAGGTACGAAAAATTTTTTCCCAAGACACAGGGTCACCTTCATGGTGGATCTGATTGTGCGCGAGGGACGTGGCCGCGTCATTAAGGCGTTCGGACTCGCAGCGACTGTCGGCCTGATTAATAGAGGATGGCACGAGATAATCGAAAGGAAGTAACGAAATGAAAATGAGCTTTATAAGAGCGAGCAGTGGCGATGGCATCTCGGGGCCCGTCACGAGCGACTTCTTCATGCACGCTGCCCCCGCCGAGAAATTGCAGGATAGTTATATTTCGATGCTCGTGATAATTCGCATTTTCTCGAGGCGCGAAGTTCTTCGTTACGCGTAGCCGACACCGTCGAAGGTAATTCGAGCGTCGGAATAAAAACGAGGCTTTTATATGAAGGGGGTGCTACAAAGTCCGGAAACTATTAGGAGATAATACACCCGCGCGCGCATGGAGTGTCTGCGAATGTTTTCCTCGGATTAAATCGGCATATACCGCGATGATGGAGCGCATCGTGATCATGAACTACACGAAAAATAACACTTCTTCCAAGAGGATATTCGATTTTGTGTGGTGTAACGTGGTGATATAATTTGTTACTTGAAGAACTCGTGGAAGTTTATATTTTCAAAACAGTAATGTATTCTTTTTTTCCTTTAGATGATAATTTTCAATTTTTTCCAGTACATACCCTGAGGAAAAAAATCTATAATAGTACCTTGTGACGTATAAATTTTATGGAGAAAAGTACTCAATTTTTTACGTTTCATAATATTATCGCTGTTGTTAAAATATAATTATGAGTGTCACAATATTGTTGCCGGTTTCGCCATTTTCATTTCACTTATAACAATATTGTACAGTAAAAATTGTTACATTGTGCAAATAACAATATATATGCCAGTTTCCACTAAATGATAGGGGAAAATTTTAAATTATTAGAATGAAACATCTTCTGTATCAATTGTGATTTTTACTGTATGTACCTACTATTACATTAGATTAAACATTCATGTATATTGAAACATCGAACAAAATTTTCCATTTTTCACTATTAGTTTGTTAGTTCGTATAATATGATATTTAATGCTCTTAAAGAAAATATTGAACATTCAACAATATGGATCGCGAAAATTCATACATCGAAAAAACTACAATATATTTTGAATTTTTTGCAGTGTTGTATTATTGAGAATATGATATACCAGAAAGCACATAAAAATACTTGAAAAAGAACTATACAAATCTGAATTCTGGTAGAACTGTGAAAAATTTTCTGAATTCTTGATTGGTTGGAGTTGCCATATGATATTGCAACAGTACAAAAAATTATAGCAGGGAACGAAATACGTATGGGGAAATAAATCTACTACTACAATATCATTTGTTAATCTTTACTATAAGTGGTGTTTCCGATTCTCCACACAAAAAAAACGTGATTCCTTATTTAATTTTAAGTCAAAAAGTCTTTAACCATTTTTTTTTATAAAACTCTAAATTATAAAAGTTATTATAGCCTAAAATTTAAACAATTAATGCAATCTCTCGACAAGCAGAGGTAGACTCCGTAGAAAAAATTTTCCCAAATTTTCTTCATATTTTTCTGAGTTGAAAAAACCTTTGCAATTTTTTCACATAAGTCTAAATCGAAAAAGTTATTCAACCTTAAAATCTAAGAAATCTGATTAGCTGAAACTTGTACTCAAAATGACTTTTTTGATTTTGACTTTTGTGAAAAGTGGTAAAAGACTTTTCGACTTAGAAAAAGATGAAGAAAATTTGGGAAAATTTTGGTCCAAGAAGTCCATCGCCATTTGTCAAGAGAGGGCATTTATTTTTTTAATTTTAGGTTCGAGTAACTTTTTCAATTTTATAAAAAGTTGTAAAAGACTTTTTGACTTGAAATTCAATAAGAAATCACGTATTTTTTTTTTAGTGCGGGGAATCGGAAACGCCCTGTATATTATGACAAAATCTACTATGAATATTCTGCGAATAGCATTAAATTTCTGTTAGATTCCACAGTATCATACAGTATTGTAATAATTACAATATTTATTTTCCAGTTTGAAAAATCCACATAAATGATGATAATAAAAAATTACATATATTTGTTAAAAAAAAGGTCTTAGAATAAGTTGAAAATTTTTGATCAATGTATTGTTGATAAATTTTATTTTTTCTATGAAATATGAAGAACCAAAATAGTTTAAGCCAAAAAATTAGCATTTGGAATATTTAATTTTGCATTTTAGACGAAGTTCGTAAAAATGGTGAAAATTTGTGTTAATTCTTATTTTAATCTAAAATGCGAGATCTAATTCACAACTCTGAATAGTAAATATTTTCTTATTCATAAGCTTCATATTTTAAAACATCTAAGTATGAAGATATTGACGTGATTTTTATGATGTTTTGAAAATGTAACTGTACAAGAAAAAATAACTAAAACTAAAAAAATTCAAAAAAATGCGACCAAAGAATGACGAGATCTTTGGCATGATTCAAAAACATATCCAACGTTTGAAAGATAAAAACAAATTTCTTATATATAAATTATAATTGTAAAACTGTTCTAAACTCAAAAATTGAAATTCGATATTTCAAATTTTTTAATTTCTAATTCATTAACATGATCGACCTTGGAAATTTTACTCATAAACTTCAAATGATTCTCGGTGCCTACGTTTCTGTAATCTTCACGATGAGGAAACCCAAATTAACGTTGATTACAAAATATGACCCTAAAAATACGAAGTATACAAACAAAAGTTCTGCGTTGTGTTATTTACATACTGGAAACTCAACTAAACTAATTTTCTGCCCTACGCAGAATTAAGGAAAGTTTCAGAATAAATTTATGGCTCTGGGATTTCAGAGCAGTGAAATAGGTCAGAATATTGTCACTGCCCATGACATTTTCAGAACTTTCTCGAGCTCATTTTTCCGATGCAACAATTCACGCATATAACACATGTTCTCCATAGAAGCACAAAAATTCAGATCAATGCAGACCATAATTAAATGAAAATTCACAGAAATGTTCAAAATTACACTTCAAGTTGAAAAAAATGTTAGGAAACAAAAATTATTTTCGTTTATATCGTGAAAAATTTATATTCTGACTTCCATGTGGTGCCACAAAAATTTCGGAGAAGGTTTCGACCCATTGACTCCTGAAATAAAAGTGTACGTGAATAAATAACAATTTTTTCGTCCCCATCCTGAATTATATCCCAACTGTTGGTATATTTGTGTTTCCTGTCGTACAAAAAAAAGATAAATCACGGACTCACAGAACGGTACCGTGCATGAACGGCCGGGCAGGTATATGATGATTAGAATTGTTCGACGATTCGGATCAGTGACCAAGATCGGCCACGCGTGTCGGGCTCGCTCGCTTATGGCACGCAATTTTATTAAGGCTCCTTACATGTGGATCCTTACATACGCGCATTTAGCACTAATGCCGCAGCTTATTCAATTATGGCTCACGGTAGCCTCATATTTTTCACACAATGATCCGTAATTGTATCCCCTCCGACGTCTTAATAAATAATTAATAGACTTTGAAGATTGCCCTCGGGCGATATATTTGCGCCGAGGGGAATTATGCCATTTTTTTCTTGCGGACGCGTATACCAAAAGCGCGAGTCAGACGTTACATAAAAAGTGTGGAAAGTGCAATAATTGTTTCATGATGTGTGCACCCATTTACGGGAATTTTCGTTGCAATATTTTTATTTGAGAAAGTTTATTGTATTGTTTGTTTGTTAAATAATGAAAAAAAGTTCATTATGTATCGAATTGATGGTATCAGTTGTAAAGAGTGACCTATTTTTGAGTTTTTGTCAGAATTGCGCCGATTTTTCGCGAAAGAAATTTCTCGGCGCGCCCAAGGTAAAAGGCGGCAGATGGGTGGACACAAAGCGAAAGATCACGAAATGAGGGATCCACTAAATGAGGATTCCCTCGCTCACCATACCTATTCAACTGTTCGACTGTGCGCTTTCCTGTCATTACCGCATTCTCCATGTCCCTCGTAGCGTGCGCCAAATACTCGCCGTGTATACCCTCATTTCGATCAGGCCAACTGATACCATGAACTTCTTTACTTTGTCATGTATGAACTCGGTCCTGCGACGCACTTCTAAACCTGAAAATCTGAATCAAAAATAAATAAGAATATAATCCCTAGTTTCCCTTTCATTAAATTTATAAACATTATGTACATCATTCTAAATAAAGAAAATTTGTTTTACTATTAACTGTTTTGAAACTAATAATTGGTTTTCCCGAAAATTAAAATGGCTGAACAATTCTTTTTGATTGGAGCACTCATTGGCTACTAAAAACAATAAGGCAAGTTTTTTTGGCATTTCGCCGATTTTACCCGCTGGCAATTTCGCGATAAGTGGGCTGCAGAAAAGGTAAAAAAGTGTTTCCGCAAAAAACGATCGAGTGATTTACGTTCGCATGTTTGCACCGACGCGATGCGCGCGCTTTTCCATCGCGGAAATCCGGAATATTACCTCCGATGAAAAATGCCAGCGGAACCAATATTGCAATGTTCAGCCGTAAAAAGTTCACTGGTAATGCCATACGATATCTGCTTCGGCTCCCATTACTCCGCTCGGAAATACTTGCCTCCGTTTTCAAATGAAAACTGTCGTGTTGTGAAAATCCTTGGTTTAATGGCATTTTTGCGGGGATATGGTTTTCATTGAATTCTGGCTATTTCGAAATTATGAGTTAATTTGTTTCTGGAAAAAAAGAATTCGTTGAAGTTATGATCATTTTTTAGGTATGTTTATATTGTTGGTTCAAACGTCTTTAAACATCTTTTTTTTTTGTAAAAGAATGAAATTACAGAAAATAAGTAAAAACTTCGAATTTTTAACTGTGGAAAGAAGTTATTATTTTTTTCTTATCCTGGCATACTTAAAAAAAAATATTGATAATCTTTTTACACAATTAAGCAGGAAATTATTTGTGCCACTCCTTCTCATGAGCAAAAATAAGATTTCTCTGTAGAATATGTTCATAAGCCGTATCAACATTTTTTGAATTTTGGTATCTCAACTTACGCCATTGCAGGGCGAAGAAACAGTTTCATTTCTGAAGCCAAATGACAGAATTTGATTAAGAACTGAGCATAGTACTGATAAAAAAATACTTCAGGAATTATGAATATACTATAGCATAGCTCAAATCAGTAGAAAAATTGGGTTTGGACTGTAAATTTTTTTGAATTTCACTTTCCATCGCACATACTTAAATTTTGATCACTTCGATGAGTAGTTTTTTTAGTCGAGTAAACGTGTATTGTTTTATCTGTCTATTGTACAGACTCGTTGATCATGAAAATTTCAATTCATTTATTTCAATGATTCGATAGAAATATTTTTTAAAATATAATAAAATATTTTAAATTTGAATAAATGGAATACTTTGAGTGAAATATAAGGGTTCTCGAAGCTTTGGATTCATCTTGCTCCAGTGATACTGATTTTTTTTCAGTATAATCGAACGAATAGCTTTTATTTTTATTAATGGCCTTAATTTGGACATTTCTAAATAGTGTGTTCCGAAACAATAAAAGAAGTTTCTCTACAGAATTTTCAATTTTAAAATACTAAATGAAGATATTTTATACTCAACCAATTTTTCATATTCACGCCTTATTATTGAGGATCTAGAGAATTCACTTGTGAATATTCTTAAAATATTAAAATGATGACAATCATTGTCAAACTTCCATTATTTATGTGTTATTTATAAACCTTGTGATTTTTTTAAAATTCATATTGATTCGATGAGTATATTTTGTTCACTTCATATTATCAATTTTTCATTTTACAATATTAATTTTTTGCATGTGTCTAGCAACAATTGTCCTCCGGTTTAATAAAGGTACATCTAGGCTATATACTTGAGCAATTGTTTCACTAAAAATTTATTCGCCTAATAAATTGTTTATTTCTAAATAAGATTAGGTATAAACAAGTATTTATCGAAAAATAAAGAATAGTTTTCATCAATTTCAGGATTTTTACCCTAAATTTTTCAAAACGACAATTCCGTATTAAAGCAATTGTTTTTTATAGAGTTCTTTACTCAGAGTTTATAGTCTACCGAGTATTAGGAATGAAAAAGAAATTTTATAATGCAATGACTAATTATTCATAGTAAGAAGTTTAAGAACTTTTTGATTTAAACTTTCATTGCTTGGAATCCTCATCTTATTTTTGGAATGAAATACATCGTTTATTAATTCTACGTTCAAAGTATACAAATTGAGAAGTTGGAAATTAGTAAGTTAATATCTCAAAGCATTTTAAATTTGCCGTTGCAAAAGTTGTTCAGTTACAAAATTCATGACAGAAAGTTAGCTGTCTGAAATGCTCGCGTTTATTTCAAAAATCAATATTCCTTCATTTCCAAGCTGGTTAACAACCTTTTTGAAAGAGAAATTTTACTTTTCACATATAAAGTTTTTCGGTTAAAAACTTATCGGTATGAAATTAAAATTTTTAATAAAATTTTATTTTTTTAGAAGTGACGTGATGATATCATACGCCTAAAGTCCGTACATTTTGGAAAAATCTTAGAAAAAACCAAAACACTTCTTCTCAAAGAAGAAAAAATATACGAGAACAATAAAAATAGTGTAAGATGTCAAATATCACTTCTATATTTACAAATCCAAAAATACACTAACAAGTCCAAAAACTTCAGTATCATTTAGAAAGAAAACTCCATGAGAAAATCCATCAAAACGTAAATTTTAACTCAAAAACATCTCCACAAGGAAAATATTTCCCCGATTCAGTTTCTGTTCATGGCAACCCATCAACTTCGGAGGAACAAATTCAGACCGAGAAATCCAAAAAGTTAATTCTACTCAAACATCTTTTCTTTCCAAGCCAATGGAAAGCGTAAGAGAAGAAAATTGTCGGAGAGTCGGAAAAGCGCGGTCGCTCCAATGTCGTCTGGGGCGCTTTTTCTTTTTCCCAATTATCGAAGATCGGAGACGGCGCAATGCCCTTTGACTCCGAAGCTCTTGCTCTGCCCGGGAACACCTTTTCCCTCTGCTTGTCTTGCTCCGTTTCTTCGCTTTTTCACGGGGATGCAATTGCACCGTGCGTCTACTTCGATGTCCCGGACCGGGGTAGTTTTCCTTTTTCCTTTTTCGCTGGCGTTCGCGCATTGACCGCCGCCGGAGGCCGTTACGATTCAACACGATTGGCCGCTGAGAATAAACTGGCATTGGCTCTATCGGCTTCATTGGCTCTTTACCTTTCTGCCCGCGGCCTCTCTCCCAACAGCTTCGATTAGTCGTCTACGTGGGACGGTCAAATAAAGTATAGACTAAATGGATTCACTGATTAGAGCAGATAATATGCAAAATAGGCACAGGGGATACACAAAAAAAAGGATTGAGAATCGATTTTCGAATTGATATATTGAATTACTAAAAAATTAGTAGAAATCCCACAAGTTGATAAAAAAAAAAGTTGAATTATACTAAATTATATATTATATATACTCATTGTAAACAAAGATCATGTAAAAAACATTGTTAACAGCTTGATGTTTCGAGAATAAATATTTCAACAGATATACAAATATGTATATTATTATTGTTTGTTTTACTATATAATAATAATTATGTTTATTCAGGTGTAGTATTATGTAGTATATTACACACTACCCGCAAGATAAATATAACAAATCTGTCGCGAGCCAGAAAACATAACTATCTCATAACTAAAACGGAAAAAAAAATTGTAAACAATAATTAATTAGCAGCATTTGAATTCTATTAAGATAATCAATAATTGCAGTGGTAAATATTTATCATATAAACAGTAACTATTTACTCAAGTATTAGTGATCATTGACTTTTTTATTAGTTGAACTATATTTACCTTTCAGTCATAATGCACGAATAAGACGAGTCAAAACTCACTTATTGTAGTAGTGGATTGATACTAAAGTTAAAAGATAAGTATATAAAGTAATTCGCTTTTTTCTTCAGTCAAATATTACTTATTTCATCAGTAAGCTATATCACTAATTCAATTAGTTGATTTTTAGTAAAAATTTAGTTGCTTCCTTTTCACTTTTTCTATCAGTGAAATTCTACTATCACTTAGTCGTTTTTTACCAATTCAAACTGAAAGAGCAGAAATTGATGAAACTTCCTCAAAAATTTAATTTTTTTCTATTAGCAAACATAATTGAATGATATTGTGAAATGATAGAGTATAGTAATAATAATTAAGCGTGATAAATATATTGATGGATAAATATAATGATATGTAATAGTATCATTGCATTAATCGAAGAAAAAATAAAATAATACTATGATATAATGCTTTTAAAATCATAATCAGTGAAAATCGAATCACCAGTTGAAATTCAGTGATTTTTTGACTGATGTTCCGTGATGATTTTATTGATAAATCACTGTTTCTCAGTTGTTCATTAGTCAATGATTCAACAGTGCACGCATTTTTTCTAAAAATCAGTGAAAACCTATTGATTCAGATTCATAGAGACATTTTATCTCATAACGATATAATACAAACAATGCTTACATTATTTTAGAAAAAAAAAGTCAATAATACACATGTGAATAAAAATTTGAGTGTGAAAGCTGGTCCTTGAATTAAATTCACACTTTTATTCACTTTATTGTTTTTGCAATGAGTTATCAACAAACGCTTGAATAAACGTGTTATTCAATATTATTGCACGTCATAAAAACATTTTCAGAAAACGATGGCATGTTTTGGTTCTCATGAAGGGATTTTCCATGATCGAATTATGGACTGGATTGAAATTTTGATAAGAGAATATATCGATTTACATATGGCCAAAGCAGGTGAATGACTTGGTTTCAAAAGAGAAGAAGACTCACGAAAACAGAAGAATCAAAAGATAGGATATGTAAAGAAAGATATGGGAGGTAGGTATTTGCATTTTATGAATTGTTTTTTAAAAAAAAATTTTCAAAAGTCTTTGAAAGTGAAATTAACTTTTTGTTTACATGTTTTAGGTTCATGTAATAGCTCATATGTAACAAATAGTATTTGTAATAATCCATATATTTCAGCTGTAGAAAATTACTTCTTCATGGATTATGTATTTTGTGTGCTTTTTCCATTGTTTCATTTAGATTGTCTATGTTTAATATAACTTCTTTAGATTGTTCTTCGTATTTTTTTTGTTTATTGTAAATTTTAGTAATTTCATGTCTTTAATTTTTTTTTACTGTTGTTTTTTTCTGTAAGAATCTCCAAACATCTTTAGATGTCTTTTTAAAAGTGCGAGTTGATATAACTACAATATTATTTTATTTTGGCGTTTTGTACGTCTTTCAAAAACCTTTGTTTCTGTTCTTAAGTTATTTAAAATTTACTCTTTCCTCTTCTTGGTTACACATCCACTTACTTTTTTGGCATTTTATTTTTCGTTATTTAGCTGTTCCACGCTATTGGTTTCAACTTGAGATTATTAAATTTCATGTCAAGTTATAGAGATTATTTATAAAAGAAAAATTTACAGTGTAATGTTGTAAAATTTAAAATCTATAACCAGATCAAGATGTGTTTCTAGTATCATGTACAATCTTCTGCTTACTATAAACTGATTCTTGGAAATAGAAAACAAGGGAGAAAAATTTTCAGAACTATCTATGCGGATATTTATCTCATTTTTCATATTGTTTTTTGTTGTTGTAATTTTTTACAAACATAACACACTTCTAAAGGTGTTATCATTAAAAAATCGCATAGATAACTGAACTTTTAGACCTAATTTTTTACGATTTGAAGCACCTGGTTACATATTTACTAAATTTTCTGATACGTCAAAGAAATTATTTTCATAAAATAATCTGTAAAACAACAAATCGAAAGAATTCCTATGTCATCAATTTCTTAGATTTCGAATTGTACTCTTGCGTTCGAAATCTTTGGCTTGTTGCCTCTTCCTCATTCTATTAGGAAAGATTTCAAAAAAATTAAAATAACGAGTTTATGCAAATAATTGCAAACATTAAGTGGCTTCATAATGCATAAATTAGGAAGATAAGACATCTTTTTCAAAGAAAAAACAATCATTTGTTTTATTCAACAGTTTTCACTATTCGAGGCTTTTTAATGCTGAAATTTGCAAGTGTGTGTCTTTGAAATTTACTCTTTTCTTCTCTGAAAAACGTTTTAAAGTTTTCCTAAAAAGGTGAAATTTTTTTCGTTTTCTGACTGCCAACCTCTACCAATCAGAAAACTGTTTGATTTAACTCGTAATCACAGTATAAAACTTGTTTTTGATTGAATATATAATGAACACTGTAACTTTTTTAGTAAGGTGACATGAACTGTGGTCTTAGTAAAACGTAATCATTTCATTCTGATGACGTTTATAATCATCGAAAAAATAAAAAAAAGTTTTCCAGACTTAACTGTTGAACCTCAATTGTGTTAAAAAAAGAGAAAGCAGAATCATCTAAATATCAATTTTGATCAATGACTAGCCATGAGGTTCTGAAAGATAAATAAAATTAGGTTTCAAAAACATTGAATAAATAAATAATTTGCCAGTAATTCATGAAGTTTTCTCTTCTGTTGGAACAGAAAAATATCTAGATTATAATTAATTTATTCACACTTGTTTTCTTTTAAGTAAGTTGCCTAATAATAACACTCTCTATTGAAGTGTCCGATTTCAGAGACGAAAAACGCTTCAGGAAAAATCACCGTCTGCGGAATCCGCTTCATTTCTCTTTCGCTGGGTCCGGGAGGAGCGCATGGTTCGCACGGATTCCTTCATCGGGCTCGGCATAAGCGTAATCGTGGTTTATTCCGCGGCTCGTGCGGGCGATATTATTATACGCGGACGGCGTTGGCGGGTCCCGAGACGCTCGATTGCTGCCCGGGCGCCATCTTTCATTACTAGACGTCGCTGATCGTCGTCTGCCAAGAATTATCATAACTCACCTAGGCAATCTACCAACACGATGGAAGAAAGCGGCACCGAAATATCGTGGGTGTTGCGAGCCTGAAAAAACAGTTTTCAGGTGATCTGTTGTTTTTGTTGGTGGCGTAACTGGGGTATCGTTTTCGCCCAAATTTTTGGTCTGTCGGAAGTAAATTCACAAATTTCCTTGGATGCATTAAATAAATCATGCATATTTTAATGAAAAATGGTAAATTCCTTATGAACTAACCATTTATTGTGCACATTTCATAGATTTTTGGAATCGTATGAAAATAATTCCTTCGATTCTACAAGCTAGAAAGATGATTCTATACCAGAGTTATCTCGCTTATCTCTTTCTCTTGCCGGTCAAAATTCGGGCCCCGCGCCCAAAGATCGACAGTGAATGAATTATTCATATCATCCATTCTTCTCAACACCTGGAATAATTTAAGGAAACGACTATCTGAACAAATCAAATGATAAGGAATGATTCAATGACTGAATGAATTGTGGCTGGCGCTCGAAATATCGATAGATTGCGGAAGCGGTTATTTTCCATGATAATCCCCGAGACTGAAACATAAAATACGTATTCGAATATCAATGTTGAATCAAGAGAATGTAAACTAAGACACTTTCAAAATTCGATGAAATTTTTTCAACCGACGAGCCTCTATAAATCATGTCACATTTTGAGAATTTTCTGCACTTACTCCTAATTTTTAACGAATTGTTACAGACAACAATGTTGGAAACGTTTCGTTGTAAATTTTCGTGATCCCTGGCATTACAAATACACAGGATATTTCCCTCATTTTGTATTCAACTCCACCTTCGAGAAATTGAAAACGCACGGCGGAAATGAATTATGCCAGGGCGATAGATAGAGATCTTACGACACGTGTGATATTAATTTGGCGCGGGGCGTTTGACCGTTTCCTCGGTATATAACGATCGTTAGAGGCTCCTCGAAGTCTATCGGCAAAAACGAACGATTGGCATCGGGGAAGTGGACTCGCATCTGGCGCACCTGACGCACGGTTTTCCCTTCCCTTTTGTATATTCTTAACTCGTCCTTCCTCTTCCTTTCACCCCTTGCGCCACTACGTACGGCTCTTTATAAACGTATTGTAGTTTAACGACCATTATTGAAATTTTACTGCCCCTTTTAATTGGGGATTAATGATCAGTTCTTATGCGTGGCAATGATCATTAGCTCTGATGGAAAGAAAATGAGAAAAAAAAATTGCATCCGGCGCAGACCTGTATAAAATCACTTTTAAAACTGTCGAATTTTTCATTATTGAATACTACTGTTAATAGTAGTAAAAAGTATTGTATAGTTATCAGTAGTGCTTACTGATTTGCAAGGCAACCGAAAATATTAACGAAAAAGGGGAATATTTATTTATTATTTCTAAAATTCCATGGAACGAACCATTGTACTCTTTGATCTTTTTATTAATTTCAATATAATATTACATACTGAAAAAGATTTCCGAAAATAACAAATGATCTTCGTCAATTATCAAGGATCATTTGTTTAGGATTTGTAGCCACAACTCGTTTGATATAATTTGGAAGTTTTATTAAATTTTAAGCATTACGTGTTGATTGGGATTCTAATTTTTTAAAACACAGAAAAAAATGTTTCATGCATCCAATGAGAATTTCATTGCCGATGTATCAAACAAAATTTTTTCATTGATACAAGGAATATTTTCATTAGCTGAAAACACATGGTTCTTGTACCAAAATAATAAGTTATTTGGCTAACAAAAACTCAATGAAAGAAAATTTGCCTGAAATATGGACGATAAAATTTTCATTGGATGTATGAATCATTTTTTTCCGTGAAATTTCTGTCAAAATAAAAAAAAAAAAAAAAACTAGAAGCAGCACCAAATTACATTCTACTATCAAATTGCGAGATTCATTAATATTCGAAGGCGAAAGAGTCAGAAGTATTTTCCAAAAATTGGAATATTGACGAAGCATGTATAATAAATATGATATTTATTAATCGATGTTTACAGCTAAAATATTTATTTACATATTTTTCATTTAGAGAAATATTTTTGGGTGCCCTGCTGATTTGTATATTTATCAGAAGTGAATAATAATAGTGCATCAATATTTTGTCTGGTGATCAATAATGATTCAAGTGTACAGTAGTAAATAATAGTGATAGAAGGTTTTGTCACGTATTTCATTATATATATTGTTCAACAAACAGTGTGATGGATGTTGCTCTATAACACGCTAAAATATGTTTAATTTGAAAGCTGGATTATTTCAATCATTTACATATATTTATACCACTTTTTTAGAGCAACACGACATGCTACATTGTTAATAAATATTATTTTTGTTCCAGTTTTCGAGTTTTACTCACTCTGCTAAAGTTACAATAAATGGTTTCCGGTAGTGTATCGGATTTACTACTTAAAAGGTAAACATGTACTTTTTCGGTGCTAGTAAACATAGATAACAGCGATAGGTAAATCTAGAAAAATTCGGTCCTGAACTTAATATTGTACACTGAAACTGTGCCAAGTTTCAAACATTGATCACAAATTTTGCACAAGTTATGAATTTTTGAACAAAATGTATGAAAAATTACATGTTAATTCCATTTAAAATTTCAGTCGTTTTGAGGAACATGTTAATCATGTCCGATTGGCTGCAAACTTTACAAAAATTTTTTGTCCATCTTGATTGATTTAAAGCCTCGAAATGGAGTAAATTTCGACATCGCCATAATAAAGTGACACCCTACAATTGATACTCTATTTCTTTTTATTATTGCTTAGATTATTTTGATATTATGATTTAATAACTCCTAATTTTATGTTGAATTTTTTACATTTATGAATATCTATATTGTATAGAAAATGATATTATTGTTATTTTATTTACATTTCTTTTGTGTATGTTATGTTGCATTGCATGTAACATATTTCTGTTATTCTATTATTATTATATTATAATTCATTCGTACATGTTTATATTAATGATGCATTTATATTCATCATCATTTTTTTATTTGTTACATGTTCATATTTTACAATATATTATTGTGTACTTAATCGTAAATGCAGGACAATTCTATGCAGAACAATAATAAATCACGTATGGGTCATTATTTTTAAAATCAGTTTGGACGACCCTGGCCAAATCACCGATTTCTCTGAAAATTTTTATATAGATACGCAAACTATTCTTAAAACATACTTATTTTTTATTTCAGGCTGAACAATTGGTTTTTTTCAAGAAATTCAGATTTTGAATTGGGCTGTAAAATTCAGAGTAATCTCACTTTTGCCGAAAACTTTTTTTGAAATCTTTATTTATCATCGTAAAATTTATGGATTTTAATCATTTTAGTATAAAAACGTTCGAAATTGTATGAAATTTAATCACTTGGTAATATCAGGCTGGAAATTTAAGAAAAAATTCTTACTTAAGAACAAAACGTTGTGCCATGTAACGTACTCAAAAATTTTTTACACTTTTTTCATTTGCGCTAACAACGATTCAACAACCCTACGAGAAATATTTATAATTCATTATTTATAAATTTCATACAATTTCGAACGTTTTCATACAAAAATGATTAAAATCCATGAAGTCTACGATGAGAAATAAAGATTTAAAAAAAAGTTTTCGACAAAAGTGAGATTACTTTAAATTTGACAGTCTGAAAATATGAATTTCTCGATAAAACCAATTTTCAGCCAAAAAAAAAAAAAAAATACGTTTATATTAAAGCTAGTTTACGTATCACTTAAAAAAATTGAAGAGAAATCGGTGATTTCGTCAGTGACGACCAAATTGATTTTGAAAATAATGACCCTTCTATATAGTATATGATACAATCCTACGTATATTTAAGTATTATCATGTTACTATGCATAATTGTGTATAATAATATGTTTCCATGAATAATGATATTTCATTAAATTATACCTAATATATTCAATTAAGTACACAGTATTCAAGTACCTGCAATAAAATGTTATTCAAAATATATTTTCCTCAATTAATATTCAATCAACTCATTTATGATTATTAAATAGTAAGGTAAGTATGGGGCGAAAGGTTCACCAGGCACTCGAAATCGATCCCGCCGGAAAATGATATTCACCCGTCGTAACGTTGCCGGCAATTTTCATCAAAACAAAGCTGAGTTTCCCAACCGATTCGTGACGAAGCGCCGATATAGCGGGGAGCCAAAGTGGGTTGTCTTGTCCACTTACATGCGCGGCGCCGCTCGAGTGACTCTTCGAACGGAATTCCCCGGCATCTGCTCCTCCGTTTTCTTTAATACACGCCACTCGTGCGTACATGCAAGCGAGCCTACGCGAGTTCGCAAAGAACGCACGTTCGGTGGCACCATCAGGGATGGCTGAGCACGACATACGGGAAGACGAGTACGCGCGTGAGCCTCTTCAGCGTACCCACGCTAACGCCGCAGACGCCCCCGAAATCCCGAATCCAGTGCGCCCGAGAAGTGTCGAACCGCGAAATAATTGACGGCTATTAATTTTCAATTCGCCACGGACCTAATGACGCGCTCTATCAAGCGTGAAAAACCATAACCCAGTTAATCGTCCCGGTCCCGTGGCTCGTAATTGACGATCGTTTTGTTGGTTCCGCTCGATACGGTCGCAATCGATTGGGTTCCGAGGTGATTTATTAAGGTTGGGAAATTGCCTGATTGGAATTCAATTTCTTGTTTCAATTTCGAATCATTTCGTTCAAAATGTCATTTTTAATCTTTAAAATTGGCATTAGTAGTTGTACCAGTGAGTTGTTATCTGCGTATTTAGGATTCAATTTTCTTTGTTTGCATATTGCATTAGAATGAAATAGGATTAACACGTGTTTTTCTGTTCTCCTGAAACATAATTATTTCAGAAGTTATTGCAAAATATAAGTTTCGTATGTACAAATATATTAGTCATGTGAATAACAAAATGTTGATTACAAAATATTTGTATTTTATAACACATCATGTATTTTGTATGTTATATTTACGAAATCCATTGTAAATTAGGAAATGTTCGAATTCGTCAAAGCCTCAGAAATGTTTTTACGTTAGGATGATGCCAGGAACTTAACGAAACCATGGTATTGAATACTTATAATTATTTACACTGTAAAAAACCTTCAATATTTATCATTAATAATTTTGAACATAACATGTATCATTAAGTGCAATTCTGAGGCATGTAAAATAAAGTATTTTATCTTGTATCTACATACGAGTAAAACTTTCTCTCATATATTTGACCTTGTAATTAGGGTAGAAATGTTGACAAGAAAACAATACAATTGCATTGAAAGGAAATTGTTTTGACTAAATTGATTGATATATGTATATCAACCCTGTGAGATACCGTTAAAAATTTTTAGATAGTAATTAACATCGTAGATCGTTTTTGAAACATACAATTTGTTGTTTTTGGAACTGATTGTAAAATTCCATGTACAGTTGTAATAGTTATCTCAGATTTTTCACGTTTTGCTACTAGTTTTGTGAATTGAATTTTTTTGGAAATTTGATATTTTGATTTTTTTTTTCTTCCAGAGGATGAGTTACTATTTATCTGTACACAGAATGAAAAATAATGATTTGTCGTGGATCTAATGCGAAGTTGTAGATAAAAGGCCAATTTTCAATAGACGATTTATTAATTATTGTTGGCAAAAATTCAGCTAACGAAATTGTGCACTCTGAAAAACTTTTATTTTATCAGTCTCACTTTTAGAAATTCTCAATTGACTAAGATGATTTTATGCTGAAAGTTACGATTTTCTTTGATATTTATCATACGAATTTAGGAATTTAGAATTTTCGGAAGCATCCTAATTTCACATTCTTTGAACATAAGTGTTCGTAAAGTATTTTAACACTGATCTTTACGTATAAAAGTTTTACAAATAAAAGGAATCTAATTGAATTTTTTTATTGTTCTAATTTTTCGAATTCACTAAATATATTTGAAGCAAATGGTTTGATGATTTATTATTGATCCTTGCCATTTCTCTATATACGTTACTTTTTTATTTATATTCAGAAAATCATATTTTACGCACAATTTGGGTTTCCGAATCCATATTTTTGCTTTCCTGCTATTGAAAAATCGAAACAATGGCCTTGATTGAATAAAAACATACATTTCCTTCGAAAATATAAATATCAAAGATGATGGCACTTATTCTTTTCATTACTATTGAAAAAACTGAAGAATCTATCCAGTTGCTGGCAATGTCTCAAGATTTCTTAATTCACTCGACTTTGTACAGAGCCTCATTTGAGATTCTATAAAATTTGAAAATATTTTATAATTCTTTTATAAGGTTAAAAAAATATATGAAAAAATCCTATTAATATGTATAAACTAATTATCAATTCCACAATTACCTGGTTGTATAATAAATAGTTTCTGAAGCATCTTATTTTGGTATAACGAATTCAAAGATTATAAAATTGAAATTATAAGATTTTCAATTCCTACATTACAAAATCAATGTTTCCAGATGATTTTTCTGGAATTTTTTGTCCTGAAATTTTATTTTACTCGTAAAAATCTCGGAAATTGATAGTTTGACTTTTGTATGTCCAGAATCTTGATTCGAATCATTATCAATTTCTAGGATTCTCAATCGGTAATTAGAATTTTCTCTGAAATGGAATCAGTAATATAATTTCAAATAATGAGGATCAGGGTTGAAAAATTCAACGTTCTAATGTTATACATTTTGCTACAGTCAAGATTGTTGTATTTTATATTCTTCATGAGGCTATATAGTTAGGCAATAATCGATGTACAAAGGTTAAATAGAATTTTTTTCGTAGAAATCATTAGTTGTAAGAATCAAAATGAAAATTAATTTCAAAAGTTACAATATTCTAGTAATCTGATGGTGACTAATGACGTTGTAGATGATAATATTTGCATGAAGTAACAGAAAAATGAATATTGAATAGAATCCGTTTGAAATTTTCATACGCTTTTGTGATTGATGAAATTCTTTTGGACTCTGATATCAAAAACCTAAATTTGCTTGACGTTTGAAATAATCACAAATAACAAAATACATGAAAATTTTCACACATTGCATATAAAAAAACAAGTTAAATTAAAAATATCAAATGAATTTTGCTTATAATTTGTATACACATTTCGCGTATAAATAAAATCATAAATTTTTTCTCAAATTATGAGGAAAGCGATAACCACCTAAAAACCCTAGCTCAACCCTCCCCACTCTGAATATTTACCATTCCCTGTATGACATTCCCATCCACGACAAAAATCTCCCTCGGAATCTTCGTTTCCTCGACTAGAAACGTTAGAACTTCATTAACTTTCGGCAACTCGCGAAAATGTCCATAAATTCTTAAGGGACCCCCCGTAATGGATCGCGAGGTGCACCCTCGGCTTTATACGTTGCGTAAGAATGCGCGCGGCAATACACTTGGCGCATGGCCCGGGTAAAGGGTTACGGCAGTAAGCCGTGGGCCACATAAACATAAATTATCAGCTGGTAATTACAAGACACCGCTCCCTAAGAGCGATGCTTGTTACGAGGGTACCGAGACGCCCTCGGCCTACCCCCGTAAACCCCCTTTTTACCGCCCTCGCGAAGAAGATTTCGCTGGCGAACGCAGTGAAATGACTTCTAATTGTTATATACATTCCATTAGGCTAATTGCTGAATTAAGACTTGCGCTGTGGGAAAGCGCGGCCACCGGGTAATTGTAATTTTATTGTGAATAACGATGAACCGAGGAGTTGATTATCCGTTGTAAGCGGGTTCGGGGACAGCTGCAGGCGCGGTCTTTTGTTGGAAATGGAAAACGCGTGTGACAAGATGAAGTTTTATCTTTTTTACATATGAAATTTGTTGTGGGAGCTGATGTCTTGGTTTTTTAGTGGATATACTTTGATTAACTCATTATATAACAAATGAAAAGCTTTAGGATACGATTTGTGTAAGGTTTAGAAAATTAGAACTCATGTCAATATAGAAGAAAAATTCTAAAGTACTGAACAATGATTGTCTAAGACTTTTGTAAACACTTTGGTCAATGTAATTCATTTGTCTATGAATGATACTCTGAGTCGAGTTTGATATTTAAAAAAATTTTTTTTTAAGCAGGAAGAGAATTTTTTCATTTGTTATAAATTTCTTACAGTAAAACATCAATTTTTGTGTACTTCTCAACTCAAAATATGTATAAGTTATTCTAATATAATTATGGCGACCCAAAAAATATGTGTTCGCAATAAAAAAAATGGTATTTCTCTGTTAAGGTTGGTTTTTTTGTTGTTGTTGAAAAACGGGTCTTTACGGAGTTGGAGTCTTGATCTGCGAATTTCGTTTTTTGCGTTTGCGTCAGCGTATGTGCCTGTTGGTAATTAAAGAGAGCGACTGCTACATCCGGCGACCCACGCGCAAGAAGGGCGCGGCTGGGGCCCTTTCAGACGATGCTTCTCGGCTGGGAAGTCCGGTTTTTTTGTACTTCCATTGATTTCACTAAATGTTTGGTAGACGAATGTCTTTTCAAATATTTTTCATCAAATATTATGAAAATATATTGTGATTTTAGAAATTTAAACACCAGTATTAAGACAAAGTTTTGAATTATTTCAAGTTTTTGGTCAGAATCGTCCTAAGAAAGGATCAGAAAAAAGTGTTTAAAAGAATTTTGTATGGGTCAATGATTTTATAGTGCTTACTTTTGATTTTTAAAAAATTTTATTCATTGAATTCATTGCTAATTTAGGCAAAAGGTAACACCATAGTTCCACTCGAAAGCGAAAGAACAAAAAATTGAATAAGACGCTCGCTCGAATCGATTTCCCTTCATTAATTCGACACCACGATTCGAAGAAACGCGCATAAATTGGCGCAGTCTCGAAGCACACAAGTAAAGAGGGTTGACGCAAATTTGCATCAGCAGGGCGTAAGAGGCGCGAGTAGCGAGCGCGGTGTCTCTTTATTCAGCTCATGTCTTGGCTAATAAATAATTAAAACTTTTGTTTCGAAGGTGGCGCTGATGTACGGCGCCAAGCGGCGCGCGCGTCCCACACCGTCACTTGAATAATCGCACTTTATGAATTAGGGTTATGCTTTATGTTAAAAGATTCCGCCCGGCATCTGTTTCTAATTGCCTGCTAATAGCGGCCCCATTTACCCAGCCACGTTTGTTACCATTAGTTTTCACCTATCGCATTTTTACGAGCTACTTTTTTTATTTTCTTTTTCGTGTTTTTTTTCTGTGAGGAAAATCACTGGAAACTTAACACTGTGTTTATTTATTTCATGTGCTTGAAAAAAATATTGATGGACAATGTAAATTGCATAAAATGAAGTGGTAGGTACGTCACCTTCGGAATCGATAGAAATTCATCTTTGTTTCTTGCAAACGTATTATATATAAACTCAGTTATACAAACGAAAAATGAATAAAAAAAAGGGAAAATTATGAATGGTTGGGAGTAACATAATAAATGATGATAGTTAGTCTGGTTTTTCCAGAACATAAAGAAAGCAGAACAGTAGGAACACTTTTGTGATAGAGAATGTGAAATGAAGAACAAGTATAACTTTCAACTACTTATATTGATGAAAATTGTTACATGAGTTTTTTCAAAGAGAACTTATCAGGTTATTAGGACAGTTTTTTCAAAAATCATTATGTCATAGTGAGAACAAAGTTTTTTAAAGTTTAAATTAATTTTATTTTTCCAGCTGTAATAGGCTTTGTAAAAAAGTCGAAAAAAGTTTTTACGGTAGAAAAATTATAAAGCGAATAAATATTGTATTTTTGAAGTGTTGTTCGATCTTGCTGTTGTTAGTAAAATGAAAACGAATAATCTCCCGTACTTTTTTGCTTCAGGTTACACGGATGAGAAAAATTTGTTCCACTTAATTGGCCTGTATGTATTTTTAGAAGGGTTTCATTTAAAGCCATTGTAGGGTCAATGATTTAAAAATAGCTATTACAAAAAATATTATTGTATTACCGCGTCATACACTTTACATAATTCATATTTGATGTAACTATTGTCTCTAATTCACTGCACATAATTTTTCAGAATAAGTTTGAAAATCCTGACGGAAGGTTGAGTATTGCTTTTAGGGAAGAAAGTTCTTTCATTTATAGCAAAAGTATTTATATTATTATTCTTATGATAATATATTCTGCGTAGGTTAAAATTTTCTTCTCTATTAACAATCGTTGTTAGTGTTAGTAACAGTACAATTTTTGAACTGATATTTTAAGGAAAAATTGCATTGAACGGCAGGTTATTAAAATAATAATCAAAAACAATATTGAAAATCCTGTGGTATATTCCCTGGGTATCGGAAAACAATATTCTATTTCCACTTTTGGCATGATAGATTCCTTTTTACTAACATTAGTTTTTCGAGCTTTCAGATATTATAATTCTACTTCTTATTAAAGATTAACATCAAATGACAAAAAAAGTTTGATTGAATAACAGTATTCAAAATAAAAGCAAAGGAAAACAGGTCTACGTACTAAGTCTAATGCCTTCAAAGACAAACCATAAATAAAAAAAAAAACATATCATTCACAATTTGTCCAGAAGATTTGCTATTGTGCCATGTCAATTATCAAATGAGATTAACTTCAATTTTTTACAATTTCGTTGACATGGTTTGAAAATTTTTTATTGAAATTAATGACAACTCATCTGTAGCATTCCATATAGTTAGAATCTTTTTTTCTCAAAAATATTGTTCTTGGTAAGATAATATTTCTTGATAAATGTAGACTCTTCAGACCTGGAAGAATTTCAGCCAAAAATTTTAAAAACCCATATTCCAAGGAAAAACACCTTACGACAAAATTTGTACACAGGTTTTTACTGTGATTATTTACCTGAAATCTTGAAAAAATATGAAATTAAAATATTTTGATATTATAGTAGAAATGTAGCAATCAAAACTTTGTATATAAGTTATCATTTCCTCTTATTATATTGTTGTAGTATCACTATGTAATTACGATTTTTTGTTTGTTGAAAGTATAGTGCTGTTACGTTTGTATTGTTTTGATGTAAATGCATTAAATTTTCATTTATAGATTATATATTTTTTTATTTTTATATAACTTTGTTCAGCAGAACACTATGTATGGTTCTTTTTCAATCTTTCGAAGGTTCGAACATTCGGAAGAATATAGGTAAATATTTTATCACTCTTATTATGATTCATACAAATGTACATACAACTTACTGATCAAATCATACTTTTTTGCACAAAGAAGGAATGTCATCTATACTGAAATATATGCTGTATGTGTAAATTTCATGACTTCTGGAAAGAAACATGTATATTCAAATAAAGTTGGTTATTTATATTACAAGTATGAGCAAACAAGATAATATAGCACCCAGTTGCAAAGGAGCTGTTAAAAATCAATTATATTTCATATAAGTTAAAATTGCTAAAGAACCATCGTTAGTTTGGAGACTTCTGGAATTTGTTTCTAAATTTAGAAAAAACTACGATTTTGTTACAAGATTATTGAAAGTTTTTATCTAAAAATGACCGTAATAAAACAATAAAAAAAAGTTCAACGAAGAATGTCGCGATTAATTTATAAAAAAGGTTGACGCGAGACTGGAAATGTATAAATTAGAACCTAGAACAACGAAGAGCATAGAAACCTCTCCCCGAGAATTCTCCAGACACCCCGTTCCCCGTAAACTCAGGGATAAGAACGGCTCGAACCTTCTGGCAACTGTTATCTCTCCGAACCCCGAAGCCGGGCTCTAAATCACAGATTTCTTTTAACGAGCATTAATTGTTTTTGCGATAGCACAGCTATACCGATTCCTTTACCGATACCCCAAGAATTAGATTTGTTTTCAGACATATCTTTTTTATCCCAAACTGTGAAGTTTTTTTCTTCAACTATCATCTTTCAATCATTGAAATTCTCGTTGAAAGAGAGTTGCAAAAGTTGCTGAACATCCATGAAAAAAAAATTATTCTCCATTAATTATTTACTCCTTAATAGATCCAAACATTTTCTCTGTCTTCCGAATTTGGTCAACATCGATGATCCCCCTTGCTCTCCGAAAGGGCGAAATCCTCCTCGTCTGGCACAGGGTTGGGGGGGGGGGGAGAAGAGTCTGAAGTAGTAAGTGGCCGCGAATAAGGAGGTGCCTGTCGAGTGACTGAGTGGTGCCCTGGCTTCTTTACCCGGGGGAAACGGAAGGGATGAAATACCACTGGAAGGGAGAGTAAGATAGAGACGGAAAACAGCAAGAGGGAGTACTCACCCACTGCAGTGCTGCAACTAATGAGACATCGCTAAAGGGCACAGGGCGCGCAACACACGCGGTAGGTCGGCGATACACTTCACCTGAGACTAACTGCAGGGAGCGCAGCAGATAGCAGGGAAAACAAGGAAGGAGCGAGGAAAGAGACGTGGCCACGAAGAGAGAAGCCAGCTACAATTAAAACTTGCGCGCCTAATGGCAAGTCAAACGCCGACGGGCTCGAGTGATTCTTGACTTTCCAATGAAGCGATTGTTTCATATTCCTCAGACCCCGGCTTTTCCAGCGAAGAAAAGCGGCCCGAGCAGTTTCCTCCCCCCTCCCCCACTCCCATCCTTTGCCTGATATCATTCGAATTTGACGAAGCCCGAACGAAAGTGGGCCAACCCAGGGTCAATTAGGTCTCGCTGTTTGCTCCGGGCCAAGAGGCTCGTTGTTCCGGAAGAAGGGGCCGCGCGATTACCTATTCTTTTGGAATTAACGAGCCATCGTCTATGTCCGCGCTAAACGCGCAAGAAAAAAGAGCCCGTGACCCCTGGACAGCGCAAACAAAGGAGCCTGTACGTGTCTCTTAATTGCGAAGGTATTGCTTTTGTGCTTTCGTATAATAAACTCCCGCCCCCTCCACCTTCAAAAAATGAAGGAAAAAAAACCGTTCATTAGCACGGGCGAATTCTCTTCAGTTGTCTAGCCATGCCTTGAGCCAAGTCCTCGGAACCGATTCTTTCTTGGGACGTATCAAGAGGTATTGTCGAGGTGGACATGGAGCTTTTTAAAAGAAACGGAGACTGAACCAGAAGAAAGTACTGATTAAGATGGTCCCATCTTCTACCATGCATCGCAACTTCGATTCGTGGTTCATTACTCCAGCGTCAAATAACGAGCCTCGACTGTTTCCTTAATCACGACCCCGGGCTCTTGAATTTTCCCGAGCATTTCTCGACATCGACGACGTGTGGTTTCTCGGTTTGAGCACGCTTTCACTCAACGAGCTTTCGAGATGGGGGCCTGCTTAAAAGGAAACCAAAAATGGGGACAAGTGCTCGCGAGCCACTCGGGGCGAGAATGGGGTGGTTGACAAGCAGAGGCGCAAGAATCAACGGAATCAGCCCGACACCTCGGGGCGGCCACTCGTATCGCCCACTTTTCACAAGCTCGCTCTCGCGAACAATAACAAACAAACCTAATGAGGCTCTCCAATTGAGACAATGCCGAGGAGCCCCGCAAACGATATCGCTTCGGAGCCACGATGTTCGAGTTCGAAGGTCGTCGAAGGACCCGACAAACGGCATCGCCGATGTCGGCACATTTTCCATTCCATTTCCCGGGTCATCTGCAAGAAGGAAAACAGAACTAATTGGTCTTGCTCGAGATGACGCTTCTGCAGCAAACAAGACGAGAGAAAACGAACAAAAAAATTGTAAAAGGGATGTGAAACGCGAAACACGTGATTCTAGAGCAGAGCCAAGTGCGCGTGGCCTATTGTGAGACTCTCGAAAGACAGTTGGGCCTCTCGTAAGATGAAAAGGAAGATGTTTCTTTTTTTAGAGCAAGCAAACGAAACTGGGAATTGGAGCGACGTGCGAATCGGAAGCGAGATTCGCTGGACTTACAAATAATATATTTTACAACTAAGATTTCATACTATTGTTCTTTGATTTGAAAAATCTTTTTCCCACCCAAATTCAGGGAACTGGTGAATAATTTGCTCCGGATTCATCGCGAAAAGTAACTTGGCATTATGGATCCGTTCGGTGTGTATAGACTTAACAATACACAAAAGCGCGAGTTCTCTCTGTATCGGGTGCCGCTAAAGACGAGGGCGGGAGTTAATAGGACCTCATTGTTGCCTGGAGGAAATTCGATAATCGCTCGGCACACACCGAACCTCGCCGGCGCGAGAACGTACATCCGGAAGTGGCGAAGGGGGTTGCCGCCAAGGAAAGAGCGAGCCTTGGCGAGAACTTTGACTAAACGTCGTCACGCTTCCTTAACCTCCCATTAATCAATATTATATCACCCAAAATGCTCCTTTGTTTATTGACTGCAGTCTAATAGCTTTTCCTCGACCTGCCACTCCATTCGACAGCCGCCGGCGTCGTCTTACGATCGGGGATGCGTCTTGCTTCGCGGCTCACAATACGGGGCCATTAATGAATTCCTCAGTATTGTGAGCTGTTTTGATGAATCTTGCTGATACAGAAGCGGAAAACGTTACATTGGAAATTTTCCTTGTTACAAAAATAGCTCTTTTTTACTCAAGATTTCAGAACATCCAAAAATTAGGTCGCACCAGATTAATTCCCTGAAAAACAAGAGTAAGAATATTAAGAAGCCCAAGCAATTGTAGGTTTTTAACCGGCCCGATTTCGGTAATATTGTGATTTTCTGTCCAACCACTTAATTTTATGAACTGCGACATTTTCTGATCAATCACGAATGATCACACGATAGATTTTCAGCAAGTTTCGTTAAGATTCATCACTTCCAAGTGATAATAATCGTGTTTGAAAAAATCGGAATCTCCAAAAAGATTCGCGTTTCCAAGATTTCGTGGTTCAGTCAAGAGCTCTGCCGTAAACCAACAAGTTCATAAGATGGTCTCACTGTGGTAATCAGTGATGATTTTAGATTTCATTCAAACGTTTGATGGAGTTACAATTGAGATTTAGCAAGAAGTCAGCAATGTCCCCGAAATCTGATTACTTATTACCCACAGGTGACAATTGTCACAACAAAGACAAATTCAAACACTCGCGAAAATTGCACGGAAAACTGAGAAGTGAATTGCCTGATTTTGTGTCAAACGTTCAAACAATAAAATTCATATTTAAGTCAGTGAGTTGTCATTATATATTATGTTTCTCAAGAATTCCGATATTTTTCAGAAATATAACTTGAGGCCCTGACAATTTTCAATGTTATAGAAAATATGACTAAAATTTTTTCACGATACCAGGTAAAAAACAAGTATATTTTTGAAGAATAGAAAACGGGTAACGAGTGTTTTTTGATATTATTCCATCTAAAAATGCGACTGATAGTTCCTAACGGTTAAAACTCAAATACTATACATATGTAAATCCTTAAGGACGAGAAAAAAGTTTTTCAGATTGGCAGATTTTCAGGGTTGGCTAAAACAAACGTTTGGTCGATATAAGACCAACAAAATTTAGTTGACTCAAATAAATGTTTGGTATAGGCAAACAAGTTTTTTAGACTCGAACAAATTTTGTATCAGTCCAACAAATAATTATGACTGTTAAATATAATGTATTTGTTGTACCAAAAATATATTATAGCACAATAAAACTTGTTTGCTCGAACCAAAAATTTATTTAAGCTAACCAAATATATGTTTGGTCATACATCGATCAAACTTCTGTTTGAACCAACCTAACTGGTTTTTGAGTGTATAGTTTTTAACTCAAAAAATAAGCATTTTCTTTGGTCTCGAAAATGATACGTTTTAGACGATCATCGATAAAATGAAAGCATTTAGAATTGTGAGTTGATAAACATACAATCATTCTTAAATAAATGTATTTTATAGAATAGCGGAATCGTAAATTCATCAAAAATCACGAGGGTGCAATAAATATTTCAAAAAGAGATGCAATTCCGATAATTGTCAGTCAGCAATGAATTCATAGATAAGTTATATATATATATGACTAAATAAAGGCGTTGCATTGAATGTTGCAAAATTACATTAAATATGTAAAAGTACAATGTAGATTACTATATTGTAATTGTTATAAATATAATGTTACTTTACTCTTCAATATCATTATTATATGGCAATCGAATCATGTAAAATAAACTTAAAAGTGAAAAATCATTCACTCTAATAATTGCCTCTAGAAATTGCTTTGCTTATTTCTTGGTAATAGTTTCGATTATTATAGGACAATGCTAAAAAATATAAGTTTTGCAGTAATAACATGTAACAATTTTTACGTCTTCATATTGACTTTTTACGATATTTTTAATTAGGTGTAATATGACTTGATTGTAAACAATTATGTAATTTCACTTAATATTTTGTATTGACTTGGTCAGAAATGTAGGAAAAATAGTGAACCTCATGTCACAAGGTCTTGTTCAGATATGAAATATAAGATAATTATAAGAAGTTCCTAATTGAAACCTTTTAAAAAGAAATTGTTGGCATCTCTCACAAGAACGTTGATATGTGTATGGAAAAAACTTACAATTTAGAAACAGTTATTTTTCCTGAAAAAAAAAATTTCTTTTTACTGCTATGAAAAAAACGGTGAAATTATTTCCATCACGATTTGGGACAAATTCACAGATACTGATATTTTTTATATTCAACTGAGAGTATTTTCGGGGGTAGATAATTAAAGATACAAAACTTACAGATAATTAGTTACTCGCTTGAAACACTGAGAATTTTGTAAAAGAAACTTTGAGTTTTAGAAATTGTTTTAAAAAAAATGACGCTTTAAAAAAACATTTTGAATAAAGAATCCTTCTTTTTCTTAATTTTGATGAAATGTAAGTGATGTTATAAAAACCATCAACATGGTTGAAAGGGAGTTTCTAATTTTTCGTAAAATACTTAGTTCTGTAGTTTTTGAAATCTGTCCATAAATAACTCTTGGTTTTTTATCTGGTTTTAAATCTGTTTTGTCTCAAACAGTAACGAAAATCTTCACTGTTTTTTCCATAACAATAAAATGAAATTTTCAATGTTTTTGTAAGGAATAATGACACTCTTTGTAAAAAATTGCAGGTTATCTGGCACATTTCTGAAATTATCGCAATCGAGGGACATTGCGGTTTTCATCCAAAGCGATGCTACCAAAAGTCGCTTTATCTAACGAAACGAAATAATAACGAAATCCCGTGCCAGCTTCGGTGGATACGAATTAAACGTTACCAAACTCTGGGCGATTACCTCCCGAAACGACATTCTGTTATTTAATTACAAGCAAGCGTTGATGACAGCCGTGGCGCGGCGCCGTTTGGCAATAATAAAACACCGACGACGCCGCGGTTGTAACAGAATGGATTTCCAAAGCGCCCCCGTTGCGCAATGGAAGCTACAACGAATCATATCGAATCGATCCTTCCAAGATTGCGTTTCTTCGTCAAAACAATTTCGAGATGAATGTTTCATTACGCCAGGCTTGATTAAATATTTGATAGGCTTCGGATTTGCATGAACTCTGAGTCTGGATTTCACTGTTCCTGTGAATTACTGCATGAACATAAAATATTTATAAGCTTCAAATTTCATTTTAACTGTCCACCAATCAATAAAGGAATTTCCAAGTCCCCATGTTGCAGTCCTGCTCGAATTCGTCCAAAATTTATTATCCCTCAAACGCGAACGGGTTTCCGAGACTTTCTTCCAACAATTTATGAAATGATTCGGGACGGGAAAAAGGGAGAGGAAACGATTCTTTCCGCGAAAGGCGCGCTCTGGAAAATTAGCATCGATAAATTTTTCCGCGCTTCGTTCCGAGGCGGCTGCGGGATCGCGTTCACGAAATGACACCGTGATGAATAGGCCGCTGCTTCGAGAATTATTTCTTATTTATCGCGCCCGGGGCTCGAGCCTTTGTTTGTGCGCAGGAAAAAATTGAGCGATTCCCGTGGGAGACCGATGTTGCCTGGCTTGGAAAAAATTTCTTCATCAGGTGGAAAAAGTGTGTCGGATTAATTATTGAAAAATTCAATGAGTTTCGCGGCGAAGGGGGTTCGGGAGATTGAGAAATTATTCGGGGGTGACGACACGGCGAAAATTGTCAACGCGCGAAAAGACTGCGCGACAATTATCACGGTGTTCACAATTGCAATTTGCGAGTGTCTGGAAACGGTCTGGAATTACTCAACGAATCGTTGTAACTTTTAACTACCAGTCTCGAAAGAGCTGGAGGCTCTGCGCGATTTTCGCGGGGACAAAGATGGGATGTGGTTTGTTTTTTTATTATTGGTTTTTTTTTTTATTCGGTTCATGCCTGATTTGGCCCCCTTTTAGTCACGACGAAATTGAAGAGATGATTCAATCTTATAATCAAAAATTTTATTTTAGCAATAGGATAAAAATAGTCTCTAAGATTTCGTTGTTTCTGGTTTATCTTCTACGATTAATTCAATTTTTTTGAGCATCCCAGTGTTATGATGAAGAAAAATGCCTCTTTTTCATGTTTGAAATAAATCAAGTGTATTATTTAACTTTTTCGTTCATCATACTTAATAAGTATTTAAAAATATCATAAGAATAAATTATCTTATATGATTATAATAAATTACTATTAATTTAAATTTATTTTAATTCGTTTAGCAATTTATTTTAAATGTGTGAAAATTCAGATTTAACATACAATTGCAATAATTTATACATTATTGAAATTTTACCGAAAACCTAATTCAACAACTAAGAAACACCGATGTAAGCTGCTATAAAGAAAAACCTTCATGAAAATTTTATTCCACCCTATGGTTAGCCTTCTGCCCTCTCCCTAACCTTCAATAATTTTATTTACTACCCACCATCTTACTTCCAAAACACATGAATATGCAGCGTTTACTCCTGATCGGCAACTCACGTACAAGAAACCCAGTTATTATTTTATGCAAATCAATAAAATCGTGATTTCTATGAAACTACCTCAGAAAAGGCAAAAATAATTTCTACTATTATTCTATTATATAAAAAATTTCAACCTCATACACTAGGATATTATCATTTTGATTTTTTTAATAATTATCATTTCTTATTTCACTCCGCTTAAATATTAAACATCAATATAGTATTTATTGTCCGCTCCTTTAATTTTCATACTGTCCAAATTTCCTTTACAACGATCACTTCTGGAGCCAATTTTTAATAAAAACAGCAATTTTTTCTTTTACTAGCTTTCGGCATATATTTTGCTGTTTTTATTAAAAATTGGCTCCAGAATTGATCGTTGTAAAGAAAATTTAGGCAATATAAACATCAATATCTTAAAATATAAAAACTTCATCCACTTTTATATCATGAATTGTACTCGATTTTATTCATTATAAAATAAATAATATTTATTTATTTATTATAAAATATGAATTTTATGATAATTCGTGTAATTTATTATTCTCTGAAAAAATGTATTCATTGTAGAATAAAATTGAATAAAATTCATGACATGAAATTGGATGAAGTCTTGACATTGCTCTGAGTGATTGAAGAGATTTATATTTAAATTTCAATTTATTTAATATTAAATAGAATTTGAAACATTTACTCTTATTATATAATACACAATTAATATGTAAAAAAAAAAAAACATTTTTTCTATTACTTATTATTACACTGGTTAAAAAAAAATTTTTAATGCTAGAAATAGTGAGGTATTGGCGAGAATCTTGAAATCAGTGGAGAGATATTCGTGAGACTTTTTTAAACTATGATCTCGAAAGTTGTCTATTGTAAAAAAATCAATGAATGTTGATTTGTCAAACTAATAATGATTGGTAGTGATTTTAGAGAAATCAATTTCTGTTCTTGAAGACTAACATTCATTGGTTCATTTCACTGATAATAACATTGGGTCTCAAGCATTGTGCGATACATTGCATTAAAGTTCAGTTGTAATTGATATGAAGTATAATTTTTGTAGTAATTTTCTAAAATACACAAATACTATTTTATACTTTTATTTCAATGTAAAATATTATCATAAATGACAGCACTCTGCAATGTAACATTGACAACATAATATATCGAATTCATTTATCTATAATAATATTGAATAATTTTTATACACATGAATATCATGATTTTGAAACAATTCATTCTAGTATATTCAACTTTTAACCAAATATAACATTTACAAAAGAATGATATATTATGTATGAATTATGTATTGAATGTTATATGCGATATTTTCATCATCATATACATGATTTATTATTATAACAGGTATATTTAATTTAAATAACTGTTATATCCATTATATGATATAATTTTTTACGTCTATAACATTACACTTTATTGCAATGCATTATATTGTAAATGAATTCGAAACTTTAAAGTCGATAAAATATCAATCATATAATAATGAATGATACGTAAAAGTAATATAAAATCGATGATCCTGAGAGCTAAGTGTAATTTATTATTGTGATAATTATTCAAGCTGTAGGCATGAGTAGTTGGTTAATTGGAAAATCTGGTTTTGTGATGATGATAATCAACTTTATTATTTATAGTTTTTTTTTCTTTGGACAAATTAGGATTTTCGTAGAAAACCGTAAATGTAAGGTCGAAAGCTTGTAGAAAATATAAAAATAATACATTTGTTTTAAGGAAATAATCTTTAACTCATTCATGAATTCTACTCGGCACCAATAATATTCAATTTTTAATGAGTAAATATCATGTTTTTCTTCTACTTTCTTATTTCAAAGTTGAATATTTGAATTATGTTGTCAAAGATTTTATTGTGTTCCATCAATACCTATATTATATTATTCACACATAATAATTACACATTTCATGATTAGTGCGAAAAAATTGTCCTAAAGCTTGGAAAATTATCAAAAAAGAAAAATTAACCCTAATTTATCAAAAATTCACAGTCTTCCCTTCCCCGGGAAACTATCGTTGAATATAATTTGGATTAAAGGACCACGCGACAGAAAACTCAAAAAAACAAGCAACCCAAGATCAAACCACCCAAGAAACGTTTACTGAACGGATTCGGAAACTTCGGGCTGGCAACTGTACAAATGCCAAGAGCGTTAGTCTATTCATGCAATAAACTACAATCACAAATTTCGGAGTCAAATAGTTTCGGCGTTTCACGCCGGAATGTCGCAATTTCGGCTCACGGAAGGGGCGTGTGCACGAAAGAGGGAAGATAGTCGCGAGGGGAGGAAATTCTTCCACACGAGGAGACGCGGGCTGCGGCCCGTGGGTGAGACGAGGATCGAAGTATCTAGGCAAAACAACGGGGGCCGGAGCAGGGCCCTCGCTAGTCTAATGAACTTACAATAATTGCCAGCCATTGATCTATGGGCCAAAGAGTTGTATTCGCGACCGTGGCGTTACCTACCCTTCCCTTCCCTTCTGGCCCTTCTTCTCACCAATCCTTTCCCCCAACCCCTGCCCTTGTCCCAGCCCGTTCTAATGTTACACCAGCGAGAGGGGGATGGGGTACATTGCAATGGCATTAAAGTAATTCTGGGCGACTAACGCCTGCCGAGGAAATGTTGTCCCCAGAAATGTTGTTTCCGGTGGCGCCTTCGTCGTCGGGAAATTTGGACGAGGTGAATTTCTTCCCGGTGAATGAATCATCTTCGAAAGACACTTTTTTGACAGTATCATATGGTGATGTTTGAAAGGTGGAAAAATAACGTTATGAAGAATTTTTTTGATTGACAGGTGAATTTTTTGGAAATGTTTTGGCAGATTTGTTAGTTTGATGAGTGATTCTTGTTTTATGCAGTTTTAGTGGTTTTTATTTTAGAAATTTGAGAATCTATACTGATAATTTCTAATTCTAAATGACTGTTACATCATATGTTCGCTAAAGTATCTGTATGGTTTTTGGTTTGCACGCCATATATTTTTCATTTTGTAGTAGTGTCGTTTCAAGTATTCAATGGTTGAGATGCTTCAATACTTATTTTGAATGGAATGTTTTTATATTTTGATTTTGATTTTTATTTATTTGAAATTTTTAGTATGTATTGGAACTATAATTAGCGTCGTTAGAAGATGTTTCTTCTGCTCCATGAATTGAAACTATTCTCGCTGTTATTAGTGATGACAAATGTTGAGAAAATTAGTTCTAGATAATTATCTCTATTCTTGGACTTATATCCACTGATATTATTGGTAATATCCATGAAATGTTTTGCATTGTATACAAGGGTGTTACTTACTTAGGCGATATCTAAAATTCTTCCATTTTGGGGCTTAGAATAGGTCAAGATACTAAAAAATTTGTTTTTCAAGTTTAAAGCGTATTGGACATGATTAACACATGCTACAAAACGACTGAAGTTTCAATGGAATTTACATGTAGTTTTTCACACATTTTGTTCAAAAACTCATCACTTGTGCAAAACCTATAATAAATATTTAAAACAAGGCATAGTTTGAGTGTATAATGTTGCGTCAAAGACCAAATTTTTCTGGATTTTTCCATCGTTGTAATCTATGTTTCACAAACATTTTAAAAAGCCAAACATGTACATTTTGGTGCTTGTAAAAGATAGATAACAGCGATAAAAAAATCTAGAAAAATTAGGTCTTGAACGTAACATTATACACTCAAACTATGGCAAGTTTCCAACATTTATCATAAGTTTTGCCCAAGTTATGAACTTTTGAACAGAATGAATGAAAAACTGAATGTAAACCTCACATAAAATTTCATTCGTTTTGTGGCACGTGTTAATCATGTCAGATTTGCTTCAAACTGTACAAAAATTTTTTTCAATATTTTGAATAATTTGTTTCAATCATTATTTATTTTGCCAAAATAACTGATACCCAAGATACATGCAAACACAATTTAGTGATGACAAATATCAGGAAAAAAATTTGAATTCATTGTTGTACATTAAATAGTATATTTCTTAACAGGCATGGATATGCGAATTTGGCGAAACGGAGAAATTACGGTCCGAGGCGAAGCCGAGGACTGTAACTCGTTTTGACTATGAGCACATCCGTGCCTGTTACGAACGATATTTTATGTACCGAGGGCATAGAAAACGCGTTTAGAGATCTCGAGCTGGCATAGAAACGCGTTTTCTATGCCAGAGGTACATACAATTATTTTTAATTATAACAATATCAAAACAGATTCTATAGATATTTATGGAACTGATGTCCTAGCTGTAGAGTTTTGAATGTAAAATCAATGAAGTCATGATTAAAAACTTTATACTAGTAACAATGATTTGTTCATTGAAAATGACGGCATCAACAATGCTTGGTTTCAAGTTCGATCTAGTTAATGACCAACCAATTTTTGAAATTGGTTGAAAGTAAGCTAGCGCATCGAACAAAAAGTTTCTTTTAAGTCCTTTTTCTTATACAAACAATCATTTATTTAAAATGTTTTCCACTCAATATTTGCTTAGAACTAAAATCATGAAGGGTATAATTATTTCATAACCAGCTCCTTTGGTTTTTAAAAATATTACTATCTTCAGGTAAATTTGTTTCTGTTTAATAGATGTATATAGCGATTCTTCATGGAAAATTCTAGTGGACAAATTTTTAAATGAAAATCAAATGAAAATACAAGTTTAGATCCTGAAAATATAAAATTATTGTAAAATTTTCAAGCAAAATTTAAAATTTGATTTTGGTTTCATTTACTTACTAGACAATATATGAGAAATGCAAATACTTTTTATAAAATTAGAAATTTAAACATTGTTGAAATGCCATCTCAAACGAGTTTTATGTTTGAAAAAATTTGTTTTTTAATAATCATAGATAATATGAACACCACAATAGAGTAACAATATAATTAAGATTATTATCATTTTCTTTACTACTTACTGTTTTACGTTGTCTATCAAGATAAATAATTATTTTAGACTGCCTTATTGTTTTGATTACACAAATATGTGGAATCGCACCCAAAGTTAGCATTTTTAGAAAAATGGAACCCGATGTGAAACGAAAATTGTAAGACACAGTGTTGTAGGTATTTTCTTCCCATTTCAAGCAAGCTTCACAAATGCGGCAGAAACATCCTATTTTCATATTCTTCTTTTACATAGATTTAAAAGATCGAAGTTATTTCATGGCTTTGTTTAACCATCCTCGTTTAAACATGCTAACATCTTCTTTCTTAATATCATTCGATGAATTAAATCATGTTCCCATCAATCTCTAGTTTTTTTTGTGTCACATTACATTCATAAAGTGTATTTCATTTTGCTTTTCTTTTAAATCGCTTATGAAAATTTTTATTTTAAAATTCATGGTATTGTCAGTATGCATAGACATGGTATATGTAAATCACTTACATCAAAATAATTCACGAATACCATAATAAAAAATTTTGAATCGACGTATTAGTATGGGAAAATGGAAATTTCGTAAATATGAATCTCTTGAACTTACTGCGAGGATCATGACTAGGTATGCATTATGATACTTCTCGATGATAATAAAAAAAGTGAAGGGCCAAATCAGTGGCGTAGTAGAAAATTTTTCCGGGGTGTTCTGAAGGTTGTCAGATACCAAATTTTCCTAAAAAGTGTTAAAAACAATTGAAAAAAATTATTTCGGGGGGGGGGGGGTTGTCCCTAAACCCCTCCCCCACTTCTACGTCACTGGGCCAAATAATATACATCCTTATCGTCAAGAAAATGTTTTGTAAATATGAATTTCAAGAAGGTTAGAAGCATATATCTAATTATTGAAATAGTTAAAGTTCTTTTTTTTTAATAAAATTATGAACTTCGATTTTCAGTAATAAGACTCATTTTTTTAGTTTATAATAAGAAACATTGAAATTTTAATATTTTAGTAGAAAAAAAAGAAAAATCAGGTATTCAGTGTTTGGGGCATGTCACCGACCTCGTTTTCAAAATACTGTAAAGGTCTGGAGACGAAGAGCAGCGACAGTAATTGCTTCGATACACATGCCAGCGGGGACAGGATAGTGGCCCGGGGCGTCGCTTGATTATTTTCCGCCAGCTCGTTCATTCAGGTGGAGCGTGCGAGGCGCGCTGAGGTTCAATTGGAAACAGCAATCACTGCTTGCCCGTATTCTGTTCTCTTCTCTGCAGCGGCGAACTCCAATAATAAGCTTTCTCCTGTATTGCCTCCTCTCGTAACCCCCTGGATTTCCCGACCAACCCCCCGTTGCACCAATGTACGTCCCCGGTTTTCTTCCACTTTCCATCGCTCCTCCAACGATCCTCTTTTCTCCGTACCCGCCGCTTTGCTTCATCCCTACACAACTTTGTGTTTGCCGATCCCAGTCAGGTTGAGTCTCCGGATACACCGCCTTATCTATATTCCGACGTCGCCGAAGCTGCTTGGCGTTCCCGTCGAATGCGGAGGATTATGTGTTTTCACAATTTACGATTCGACTATGTTTGTATTTGACATCATTCGGAAATTGGTGGATTCGAATTATTCAATGTTCTCACCAGGCCATAGTAAAAAAAAAGAAAGAATAACAAATTCTCTTCAAAACTGATGAAGCACTGGCTAAAAAGTGTGCAATTTTTAAGGAATTCTGTAATTGTTCTGATTAAAATTCAATCCGATTAAATTATTATACTATAAGATGTTGTAACGGATCAATGTATATATGTCTTGATGGTAGTTTCCATGGAATTATGTACAGTCGATATAATAGGGAATTTTGATATCGAGTGGATAAAGTTGGATCGATATGGGCCACATCGATAGGTATCGATTCTTGTTCCGCTTCTTCTTCTTCTTCTTCTTCTTCATCTCCGAAAATTAGGCGTCTCTGACCGCCATTACTGCATTTGATCACTTTGGCCTTATTGTATGTCACAGAAGTGTTACAATAAAAAGTCTTTATATTATCGATATTGAGTGCGGAAATCTTATTGAAAAAGGTTAGAATTTTATTCTAATTCGTTTTTTGTCGTGAGTTAGTGAATTTTTTGGCAATAAAATGTATCGTTTCGTCCGGAAAAGTATTTCCGCGATTCGTTATAAGGGATAAAAACGAGTCCAGGAGTGCGAGATTTCAGGAGGTTGCGCGAGGATTTGGCTTGTTGCTGTTTTGTGAATAGTCAACATTTCGATTTTCAACGCTGTTTTGTACCTGTTCCTTGGAAGATTTGAGTCTTTTCTTGGGTTGGTCGAGAGGAAGTCGTGCGTCTGGGATAACTCCGGGCAAAGTATCCTCGTCATTAACCTTGATAAGATAAGGATTTCATTTATTTTGAAATTATCAATGAAGGAAAAAAGAAATAATGTTCATGATTGCTCGACAATTTTTGTGATTGGTTGATAGTTTTCATGATTGGGCCGACAATGTTGATGATTTATTGATAATATTCATGATTGAATCGACAATGTTTATGATTGGGTTGAAAATGTTTATTATTGGTTTATAATATTTATGATTTTTTTTTGTTAGTTAAGATTGGCTATGATAAAAAGTCAATCAAGTAAAGGAGAATGCATTCAAATCGATAATCTCAAAAGTATAAAAAAAAGTGTAACTGCCATAATTCTGCAAATTGTAACAAATACACAAAATGGAAGTTTATAAAAATGTTATAACGTAAAAAAAAATTATTCTTTTTACTCCTTTGCACTCTGCTGCATTTTTCGTTACCGCTTTTGATTGAACGACGAAAAGGGTTAATTGACACAAATGCAAAGTGGATTTTGCAACTGCGGGTGCAATTACACGAGTGGCGACTGTAACCCTTCCACGCTGTTAACGGCACATAAATATATCGATTCAATTCCGTTTCGGCGGAGAGGCCTCTCCGCGATACTCTCGCCCTTCTATAAAAATTTATCGACTGGTAAATTGTTTCGCGTGCGGTGCGCCCAAATAACAAACACGCGGGCTCGGACGCATGGTCGACAGTTCAGGAAAGCGAGGAGATGAAACCTGGGGTCCTGGCATTCCGGAAAAAGTGACCGCTGCTAAGCCTGACCGTGCGTTAATTAACGAAAAGTCATTAAACTTCACGCATGATGGATCCGAATGTCCTTTGGTAGAATTTTTTTTAGGACTTGGATTGTTTGAGAGGGTAGAATTGTTGTATATGAAATTGATTCATGTTATTGAGGTGAAGGGAAGAGGAAAAGGGAAGTAAATATTTACTTATAGCATAGACTTATACAACAAGATTTTTATACTCCTCGGATTTTGTGTTAATGAATCGGAAGCTGACATTTTTATATAAAGGGATTTAGGCTGTACGGAAAAAACTTTTTTCTTCAATTACTAGTTTTTATTTGATATCTCTTGTCAAATTTTTTTATCGAATTTATATGTGATAAAAAATTGAAAATAATTTTTTATTTTCAAAGATTTGTAATAATTAAGGCTTGTAGGTCAGGAGGGATTTAAAAAGTTTAAACCTCTACTCAAATTGGGTTATATTGACTACTTTTTCAAGTCAGAATAAAAAAAGTTGAACAAAAAAATTCAAAAACAAAAAAAAGTAAAAAAAAAATTAGGTTACGAAGAATAACAAATAAAGTAGGAAAAATTAAAATAAAAAAGGAATAAGTAAAAAGTAAAATCAAAAATAATTAGGTTATAAGTAAACATGAAAATTGTAAAAGAAGTAAGTAAAAATATTCAAAAATAAACCCTCTCAAACTCAGATGGCATGAGAAATGATTTCATGTAAGTCCCTTAAGTTCGGCATTATTCACAATTCCCAACTTCACTGACTCAAAAAAAACAATGATCCTGGCATAACAATAATTTTTTCTTTTGTCAAATTCTAATTATGAATATATAACTAGAATAACTTTGAAATTGAGAAAAATAGATAAACTATTTCCACCCACGAGTTGCAGTGAACTATGTAGAAAAATAAGAATCTACTAAAATGTTTAAAACTAAAAAACTCTGAACTTTGGAGCATCGGATTTGAAAAATTTGCAAATACCCAAAAAAAAAACCAGACATCCTTCAAATCATACAAACTGTCAAAATATCGAAACCAATTAAATTATATGATAGAGCTGTTTCATGAAAATATAAGTATATACTCAATATCTTTAAAACTTTGAATGCTAGCGCGACAAATTTTAAAAATCGTACACTAATCTAAAGAAATACTAAAAAATTTATGAAAATACCTCGGAAAATGCCATGAAATGCTACAGAATCCTAAAAATACTTGAAAAATATGGAAGTAAAAGGAATCAGTATAACACGAAAAATCCCGGTAGATAAGATTTGCCCATAAATCTAATTACAAAAAAAAATTGGAATTGGAGTTTTAGAGCGTTGCATTTCAGACATATATATGTAGCAATCAACAAAAATATTATGAATCTTGAGAAAAATTCAAAAATCTAACTAGATTTCATAAATGCTAAATAAAGCGAAAAAAATCAGAAATCTTAAAATGCTCAGAAACTATACAAATATTTTTTTCTCAAAAATTTATTTAACTTTTATGTCTAGAGCATATAATTCTTGTAATCAACTTAGCGAATCATCAAAATATTAGATATTTTTTCGATCGTATAAATATAGTGAAATCCGAAAAAAACAGTTCTGGAAATATGCAAGCATCATACACTGTTTTCGAAATAATAAATTAATATACTTGTAGTCACTGAATTTTTTATATTAGAAAATCAAATACCAAAAGTCCAAGAGGTGATCTAAAGAAATACAAGGTATCCTTAAATTATCAGAAAAAAACTATTATCCTTTATTCTCAACTTGAACAAAAAAATTCTAGAAACTAGTAAAATTCTTAGTATCTGTGTATAGATCATTTTTTTAACAATATATAAAAAAATAGAAGATTTTCAGGACTTTGATTCCTAGGATATCAAATTATAGAAAGCTACGTGTAGAAATCAGTAATAAAATCAGGGAATACTTCAAGTTATGTAGATAATGAAGAAACGTAAAAAATACTGTAATTTTGGAAAAAAATCTGAACCTTATCAGTGACTTGAAAATCACGAAAATCGCATTCCATTATAATAAATATGTATCTGAAAAAAGTGCGACTTTGGGCTCTAAAAAATGTGTTATTCGAAAATCCTGAAATGCAAAAAATTGAAAAACCCTTCTCTTGTAATCTTTCTTTAAAGGGTTAAAAATGATGAAATCCCAAACAAATGCCTATGAATTTTTTAAAAACACCTACTGCAATTTTTTTCTGCCAACGCC
This sequence comes from Platygaster robiniae, assembly GCA_028476575.1. Lineage (NCBI taxonomy): Eukaryota > Metazoa > Arthropoda > Insecta > Hymenoptera > Platygastridae > Platygaster > Platygaster robiniae. Next base: position 12,767,686 of record CM052018.1, read on the forward strand.
CATGGTACAAAGTAATTATGTTGAGTCTCTAATTCTTAGTTACCATCACATACCCCAGTTGGGACATTATACTCGAGCATTGTTTATACGTAAGAACAAAACTCGGAATCCCAAAACGCTCCAACAAAAACCATCTATACATTCGCATAGAAAGGAGCCTCGAACAAAGTACGAATTGTTTACATTCCACTCCAATACGCCCTCGACCAACCGACCATAATAACACGAAGCCAAACAGAGGCCAAATTTCAAGGCTCATTCAGACTTTCCGCAAAAGCGAATCCACAGCAGCACGGAAACAAATCGCCCGAAAAGAATCATCGACAACTTTGTTATCGGGTCGAGGGCCCCAGGAGCATGCAGTGAAATTCGGGCGAAAATAGTTAAGCGTAGTGCGGACGACCGAGGGTGTCTACCAATTATACAGACAACTATTGTGCGGCTCTCATTAAACGACGCCAACAAATTCGATTACTTCTGGTTCGAAATTTTGCCGCTCGGTAAACGGCGCGCTGGCCCCGAGTGCTACGTATCGGCGACCCTTCGTTCCTCGAGGAGGGTCGGAATACGCTTGAGACTATTTTCCTCGGCTCGAAGAGCGCCCCCGCCGAAAATTTATTTTATGGCTAAACACAAAATTAGTGAACGCTCCAGGTTGCGGTGCTCCCGGCATCTCCGAATGGATCATGGAAAAAGGAAACGCGATCCAGGCCATTATCGGTTTCAGCGCCGTAAACTCGCCCCGAAAACAACGCCAAATGAAGTCGTTGCAGTTCCTTCGTCGGCGACGGGGAAATTGGTGGTTGGTGTGAATATTTTGTTGAGCATTTTATTTCGAAGGTGAGTAGACTAGCATAATTGTTTTATAGAAGTCTTGCTACTCGATTTATTTTTCAGGAACTGCACTTTAATGTGTAAAAGTATAAATACCAATTAATGAAGTTTTTTTCATTTTCAAAATGTCACGAATTAGTGAAACTTATTTTCCAAATTATATTTCAAATTTCATGCATACAGACTCAACTTTAAACGCAGGTTGATTAGTGAAATACTAAAAATTAAAAATAATCGGTCATGTTTAAATGTTATGAGTGATTCAGATAAACTTAGTAGTTATTCATTTAAAGGGAAAAATTTGAAATTTTTTTAAGGTTCCGGAAATTGGATCTGGTTGGTTTTCAATTTCTTTCGATTTTTGAGTGATTATCTTTAGTTATGTTTGTTTTTATTTTTAGAAATGTGGTATTTTCTTGTTTTTCAATATATATGTTATCTTTTCGTAGTGGATCCCTGTGATTATGTCGCACGAGTTTCAGTAAGTTCTCGCCTTCTGGCGAGGGAACACCAGTTTTTTGACGCTGTGTCTTAATGTTGAGATAGAAAGAAAGAATTATTAAATTATCTTGTGATTAAACTTTCGTAGGTGAGAGACAAGTGATTTTTATTATATTTTATGATTTTTGTAGATAGACGTTCTGAATGTAATTTTTGTTAATTTTGTTAAGAGAGATTATAGACCCTGATGATGTTCAAGAATAAATGAACGAAACTTTGATCAAGTAATAAAATGTTTATTTAATGGTCCATGTGCTGTTTCCATCCCCTACTTCTGTATTGAAAATTGGAAAGGAAGACAAATTGTTTTGATATCGAATTAGACTCAACTTATTCGGAAATTTTTTAATTACCAAATGGTAAATGTTTTTTGTAGACGATTTTCAGAATCGAAATTATGCAAATTAACAAATGAGATTTTTTAATTGTTATGTTCTTGATGTTTTTTTTATTAAAAAACCTCTAAATTCGAGATATTTTTAGTTTTCTATGTGAATTTTATTATTTGAGATATGAACAGTAAATTGATTTACGGATAAATATCTTACTATTGTGCAGATAAAACTTTCAACTAATAAATGAACTAATACAACTTACGTTCAAAATACGTTTCTCAACTTTTCATCATACAGACTCATGACCTTAAGAAATTTGCCTGCTTTGTTTATTACAATTCTTTTTCGATATTCCTTAGAATTTTAGTCATGTTTTAACATAATTTAAAATTGACTACTTTCGTTCCTCAGGTTCCAAATTTTGTTCGAAAACTTTCAAATGCATCCGTATTTTAAAAGGCATAGAAAGATAAAATAAAAATTTTTTTTACGTTTGTATGAAATTTTTGTTTCATTGTCTCAACTTTTCTAGTCAGCATATTGGCAAATCATGTCATTTTGAGAATATAGTATTCCGTTACTGATATCATTATGATTTTTACTAATTCGATGAACTAGTAGAAGGCATTATGAAAATCGTCTTTAAACTTTTAAAAATACGGACTCACAAAATTTGGAAGTTTGTTTGATTTGTTCGATACTATTCTTTTTTGATAATCTTCAGTTCTCGCGTCATGTGCAAATATAATTAAAAATTGACAATTTTTGTTTATGATGCTGTACAATGTAAAAAATGTCAGTAATTTTAATAATCAGTATAAAAGTATTTTATACGTAGCTGATATATAGCATGTGAATTTGTACAATAAACTAGAAGGAAAAAAAAACATTGGAAAAAGTTTCTCAACTCTTTCTTCGATTCATTGCAAAAATTATAGTAAAATTATCAATCAGTATATGTAATATTTGACATTATACATTATATATTATACTTATATACATGTATGTAAAAATTGCAGTAACTTTTTTTTGACAATTCCAGGAAATTAATAAATTTCAAGCAATACTTACTGTTAATTTTCAGTAATACGTTTATGCAAAAGAATTTCCAAGATTCTTTATTAAAATCTGTAGTACAATTTCTATCAGTGCATATTTTTGTTCGAAGGCCTTCAAATTCATTTATGTACCTATGTAGAAATAAAAAGAGATACAATAGGATTCTACTTCCATTTACGCATTAAATTTTTGTCATTTCCAATTTTCCTCGTTGATTTATTTACGAATTGTTGTTCTTAAAATTTTGCAATTACAATTTGTTATAGTTGAATATATTTTGATTCTCATGAGTTCGTAAAATTAGAAAAAACAACTATAATTTTTTTTTTCAAATTTGAACCATATGAATTTACAAAACCTCATATTTATTTTCTCACTTCTAAGAAATATCATATATTTAAATAAAGTTCAATCAGGATTTGAAATATATTTTCTGTTTGCTGGTTCAAGGATGTTTGGAAATCCAAGTATGAGAAAATCTACTTACAGTAGTTAAAAGATCCTCAATTTAAAACATCATTAAATTTTCGATAATAATGCTCATAACGTTTTTAAGGTTATCTACTGATTCACAATTATCTTCACTGACATGCTTGTAACATCGTTTTGTATGAAAAATTGCAGTTTTTGTTTTATTTTTACGGATTTGCAAAATTAACTTTGTATTATAATTTATTTTTACGGATTTGCAAAATTAACTTTGTATTATAATTTATTTCCTAGCTTTAGAGCATATAAACTCACATGATAAAACATTTGTCTCATTTATTTATGTGTATTCTTTTAGATTATCTTAATTATTTTTCACCATTACCAGTCCATGTATTTCTTGTAAAGAAAGAGATAGATGTTAGAGTATTTTTGATTTTTGACATTCTTGCAGTTTGTAAGTACAAATAATTAATAAAAATTAAACGATTTTTCTTATCAAACTATCCACACTGCCTAGACAGTAGAAATACTACAAGAGTGGTCTAAATTCTCAAGTGTCAAAACTGAAAAATAATACAAAAAATCTAAACTCTCAAAACTGATCATAATATTATACCTCTATCTTGAGTGCTCAATTTTTTCCAAACATGGTTGTGAATATTTTGTATAACTTCAGCCTTATATTAAGTGTAAAAAATATCTCTAATCCTTTTATTATCCATCTACTGTTCATGCGCCTTTCTGTTATAATTAGTCAGTAATGAGCGCATAATTTACGTTTCAAATAAATCATTTTTCATTGATAACGAGGTAACGAACATAACTGAATCCGTGGAAAACATAACCGAGAGAGCGCGAGAACTGGCGAACATTAGTCTCTATAGCAAATTAAATAACCGAGAAACAATAATTTTTTCATTTAATACAAAGAAAACTTAAAATAATCTCCTAACCATCTATTCTGAAAGAAATCATAATTCACCATAAAAATCAATAACTTCCATTGTCTGCACAACAACATAATTTTTTGCAGGTCCCAATATCTATGAAGACCATACTATTACGAAAATCACTTGTCCATGGCGCAATTAAATTCCACAGTAAAAAGTGTCAAGTTAATGAGGGGACAAACCGTTAAAATAACCCTTCTAAAACAGTCTTTTTCCCTCACGACTCCTATACACTTTCGACAACTGTAAAACCTGTTCTTGTTTTTTTTTCTCCCTTTTTTACCCTTATATTCCTACTCGTGTGTTCGCGCGTTCATAGAGATAATCCGAGGGGTAGGAGTAACAATGGCAAAGGAGTTGGAGGGGGAAACTCGGGTGGGTATGGAAACTGGCGAGCGGACTCTTAAAATGTTATGACGTGGAACTTGTGATTTCATGGAACATTTAATCACCGTATCGGTAAACAACGGGAATTAGGGTTGTCGGCAGTTTTTAACCTTCGCTGATTATTCGAACTGCTTTGCTCGATTTGAGTTTGTCTCGAATTGTACGGCAATTCCATGGCAATTCAGGGATCATGAGAGAATTTCGCACAGTTTAAACACAAAAAAAATTAAAATTTATTTTTTTTTGTAGAAAAGATAAAGAATATCAATACATGACCTTTTGGCATCGTTCAGGATAGAAAAATAAAAGCACTTCTCTTTATTCCTGTTTCCTCCTTATTCCATTTTGTCTTTGTCAACTTCTAAGATCCTCATTAATTACAAGTTCAACGAATTAGAATGTATTGTGTAAGTTAAATGTGGTTTCTTTGCTTTTACAACGGGCAACTTTCTCCGACACGATACGATATAAATGCATCCGTGTTGTAAAGAGCGTCTTTTAGGACAGTCGGATGTTGTGGTCTCGGGGAGAAGCCACCCCTGTATAGGTGAGAGACGGGGTGCCGCTCGTTCAAGTACCCACCACCACCTAATGGCAGAGTTCTCCACTCGAACTCTCGGGAAACTTTGCAGACAAATACAGAAATATTTTGCAATGGAAACACGTCCCTCAGGAATTAAACGTTCCGGAGGTATTTCGCGCACGCGATGAAAAATAATCCCGTTTTTTATCCTTTTCCTTTCTTCTTTTTTTCCGTGCGCGACGGAAGACGATGAACGGAAACGGTTTTTCCGAGCGGCTAATTTTTACTTTCCCCGTCCAAGCTGACGAATGAGTTCGGGAGAAAAAAACCACGGTGAGGAATTGGTTGGGGCAGTTGTTACATGGTAACGTAGGCTAGGAGTGTAAAATATCGATACTATTGATGAGATTTTTGTAATGCTAATTGTAAGTGTCAATGATATTGGTGTTCAATAATATAATTTTTCATTTAATGACAAATAACAAAAATATAATATACGGAGAATAAAGAACAAAATGATATGAATAATGCACGAAGAATATAAATTCATTAATAAATACGTAAAAATTATCAAAAATATAGCGTCTGTCTAGGTGACATAACAAACAGCTACATGTAAGTTTTCAAAGTAGGTAAAATTCTGAGTTACTTATTCTTCTAGCTCAAAAATAATAATAATTCTGCCTTCAGAAGAATTTTTTCTTGAACTTGATTTTTTTGAAAAATATTTGGTAAGATAACGTAGAAAAAAGGAATTAGAAAAAATTTGGAAGACGGTTATTTGAAAAAAAAGGATCTACAAAAATAATAAAAATCTAGAAATTATTAAAACTATATAATAGATTTCTGGAAGTCATTATAAAAACCTATAATTTCTTCTTTATACATTCTTTATAAATTTTTTAAAAGCACACATTTCAAGAAATACTAAAACTACTGAGATTTTTAAAAAGATGTGTTTTCCAAAAAATCTACAGAAATGAAGCTTCAAATTATAGAGGATTGAATTTTCGAAAAGTTAAAAAGCAATCTAAAGAAATACTTAAAATCTATGCAAACGCGAGAAAATTATTCATAGGATAAAAAAATACGAAAATATTAAACATCTATACACGCGAAAAACTTAAACAGATCTGATTTTCTCAGAATTCTGTGAAACTATTGAAAAACTATGTGAATTGAATACTGGAGTACAGAATTCTGGAAATTTTTCAGCAATTTACGTAAATACAAGAAATTCAATTACAGACAAAAAGAAAAAAAAATTCGAGAATAACTTGAAATCATTTAATACTTAGACACTATGTAGAGATAATATTCTCAAAAAATTTTGGAACATAGAATTTTGAAACATATTATAATTTCAGAAATTTATAAAAAACCATAAAAATGAATAAAATTTCGTTGAAGCATATAAATGCTAAAAAATACGAAAGAAAGTACTAAAAATTTATGTATTTAAAAGATGCTGTTTTTTCAATAATTAGTCGAAATAATCGACACTGTGAAAATTTTCAATACTCTCACATCGAATCCTGATCGATGATGATGATAAAAAAATTAGAGAAAAAAATTAGAGTTCAAAAATTCTAATAATCAATGAAAAACTGGAATTCTATGCAGCTAAAGTTTTTTTCGAAATCCATAAAAAATTTGAAATTATATTAGAAAAAACAGTAGAGAATCGAATTTTCGACAACTGTGTAGAGACCCATAATAATATAAATAAAACCTTTCAAGTTGTATAAATACTGAAGATATAAGTGAAATACTATCCGTTTTCAAGAAACAATTCCAAGCTTGTGACTTGGAAATCACAGAATTTATATTTCAGTACATTGAACACGTGAATGAAAAATATGTGATTCTGAATTCGAATTCATAGTTTTATCACTTAGAAATCTCAGGATTCTTAAAAATGAAAAATCTTATCTCACCTATCAGAACGTCTTATAGCAAAAACAATAAAACCACAAAGGAAATATGTATTTTTCTGAAAAACACTTTCTGAACATTTTTGTTTCGCCTAACGTTTTTACCTTTTTTTTTATCAAGTTTTTTTTAATTTTCTTTCAGCAGTATTATCGATTGTAATTTATTGAATATACGTATTTGGAAAGATTTATCAAACATGAGGGCAACTTCCTTCAAATTTGAGAAAATAATTCCATATGAAATTTATTAGTTTCCGTGCTGTTCCCTACTCTAAAATCACTGAAAATTAATAACTTTGATTACTGCCCAATCTCAAATCATTCTTCTATGCAACTTGTTCAAAATCCCAAGGTTCACAACAAACCAACATTTCCCCATCTATTAATTCCGCGGAAAAACTCACCCGACCATCCTACACTCCTTCATTACCTCAAACTATAATCTTCAAGATTGCCAGTTCTCCGCGAATTTCCCACGAAATTCAAAATGAAAAGAGAAATCTTTTTTTTGTCACACACGCCCCGATAATGGCTCCATTTGTGAATCGAAAATAAATGTACCCCACGTCGCGAAGTTTCTCGAATTCGAAGAGAAAGACGGGAAAAAAGAGCTTGAGAAAACGCGGACTTTCTATATTCATTCAGAGTCATCGGTTCGGTTTCGTTGAAATAACAGAGATAATCTCATTCATGATTGTAAAAGCACGCTACATAAACAGTCCCTTGACGAGCAACAGCGTGACCGGTAAGGCGACAGCGAAGGTTTCGGTAAAATGTGTGACGGCTCAAGCGACGGCTAAAGTCTCTTTGACTACTCTCTGTAACCATAAACTGATGATTTACGCGGTTCCAGCGGCAGTACACTCGCATTAGTCACATCTCCGCTGATCTTAGCGGCGAATCCCTTTGATTGGTTTATTTTCGCCCGATTTCAAGAGCAATATCTCTTTTCCGCGCGATTTTACGACTCGTTTGTGGCTTTGGTCAGCGTTCCTGTGCTGCTTTCCGACAAATCGTTGTCATATTTTCACATCGCCAGAATTTGATCGTACATTTTTTTTCACAAATAAATAGGCGACGCTGAACGAAAAGTCATACGTCGGTAGATAAATCATGCAATAAAAATGTAACGTGGAGTTGAAGAATAGTTCAATAATAAAAATCCTATTTTTAACGTGTTCATTGACCTGAAATTTTTTTTTTCGTACTTGAGTGTTATCGGTTTTTTTCGTATTTGGACTTTTCTGATTAAACAGCTTTCTGTTAATAGAATCCATGAAATTAATTATTTGTAGTATTTCCTTTATGGTAACCTTTTTCATTTGAAAATTTTATTTTGAGATAATTCATTGGTAGGTTATGCTACGGTAATAATTTGAACGGATGAAGTTGAAATTTTATTCCTTATCAACGTTCTATACCAACTTTAAAAGTAAATTTGATATACAGAAATTTAGGTATAATTTTCATGATTTTGTAAGTTTCTTCTTCTTTAATCAGTATGTTATAGCTACCTATTGTTTTTGCTTAAATTTTTTTTAGAAAGAGTGATCGATATTAAAAAATAGATTTTTTTAAATGTTTTCGAAATTAAAATCCGATTCGTTACACGTCAATTATAGGGAAAAGCAGGACAAAACAAGCATTTTGTAATACGAGTTTCCTGCTTAACTCGATCTTTGACTAGCATTTATGTAAAAGGAAAGAAAATTGTAAATAATTTTTAATAAATATTGTAGTTTTCCTTGAAAAACAAAAAAATCCAAAAACATTTATTTTTCGAAGTTTGATATAGTTGTGTTAGCATGGTGTTCATTTTTTTGATTCACGTATATATGATTACGATATACGATTTTACTTCTTTTTTTTTACTTTTTTCTAAACCTACATAAAAAACATAATTTTTTTAATGATAGCACTGAATTTGAGGAATCGTTATTGGAATAATATATGCGGTCTATTATCGACTTTCTACACTTTTTTTTTAAATTAAAACTACATTTCAAGAATTTGATGATCTCATTCAATGAAACAAATTTTTTGAACTTTTCCAGAAAGTTATCCTTCGTTTTTTTAAATTATAAAATATGTACTTCTAATGTCTATAGACCCCAATTAGTTATTTTAATTATTTTGATTAGATTTATTTTTAAGTGTCCTTTCTTTGGGAGTCTAAGATTGTGTAATTTCATTGATTATTCAAAATCTTTTCCATTAATATTATATAAAATAATGAGATGGTCATTGGAATGAATTATTTCTTATTTCGTACTAAATGTTTCTGTTATTTTTACTTTATAATGCCAAGAAAAAGTTATTCTCCATTTATTTTAAGAATAAAAAAGAGAGTTTTTTTTTAAGACCTCTCATTATTTCGAAACAGTAATAATCAAGATTTGAATACCTTCATTTCGCTTTTCTATCATTCAAAAATTGTTTCTCAATTGTTTACGTTTGCTGTCGTATTTTTCAAAATCGCAGGTTGCTCCTTCCTGAAAAAATTAATATACTTTTTATGTTTCTTTCAAACATTCTCGTGAAAATTTTTGTAACTTCAATATCGTGACAAAATATTAAATGCTTCATATTTTTTTTTTACAATGGACATAACTTATGGCCGATGTCTGATTTTTTGATAGAATATTCAAGATATATTTCAGGATTCTTAAGTTACATTCGAGTCAAAAAAGTTCTATTTTTGATACAAAAAATTACGAGATATTTTATTTACTGTTTTAATTAGTATATAATTCTTCGTAGAGGCTCCTTTCATTTTTTTTGAATTGCAAAATCTCATGCGATCATTTTTGCCGCTAATTTTTTAATCAGTGGGGTTATAATAATAACAATGACATCAATTCAAGATTTCAGCACGTTTTATGCCCTCTTCAGGAACTACACTATAATTTTTTTTTATTTTCTGTCATTGTAATTATAAATCATTACACTTTGCTGTTTATTAAATCTTATACTTGCATTATTATAACGTCAATAGTATTTAATAAAGATCAATAATATAAAGTAAAGCAAAAATACAGAATTACAACACTAAATTAGCAATAAAAAACTTAATACTCTAAAATTACTAGATGTAATCCAACATGTAAGTAACAAGTTTTGTCGAAGTTCAGTAGTGTAACCACAAATCAACCCACAAAAAAACAAAACTGTCTGTTAAAACCACGCTCATCGCAAGAAACTGCCAAGGTATATTTACCCCATCGAAAATGTTTGTCGCGCATGTAATTCCGTTTTAAGATACGATCGTTAATTTCCCGCTCAATTGCTCCCTGAGGCTTCAATGATTTCTTGACTTATTCGCGGGAGGAGCTTTTATTCAATTGCACAGAAAGATTACACGCCTGGGTAGAATTTCCCCGCGAATCCTCTTAGATTGAGGCATTTTTTCCCCCTCAACCCCACGGCCGGTTCTTAATTGAATTTCAGTTCGTTCCGTGTAATTAGCAGTCATTGAGTCCCATGTGCGATACACGCGTCCGCGTCTATCGGGTCCGAGCGCCGCACTTTTTGTCAGTCTGAGAGATCTCTCTGAGCTCGCCGACGCCGGATATTTTCCTCGCGTTCATAAAAGCGACCCGCTCTTTTGCCCCGCGAAAGACGGATTTCCTGCGATCGATGGCGCAAAACTTTGTGGAGCTTTTTTCATCGCCCGGCAAAATCATCGGGATGTCCGAAGAGTGGCCGAAAGTGGACTTTGGGTGTAATTTGGATGTCGCGGAAACGTAATTATTTGCGCTTCTTCTGCAATCATTGATATTTTGATTGAACTCATCAAATAAATCGACATAAATAAAACTTGAATAATTCCTTTTCTAAGTGATTGATGATTTAAATTTTTTTCCATGAGATTTTTCGATCCGTTATTACACAAAATCAATGTATATTTGTTTCTAAAAAACATCGTTTAGCACTATCGACACCAACTGTACGAATACATATTTTTCCAAGCATCAAGCGTGACTGCAACAAGTCATTATTTATCCCCGAAAAGTAACTGTCTGGTGTACCAGAGTCTGGTCAGGCGTAATTTCAAGAGATTAGAATTGTCCCCAAGAATAAACCCTCATATTTCAGACACGCGCGAACACTTACAAAGTCCCGCGTGACGTGGCACCTCCGATGATAGACGTCTCCGAGGCGTAGTGGACGTCGTCACGCTATTAGCGCGCGAGTTAATCGGGGCCGGAAATGAAGTGCGGGATGGAAAGGAATATTAATAACTGAATCTAATCAATTCCAAGGAGCTAAAGTTATCTTAGAATTCTCGCTCTTACTTTGAAGTATCTACCTATTTTATTCTTCTTTTTTTAATTCCTTTCAATCATTTCTTTTTTCATTTAGTAGCAATTTATTTTCATAAATAAAATAACCAACTTATTTCTATAAATATGCATATTTGGTCCTTTTTATTTCTTCTCTTATTCAGCTAGTACTACGTACATCCATTTTTTCGATTTTATATTCCAAATCCTCTGGAAAAATCCCTTCAAAACGATGTTTTTCCCCAACGAATCATAGCTCTCATTGTCAGTCGTGAGTTGCCAAAAACCGCATTGGTGTTTTCGTCATTTTCTCAGACGTAGTGTCGAACAACGAGCGACATCGCTCAGGAATATTTCCTCCTTGTAAATATCGTCTATATTTACGAGAGTTTATATATAGTGGAGCGACGCGCGACACTTGCCCAAGAGACGAGATGAGGTGGGTGTGTCGGTGGTGCTCGCGTCCGTTTCGCGCCACATGGCCAAATCATTCCGCGGTGGAAAACCCTTTTTCTAATTGCCACCACGCTTCTAAATTAAGACGCCAAGACATTTCTTGAAGGGTCAGACACAAAGCCCGATCGTTTTGGCATCAGTCAAAACCTTTGGCGTCTCTCTGGCATCCTCGCGTTTATTTTTGAGTCAATTAGGCATGAGTATCCGCAACTTGGATGCCTCTATGTTATTAGGGTTCAGAATGTGGGAATTATGGTGAGTATCAGTGCAAGGGTGTTTCTTGAGTAAATTTACATGTTTCAATGGGTTACAAGTTTGGATATAGTATGGGAAGGTTCAATTATTGACTTTACACAGCCATACGACAATGACGTATTGAGAATACAATGACAATACAATGACAATAATAGTTTGGTAATTTTGGAATAGGGTCATGAAATAAGTGAAAAAACTTGGAATTATTTTAAAAATGATTGAAACCTTCAAAATTTTAAATTTAAACGTATTTATTTTCAAATATATGACATCTTCGAACACGTTTTGTTTTGCTCACAATCAAGTTATAACAGATTGAAACAGGTTACAGTATTGGTTGAATTCAGATAGAACATAGTTGGACCTAGAATAGAGACATGTTTCAAAGGCTGAATACAGCTGAACAGTATGAAACAGGTTGCAATATGTGACGTGCGTTTGAATAGATCCAAATATGAGTTCGAATAGGTTAGGTCCAATCAAAAAGATTTAAACGTATTGAATTTCAATTATATGACGTCTTCAAACACGTTTTGTTTTGCTCACAATCAAGTTATAACAGATTTTAACAGGTTATGGAATTGGTTGGATAAGGTTTGAACATCTTTTGACCTAGGATAGAGACATGTTTCAAAGGCTGAATACAACTGAACAGCATGAAATAGGCTGCAATATGTGACGTGCGTTTGAATAGATCCAAATATGAGTTCGAACAGGTTAGGTCCAATCAAAAAGATTTAAACGTATTGAATTTCAATTATATGACGTCTTCAAACACGTTTTGTTTTGCTCACAATCAAGTTATAACAGATTTTAACAGGTTATGGAATTGGTTGGATAAGGTTTGAACATCTTTTGACCTAGGATAGAGACATGTTTCAAAGGCTGAATACAACTGAACAGCATGAAATAGGCTGCAATACATGACGTGCGTTTGAAAAGATCTAAATATGAGTTCGAACAGGTTACATACAAGATATATTAGTTGAAACAAAGTTAGATTCTAACTTTGATTCACCATGTTTTCAATTGAGTTTGAAACTGTTCGAACAGGTTAGATACTAGATTCTTATTCCATCAGACATGTATAACCTATGCTCAAACAGTTTCAAACTTAGTTGAAAACATGTTGGATCAAAGTTTGGAAGAATGAAAAGCCTTTATATTGAAGAAGTCACTGAATGAAGGATAAAATTCTTTTCTGGAATAAATCACACTTCCTTATTATTTTTCAAGCTATGAACCATCTTTTTTTTTTATTGTGTATCAAAACATGAAGAGTGCCGAAAAAAATAAATAGTTCATAGCTCGAAAAATAATAAAGAAGTGTGATTCTTCCAAACTTTGATTGAACATATTTTCAACTGGGTTTTAAACTGTTTTAGCATGGATTATAAATGTCTAATGAAATAAGAATCTAGTATCTAACCTGTTCGAACTCATATTTGAACAATATGAAACAGGCTGCAATATGTGATGTGAATTTGAACAGCTTCAAATATGAGTCCGAACAGGTTAGATCCTAAATTCTTATTTTATCATACATGTATAACCCATGTTCAAACAGTTTCAAACTCAGTTAAAAACATGTTGAGCCAAAGTTTAGAAAAATGTAAAGCCTATATATATGAAAGAATTCACTGAATAAAGAATACAATTGTTTTCTAGAATAAAACACAATTATTCATTGTTGTTATGGCTATAGACCTTCTATTTTCTTGGTACTTTTCATGTTTTTATAAGCAATATAATAAATAATTTCATCAATATACAATAATAGAGTAATAATGGATAAAAATGGATCTTTCTCAATTATTAAATGGAATAAAGTTGACTCGATAATCACAAGGATAGAATTTTTACATAATTCTTATTGTTCATAACAAATTTTTGATATCAACAGGTCGTTAGTACTCATTATAGAAGTTTTAACAATTTTTCTCTTGTTTTAGATTTTATATTATACTATAATAATAATAATAAGAATAATAATAATAATGATCATTCAGGTGTAGTATTACATATTACATACCCAGTATTACATACTACCCGCAAGATAAGTATAACAAATCTGTCGCCAGCCTGAAAACTAAAACTAAAATTAAAACGGAGAACAAAAAAAAAAAATATCAAAAAACAAGAAATAAAAACAAAAAAAAAAACTCTATTTATTTCTTTTATATTTTGAATTTGTATATTATATTCAAAAATTATTTTTTTTTGTGATTTTTCGTACAATTTCTTATAAACAAACAGTACTACAACATTATCATTCAGAGGATTTGAAAGAGAAAAGTTGATTTTAATAAAATATTCTTACATCATGGGATTTCAGAATTAAAGAAGTAAAAATTTCCTTAAATTTCAAAATATGTAAAAAGCATGAGTATAGAAAACGTTAAAAATTATTTTCTTAACTTGAATGAAATTATAGTATAAAATCGATTTTTTCAGTGTCTGATAATTCATCTCATTTTTTAAAATTTGTACATGAATTATTACTGTTTTCGTCTTTTTAATGTAATTATTATTATTTTTTAAAATTTATTCACCATTTGAATCCAAACCCTATTAATGACTTATCTTAGGACAAATTCATATTCATATTATTATTATTATTATTATTATTATTATTATTATTATTATTATTATTATTGTTATTATTATTATTATTATTATTATTATTATTATTATTATTATTATTATTATTATTATTTTTATTATTATTGTTATTATTATTATTATTATTATTATTATTATTATTATTATTATTATTATTATTATTATTCTTATCATATTTTTTCTATTATTTTTATCATTTTTACAAGGAAGTTAATTTTCATTCTTTCATTGAATTATTAAACCATTTTTTGACAGTTATCTAAAATGAAAAGTTATCCGTCTTGAATAGTATTTTCTTTAAAAATATATTTTAGAGTATGAGAAGTTTTCTCATCATTATGGTCATGATTCAACTTGAGTGGTGATTAGCTCAATCGAATTTTTCTTTCTTCAATGTAAATGATGATTATCAAAGGAAAATTCTTTGTTGACAAATATGTAAAGGAATTTATCTGGATGATTACGTATTTTAGTAAATTTCAAAGATTTTTCCATGGTCACTGATACGTCATTTGTGAATTTCAAGGCTTTATCAACTAGTGAGAAATTATTATGTTTTTTAGGCCTGAAACTAACTGAAAACAGATTTGAACAGGTTTCAGCCCGAATTTAAAAAGATGAAGCATGTTTGAATCTCAGAACAAACCATGCACAGTAGTTCAGTCAAGTTTATATATGTTCATGACAAAATAGGTATCACTGTTATTTACTAATATTTAAACATATATAAATCTGTTTTTCAGCATGAAAAACAAGGTGAAAACAACTATAACAGAAGTTCCATAATTTTATATGTAACACAATGTTAAAACCAATGAAAATCATCTTTATATTTAAGGTTCATCACTTTTTATTGAAAACCTCTGCATTTTTTAATAATCCATAATACACATGAATTACCAAAGACCCTAATTACGGTCCCTCGTGACAAGGAAAGCAAAGTTCGCTTCTTTCTTACACCGCCCATCATTCAAACGCGACTGGTTCCTCTACGTACTGAGGGCTGTAAATCAAAGGCGGGCGAAGAGAAGAATCCTTCCGTTGTTCGAAAGCGTCAGCAATTAAGAACGTCGCGGTCCATCTTCGAGAGTGTGGTAGCGGACAAAGAGAATCGGCGCAGAGTTTGCTTAAAGAAATATATATCGGGCGGCCCCGGACGAGTACAAATGCGTCGATGAATAACCAAGTCATTTTATTTAGAGAACCGATTCGTCTTTTCCCCAGGGGTCGTTAGAGTGGCCAACCTGCGCTCTCCAGGAATAGCCAGAGTCAGCTTCATGCTTTGAGCTTTTTAAGGAATCAAATTGTTCAAGAGTTTAATTACATTGAATAGACGTCAGATTTGAAGGGTAAAAATAATTGCGATCAGGAACGATAACCCTAAAATGAGACGGTGAAAAAAGTCTCGTGGAGACGTTACGCGGGTGTCTGGAATTTTCATTGCATAAAGTTGATATTAATTTTCAACGTCGCTTTCGCGCGAAAGGAGCGCGCGAAGACACTTAATCGTCTAGATCGAATCGCGCCTTTATGCTTAGGCGTTATGAATTTCCGTCGTGTCACGCGGCCAGATATTATTGGATCGAATGCATCACGTCAAACGATACGTGAAATAAGTTATAGGTTAGTGGCTGCATTGGCACTGCTTCTTGACCTAGCCTATTCGTGAGATTTTAGCCAACTTCGAGGGAAAGGGCTGGATTACTTCGTTTTTGTGACGATCGAAATCGATGCATGGATTTTGTCGAATTTACTAGAATAGAGTATCAGTACATATCATAACATGAAAATAAAGTCTTAAGAAATAAAAATAATTCGAAAATCATGTTTCGATCATTAATATTTTGATCCAAAAATGAAATCACCAGGCATCTGTTTGTAAGATCAACTGAAATTGTTCAAATCCTCCCAAGTCATGGCCATCACAGTTCCTGATGGACAATGACGAATGTTTACCCAAGATCATGCTCCGCGAAATCGGGGAGCTCGTTAATAGCGAATTTCGCGCGTCTAGCCGCGGATTTCGACACGCCGACGAAATAAACGATTGACAGGTCGCGAGCGCGGGTAAAGTGGGTGACTTACGGCGACTGAAATGTCGCTATTTTCGACTTTCGGAACGAATGACTCGTTTGGACGGACGAACAAGACAGGGAAAGATCTCTTTTCCTTCTCCCTGCCTCTATCTTCCATCTCCTCTTTCTCTCTCGTGGTGGGCGTCGCACATTAGTGATAAATTGGAGCAGATCACAGTCGTATCTTCGCGTGGCTCGTACCTTCCGGGTATCGTTAGCGAAATACTAAAAATACGTACGTGGCTGCCATTGGTTGTCGATAATTTCAAACGAGATTTTTTGGGCTCTTCAAAAAAATAATGAAAATCTGAATCATTCCTGAAATTTTGGTTCTTACTCTGAAATATTAGGAAGTTGAGTGTTACTACTGAGAATCCAAGGCAACATTACTTCAAGATAAAGAAGTCAATGAAAATTCAGGGATCAGTAGTCTAGGACAGTCTGAAACTAGAGAGATAATAGTTTCTTGTGTATGTTAGTATATGAGCTGAGGAAACGATCAATACCCTAAATGATGAAAATTTCTCATAAAGAAATGAATAGAAAAAAAAATAACTCATATCTTTTCCTATGAGAAATAAACAAAGACAAAAATATCTCGATAATCCATTCATCTATCTCAAATATGTAGAATTCTAAATCCTAATACATCTCATTCTGAGAACTTGAAATTTTCTAAACATTTAGAAAATATAGAACATTCTGAAATATCTAGAATTCCTTGAGACACTAGAAATCTACGTAAAAAACATTGTTGTCGAAAATTTGTTTGAAATAAGAATCTATAAAAATTCGAAGTTCTAAGCATCATATTTCAAAAATTTATATGTCAATCCATTGAAATATTCGAAATTGTTAGGAATATAAGAAAATACTATAAAATTTTATGAATGCCGAAAATAATGAAAAATTTAACATTAACAATAATATTCCGAGAACTGAAATTCTATATGAATTTTTTTCCTTATAACTTCATGTAAATAATGTCGATCTTCAAAACTTTTATTGTAAGAGCATCTTATTTTGCGATCTGTATAGCAATATATCAAAATAAAAAAAAATTATGATAATAAAATCCATCAACACTGAAAAAGTAAACGAAACGTACTCAAAATTATGGAAGTTTGTAAAATACCTAACATCTATAAAAAAAAAACTATGTTCTAAAAAAAGTTTGAAATATTAGGGATATATTCAACATTAAAATTGAAGTATCAAATTACTCAGATTAACATGAAAATCTTTGAGTTCATTCAAAACCTACAGAAATACTTGAAAATACTACGTGATTTCATTATTGCCACAAAATATAAATTCAGATTGCAAATAATGAAAATCTCTAAAGTTCTATTATTATTTAAAATCATTATTGTATGAAAAATATACAAGAATTATTTCAATCTTGGAAAATAACTATTACTACAAGAGCATCTCGTTCTCAGTTGATGTATGTATGTCTTTCAAAATACAAAAAATTAACAAAATTAATCAATATTAAATAAGACAACAAAATCCGCTCAAAGTTTAAATTATCTACTTTTTTCTGAAAATTAATGTAAAACAATTGTTTTGGAATTTCAAATTCTACATCAATATCTAAAAATCTATATTGAAATTTTCGAAAATACAATCAGATATCTATAAGGAAAACAGAGATGCTGTACGAAATTTATATAGTTATAAAAAATTCGAGAAGAGTAAAAATTAAAGATGTCAATAAAATCCCAAAAACTGAAAAACTAATAACTAACCTATGTAACTTAAAAATTACTCAACACATATATATAAACTTCAATCCTCAAGTATCTAGTTCTTGACCTTTATTTCAAAATCTACAAAAATACCAAACAGTAGTCTGAAAATATACTGAAAAAATACGATATGTAGGAAAAGTGCTGGGAATTTTTAAATTCTAGATAATTCTAAAAGAAATATTTTCATGGAAATTCTTAAAAGAACTAAAAATCTAATAATGTTTCAATCCTAGATCATACAACTCTAGAAGCCTATATGACAATTTACAAAAATGTTATAAATGTATTTTAAAAAAACCTAAATATGTTTCGTAGATAATTTTTATAAATTGAAATTAATTAGAAAAAAATTCGAAATTCTGATACCCCATGACATACCTCATTTAACGAGGAAATCAGAGTATGAAAAATTTCCAAAGTATGCAGACATAATTTCCGTAAAAACCTATGAACCCACAAAAAATCTATGAAAACTTGAATCCCAAAATATCAAATTCTACAAAACACTACAACTACAAGATAATCTTTTCAATGTATCCATACTTCAAAAAAATAAGTACCAAAAGCCATTTGAAATGAGAAATTGTGATTTTATTTTAACAGTACTGTATTCATAAAGCTCAAAGCTTGAGCTTACAACTAAATTTTTAATTTGCGACCGATGCTAAAATAAACATTTATTGACATATTAAAATGAATACATATTGAACTTTTTGACATTTTTGTTACCCCTCCATATAAAATTACGTTGGTTGACACTATAAAAATTCAAATTCGACCGATGAACACTCAAAATTAACATTGTCAGATTGCAAGATAAAGTCGATCGAAAATAAGTCCCAAGAAAAAACAGGAAAAACAATTATTCCAAAGGATTTTTCAGGCTTGTTCCCAATGACACCGGGAGACATTAATCGCGCTCATCTTTGTTTTCTTTTTTCCGATTCCTAACCAGATCTTCGGCATTCATTTGCGTTTCCTGCCCCCGGACCCTCCGGCTCCCATTGAGCGCGCCGAAGAATAGCCGAAAATAACGTCACCCGAGCGGATCGTTAACATAGATTGCTCTTCTTTAACGGCACTCTGCTTGTCGAATGACTAATTGCAAGAACAACAATAGATATATTTCACTGAGCGCTGCGAGGGACGCGCGCGCGCCGGCAAATACATTTGTTACAAAAGCGCGAGACAATCGAATTGTGCAATAAAACCGGAGAGGGGCGCCGTGGATTGTTTTTCGTTATCTTACAGCGTGAATTAATCTCTGTTCCCCCCCAAATAATGTTCGTAAAACGTCCTTCAGCCCCGTCGAGGAGACAGCTGTGGGGAGGAAAAGGAGATTTCGATTATTTTCGTTTCGTGCTTTTTTTCGTTCCTTAGACGCTCGCGAGGCTGAAAAGGCGAGGAAAAACGGAAAAGCCTGGCGAAAACAAGGCGGTTCTTTCATACGCGGGTGAACGGTCGTTTTTCGCGCCGTTCTTGAACATTTATTTTAATTGCGTTCGCGCGGCGGCGGGCTCGGTGATCCATGCTTTCAATTAAGCCGGAGCCGCAAAGTCAATAGAAGCTTGCACCGCGGACCGAAAATATTGCGCGTCGCCCGCCGCACCAAGTGCCGAACAAATGCGGCGTGTTAGCATAAATCCCGAAATCCATTTGGAGGCGCGAGCCTATTACGGCCCCGGGACGTCTTCCGATGTCGCAGGGCATTGCTGGCGATAATTAAAGGTTCTCGTAATGTGGGCGAAGGTTTAAGGGTTTTTCGGTATGGCAGGGGTATGTACGGGACGGAATTTCTGAAAGCAAGATTCATTGTGGTGTCATTAAATGACGCGAAGAAGGTACTACACAAGAGAGATGAAATTTTCAGTAATATGGTCATTTGATTTATTTATTTATGATTTTGTGGAGAAGATCAACCTTTTTATAGCTTACTTATTAAAATTGACGAGACAGGTTCATTTTTCTTTTTTTCCGAATTTTGATTGTTCCGTCATAGGGTATTTTTGAAAATAAATGGTTTTAGAAAGTTGATATTTCTTTTTTTACAAGTGTTACAAACTCTTTGAAAAATAGCCGCCTATAAAATAAAAATTGTCATCTTACTATATATTTTTTCCGAGTAAAATTTCAATTGGATTAAAAAATTCTAAAGAGTTGTTTTCAATACAAATTTTCTGGCTTCAATTTGTTCAAGTGTGTTGAATAAAAAAAATTGAGTAATATTTCCATTCAACCAATATTTTATTAAAATTCAAATTAAAATTTTTTAAATTAAAATTTTTTCTCAAATTTCATCAGGAATGATTTACTTTCGAGGAACAGAATTTTTGTCCAGTTCAATGAATAATCGAAAATTTTTTGATACTGTGGAAAAAAAAATTTGCAAAAGTTTAGTCTATATTCTCTTAATCTGAATCAATTGAATCTAACAGATTTTCTGTTGTGTTCTAGATATTGCTTTATTTAAATTTTTACAATGTTATCTGTAAAAAATCAACAGTTTGAATAGAATTTTTGTTGAATTTGACAGAATGTAAACATCTGTGTTAGAGATTTTTCAGTGAAAGTTCGTAATTAATTGTATTCTGTTGACATGTAACAGATTCAGATTAAGAAAGTATTCAAAAATTTTCATAAAGCATGAGTTTTTCGATGAGCTTTCAAAATGTTCGGAAAAAAAAAGTTTATTATATTTAATTACTAACGAAGTTCGAAGAACTCAAATCTCAGTTAAATATTTAAATTGAATTTTTTTTGTAACACTATTAATTGCCTAACATTTTAAGTATACTTCTTCATCATCATAAGCTACCATACAGTAGATATACTGCTGATAGTATTCAAGACGCAAACATTGTTTGCAAAGTTTAAAATATAGTCACCCATTTATAAATAAAAATTTGCAAATAATCCATTAGAAATGAAACGAAGTATCACCAAATAAAACTAATTGGAAAACTTACGCTGCATGAAAGTTTATAATTGAAGAAGATTGTTTTTATAAAACATAAAAAACAATAATCAAAAGAATTTTTATCATTCAATCAGCTTCACCGTTTTTTTCTTTTTTAATTATTTAACGCTCGGCACTTACAATTTTTTAACAAAAAGTGATTAAAATTTTACAAAAAAACTGCAAGAAAACTGCGAAAATAGCAATAAACTTTTCATAATTTATAAGTGCTCAACTAAAGAACATTAAATTTAAAGTAAATGATAGAAGATGTTGTTAAATGAAGTAGCATGTTATTAAAAACAAAGAAAAAAAATTGAAAGAATCGAAATTTTTGAAGGTTCGACAATGAAAATCTTTATAAATGCTATAAGTCTTTATGACTGCCAGAAAATCGATCCCAGATAAAAAGCTCTAAATTTGTTTCTGTTTCGTTAAAATAACATACTAAAGTATAAAAAGTTGACAACAATCAAGCATTTTCTAGCTGAGTCAATAAATAATGAAGAAAAATGGACACGCATTTTTTTAGTTGATATATTCACAATTGTTTACAGTGACACAACTTGAATTCAAAGGCAAAGCTAAAAAACATTGTATGTAGCCTTATTTCAATGGAGAATCTATCAAAAAACTTGAACACAAAAAAAAATATCAGTCTTCAATTGCACACATGCAAATTTTCAGGTAAAATGTACCAAAAGAAAAAAATTTTTCATGAGACTTGGGTACCAGAAAGTTCATGAATTCAATCTACAAGAAGAAACCAATCCGAAAATATACAGATATTTTTTTATAAATGATCCTCAATGTCAATATAATGTTGATACGTATTTTTTCTCAAAATACACTGCAATTTTTGAATTCATTTACATAAAAATTTCTCCAATAATCGGTAGCCAAAAGAAAAAAAAAAAAATTATTTGACACATGATCAATTTTTTCTCTCAAGGCAGCCTAACAATAATAAAGACCAAGAGTTGGTCAAGGAGGCTAGTAAGGTGTTTTTTTCATTCACCGCCTATGAAAACACCATCCAGCATCCCTCGTATCTCTTCTAAAATCCAGAAAATAAAAAAATTCCTCCTCTACTGCTACACGTACCCGAAACTCCTCTCAGCGCGGCGGCAATTTATTTAAAAAAACGCGAAGGGCATCAGGGAGGAGCGGCAAAGAGACATCGCAGAGTCGATGAGTATTTTTTCGAAACTGCCTCTCATGCCGAACATAATTTAGGCATTAAAATGGGAGAGCAAGCGGAGCGCTATTAGCGCTAGGGGCGTGCAAGCAGTGACGCCATCCGATGCAATTATATTTTATGCCTCGCGTTTGCCTCACGTTTCTCACCCCCCTCGCCCTCCTCCTCCACCCCTACATCTCACCATCACTTTCTACATCCCCCCCCCCCAAATTCTCTGTAGTATCTATCGTCCACGCGCGCGTGCGATCTCGCAATCGCTATCTCCCTCTTTTTCATCCCTCATCCAAATCTTTCGTCCCTTTTCCCCTTTCTTGTCTTCCTCCGAGCGAACTCTTCTCCCCCACTTCAGGGGCGAGTATAGATTTATAACTACTTAAAGTTTCGCGATTTATTTCCCGCTTATCGCCCACTCGTATATATGTATGCGAGGTTTACTTATCACTTAGCAGATGCAAATAACGTCGGGGCTTTAATTTAATCTGCCACTGATTGGAAAATATCGGGTCTTCGGGACGTGGAAAGAGGGATGAGAGTTCGGTACATGGGGCGATGATTGGTCAGGTTTTTTAGACTTGCTGGATTAAAGGAAATATTTAGAAGAGATTATTCTGGTAAAATCGTTGAAGGGAAATTTCCGTTATGAAATTTTGTTGGATAAATTTTTGTACATTCTGTCTATCGCTCATCGTCGAAAATGAAAAAAGCGAGGGTACATTAAGTTTGAGAACACGGGGAAGGATGAAGGAAGAGCTGGCTAGTAATGGCAACGGAATATTGCAATAATATGCAAAGTATAGAGGATATATTAATTCCGCTGAAACGGGTGAAACGCGGCAGCAGCCGGGTTTTCGCAGGGACGCCGAAAAGAGAGGTGCCAGAGAAAACGGATCCGGAAAAGGGGAATGAACGCAGGCAAAGGGTATAGAAGGAAGACGAGGATCCGCGAGGTTCGCAGACAAATAAATACACGATACTTCACCGGATGGGGAACGAGGGATCGTGAGCTAAACTGCATTTTAATTTTCCGTCCTAGTTATACAACGTATGTTTGTTTCTTGTTTTTTGAAATGTTTGTAAATATTGTGAGAATATAAGGAACTTTTTCAGGACGGCTTTGGGATGGAAAAGTCTTTCTGGAATTTAATGGTCTTGAGTTTAACAATGTTGGACTAGAAATGTGCAAGATATTTAACATGGAGATTATCATATAAAATTATTTACATAAAAGATTCAAACAAATTCAAATGAATTTTGAGTATACTCACTTATTTTATAATTTTTTTTATCAATGTGTGAAATTTTTTCATAAAAGGAGTCATTGCATTGATTACTAATATGAATTGTTTGAGATAATTCAGATGTAAATCAAAATGAGGTCTTATATATGAGTTTTATAAAAATTAGTGGAACGATTCAAATTTTAATAACAGTGCATAACTAAATCTCTTACTTTACTTATCATTGCGATTGAAAAAAGTAGTATTCACTTAGGTTAGGTCATACGTTAAGTGAATCGTTGATTTCAGAGCCGAAACATATAACAATTTTTGAAAATTTTTCTACTGTACTGAGTCATGTTAATTTCAACTTTTTCATTATATATTATGAAAAATATATTATGAATTATTGATTATTATTGATATGGATTATCTTCATTAAAAAATTTTTCTTCCATCCATCGAAGTTGTGAAACAAATTTTTCTAATGTTTCAAATACAAAGTATCAGTTTTTACATCCTCAAAATTTTCATAAAAACAATCTTTCCTTCCAGGAATCTAGGGCTACTCGAAATCGAGATCGAGTAGAAATTAGAGGATTTTCGCAAAATTCAAAAGATATGCTTACGTTTGCAATGTTGTTTCGTACAAGTAGTTCAATAAGCAATACAGTCAGACATCATTAAAAAAATACCTGTAAAAAAATTGGTTCTCTCAGAATGGCAATTGATTCAATAGGCAGAAGAAATTATTTAAATGTGAAAGACGTTTATTCATTAATTAAATGCATGATTCTTTTTCACACATATCTCTGAATAAATAAGGCTGTTTTTAGTTTTTTTATATTCAGTATACACGACGGGTTTAACAACTTCTCGCATGTCTTTTACAATACAGAGTGTTTCATATAATCTTTTAAATACGATGATTGTTTATTAACTCTTCCATTTACCCTACGCAATATAATGTGATTTTCCTGGCTGAAGAGAAAAAAGTAAAAATTTCCCTTGCGGGAAAAACTGTGCAAAAACCCTGCACCTTTTGTATTTGGTAGTAGACAGAAGAAATCTATTTTAAAGATCCTTTTTTATTCGAGCTTTATACCTCATTTCGTTAACATGTTTAGGAAATATAGGATAAAAATAATTATTTACCTTGAAACAAGGTCATAGAAAATTCACTGACACGAAAAGTCACAGAAAATAATACTTGCATGTCAGCAAATTCTTCAAAACATTTACAAATCAAAATAAAAGTTTGTCCATGATGATTTTTTATCAATTTTTCCGTTATATCCTATGAACGATCTCCCGGAGGAAATCAATAATTCTCACTTCTTCTGATTCTTTTCCTTTAAAATACTTTATTATCTTCTTTTTTGTAATATTTTCAAAGAAGATTACAGAAAATAATTATTGAGAAGATTACAGAAAAGAAGATAATAAAGTATTTTAAAGAAAATCATCGGAAGTAGTGAGAATTATTGATTTGCTCCGGGAGATATTTCATAGGATAAAACAGCACAATAATAGTTTGTATAATTATGGATGAGTCAATGAACAATTAGAATATACTGTCCTCCGCTTGTTTCTTTTTTTAAACATCTTTGTGATAGAACACGTTTCGATTAAAAATTTGTTCGAAGGCTTGAATGAATAAAGGATTTTCAAAATGGATTCCTTTAGTTTTTTCATAAAATTGCTACTTTTAGAGAACTCTTTCGTCAATTAATAAAACTGAAAATCTACTTTATCCGTCAATTAATTTACATTTTCATACACAAAATTTGTCAAAACTAGAAAAATATTCCAATGATACACAAAAATACTGCATTTCTCTCATATTTAGACATTAACATATTTGAAATTTTAAATAACAAATTTCTTGAAAAAAATCTGATACCTGTTATTCGAAGATATAAAATTTTTTGGCATAGAGCTATAATTATTATAGAACAAAATATTGACCAATTGAGAATCGTGTCTTTCTTAACAATCTACTCCATACATTATGAGATAAAGAGAACCTTCGAATTAAACAAAGAGTTGGGTAATCTTTTGAAAACTTTAATCAATATTTCACTTGAGGTTGTAAAAGAATCTGGTACATTTTCTAGATGATAAGTTATTATAAATCTAATCAAAATTTTGCAATCTTTCCATATGCTAATATTTAAAATTAAATTATTTTTATCGATATATACTAAAAATGAAAATTGAAAATCTTATCATAATCTTTAAAATCATTTAAAAAAACTTCTACTAAATACACACAATCAAGTCTCTCTCATAAGAATTCTTCAATGTAGCACCACGATTTCTACAAAATCATTTTTCACCCCAAACAAAAAAAATCACCGAACATCAGATTCTAACTTACAATCACTAACTTTTATCCTTACATTGAACACCATCCAATTAATCAACATAACTTTCCACATCAAAAATCCTCTTATCTCCAAATGGCCCCAATATCTCCCCAAAAATCCCCACATCGTCACTTACAAAATATCCCAACAAACACGACTTCACATAACAAGATTTAAAACAACTCGGGTGAAAAAAAAAAAAACGTCCGCGGTAACTTTGCCGGAATTGCTTCCTCGCCGAAGTTTATCCCGAAATTGCAGGTCGATACAATCCGAGGCAAGTCGTCGACCTAGAAAAAAAAGGAAAAAAAATCCGTTCCTATCGTCAGCGAGGTAATAGGCAGTCGCGAGTTCGCGACGAGAATATTCCTCGGGGAATGAGGAATTGAAGTAAGTCGTTCGCCGGCGATGCTGCAGCGCCCCCGGGGGCGAGGGGGTTGGGGGTTGGGGGTTGGGGGTGGTATTGGTGCCGATGTAACTCGCGGTGGTAGGTGGTCGCTCTGATGTTAGCGAAGCCGGTGGTGGTTGGCTGGTTGGTTGCTTCCGCCGTATAAAAAGTTGAGAAAAGCAAGAGTCGAGATCAATACCACCGACCAACCCCCCCATTACCTCCGAACCCCCTCCCCCCACCGCCTACCATTCGCGAGTGGAGAGCTCGAAGGTGGTAAAAGCGCGCTACGATATCGCCGGGACCTTGAAGAAAAATCTTCGCGAGAAGTCCACAACTTGGTTTGTAAGGGGGTGAGGGGGTGGCCAGGAAGCCCTGAAATGAATTCGACTGGGCTCCATGTAGAGCATGGGTTCCAGGATTTTTTGGATGGTGTAGGTCGATAAGGGATGATTTTGTTGGGGGTGTGAGGGGCAGTCATCGAAAGAAGAATTTGAATGATTTGCTTACTAACTGCGTGGAATCTAGTTAAATCTGCATAAATCTTTTATTGTAATCATCGTTGAAATAATGAAATTCGTCTGTATTATACACCAATATTCTCAATATTCAAAGAAACATGAAAACTGAAGGGCTCGACCTTACACAGATCGCATTCCAAAACAAGATTACCGAAAACGTCCCGGTCACATCTCTTAACTCAGCTTGCCACCTTCCCCTAGCTCTTACACCAGGCACACAAATAATTCTTCGCGACGCGTAAATAGCGCCGACGATTCATCCCGCGAGAGCTGCCCCTCCTCCACCCTACCAAACAACCCTCTCATAAACAATAACAAGGCACATCGTAATTTTTCTTACCAGTGGAAATTCTAATGGAAGGAGTTTCGAAAATGGATACGAGTAACATTCAATGTTCTGTAGCTTCAAACGAAATTTGATTTCAGTGTAAAAAATAAATGGAATATCTCCTTGAATTTATGTGGATTGTTCGACGACTGGAAAAAGTCTCAAATCTTCATTACACTTTTCCAGTATGTAGCCACTTTTTCTCATAGTTTTGCAAAATTTTCTATTTATTTAAATTCCTTTACATGACTGCAAGTTTCAGACGAAAGTATGGAAAAACTTCCATACTGTGTTAAAGTTAAAAACTTCACATACATCTATCTAGAGTTTTAATATTTTCTTACAGTGTTGAAGATTTCGTGAAAGAAATAGGGAGAATTTCATTATTTTTTTTATCATTTACCACAAGTCGTGCACGCACATAAAGGATATTGCATCTATTTAAAAGGCTAGCACACAGTTGAATTTGAAGCTAGCAAGATACATATTGTTGTGGTAACAAACTGTAACTGCACCTCACATTAAAATCGCTGTAACATCCTTTTTTTCAGAACTGTCCGAAATCGTCCATTTTCATAGACGTGACATCCATTCATTTCTCTGCGTGCCTGCTTATGATCTGTCTGGAGAAGTAAAAAGTTGTGTTTCCTTAGTAATTATTTATTCACAAAAAAAAATTGCCCTTGAGTTTTAATTTTAGAAGTGTTTGTAAACGTGTTAATGATGTTTTCAACTATTTATTTCTTACGGATTTTTCAATGCATAGGTCATAGTCTTTTGATATAATTGCTAGCTAAGAATTATAAACTGTCATTTTCGACACATTGAAACACAAATTATTCATAACATTGTCATATATATAGTGCTTTTCTTTTTATGATTTCGTATCTGAAAAATTTGTTCTTTCACGTTTGTTGATACTCGAAAAATCGTACATAAAAATATTCAGAATTCTAATGAACCGTTGAAAGTTACTGTTGATACCTAGAAAACTTTTTTAAGCCAAAAATTTTTAACACTTCCTTACACTTTCCTAACAAGTATTTTAAATTAGTATTTTTTTACTGAACAATTTTTGGATTTAGTGCTTTAGGTTTAATATTCTGAGACTCTGAAGAAGAAAATACCAGAATGAGTTTATTAACATTGTATTTTTTCTAAACAAGAGTTAATTAGAATTTATTTTGATGTATCAGATTAAAAATGTATAAAAATTTTCAAAACAAATTCGAAATTTTCGGTATCCATATCGCAAGGAATACCAAATGACACACTAGAAGAGAAATTGCATAGCTTTCCATGTTTGAATACAGAAATTTTGAATTAGATCGAAATTTTAAGAATAAAAATAATTTCCTTTACAAGTATGTTACTTTTCTAATACATATTTTCAAATAATTGCATACATGCATTAGAAAAATTGGAGACATGAATGGCCGTTCTCCACCAAAATATAAAAAACTTCCAACTCGTGTATAAAAAAATGACGTACAAAAATGCATGAGGAGTTGTTTTTACAGTGTAATCTGGAATACTTGATACGTATGAAATTTTTAAAGTTGATACAAATCTTCAATTATATAACTCTGAAAATTTGAATATGAGAATTTCATAAATTCAGTGCATAAAATTATTGATGTAAAAAATTGTAAACAACAAAATGTTTTGAAAAAAACAACTTAAGTGTATTAAAGTTACGTTAACGTTTAAAATTCTAAGGAGTTCTCTACTTCAACTTTCTAACAATTGAATTTCAGTAATAAATAATCATTTTTTTTTGACGCATTTTAATTTTGACTATCGTACTTCTTCATTTAAATGTACAAAAAATATGACTTCTTTTTTGAACCTGATGGCAGAATCTGCAGTGTACAATTTACTGCATTTTTTGACCTCTCTTAACTGATACCTCAGATATTATTCTCATTGATCGAACAATTTGCAGCCAACCCTAAAAACTTTTCTCTCCCTCATCGCTGTAAAAACTATCAAAAAAAAAAAAAAATAGACAAACATAATCCCTATCCTCTTTCCATTTAACAGCCTAAATCCTCCCAACCGAAATCACGAAATTCCCTATCAAATTTTCCAAAGCCCCGAATTTCCTCGCACTCACGGAATCGTGGAAAATCCCGATAACGCGACCAGCCGCCGATAAAAAGCGCAAAAAATCATGTACACGCGAGATCCTGGAGGGAGGTGCGCTCGGTGAAACGGCGCCGGGGCTGAGGGGTTCGGAGGAAGCGAGGCAAGGGAGGAAAAGTCCCGGAGGTTCGAGGGCGAGAAGGCGAGAGAGGCTCGCTGTCCGGGAAGAAAACGCTTCGGTTTATTTCAGTTCGATTTTTCCAGTGTCGCCGTTGCCTGGACGACAATTCGCAGGCGCGGCTCCCTCGCTTTTCCTCACTCTCTCTCGCTCCCTCCTCCCCCTGCGTCCCTCTAACCCGTTTTTCCTACCACTCCCCTCCCCGTTTTCCCGATATGTACCTCTTCCTCCACGAGACAACAAGGAACAAACGAACAAACGAACGAATGGGTTACGCCCAGATGCGCGCATCGAAGCCTGGTCAATAGAGTTTCCCGAGCTTCAGCCACCCCCCGGGGAAAAGGGGGGGAGGGTTCATAGGTGCGTGGAGGATCGCTCTGGTCCGCACAAGGGTGGACCTACCCTCGCGATTGGAAATCTATTCCCACCCCTACGGTTCGAACCCCGACCTATCGGAGGGATTCGGTTCGACGATATTGAGTCTGCGCTCTGGAAAAGCACCCCCGGTGTATCCTGGTCCCCATTGTGACCCGGTACCAGCTTTTGCCTCCGCGGCATTTGGACCGGTCCCAAGTTTTTCGCGCTCCTTTCTCTTTTTACCGGACGCCTACCGCGTCAAGTGCAATGCCTTTGTTGGCCCCGGTCAGCGGTCGGACACGGGCGCTCACAATGGGGCTTCGCGCGAACTTTCGGATGCTAAATGGCGCCCATTGAGAGCGGCGTCACAATGCGCTTGTGATAAACAGGAATTGACAATGGCGTTTGGTATCATCAATTATGGACCTTTCTTTATCAGTTTTCGGAGTCTAGGAGCGTCAGGGGATTTTTTATTTTTTGGGGGTGTTTTGTTTTAGGATGTGGGAAGTATTTTGGTAGGTTTGATAGGAGTTGGAGAGTCGTTTCTGAGATAGTGGTGTATTTATGGGAATTCGGTATCTATAAATATTCGATGTATTGAATGGTAGGGAATACGACAGTGTAGCAAATTTCGGATCAGTTTTTGAGCCAGGAATATGTAGCAAAAAATGGAATATACACATAATTTTAAGACATACGTGTCTTAGGGTTTTGTTAGATTAGGTCAATGAAAGTATAAAAACCTTTTGGCTTGAGAAGGACACAAATACTTGAGTAATGTGCTAAAAAAAGGTGAAAATATAATAATTTATTAAATTATTTGTTTATATGAGCTAATCTCGCAGAACCCCAAGACACGTGCATTTTTTAATTAGCTGTAGATTCCATTTTCTGCTACTACTTTCTGGCTGCAAAATTTATCCGAAATTTGATGCACTGTGTAATACAAGTATAGTAAAAATTTTTATGTTTCTTCTATAATTACACGATTTTTAGGTAAATTTTGATTATGTTCCTTAGTTTGGCGTTGGTTGCATTATCAAATGTTTTGGCGTTTGGTATCGTCAATTATGCACCTCTCCCTGTTTGTTTTTGGAGCCAGAGAGTTGGGGGACTTTATATCCTTTTTTTTTTTTGGTGTTTTGTTGTAGGAAATGTAAATATTTCAGGAGGTTTGATCCAATTCGAATGTTTATTTCCGATAGTGTCGTGTATTTATAAAAATTTGGTCTCTATGTGTAATAATTGCATAAAATGGTAGTCAAACGGAAAATTTGAATGTGTAGATAGAAGAGGATGAATTTTTCATATGTAATTTTGAGGTTTGTGCTATAGCATTCTACTTTAGATATTTTCAATTCATTGTAACATGAGAGAAAATAGAAACTATGCATCTAAATAAAAAATTCTCAGAGGCTACATGAATCTCGTTTCCAGCAAAGTAGATTCTTAGTGTTATTAAACGTTTGAAAAAAAAGGCATAAATTTTGACCGGAATGATAGTTAAACAACAAATAACTAATTTCAGTCACAAAGAGTAATAAAAAAAAAAGCAACATTTGCATTTTTATGATACTTTTTTTGATAAAATGCAAAATTATACAGTAAATAATATATTATTTTAATACCTATTATTATTTAATAAATGTAACCTCGATTCACTAACGAATTTTGTAATGTAACATATACTTATACAAAAAGCGGTATTTCTAGAGGGACTCCTAAAAACACATACGAAAAAAAAAAAATCATGGTGAACTAACAAACACCGCATAAAGTTACCAATTAATGAAAATAGTAATTTTATTCAGATATTTTGTATATTTTTCAGTAATCTTTTATTCCTTAATGTCTAGTATGGTTTTATTCAAAGAGTGAAACTCAACCAAAATTAAGTCCTGGTTTGAGTTTTAGTTTTGTTAGGTGTTTGATTAGAGTTAAGTATTGTTCCTCAATACTCATATAATGTTTCGTTTTGATTTTGCATCAGGTTTGGTAAACAAAAATTTTTTTTCTGTGTTTGACGTCACACATAAAATTCTTTGAAATTTTTCCTGACAGGTTCTCTGCCTGAAATAATCTCAATTCAACTTTGACATTTTTCTATTCGTCTCCATTTTATATTTATCAAGTTAATTAGAAAATACGTTTATTTAAAAGCTATAAAATCAGTCAACAGATTTCAAACATTTTTTTAGCTTTTTCATAATTTCGCATTTCGATCAAGTTACTATAGTTTTCCGTATTTTTTTTACTCATCTTATTCGAAGTTCAAATTTTTTGAAAGAGCTGTGTAGTTTTTTCACCTTTTCACACCTGTATGATTTTGTTAAATTCTGGTAATTGTGGGCATCATACATCTTTTTTGGTAGTTTTTGATTGATAGCCGCATTGTAACAGAGGTTTGGATACTCATTTCGAGAATTCAACAATGTTTTTTACTAGTTGACAAAACTAATAATCCAAATAGATGAGGATTTGTGAAAATTAAAGACTAATGCATTCTCAAGTATTCAAGGAAATTAATGAATGAAATGTGAAATATCAGGATTTTATTTAACACTGGTGGAATTTATGAACCCTGGAAATCTTCATCTTCGAAAAAGTCAATAATATAATTCCAGATCCTCCTTGTCTACAAATTTCGAAGCAGCTCTCCTGAATTGTTTTGATTTGAATTGAAATGATCGCATATAATTGCAATAAAAATCACTTGTTTTACGTCTCTTATTAATGTTCGATATTTATATCTTAGGGTTCTGATAGAATTTATGTTACCTCATTCTCCTAACTTTACAATATCCAATATTATTCTTGACAATTTCTTCCATGAATCTTACCCCTACGAACCAGACCATCTAGTTAGTGCTTATAGTCATCATTATAGCATTATCTCTCAAATTGACAGATTATTATTCACACTCACCTCTTACAAAATCTTTTCCCTAAATCGAAATCGCAAAGTCCAATCCCCAACCTGATGACCAACAAAATAAAAACACCATATCCCAGCTTTGAATCAGCTTTCACCAACTATCCCACTCACGGAACATATCAGTCCATGATAAGCTTAACCCAGCAAAAGCAGCACTCTCAAAATTCTAATTATCCAGGAACGATCGGTCCATAATTGCCTCTCGTTTCCTCTAATTCATATCCAGACAGTTCCATCCTTCATCTTACTTGACAACGTCGAAAGCACGTCGGCCATTTCTTCGTCAAAGCGCTGTTATTCCTGGCTGAACGAACAGAACCAGAGCACGGCGCCGATAAAAAAGACGAGAGTAGCCCCCTCCCCCTCCTCTCCCCCTTACCCACTCAACCAAGCCCCGTTTCTCCTCTTTCGCACTCTCTTTTTTCGCACTTTCCCTAGCGCCCCACGGGGGCGGTGGCGTCGGTGATGGTGGTGGGTATAGAAGCTATCGACGTTTTTACGTAACAAATCAGTCGTAACTCCGACCGTGCGCGTTGGAACGACCAATGGAAAGCAAGCCGATACTCGATACCCGATCACATCATAGGTTCCGAGGCTCCCGAACGACCTCGGCTCCGTACTCCCCCAGCCAATCCAGCGGCTCGATAGGAAAAAAACGTCAGTGTGCGATAGAAAGTGCAAAAAAAGGGAAACGAAACGGTCCCATTGGCCCTCCAATGACGGAATTCCCGCACTACTTCAGGATTGATCTGGAAAAGTAGAGGTGGACACTAATAGAGGTTCAAGTGTACGTTGGTGTGAATGAATGTATACTTATATTTATTTTAAAGGAACAAGAATAATGGTTGAAACCATGGGATGGATAGTGAATACAACTGAATTAACTATTGGAAAAGAGTAGAATCTATTTCCTGGAATGGTATCATCTGCAAAGCATGACTGAAGATCACAAGCTTATGGAGATATGGATTTGATTTGTCATAGTCAGTGGTGATTGAAACGGAACTTTTCTAATTTTGCTGGGATTAACCAGAAGATTTTCGGCAATGGATATAGTCTGTCACTGAAGTGAAAATGGAAGAATGATCAGGCAATGGATATGGTCCTTTACTCCGATTTCAAACATGATCAAGGAATGGAATCAGCAAAATGGACTAATGACATTGATAGTTCGACAAACGACCAACGTTTTGTTCTTTATTCAAAACATCTTCAGGATCAAAAATGTTGTCTACAAGATTAACAATATTTAGGATGTTGATCTACATTATTTCCAAAACTATGATAAACAAATCAATTTCTTACCTGAAAAAAAGTCCATATCACAAATGAAACAGAAGTAGAACATTTTAATACATCCAGTGAGATACCACGTCAAGGAAATGGTGTTTCCTAACCTAAAGGCTGGAACGCATTAACTTATGCCTGAACGCACCATGAAAATCTTGATGAAACGACTACAATGAAAATGGAATTAAAATCTAGCTCTACGTCAAAACAGTTTTTCCAGTACTAAACTCAATAGTGTTACCTAGATCTATACTTCTAATGTACCAACGAACAGGAATCATTTGCTCTAAATTTACGAAACAGGGCACAAATTAGGCAAATGTGAAACCATGTACATCAAGAACAAAAATAAAGTATATTAAGGAGTATAAACGACTGTCTCTTCTACACATCTCACCTAGTGATAGGCAGAGAAGTGACTTACGAAAAAAAAATAAACATGCACAAAATAAAGACACCCGTTACTTATAGATCCTGAGCTTGATGGCAAGCTACAAGGCAAGGCATATGGAATATTCCTCGCCTTGAACATCAAGAACTATATTGTCTCTCTTGCCAGATCAATGGGAAGTCGATAGCATTATTTCTGTATCTACATTGAAAATTATATGTGGAATGAAGAAGATTGTGTACCTGCATTTTTGTTACAGCTACTTCATGTGATTGCATTTTTGTTTAATGACGATGATTCCATGTTTATATATTGATTCATACCAAGAGCTTCCAATTTACACCATTACATCAAAAAATGATACCAGCCTGACGTTGCTTATAAAAAAGACAAACAATGTAAGTGTAATTGTTACCTATTAATGTTGGTACCTTCGAGTCATTGTATGTAAAAGTCATCATTGCCGGTCTATTGAAACTACAAGTATCTGGTTCATCAATGATTCGACCATCCGTAGAGATCCCAAACCTCTGCAAATCCTCTTCACGAAACAGTACCCAAAGAAAAAAAGCTTCCACCATTCATTTCCAGATTCCGTCCACTCCCTCAATAACTGACATTCGGACCAAACGTCATATGTAACTCTCCCTTCCCCCATCCCAGTCTTTGATCCATTCTATTTCCTTGACTTCTCCCAGTTTCCCTTTTTCCCTCGCCCGGATTATAATCAACCCCTTTTATCCTAGGCTTTCCGTGTCGCTAATTTCCATAATTATACAGACGCTAAAATCACAATATCCTGGCGGAAAGGAGTAACCTACGGGTTCCTCTTCCGAGCAGGCATATACGCCAGCGAGAAAGAAGAGAGGGTCGAGGGTGGAGGGGCTCGGGGATTCATGAAGGCGCATGTTTATGCACGGAGGAGTGCGGGAACAACCGGCCAAATGACAAGCTGACAGGGGTAATCATCGGAAGGATGCGTGTGGGTTGAAGTGTGGGGGGTGGTGTTGGAGGAGTCATCTGTAGCCGAGGCGAAGCCGGGGATCATCCACCGGAAGGTCCTTGACCAGGAACGATTCCTCACGGGCAGAGAAACTTGGGGCTGGTTGACTTTTCTCACTTTAACCCCGCGATGCGATGCTTGGCTTCGAGGGGAGGATGGGGTTTCGCTGGGGCTGTATCGAGCGGCCCTCCCACATACATCTATCTCCTCCGACTCGGCGCCCTCTTTTCCCCCGCGTCCCTCTCCACCGCCCGCCACCCCCTGTCCTTTGCCACCCCCGCGGGTCCTCTCTCTTTGTTCCTTCTTTATCGGCCCTCGCCCTCTTCCCAACCCCATACCTCCTCCACCCTTCCCCTGACCCCTACTGCTATTTTTCCCGCAGGACATTCCCGTGCTCTTCGATTTTCATCGGGTTTTCCTGGACGTGTATGAATGAGTTGGCTGATTTTCGGAGTCATAGTGTAAGTTTGTTGGAAAGGGTTGATGAGACTTGTTATTTTTTATTGAAGGAAAGTGTCATGAAGATTTTGTTTTGATATCAGTGGAGGTGATTGGCCTTTTTTTTGGAATACTTTGAAAAGTATGGAGGGAGATAGTACTGGTGATTTTTGATGATTGAAATTTATGATCTTGGTAATATAGAACTTTGAGTAAGTGAATTTGTCATGAGTAAAAGGGTTCGTCAAATACTACCATATAGTTTATGTATTTTTATGATAAGGTTTGTTTCCATTCATCAGAACAAATTTTTTTATAAATGTTAGAATTGTAAACCACCTGTTTAGTTATAGAAAAAGTAAAGATATGGGAATTTGAGGTATTCTTACACTAGTTATAATTCTGGGCAAAGATACTATTTACAGGCTACCTACTTTGCAATTCTCATTAATTTCTCATGTTAACAGGTATCTAGACACAATTGATGAACAACATTGCAATAGAGTAATACTACCATAATACTTGAGGAAAATTACAGGACAGTAGACATAATATTTAAGATAACAAAATTTTAGTAGTATATGCAATATCAGATGAAGTTTTTCTATTAGTACGTCGAAATAAGAAAAATTGAAGTAGATTTTTTTCCATGTTACATATCATCATTGAATATTTCTGTGTTATAACATCTTTTTGTACATGTTTTAAATATTAGGCTTTTTATATAAAGCTGTCATTTTCTCAACTCTGGAAAACAGCTAAGATCACATTAGTTTCTTACAGTATAACAATACCTGAACTTTGACGTAAATTTTTAGACTCATTCTTCTATGAAACTTGGATCATCCAAATGTCTGAAAATTAAAATAAGAATAGCTAGAAACATCTTCCCAACAAATTATCTGACAAATTAAGAAATAACTTCGTCAGACTTGCATTATTAGTGATATTAATCATTTTACGACTTTGTCACTTTTTTATTTGTTTTACATAAAAATTTTTAAGATACGATTCAATGATGAAAATTCCTGAGTTTTTTGGCAAATTTAAAAATATTTGTTCAAAAATATTATTTTGAATTACATTCAAACAAATACATAAACCCTAGAGTGTTCGTAGGAATATTCTTAAATTTTAACAACTATAAATCGGTTTCACTTTAAACGTTCCAGAATAATTATTATGAATAGTTGAACAGTTTTCTAGGCACATTTCCATATAAAGTACAGAAAAAATTTCCTTCAACTATTTGACATTAAACGATTGTCTTTCGGAATCAAATTATTCAATTCACTTCAATTATTGAACAAGACGTAGTGAAAAGATCTACATAAATTCCTGATACTTGCTCCTTGCAAGCCAGAGAGAGAACAAAAATTTCAGAATAAAATTTTTTATTTACTTTATTTGTCAGTTAGTTATTCAAAACTTTCCACTTTTATTATATTGCGCAAACGGATGACGTAGTTTCATCCAAAATTGAACAGGCTTTCTGAGGCTTGGCGAAAAATCGTTTTCTTACACTATACTATTTTGTGGATAAATAATTATTTTCTATAAAAATTTCCCTGATCAATCTTTTGATTCATCATGATCGTCAATTATTAATTGAAAGTGCTATAGAAACTTTGAAAATTATCTAAATTTCCAATTCTTTATGATGTCGTTATGAAAAATTCTTACTGGTCGAAATATAAATAAGTAAATAACTTAATTCACTTTTACCATTGAAGGATTATTTAAAACAGCACATAGTTTTTTCTTCTACAATGTAAAATTACATCAGATGTAAGCGGCTAGATTTTAGCTTGTTTCTACTATTTGGAATTCTGAAATGATTAAACAGTTTACTTATGCTTGATTCACTTGAGCAGGCGTAGAATTTTTCATTATTTTTTTGTAGGTATCATTTGTAGTATTCTTATATACCGTTAACAAGAAATAATTTTCGTTATATTTGATAATTATAATCTTACAGTCCGAATGATATTCGACAATTTGGAATATTTGCATCGTTCAGAAGAAATTTTATTCAATAAACGAGACAATTATGAAATCTACCGACAATATACCAAGTTTTCGGCTTCCATCAAACCTTTATCAGGAAATACATCAAAAATGCATTGCAATCATTTGTATTGAATATATTAATTAAATACTAATCCAATGTTATTACATATTTATACGGATATTTATCTTACATAATTTAAAGTTGGCATTCATTATAGTTATCACCAACATGTGAGATAAATTTGAAAATTTTTTTTCTGAATTTTTACATTGTTAAAAAAGATTTGTGATTCCATTTAGCAATGAGAAGATTTTGATTAATATTTATCATAAGATTTTTGCCAGAAATGGGCCTGCAAAATTTTTATGCGCCATGGGAATTCATCCACCAATAATGAAAATATTTCCATATGTATAGAAGGATTCCCATAGCGTACGAAAAATTTTCCCGATATATTCATGGGAAAATTCCCATACAGAGCACAAGTTACAGAATTTTTATAATTGATTGGAAAATTTACAGAAAAATCTTTTATTTTTCAATCCATTATTTATAACAAAAAACATTAATTTCTGTAAATTATAATGATCTTTGGAAAGTGCCTGAAAATTTTAGTGTTAAAAGCTCAGAAAATAATAATATAATTATTGTTTTTGCATAAAATGAAAAATGAAGGACTTCATTTTTAAGTTAAACATCATTGGCTCGAAGGATCATAAGTACTACTTGTCGTACATCGCAAAGCGAAAAAAATATTGAGGAAATTCACCAAGGTTTGGTCCACGATCAAGGGTATATCCACGAAATTGAGGCTCGCCAAGGGCAAGCTTGGAAGACGTTTTCCTCGGAGAAGTCGCGTACATGCATTAACCGTCTATACGTTTCGGAGCCGTCTTGGATGCGATACGGAAGTCGGGGGTTGGGGTGGGGGTGGGGGACGCGTTGGTGCGGTGGAAAGTTGGGTGGATGGAGCTGCAATCGGCGGGTGGCCGGGGGTGGGGGTGGTCGGGGGTGGTTGAAGTGGGTTGAGGTTGGACAGAAGAGAGACGGTGAAAGAGGACCGAGGGAAAAGAGAGAGATGAAATCGAAATAGCTAAAAGTGGGAGGAAGAGAGAAAGAGGAATGCGGAGTAGGAGTACTATCTTGGAGACTTCGCACTGTATCTTGAAATGAGTTTTGTTGGATCAATAAGTTCCACTATAAGAACACTCACGCTCTGTGCCGAGTCGGTATATCGATGTGTGGGTGCCGTCCGTGTTTATCTGCGCTGCGAATACGAGGATGCACGGTGCACCCCTTCGAGCATTTTTCCATCTCAGCCAATATGGAGAGGAGAAACTTTGGGAAATGACATCAAAGTTGGATATTTATCGTGTTCATTGCAACTTGATGATAGAAAGAAAAATTGGAATTCAAGATGGAGAAGATGGAGGACAAGATTTTTTGGAATTATTTTCAAATTCATCGTTTGTTGTAAGGCGTTTTTTTCCTGTCCTCTAAATGTCGTAGCTGAGAGTTGGAAAGAAATTCGTGAGTGTAACTTCATATTGAAAGTAGTAATAGTGAGGCATCAAGGTATATTAATTAAAAATTAACGACAGTCCCAAATTAGAAACAGAATGACTGGTAATTATTTTATCAGCATGACTATTCCTGTTTTATTTATTAAAAATTTCATGATTTATGATTATAACATATTCATTTCAATTTTTTAGAAGTTGATCTTTGCTGTTTCTTTCGATTTCTCTTGACTTACGAAAAGAAAATGGAAAAGTTTAAAATATTGATGTAAACTGTGGGGCAGAGTGTATAGAATGAAAAATTATGTCTTATGTCAGAATTCTTTTAAAAATCTTCACATGGTAATTAAAAGAAAAACACTCGGATATGCATGTATGACTCAAAAAGAGAGGAAAAAGTGAATTTTTTATCCTACAGATAACAATACTATTTGTAACTTATTTAACATAAGTTCATTTGATAGTCTTATTCCACATAAGAATATTACTTCATCACGAAAATTCTCCAATTTTTCTTAATTTTGAAGTATTATGTAATAAGAATATTTGCATTTTGTTTTAATGACGTAAATGATATATTGTGTGAAAAAACTTTCTCCAAATCAATGATTCTAAGAAAATAATATTGCTGTCGTTAATTAGATTAGCCCATGTAATGGCAAAGAAATTATCACATCGGGAAATTTTAAAAGAAAAATTCTTTAAACCGGATGGTCAAAAGTCCACTAAAAAAGTGATTCGTATTTTTCAACTATTATTCTTGTACCTCAATACCCAGTATACCCCATATACGCAGATTCTTTTGGTTAAAATTATTTTTTCATTGAAACAAAGTTCTTTTAACGTTAGATATAGCTGAACTTTGAAACAAAAATTTTAAGGACTCATCAGGTAAATGAAAAATTTCTATTCTGAAAAATAGAATGTAAATTCGTGGAATCACTTTTTTCATTCATTTTATACTCAGCTTGTTTTTTATAATGAGGATGTATCGTTTTAAAAATTTCAGAAGTAAGTTTTCATTTGGTTTAAGTCTGCGAAAATAATAATCTTCGAATCTGAACGTCTTGTGATTCCTGATTTCATCACGTTGAAATGTCTAAAAGTAGTATGAGTAATGAAAAAAAAACTTTTTCAGAATAGTTATTATATCTGAAACAATCACTTCAGATTTTCAATTAATTTTGCCAGGATTTTATTATTTTCCATTGAAATCAAAAATTTTCTCAAGGGAACGGATGAGAGTATGCTTGATTAATTGATTTTGGTTTTTTTTTCATATCATGGAGCTATATGAATATTTCGAATAAAAATAATATTTCTAATTTTTTAATTTCGCTAAAAACTCTTAGATCTATTTATACTTCATAAAAATTCCAAAGAGTCACGTTGAGTCTGTTTTAGTTTTCGAATTTTTCAATTATTGAATAAAAAATTATTTCAATAAAGTAGAACAAAGTTCTCACTGGGTGAGAAATAAATTTAAAAAAATCAAATATTCTCGATTTTCTCAGTCAAATTGCTTCTTGAGATTTATTATAGTTACAAATCGTCGACGTTTCGACTCATTCAGAGTCCTTTTCAAGACAACCTATCACCAATACAAGAAAATAAATAAAACTAATCATCACATACTACAAAAACAAGTTATAATAACCCACGTCATACTATGTATACTATTTCCATTTCCTCCAGTCATGTTCTTTCAAAAACTAGCCATTGCCATTCAAGTCAGTTTGTAAAATACATATATTACTACATTATAATGAAGAATAAGTACATAGTAACTCGTCAATGACTGGAAATACACTGAGCATTCCTGTACAATCAGATGCGTCAGTGATAAAATTTCTATGACGTATACAATATTTCGTTGTGTATGGTCATGTAATGCTTATGAGTGACATGAAGTTTATATTTCATGATTTCTAAATAATACAATTTTTACAATCATTAACAATACTTAACTAAAACATCATACATATCATTCCAGTGTTCAAGGTCCTTTTGTTTATTCATTACTTTATTTTCATATTTCTTAATGTAGGTCATTTTCGCAAACAATCGTTTGTAATATAATGATTCCTTATTTAAAAAAAAGAATTATTTGAACCATTTTTTTCCTTATTTATAAAAAAAAACTATTTGAACCATTTTTATTCCTAACATGAGTATTTACCGATTACGTGTTAAAACTATAAGTATTCATAGATAGTTAAGTTTGCAAAGAAAAATTGTATTAATTATCTGTGAATGGAAAATACAAATTATTAAATTTTAGGCAACAAAATAGTAAGAGTATACTTTTACCTAAGATTTCATAAACAGGCAAACAAATTTTTACTGTTTTTTTTATGATTTAAATTTTTCATTCCTCTATCTATTCTCTGTTCTCTTATCACAAGGAAAATCTCGAAAACAGTATTAATTTCATGAAATAACAAAAGCAAAATTTTGTTTCTGAGTTTTCTTCAACAAAATGCTGTTATTATATTTCGAATTAATTTTTTAACAGTTTTTTTTAAGTGCATGCGGAGATATTCAAATGTTCTAAATCTGTATCAGTAAGAAGTCGTTCATCAATGAAAATCTTGACTTTCTCACTTAAAGTTGGTGATCATAACACTTACATCCAATGAAAAATCACTTTTTGTATGCAATTTGTCAGCCACTAATATGTATGTAAATGTGTTTCACAGAAAAACAGTAAAATCTCTCTGTCTCATATTCAGACTGTAAAAGTTGAACGAAAAACCCAGAAATAAAATTGGTTATGAAGCTTTTAGGTAACTGATTATAAATAAATTATTGTCGGTCATGATTGTTGTCTGACTAAAAGTTCACGATCAACCACACTGTTATACTAAATCGTATTTATTACTAACAGCAACTGACTCGTCAAATGTTGAAATACTTTTCTACGAGAAATAGAAGGAAGGTCGAATTTTATTAATCATCCGGTAGTGTTGGTCTGGGAGTATGGAGTTTTGCCAAAGCTGGTTTTGTGTTAGTTTTTGTGGTAGGTTCGGTTTGTATTTGATGGTCCCTATGTTGTGAGTCTAATATTTCGGGGAACGTACTGAAGTAAACCGACCGTCCGTAATTCAAATTAGTATCAGTAACTCAGGAATTCTTGAACACATTTATCAGATTATTTTGAATTTTTCTGGCAGTAAATGAAGCACTAAAAAGTAATCGAAGGTTAATTGAATAACAGTTGATTTTTGTAGTAAGTTTTGTAGGTGTCACAGCAAAAACTTCAAGTTTTCATTGAATTTACTGACGAAGATTTATTTAAATAAAGATATTTTGAAAAAAATTAAGAAAAATCAAAAGTCTTCAAAGAAATTTTTCATGTCGATCGAAGAAACATCTTGAACTTTTTTTTGAATACAATGAAAATTTGAGAAGAAAACTGAGTTATATTCCATTCTGGAAATTTAATTAATCGAAATAATTACCAGATAACGGCTAAATAAATTAAATTTCTCTACTTCTTAGTGTA
This sequence comes from Platygaster robiniae, assembly GCA_028476575.1. NCBI lineage: Eukaryota > Metazoa > Arthropoda > Insecta > Hymenoptera > Platygastridae > Platygaster > Platygaster robiniae. The sequence continues at coordinate 12,810,779 of CM052018.1, forward strand.
AAATTAATTGTTTATGTTTCTTCTTGTTCATGCTTTTTCATTTTGAATAATTGAGCAACAAAAATGTTTTTTTAACTGTAGAAACTTGGAATAAATAAAATTTTTTTTACACATGTATGGCTATAAAAATGAAAATCATAAAAAAGAAAAAGTTAGTTCGAGAAAAATTCTTATTATACTTTGAAAGTAACGAATATCTTTTTAACTGACTATCTCAAGTTTTTGCGATTCAAGAAAACAGAATATTCAGGAAATAACGATTCCAACAATTCATGATCAAGCCCAGAAAACACTAATAGCAAAACATTCTCCCCTTTGACTAATGGCCCGCGATAGCAGTGCAACTAGTGCGAAAGACGATTTCCTCGCTTTTGCTTAAAAAACCTTCGCGTTATATGCCAAAACTGGGGCCCCGTAACCCCGTCGTCGACATCGATATTTTTGAAACTCTTGGCCGCCTGCCCTCGCGCGCTTTCCGTCTCGCCTGAAATTCAATTTCCGATTCTGTGAAAAGTGGAAGTGAAAATCGCTCGGATGGCTGCCAATTTTCGCGGACATTTTCCGCGCCTCGCGAGAGCGGTCCAAACGAGACGAAATTTTTCCCCAGCGGGTTTAACAACCCGGAATTATTTATGCCCTTTGATTTCCACCAAGCACGTGTAAATCCCGCTCATATTCATTCCAGGGGACTACTTTATGCGCGCGTCCGAGCCGGGAATCTTAATCAGAAGTCGGGGCACGAGCGCGAGGAAATCTCGTAAAAAATATATGCGAGCCGGAATTTCAAAAGCCGCGAAAAAATAGGGGACCTTCTTTTGCGGGAATAAGTCCCTTTTGTGGGGCCAATCTTGAGCGATAATCAGAGCGCGTCCCTCAAGCTTCTCCGTTCGAAGGCTCATTTTTCTTCGTTCAAGATGCGAGCTTGATAGAGCTCTGAATTTGAGCCAGTTGAATTCACGCTGTTTGGAACAGATCCCTCTAATATATAGAAAACATAACAGTTTTTCAGTAGAATTTTTGTTCGAAAGATGATACTCCGATGAGTCAGAAATTCTTTATGCAGCAATATGTAAGGATAAATTAGTTTCATAATCAATAAATGAAATCAAAATCCATGATTCTTGTATCAGTTTTGAGGATTTTCTTACATATTTGAAAGAACTTATTATGCAATGGAATGAAAATACTTTCAATAATCTATTTTTTGAGGTAAATTTGACATTTTCAAGTTTTCTGTATAAAAAATTACAATTTATTGCTTAATGTAATGATAAGCTGACTATATCTTGTGATTTGATGAGGAAAAATCTGTTTAGTCATGTATCTTTGGAAATTCACAATGGAATAAATTAACTAATCATAAAATTCCTAGAGTATTTTTCTACAGCCTCGAAAATTTAAGAATGAAACGAACGTTCTTTTTACTGCAAAATTGTATGAAATAAGTCTCTACGCAACGTGAAGACTTAATGAAATTCAGAAAGATACAGTTACTGTCGATTGATCAGATGCTGTTTCTGGCCACAGAAAGATTTCCAGTCTATCAGCTTGAAACTGGCCGTAGCTTGCTAGACCAAACGCTGTTACCTGAAAATGCTCTGTAATTTGTCAAATGTCATTTTCGATAACTGCGATAATTTCAGGTTTAGATTAAAATAACTGACGAAATTCCCTTTCAAAATGTTTTAAGAAATGTAACAGTTTCAAAAGCTGGACCCTTTTTAATGATGTTTTTCGAGTGTAATTATTTATTCCAAACTGACACAATAAAAAAAATCCAGAAATTAAAAATATAAGTATCGTGAACAGTCTTATATTATTATCTTTTACGGTGTATGTGTCTCGTAAATTTCAACAGTTTATTTCAATTTTTCAAAATTTAAAGATTTCTAGCTCGCACTGAATAAGCAACTGAGGTAAAAAATGTTTTTTTTTTTGAGTGCAGCTACTTGCTTTTCATAACAGAACTTGATATTACATTACGAATGATTTATATAAAATCATTTTTTCCTAAGTTATTAGATATTTAAGAGTCTTTACTAAACACATTCAGATTGAGCTATTCTGATTTTAATAATATAAAGAAAATATTGAGAGATTCCACATGAAAATGGTTTTAATAATTTCAGAAAATAAAGTGTGATATAAAAGGCTGAGATGAAAATCTGGACATCGAAGTAATTTAAAATGTTCAGATATTGAATAAATGTTTCATTTCTATGCGTAACAAAAGTCCATTATCATTTTCAAGATAAGACAAAATCACTACTGTAATAAAGAATATAGAAAAAATTATAATATAACAAGTTTTTTTTTCATATTTTCAAAGGTTCTGATTCACCAATATTCACCCATCTGAGCAATTCATTTAGATTTACAACATGTGGTTGATTAGCATAGTGCATCCATCTGGGCATTTCCACATGATCATTCCACATGGATAAACCATTTGGATTGATCATCTGGTTAACAAAGAAAAATTTGAGAATTCAAAACTTGTGAGAAGAATTTTAATAAAAAAATTATCACAAATATGTAAGCTTCAAAAATCTTACAAAATTTTTGTATGGTAAATCTCTAATTACTTACCATTGTGGTAAATCTAATCTCAAATCTACTTTCAAATTATTGACTCAATCAGAGGCATTTTGAACTAAAATTTGTTTGAATATAATAATGTTAATGTTTCAGATTTAACACATTGCTATAACAATAGATACATTTTATTCTCGAATTTAAAGAGAAATTCAAAATACGAAAAATGGAAGATTTAATAGTAGGATGCAGAATTTTGAAAATCTTTGTGATTCTCGATATAAAAACGAGCGATATTTGCTTCAAAATTTTATTAATTTCAATTCAATAATCATATCTTCCAAATATCAGTATAATATCGATGATTTTTTAGAAAAATTTTTTTTCCAGAATATGAATTTTCGTTACATTAAGTTTTATTCAATTCCAACGTGTTTCATGTTTGTTAGGAATTTTGATGACATATGTTAGAATCCATAAGTCAAGACCAAAGTCAACATTCTCTTACATATTCCAAACTATTACATCATTTTTTCATTCGTATGAATTCCAAAATACTCTTCAACTCCTTCTTTCACATTATTTCGTCATTTATTATATTGATCATTGAACTTCCAAACTACTTCGAAATTTCAGTTATTCAGTAGATCTAGATAAACTTGTCCAAAAAAGATAACTCCAGTGCTCCAGAACTCCCATCCGGAATTCCAATTTAAATAAAATATGTTTTTCGAAATATTGAAATCCTTATCAAAAACTTACTATAATTCCCAAGCAAACGAATTCACCCGTACTCCAACCATAGAACATGAATTTTCAATTTTCCGCTCGCTCGCCGCAAGAGGGACATTATCGCGCTCGCGCTACCCTTCTTTAATTTGAATTCTATTACGTCCGATCTCTATTCTCCGTTTCCCTATGAATATTCAAGCCCGCCGGTGCCACCGCGAGTTATCTATCGGATATCCAAAGAATTGAATTAATATAGCGCGCAAAACAAGACCGAGCGCCAGACTGGGCGGAGACGCCTCGGAAAATCTTGTTTCGAGGGCCATTAGCGTCCGCTTTCGAATGGAACTCGATCATCAGCCCGATTGAATAACGTCGAATCCCGAAGACGCTCCCGGGATTCGACGCTTTTTCGCCACGGAAAATGAGCGTGGCGTTGTCGTGAATTACCGATTTCACGATCGAATTTAGCCGTCATTTTTTTTCCCATTTGCTTCGATCGCTCTCGGCGATGACGCGCATCGCGAAAGCCAACGTCACCTGGGGCATTTTTCAAGGCCCATTTATCGGGGATCCATCGAGAGCGAGTTTTCCGATTCCTCGCTGGATCAAGGCGCGTGTAATGATCTGTGAAATATTCATTTCTTGATTCCAGGCTGTTCGTTTTTATTTATGGAAAATTGCACGTGGCGTGAAATAACTATACGGTGGTTTGAAATATTGGTGTTTGAAGGTGGTATCGATATAAATTTATGTACTCTGGAGACTCGAATTCTAATCGGTAATAGCAGATATGTAGTATTACTTAAGTGTGGGATGATGATTTTGATTTTTTTTTTTTTTCAATTATTCTACACAATGGAGTTGAGAGATTGATACAAAAACTTGACTATTTTGTAGCTTTTCCCATCAAGCATTTTTACAAAACTAACGATCAAAACTAACAATATGTTAGTCAAAACTAACGACACATTGGTCCAAATTTCTATAATACTTTTTATTTACAGATTTCACGTTTTAAACTTTTGCGCATGACGTCAGCGATTTCAATAATTACAGGAATTGACCATAGAATTTGTTTCTTCTCAACAAAATTGCTATTGCTAATAGAGACCTATGTACTTGAATTTGTATTCAATTCCAACTTATGGACATTTATTATGACGATTTACTAAGTCCCATATATTCTGACTTGAGCCTTTCACAGCCCATAAGCTGGAATTTTCTAATGTTGGATATCTCTGCAAGTATACAAAAGTTTATAAACTTTAATTTATTTCATTCCATACAAGTTTGTACTTTGAATTCTTTGACTATTTTAGCTAAGATTTTCAGCTTGATTAAGACTTATCAAGCTCACGATCGAAAAACAAAGATTTTTAAGTTTTTAGTCTGTCTCTGCCAAAAGACTTTTAGTTCAAGCTTGTCTTAGCCTGAAAGCTCAAATTCTAAGCAACTTGAAGAACTCTGATCTAAGCTTGGATCTCCACTCAAAGCTTGTAAGTTTACATCGAAACTCTTTTGAACAATTTTGACTAGAATTCACAGCCTACAATTAGTCAAGCTATTTCAAGGTCAGAAGCTTCAAAATGTAGTTTTCATGATATACTCAGCTTACAAGCTAATAATGAAAGCCATCTTCAGCCAAAAAAATTCTTATGCTATTTCTTGAAACCTTGAAGCCAAAATCCTAAGCTTCGGAAGACCTTGAATCTTTTCAGCTTTATAACGTCAAATTCGAATATTACCTCTGAATGTTGAACTTAATGATTCTTCTATCGTACAGGCTTGGATTCTAGGTTCAAGTAAGACTTTTCAAGTTTTTAGCTTACTGTCATCTTACTCTGATGATTTTCAAAGTACCAGTTCTGAATCCAGAGCTTCTTAAAACTGTAAGATCTCTGATTTAAACCTTCATTACCCTCAAAACTAGAATTCTGAGCTTTTTCCGACTGAGCCTGTTTAATCTAAAAAGTTTAGAACCTTATCTACCTAATGGCACTATGAGTTTCTATGTGTTTTTAAGATTGAAATTTTGAGTCACAGCCCAGAAATCTTTCAAGTAACTTTTGTAACAATTTAAGCACGAATCAGTAGCCTACTTAAGTCCTTTTTAGTTCATTAACTTAGAAATCTAGTTGTCATAAAAGCCTAAGCTTCCTAGCTAGAATTTTGAGCCTTTTCAAATCAGGAAACAACTAGATCTAGACTTTTCAAGCTTCGATGCTTTATTTTTAAAATTTTTCGGAGCTTGAGGCTGCTCAAGCTTGAAAAATGAATTCTGATTGCAACTTCAGAAGGTCGACTTCTAAGGTCTTTTTACGAAAAAGTCTGGATTTAAAACTAAGGTTCTCGTTTCTAGTTTGCTGTTCAAAATAACCTTCTTCATCGCTATCATGATTTTAGATATATATCCCGAATCAAAATCTTCTCTGCTGTAAGACCTCTGAGTTAAGCCTTTTATAGCCTCAAAATTTTAATCATGATCTTTGTACACGCGAGCCTGTTTAGACCTAAAAGCTTAGAACATTAGCAACTTCACAACACTATTAGTTTCTACGTGTTGTTGAGCTCTAATTTTCAAGTCATAGCTCAAAAATCTTCGAAGAAGCTTTTTTGACAATTTTAATAAAGATTCTGAGCCAAAAGAAGTCCTTTTTAGTTTATTGGCTTAAAACTCCGGCTTTTATGAACGTACAAGCTTCGAAGCTATAATTTCAAGCCTTTTCAAACCAGGAAACAATTAAATCTGTACTTGTCAAGCTTCGATACTTTAAAGTCTTATATCTCTGAGAAACTTTCAGTCTCCTCAAGCTTATAACCTCAATTCTGATTGAAACCTCAGAAGGTCGACTTCAAGGTCAATTAACCGACAAAGTCTGGGCTCAAAACTAAAGTTCTCATTTCTGGTTTACTGTTTCAAATAATCTACTTCATGACTAGCAAAACGTTAGATCTGAATCCAGAATCTCCTCTGCTGCAAGACCTCCGATTAAAGCTTTTTTAAGCCTCAAAACTTTAATCTTGAGCTTTTTACCATCGAGCCTGTTTCGGCAAAAAATCTTGGTACTTTAGCAACTTGACAACACTATTAGTTTCTACGTGTTGTTAAGCTCGAAATTTTGATCCATAATTCAGAAATCTTTAAGGAAACTTTTTGTAAAATTTTAACTAGAAGTCTGAGCCAAATAAAGCTTTTTTCATTTCATTGGCTAAAAAATCCAACTTTTATGAACGTTGACGCTTCTAGGCTAGATTTGTAAGCCACTTTGAGCCAGGATACATCTGGCTGAGCTTTACTAGCCTCAAAGCTTGATTTATAGATTGCTAAAGCTACTTTGAGTCTCTTCAAGTTTAGAACTTGAATTTTGATTACTTCAATTTTGATTTAAAACTGAGGAAGTTGACCTTTGTCGACCTTTCATCATTCAAGTCTGGAGTTCGAACTGCAGTAAGCCTTTTCTAGTTTACTGTTTAAAAACAAAATTTTCCGATACATATCGAAATCGTGGGTCTGAATATAAATCCTTCTGGAGCCCAAACACCTTTGCTCAAATTGTGAATTCTCGTTATTGCCTTCAGTCTCTTCTTATTAACAGAAACCAAAAAGCTCTTTTTTACAAAAAGTCAATTGTAAAAACACTTCCTTGACTTCAAAGTATAAAAACTAATCATCTTTAGATGCAATCATTTCAAAATCAATTATAAAATCCTACCCTTCATCTCTTTTTTGCTTCATCTTCAACAACCATGTTAAATTATTTTTTTTTTTACTCTAGATCCCATAAAATCTCACATTCTGCAGTACAAATTAAAAAAAACCTTCGATTGTATACTTCGAAAAATATATAACTTCCTTGACTCCAGAATATGGAAATAATTGATCCCTAGATGCAATCATTCCCAAATCAATTATTCGATTTTCTCATACATCTCTTTTTACTTCATATTCGACAACCATATTAAACCACACAGTTCAAAAAAAAAAAAAAGAAAAACGCTCAAGAAGTTTTCGAAAAAATGACAACCTTAGGTCGTCAATAAACAAACCCCAAAAAGATTTTGAAAGTTTGCGTCGATTTGTCGAGATGTCAACAATAATGAATAAAAATTGACAAATCGCTAAAATACGTCTTACTTCAAAAAATAAAAGTATCATAATGATCTGCTTGACGCGAGGAATTAATTTCTACAATTTTTTCCGTGCAAAAATGATTATTTTTATCAGTCATCTCGGGCCTGATTTATTTCCGAAAAATGAAGCGTTATCTTTACGACGGGGCAGCCTTCCCAAACAGACTAAATATATTCAGTCTATTTCCTTTTCCTACTAGATGAAGGAAAAGAGTGACTTGCAACTCGATCGCTCAATATTCAGTCTATTCCAGAAGGCTGCCACGTCGTTAAAATAACGGTGCTTTCACAAGAAATAAATCAGACACCGAGGTGACTGATAAAAATAATCATTTTTGCACGGAAAAAATTGTAGAAATGAATTGCTCGTGGCAAGCAGATCATTATGATACTTTTATTTTATGAAATAAGACTATTTTAGCGATTTTTCAATTTTTATTTATGATTGTTAATATTTCGAAAAATCGATGTAAACTTTCGAAATACTTTTGGGATTAGTTTATCGATGTCCTAAGGTTGTCATTTTTTAAAAACTTCTCGAGCATTTTTCCGAAAGCTAAATTTTTTCCAACTGTGTTATATTCTTTATACTCTACATCCCATAAAATCTTACATTCTTCAGTACAAAATAATGAAAAAACCTTCTCCCACATACTTTATATTATTTCATAATCAAATTCACCAAAAAAGGTCCAACCTTTTTTTCCTCTTTCCATGATCTCAGCCCCCCCCCCCTTTGCCCCGCACCTTATCGCCGCTTCCTCGCTCACATTCTCGCTCGCCCGAGACGTCTTTAATCGTAATTATCGTCGAGTGTTAATGCTCCCGTTAACTTGGCTGAGGTGTTTAACCTTGTTAACTCGGCAGCGCGCACAAGTCCGCCCGTCGGATTAAGAAACCCGCGTATGTATATACACGGGGCGCGCGATGAAAGTCGCGGGCGCGCGTGCCTGTGTGCGGGAACAATGTAACGCGGGTCACACCTGACGTATTGGACGGATCTCTGGCTCCGTGAGTACGCTGTCGAGCAATCAGCGCTACTCGCGACGAAATCGCGCCTCGCGACGGCGTGTGATCGAAATCTTGATTCGCGTGCTTCCCGGTTTTCTTCCTGATTGAGATGGGCCAAAAGGGAAGGGGATTAATAGGAATTCCTGTACACTCAATGTGGATGATGGTTATGAGAAATAAGTTACATTTTTCAGAGAGTATAAACTCGTTTCGAACTTAAATTAGAATTTTTGAAAAAAAATATATATTCGTCTTTGTTATAAATAAGTAATTTTTCGGTTACTAATTTTATAAGAACTCCAAAAAGTTGTCAATCACAATTTGTTATAGAAGCATAAAATCTTTGACGTTTTTATTTTGTAATGAACGACCTTCGTGGGCGATGATGATTTTATTCCTATTTTTGTTCCACTCAACAATTTTCAAAAATATTTACTTGCGTAGAAAAATTCTATAAGATAAAAAATGCAATTCTCCTACTTGAGAAATAAATATTCAATGGAAAAAGTTTTTTCTTGTTTAATGAACGTATTTCAATCAGCGAGACAACAATGAATTTCCCACAAATCTGCGGCGATTAGTCCAAACTCGGGCGCGGAGCGCAAAATGCGCGCATGGGTGCGCTTCGGACGTGCGTGAGCAAACGCGGGTGCATGATTCCGAAGGATGCGCCCTGACGTGCACAGCAGCTCATTAACGCTTATCGATAATTGCATTTTCTATATTTATCGCGTAATCTCTCGTCATTACGCGCTATTCTCGGGAGTTCTTCCTCCTCGCGCGCTGATACGTGTGTCTATGCTGACATGGTCTACTTGCCCCAGCCACTCCGATCTCGACGAGTTCTCGAACTAATCACTGATTGCAGCTTACGCCAGGCTTTTATCATTTATCTGCACGCGCGGAAACCATTTTCCGTATTTGATTTATTATTTTGAGTATTTTTGTTAATAGTGAGAAGTTTTTATTGCTGAGGTTCAAAGTTTGAGTGTCAGACAAACATATTTCTTTTTCTTTGATTTTTTTTCTGCTTGAACTAACATTTTACTATTTTAGATTTTTTTTACAACCTCATGAAAAACGGGTCACTTTATGGTTCCCCTGAAAGTTTTTTTTAACAGTTTTTTAGAACAATTTTTTGGTGGGGTAACATCTTTTTTGCCCCGGACAAAATTTTTCTATATCGTAAATTTTCTTGAATTTTTTTTTCCGAAACATGTTTTTTCTGAATCATTGCTTGCAAAATACAAATTTTTCGTATATATTTTGTTACACTGAAAAATTTTCCTAGCATCTTACGCTTCTTGTAATTTCGGGTTTGATTGCCCTCAAAAAAGGTTTGTAGACAGTCTTACATTCATATTCTTTCAACTGTCACATAGTTTCAGTCGTGATAAATTTTCTAAATGATCAGTTCCTTGTACAACTATACATTTTTTGATGTGTCGAGTTTTATTTGTTTTTAGAAAATTTTATTTCTTTTTGTGGATGTTTTTTTTAAAAACTGTGAATACGTAATGTATACTCATTTTTTCAATCATTGAGTTTCAATAATATTGAAACTGAGTTTAAAATAATACTTTTTGATGAGAGTTACGTTATAAAAAATTCAAAATTCAAATATAAATAGTTTTCTAAATCAATAACAATTATTTATTAATTATCAAATACATTATAGTAAGATTATCAATTTGCGTTATTTTTCAAAATGATGTTCGCATAATGATTTTCATTCGTAACATTATTATCATCATATTTGTTATTATTATTATAAATATTGAAAAAAAAACATCTTGATGATAAATATGAAGAAATAAATTGTATTAATATTTTTCAACTATAAGTACTCATTTGATGTATGAATATACTTGGAATACTCAATTGCAAAAATTTTATTATAAAAAAGTCATTTTGATTCAAATATATATTAATGACAAACTACACGACGATATAATTAAAACATTATGCTTGAAGTACTTTTAAGTTCATGATTTTATTTACTAAGAACTAGTAAAATGTAATGTTTAATAAATTTTTTAGAATGTATCGTTTGTATAATACATTCTAATTAGAGTTACATTTGAAAAATTTCAAAATATGAATGTAGAAAAATTTTCAAATCGATTATTATTATTTCATTCATTATCAAATTTACTATAGCAAGAATATCGATGTAAGTTATTTTCTATAATGATATAATATCAATGATTACTTTTCGTAGAATATTTACTATCATATTTGTTATTATTGTTATAAACATTGAGAAGAAAATATGAATGACTTAGATAAACAAATAATATCGTGGAAATACTTTTCAACTATAGGTATTCATTTGACGTATGAATATACTTTGATTTTGAATTGCAAACATCTTATTGTTGAAAAAGTCATTATGATTTACATGTTATAGTTATGATAAATTAGATGAAAATATAACTCAAACGCTATTCGTATTTTGAAGCTTGAGATTTAACGTTTAAAAATTTATAATTATAGGTATTGAAAGTATATAAACACATTCATAGTTTTTATCAGATACATTATTTCAATAACACTTATGAATTATTAGCATAATTCTTATCGTGATATAATTTAATTTGGTGTAATAATTACACAAATTTACCATAACCATCTTTAAACCAACTATATTCAAAAGGCGATTATAAAAATATAATAAATCATGACTATTTTAATGAAAATTATCAAAATGGTATCATTTTTATAAATTAACATTTGAAAAATAATCTCACTGATTCTTAAAATCAATGTAAGAAAAGATATAACTATTACCATAAATTTTTACCACTTATCATTGTAAAATTTCATTTCAACGATAAAATTTAAACTTTTTGATGATAAGAAATAATGTTTGCCATACATGCATAATAGTAATTATGTAATACATTGTAAGGGAAAAACAACATTATGTTTCTATTTTTTTAAAAAATATATTTTTATCAAAAAAATATTGAAATATTGAAAAAATTTAAACAAATTTTTGTTCCTTATCAAAAACATTACGGAAAGATTCAGAATGAAAGTTTAAAGTCAATGTGAATATAATATATATTTTTTTATAAAGAATTGATATCGATATTTTTATCACGACCGTCTTTGAATTTATCATTCTCATTGAATCTTAATAAATAAAATGGAGTTTTGGTTTTTATCATATCAAATTTCTCATATTTTGTATACAATCTGAATTATAAGTTAATTCTTCATTCCACTATCAATAAAAAATACGGGAATAAACAAAGTTTTCTATAAAATAAAAATCATAAGTCTGAAAGTTTCCATACAATAATCTCCTAATTTTCTAGTTAATTGAAATTTTCTCAATATATTAAAAACTGAACAGAAAAACCAGGTTGAATCAAGACTATGCAATTTTTAAACAAAACCAGGTTTCAAGAAGATTTTTTTTATATACACAGCATCTGGAGGAGGACAATAATTAATGAAACCATAATTGAAATTACTTGACAGTAGGAAAAATTCATAAAAGAAAATATACTTTCAGGTGCAGCTAATTAAAATAAGCGACACCCAATCCCAATTTTTTTTTCAATAACCACAATCCCTCAAAACCCATTTTCATCCTTCAGTCTCCATAAGTTCGCGACCAGATGTCCGCAAAAAACTCACGATTGAAATTTATTTCCCCGGCTGCGTTTCTGAGCCTCCTCTGAAACCCTCCTCCATTCCCCTTCAAACCCCCCAAACCTAAGGTCGTTCCGCGAAGAGGACATTTTATCACGTCGGAATAGGAAAGTGTCAAGAGCGAAGATCCGTGGCCTCGATAAATGTAGTAGCTGCGAATCCGAAAACACGCGCGTCAAAAGCGTAACCAGATCCAGCGCGTCGCGAGGGCGCAATATCTTCGGAATCAAACGAAGACATGCATCATTCTAAAAATACGAAAGAGCCGCCGCGACGATGAGAGAGCGTCCTCGTCGGCGGCCACCGCCTCGCCCCGGCGTTATTGCTCGAGTGGATAATTCAAAGCGCCAAGATGATAAGGCATTCGCATAATTTCTCGTGAATTATTTGAGTTATTTCGCTATTAGATACGGTATGCGGCGCCTCGGGTAACGCTCGCCGTAAGGCGAAAGGGCCGTTTGTTGTTTCGGCGAAAAACGCGCCCCCGTTTACGTCGCTTTTTGACAATCCCATCTCGTGATTGCTTTGATCCGAGGATTCGAAAACAGGGGGGTTTTGGGAATGGAGGGAATGCTGGTTTGGGCGATGAAGGTTGGTTAAGCAGTTTTTTGGTGGAGTGAGAAATCCTGAATGGGATGATTTTCGAGGTGAGGTTGGTTTTGAATGTGGAGATTTGGGAGTTATGATTTGTGGAAAGAGTGAGAAAAATAGGCGAACTGAATAAATTGTTTTATTGATTTTATACTTATAAGAATTTTGAAAGTTTTTAATCAATTAAAAGTTAAATATATAGCAATTAATAGAATATTGAGGTCGACAATTGTTCAAGATCTGTTATTTTTACAAGTTGATATTTCTGAACTATGATTTTGAAGTTGTTTTGAAAATTTATAAGGATTGATTAGGATTTATGATTATTCAAATGACGTACGTGAGATTCAGATTTTTTTCGTGCATTTGAGAATTACCTGTGATCTGTGAAACATCTGCTGAGAAATGATAGATTTGAAAGTGATCGAGGATTTTCTTGATTTTTTACGTTCTGATTTGCATTTGACTCATTGTTTTATAAGTTGTGTATTTTCTACAGTCTGTACTTATTATAGGCGATTTTTTCAGTAACAAGTATTTTTGAGAAACGTAGATTTAGATGCAACTGAAATTCATTTTGTCGATAATAATTCTCAAACTTCAACTTATAAGAAATCCCGATTTTCATTGAGTTCATCATGTAGGAACCTTTTTTAGAATTTTTATTCTATTTTTTATTTTTCTAAAAACTTTTTATCTAAACTTACGCTGCCATGTTACACTGACATACATGTCAGAAAATTAGGACTGTTTCAAAAAATCCTTCATAATATTTATCATTTTGCAAAATATTTTCAAAGCTTACTTTGCATTTTTTATATGACTACAATATAAATACAATTTTTCAAGATACCGAAAAATTTTCCAACTTTTCAGATTGAAGCACTCTTTTTCTCATTTTTGAAAATTATGACGATTCGACTGAGTTGTGTTTTAGTAGAATATGATTACGTTTTGATGGCGAAAAAATTGATAGATAATAATAATAAGACTTTCATTGGAGATCCATAAATGATTTTCTAATGCTTATATACACTTTTTTTACATATTTATCTTCGAATTACATAAAATTTGCAATGATTAACAACATTTTTTATTTTAGTTCATCTATTTGTTACTTCCAACATTTTGTCATATGACCATCTGACCTTTCTTCATCATCTTGAAAAAAGGAATTTCCACGTACAAACAAAACTGCTTGTAATATTCCCCTGCATTTCTAATCATCTTAAAACATTTTCTAACTCGAAAAAAAATTCATAATTATTGACTTATTCAATCCTTCGAAGTGAAAATGACTTTCTAGAAAAAAATATCTAGTTGTAAACAAGGATAGGATCTGACAAAGAATTTAGGAAAATCTTTTTGTTTCTAGGCACTTCGCAAATTTCAAAAATTTTTGGGAAATCTCTAAAAAAATTTTGAAACTTTTATGGATTATTCGCTTGAATAAGCAGTGCAAAATTTTATTTTATTTGACAGTTACATTGAAAATTTGACAGTTTTTTGGAAAAACCAAGATATTTTAAATATGTATGTATCAAAATTTCATACAAGAAATGTATACAAGATCTTTATTTATATATTAGATATTTATTTTCATTTATTCATTTATACAAGATATTCTTTTTTGTAACCTCGACATGCTAAGTTATTTTGAGAAAATCGCATCTAGTGTAATTATGAGAAGTAACGAAATAAACTACATAGATTACATAGATTCCTGTTGAAAACTTTGATTCTATAAAAGTATCGTTTTCAATACACAAACTTTTATGATAAAGTTATTGTAAAAAGATGTGAGGAATAATATAATTTCTACAAATTATCATATATTTTAACTCTTTTGAATTTCTCGCAGGTTAATTCAAAAACTACACTGTTAAAAAAGATTGGTAAATTTTCCATAAAAGTATTGGAAGTTTTTAACCCATATTCTGTATGAAATTTTTCCTGTAAATAGGCCTGGAAAATTTTCCATACGTTATGGAAATTCTCCCAGGAATTATAGGAAAATTTCCATTTTTATGGAAAAATTGCCATAGCATGTGGAAATTTTTCTGTATCTAATTATGGGGAAAATCACGTTCAGAATATGGGTCAAAAACTTCCGATAATTTTATGGGAAACTCACTGAATTATTTTTAACTGTGTACGTCATATAAACACTAGAGCTACTTTTTTTCTTCAATATTGTCTTCTTTGTTTTATTCAACCCTACATTAAATACTGTGAGTGCAAATTTGAACTATCTAAGCCGATAATGTTTAACAGAATTATTCTCTGAAAGATTGAATAAAAATATTGTACATACATTTCGATAAAATAATAATAGACATTGTTAATAAATAAACCACGGTGATCTCTTAATGACCCAACGTATCGAAAAAATCAGCACTCATTAAAGCACCGATGACACAATTATTTTTACGGTCTCTACTGGAAACCCGCGATTCCCGGGGGCACTAAATCACTTCACATAATTGAGTGCATCGCGGAAATAACGACCCGCGCAAATGTAACTTTCTATATTTGTCGAATCGTAAAACTCATTCGAGTAACTCGCGTTAATTGATCTATGTAAGGAAACGCGTGGTCCCCGATGCGGAACCAGCCCTTCCGGTCTTCGGCCCGTTTTTCTCGTGGAAACAGAAGCCCGAAGCGATTCATATTCGTCAATAATCACGCTATCACTACAATCGATCAGCGAAATGAAAGTACTGCTAGTTTTACGCAACAAAGTGTATATTTCAATTGGCGAGCGTTGTTTTCGAAAGTCAGAATTTACTGTTGAACACCAACGCAATACTCCATTTCATTGTGGATTAAGAAAAACACGATGATCATGAATATCAATAAAAATGCGAAAAAATAAAACAATGCATTCGTCCGAAAATACAGTAAGCTGTAAATTAAATCTGGATAGAGTTCATCAATCTTTTTCTAGTCACGTGTGAAAATTGCATAGATTTTTATAATGACCTTTATAATTGTTGATGTCTTGATCAATCTCACAGTATGTTTGTTCCTTCAATGCCTGATAAATCACGATAACGTGATTTGATTCTTCCTAGAACAAAAGTCATAGATATACATGTGCAGCTTGACGTCCACAGCTCGCGGGGGCTCTCACGAAACAAACGGCGAATAACGGGCCGATGCAGAAATGCTTGGTTGGCGATTAAGGAGAGATATCGAATGAGGAAGCGATATAAAAAGTCGCTCAAGTTCCCAGCCCACTTCAACCAAGGAAAAGGTCGCTCGTAGATGATGCATCTAATGAAGAATAAAGTAGGACACTTTCTGAAACAATGAAAAATCAATTTCGGACTTTCAGAAAACCTAAAGTTTGAATATGGACTCTTATATGGAGGATTTTAAATGCTGTGTTTCGAATATGTTCAAACAATTACAAAATTATAAATATTTAAAAGTTTTTGTAAACAATGTTGTCGGTAGTAGGGTTTAGAAGTAACGCGTTACTTGAAAACGTTACATTTTTTACTGTAACGATAACGTGAACGAGTTACTTTTTTTTTGGTAACATATCTCTGAAACTGAGACATGGGTAATTTTTAACATCCTCATTTTTTAATTTAATTCAATATTATTTACTTTCATTATAAGAATTGTTTAATATACTGTCCATTTTTTAACAGAATATTAGAAATTCTTCAATATGTGAAAAAAAAGGAGAAATAATCAAAATACGAGATTTCCATCATGTTATTTCATTCTTTTAAAATTTATGTGATTAAAGGTATCAAAAAACTTTAATCTCTCAAGCTTTCAGTTCTAAAAATATATGTTCAAAGAAGTCTATGAAAATATAAAAAAATTTTCGAAGTGTAAAACTCTTTGAAAAATAGAAAAAATTTTAAGGGCACTCAAAATCAATAAATAATCTGTTTTCTAGAAAATCAATCGAAACACATCTGAGATTTCCAACTTTTAGCTTTATCACATTCTAGATATTCGAACTTAGAAGTATAGAAATAAAATACGTGATGAAACATACGTGTGAATATAAAAAACATTGAAAATCTTCTGATTCTAGAAATTTATACAGCAATATATAAAAGTAATGAACGAACCTTAAATCATAGAAGAAACTGAAGAAATACAAGAATTACTAGAATAATTAAAAATTTATCGAGACGCTGTTTTCTGGTAAATCCTGTAAAACACGGAAAATTTCATTATGTTTAAATTCTACAGTTTGAAATTTTTAAAATGTATACATCAATTTATATTATAACAATACTAAAATTATGTAAAAATACTAGGAAATTCTTTAACACTCTTTCACCCTGAAAAATATGAATAGTTTCAGAAGTACTGAACAACCCTTCGAATCGTATAAAAATTGAAAAAATATTTTTAGAAAATCAAAAGAAATTTAAATCTTCATAGACACTATTTGCTAAAAAATCCTCGTAAATACAAATTTTTCCATGAGCTTTAAATTCTAGAGCATGAAATTCTGAAAATCTATATATCAATGTAGAGAAAAATAGTAGAAATTTATAAAAATACTAGAAAATGCTGCAACATTTTATGCATACTCGAATTTGTAGATTCAAAAATTTTAAAAAGCAAAAATTTTGAACATCTGGGTAGGAATTAAGATTCTCTTAAAAATTTATTAAATTTGAAAATTTTTTCTTGCGGCTAACATTGATCAAATGTCATATTCATAAAATGATGAACAAGCTGGTTGATTTTCTTTTTTAGGGTGAAAAAGTACAGATGAACAGTTTTTGCTGTATCTAAAATAAACTATTTCTATGGAACAAAACCACGAGTACGTTAATATTGTTTATAAATTTATTCCAAAAAGTAACGTGAAAGTAACGGGACGTTCCTTATTTTAATGTTAACGTCAACGAGTTACTACTTCTTTTCAAGTAACGGTAACGTAACGCGTTACATTTTTTCAAGTAACTTTCCAATCCTTGGTCAGTTGTAATTACAGTTATAATAAGTAATAAATTTATTCTTAGATTCTCTTTTTTTTCTTGCATTAAAACCCTCTTACAAGGTTAATGCACTGCTTCTAAATAGCCTTTTAATTTTGTTCATCATCTTCGATTTACGTTCTTTTTGATATTTTGCTACCATGGAGAATAAGCGTGCTTCATAAGGATATCTGAAGCGTTTATACGCCAGTGCGCTAACGATGATCATAAAAGGGAGTAATGACATGGCGTTACGCTTTTCTACGCAAAAATATTAATTTGCTTACATGTGTTTCACGGAGGACAAGCGTTACGACGACGGACATCGTCGTCGTCAAAGGGACGAGTCTTTATAACCGTTCCGGTCACCTCTCTCACGGGCACTTTGCGGTCTTCGTTACGGAAGTGGCTTAAGCTTCGAGAAGAAGCGCTGATTAGCCGGACTAGAAAATTACTGCACGCAAGAAAATAATTCACACGTAGAGAATATGCTCGAAGAAAATCGAACAATAACACACATTGTCATGTGTTTTCACCCAACACAGCAATTTAGATGTATATATACAAATAAAAATTTTTACACAATCTGATATTTTTTAAAATTTTCACATTCATACAATTTCAATAATACTCAATTGTAAGATTGAATGAATGAACTTCGTATTGCTGAAAAATCTTTTGCAATAATTTCGCGTGTAATGGCAAAAACCATCGTAAGTCAGTTGATGTATGATTTTTAAATCTATCGAGGTTGAGGATCACTATTCTTTATTTGACTTTTGAAGTTACTTTGTCAAGAACTTTCTTGTCTCTTTACATATTTAACATTACTTCATGAAAAATTGTGTTTTTTTCTTCTTTTTGCTCCAAGTTCTATGCGTTCTAGGAAGACAATGCACGTATCAATTTACATAACAATATCATAAAATTCTGATATAAAAAAAAAACGTCTCAAACTCCCTCGATATTGGTTTTGTCATATCGCTTAATTCAATGTGAATATTAACTTTTCATTTAACAAAATTCCAACAAATTATCCTATGGATTCTGCAATGTTTAATTTTTTTCTTTTGAAATCGATTTTCCTTGGATAAGTTTGTTTATGATGAATTGATGAAAAGAAAATATAAAAAAGAAGTTGGAATATTAGAAAACAAAGATACATCATAACTTTGAATCAAACAAGACAAACATTTTCAACGTTCCGGTTTGTACTATTTGGCACTTAATGAATTTGATGAATTAAGCACCCACGCTATATATAATATTGTAGCCCAGCGTTTTCCTTTCAGTAATCTTATTATAATTAATTTTATAGTTACGTTTTAACAAAAGCATACGCGATTGCGAAAAGAACCATTTTTTTTATCGTCTAGTCATTTGCTATTAACTTCTCATTCCGAATTGATTCCTACGTTACAATCGAAATTGCAAAGATAATAGAAATCTAAGTAGACTTCATATTTAATAGCATTTTAATTGAAAATAACGTGAATAAATCATACAAAAAAAAATTTATAACATGTAAAATTTTTGCTGCTGAAAATTTTAAATATAATATTTGTTCTGGAATCGTGAATAAATTTTACAACTGAACGAATTCCTGTTTGACAATGAACCAATAATGATACGAAATTCTCATGAGCTATGGCACATATTCTGCATGATGTGGATCTATTGATACAGTATGAATTATTCCTAACATATTTTTCTTCAAAATACAAAGAATTCTTGAGCAAACTGTTTCAAACGCTTCTTACATATTTCAGTATAAAAGCGTTTCAATTTGAAGAACAATTCACGTTTGTGAAAAATAGAATTAAAAAAATATTATGTAG
Source organism: Platygaster robiniae (assembly GCA_028476575.1). Classification (NCBI taxonomy): domain Eukaryota; kingdom Metazoa; phylum Arthropoda; class Insecta; order Hymenoptera; family Platygastridae; genus Platygaster; species Platygaster robiniae. The sequence goes on from CM052018.1 coordinate 12,830,238, forward strand.
AAAACTGTAGTTTCGGTAAGTTTAAATATTGGAAGTACATTCACCAATACGTTCTCAAAACTATACCTTGATACTCTTATTGTCTCTCACCTGAAGTAACTGAAGATAAAAAACATGTTTGTGCCTTGTTGACACATAAATTTCTGCGATATGCTGTAGGACAAATGTAAAAGTAATATCGCGTTATCTATAAACTTTTCTTTAATCAAATTTTTGCCACTCATTCTGAGATTGTATGTTTTTGATACAGTTTGAACGCTTGTACACTCAAGAAAAAGCATCTTTTCAAGAAAGGTTGGAAAGTCGAACATGGATCTAACCTGAAACAGGAAAGAGTGTACTGAAAAAATCGAACTTACGACCAGCCAGATAGCTCACTTCAACATTGTTCCTAACAGTTCTGAGATTGAAAAATATTACGAGACTCTTCTTATACGAGAAGATGAATATTAAATGAACTATGTCCGTTACACTCAGTTTTCGTATGAAAAAATGTTGATGTCTCTCGATGAAGTATATGATAACAAAAAAGTTTCTGAATACCAGCTATGGCCTACGCATTGTATGAAGGAAGTGGGAACCATATAATTGTCCCAGCAGGAGATATACAATATACAATGTACAATAGCTATATAATATACATTCTTCAAACTATAATTTTTATAATTTTTTTTTTTGGAAGGGGGAGGTATTAGAAAAACTTGTTGGTCAGAAATTAAAACACCTTTTTATACTTTAAAATTTGAAAATTTCCGGAAATAATATAACATGGTGTTTGAATAATTCTTTCAATTCAATTCAACTGAATATTCAGATGCCCATCTCCAACTGGTTTTCTCGCCTGAATCATCAGAAGAAAAAAATTTTCCATTAGTTGAAATCTTTTTTTTCATAAGGTTTTCAACTGACGAGAGAAGGATCATGTCCAATACAAGAATTTAAAAATAAATTACATTGAAATGTATAAAGTTCTACGATCTACTCTCAATGAGTTGAATTTTAATGAAACGTCATGAATTTTAAAAGGAAACTCTAACTTCCAATTCCAAAAAGTTACGTTATTAAATTCGTTGTAAATTGATCGAATAAAAGTTGAAATATTTGTATCAAAATCAGTTGACAACAGACAATGAAAAGTGACAAACATTTTTTAGGCTCATTTTCGAATGCACTTGACATAATAAAGATAAGTTGAAATAAATTATCCTCTCATTTATACTCCAATTGAATATATACATTTTTATGCCACTTTTTCTCAACGGTTTTTTTTTTTTTTCCAAACATATTTTACTCATATAATAACTAGGGGACTGTGATAATAGCATTTGTCATTTCACGATAAAGTAGTTTTGAATAAAAACTTTTCAGACGTTTTGAACGATCTTTCCACTATAAATCGATTTTTAAGACGCAGACAAAAATAAACAATACTCTTTCAGTTGTTATTCTGTTTTTAATGACAATTCGATTCAGAAAAAAGCTAAATGACAATTTTCTGATATTTTCCAGACTAGAGATTGTCTTTTTATTGAAAAGAAATATCGTATGACGAAAAAAAGTTGATTAGGTAATAGAAGAGACATTGTACAGCAATTTTATAATAATTCTTAAAAAAAAAATTTAGTACTCAAGTACGTGTGATATAAATTTAATACCAAACGACATTCGTGATTTTTATGTATTGAACGATAAAAGAATGATTCAAAAAAAGTGACACGATCAGTTCACGTGACGTTTAGGATGCCTTATAAATTGCTGCGGAATGAAACCAGTCTATAGTTGAAGTCTATCCATGGTACGTGGAAGTTCTACTGAATCCGGTAAGTTGGTCAAAAGATAATAGTTTTATTCAGGCAAGTTGTGTTTTTGTTCGTGAATCACTTAAGTACAATTACTTTTTCCAATTCATTGTTGATCAATATTAAGCTAACATTCATCTTTTCTTCGGTATGTGACATTTTGTGAAAAATGGACATATTGTCAACATTTTGAAAGTGTTACACAGAAAATACTCTAAGAGGCAAAATATTCATAAACTTCGGTATAGAAATACAATTTCCATTCAGATCATAACCTGACTGAAGTGTATCTCTTTATATTAAGAAATTAAAAATTAAAAAAAAACGTATCAAATCTTCAGGCGTAGTTTTATTCTACAATATTTGAACGACGAATACAAAACATCGATCAACCATACGTATTTCAGTGATTGAAAAAAATGGAAGTGATAGCATGAACAAATAACAAAGAAAAGAACTTTTATCATAATTTGCTTTGAAAGACATTTGTTGTACTGATGTACTAATCGAGTAAGAAGATAAAAATGTTGAGATTAGCTTTCTTTTTACTTTTTTTTAAAAAAATTAACACCTGATTCACAGTAAGCTTACAAACAGTTGACTATTTATTATAGTTTTGTAAGTTATATATGAAAAAAAAAGTAGTCATTAGTCTCAAAATCTTCTGTTTTGTTCGTGCGTATAAAATACCTTTACATGTATACATTAACCACCATTCCTGGAAAAACAGTTTTTCAGATAACGTTCATACTTCAGAGCCATTAAATCTAAAGTTGTTTACAATGCTTAAGTTTGAGAGAATGTCATTAATGACTTTCGTGGTTATTTTGAATGTCTTCAATGGTTTTCTGAATGTCGCTGCAAGAGCAACAAATTCGTCGGGTGTATCAGAAGCTCCTGGATCTAATGTAAATGGTAAAGTAACAATTCATTTACATGTTTCTTCCTTGTTTCAGTTATCTAAATTACATAATTTTTAATTTTAAGTAGAGATGAAGCTAGTAACTATTGTTATTTAGCATTTATTGAATAAATCAGTACTCAAAATAGTACATATTTCGTAGGTTGATTTCATTCTGGAAACTTAGACAATAGACCTAATATCTTGCTATGACGCATTTATTATTATGTGACTATGATTTTCTATCGAGGAAAAATAGTTAACTATTAAGACACTATTATGTTTCTATCGAGTTACTGCTTGTGTGTAACACCCACTTATGAAAATGGACGATTCAGTGATTGCAGAATGCTCAAGAATTTTTATTATAAATACGACAGGAATAATTTAAAAAAACGTCATTAGTTATAATCTGATTATTTGGGATTTGGTAGACAATGATTGTACAATACATTTAAGGAAGCTAAAAAATAATTTGTATTAATCAAGATGGTTATTTGCATAAATGTTCAAACATTATTCAAAGAAACTTGAACTAATTAGGAAAATGAAACGTTTTTGAGTCAAATTCATGTAATTATCACTAGTGCTACGCTATATGTTCATTTTTAAATAGCTCATAAACTAGAAATGACTTCGGTTTGTGTGGAATAAATTGACGTAGGAAACTGTAAAACATCTAAAGCAACATTTTGCAACTGGTTTTCAGAAAGTACATGCTTTGTTGAAGACGCAATCTCCGAATCGATACTAAACAAAATGAACTTCTCCGTTGACCCGTGTGACAACTTCTATTCTTACGCTTGTGGAAGCGCGATTTCTCAAGCAACTAATCGATATTCGATATTATTACACAGTTTTACAACTGCTGCACAAAAAATACTTCATGTTTTAAAAAATTTCCTTGGTAAGATTTTCACAATACAATCTGATTAAATGTTATCAATTTTTTCTGACGTGTTCGTCGTTTGATTTTCATCACAGAAAAACCGATCATAGAATCTGATACTGAATCTGAAAAGAAAGCCAAAAAATTTTATTTGTCTTGTCTGGATTACAATAAAACTAGAGAAGAACTGGGGCCAACACCAGTACAAGAAATACTGAGCAAGGCAGGTATATGGAATGAATCAGGCGAATTCGATGCAGAAAGTTGGAGTTACCAAGAAAGTTTACTGGCCTTACAAAAACAGTTCTATTACGTTCGGATATTTTTTTCTTGGGAAGTAAACTTTGATGAACGCGATAGTCGAAAAATAATCCGGAAGGTAAAAAAAACAAAAATTTTTACGTACAGATTTATTACTTAAAATCAAACTGTTACTTGTAAGTCAATTTCTAAATGACAACGCGTTTTCAAGAAACAGACTTTTTTTTTTAAATATAAAACTCAATAGTGCTCCGGATCATCATCCAAAATGATGGTGCTGGTGAATAAAGTTGCTTAGACTTATTGTGACAGGTTCAGGAAAAAATATTTTTTTTCCTTCTGTTGTTGTGACAGGTTGATCAGCCACCAACAGATAACATGGCTATAGTTTACAGAAAAGAAAAAATGGATCGAGAAAAATTGAACCCTTATTTGGATACAGCAATGGAGGTAAATAAACCACTTTCATATTTATTAATATCATATTTCTGTGATTGTAAAAGCTAAATGTTTGAGTAGGACCAGTCTGAGAATAAGAGCTTGAATATAAGCAACTTGATTGACCTCAATCATAGAATACTGCAAAGTGTTTTAAAGTAAATCGTTAAAAAAAAATCAAAAATTTGTAGTTACTGTAGATACCGAACATAAAAATACCCATTGTTTATTCACACAATGTTCATATAGATATAAATCATCGAAAATTGAATTCAATGAATTCGATTCTTAAAATACGAAAATTAAAAGTCTATTTATATGTTGTCCATGATTTAAAAAAATTGAAACTCTACTCAGATCATGAAGTTAGTAGGCTGTGGAGATAATTTAACCATGGAAGATGTGAAAGACGTGTTGGAGCTAGACGCAAGCATAGCTGGAATCATGATGCCTGAGAATCAAAGAAAGGACAAAACTCTTCTGTATAGCACAATGACCTTGGGAGAACTCGAAAAACTTGCCCCTTTTGTAAGTATATCTTAGATCAGAAAAGTGAGACCTAAACGTGCAAAAACGTAAATAATCATTGTCAAATCTAGATGCCTTGGGTAGAGTTTTTCAGAAGTACAACAGGAACTGTCAATAAAACAGTTGACACCAACACCATAATCGTCAATTACGCTACTGAGTATCTTCAAAATATGACTAATCTTCTTAGCAAGTACACTGAAACGCGTGCAGGGAAAATGTATGTTTTATGAGGTTTTTTTTATCTGCTTTCTACTTCTTAAGATTAATGCTTCATCATGCATGGTATGCAATTGAAATATGTTATCGATAAAATATTTCATGATACATTTATTCAAATGACCTATTGATCATTGCTAATATACCAATCTGAACATTTTGAAACTGAAATACAACTGCATTTGAATCGGCAATTTTTTTACCTTGCAGAAAGTTGAGGAATTATCTTATATGGAAAACTGTAGTTTCGATGAGATCATATCTTGGACGTCAATTCACCAATGCCTTCTCAAAACTATACTCTACCGTTATTAGCTCACCTGAAGTTACTGAGGCTACAAAAAATAATTGTGCCCACATGACAAATCAAGTTCTGGGATATGTTGTAGGGCAAATGTACATTCGTAAATCTTTTCAGGATAAGAGCAAAGTAAAGGTAATCTTACGTACATCATGTTATTGTCTTGCATCTTTGCTTTGCATCATTCTGAAACTGTCTGTCTGTAATGAAGGTTGAGAACTTGTACAATCAAGTAAAAGCATCGTTCCTAAAAAGGTTGAGAAGTCACGCATGGATCGAACCTGAAGCACGAAAGAGAATACTGAAAAAAATTGAGCTTATGACCAGCCAGATAGCTCATTTCAACATCGTTCCTAACAGTTCTGAGATTGAAAAATATTACGAAAGTCTTCTTATACGAGAAGATGAATATTTAATGAACTATGTCCGTTACATTCAGTTTTCGTATGAAAAACTGTTGATGTCACTCGATGAAGTATATGATAACAAAAAAGTTTCTGGAATACCAGCAACTGCCAACGCATTTTATGAAGCAAATGGAAACCAGATAATTGTTCCAGCAGGAGTTATACAAAGCCCATTATTTGATATCAAGCATGCTGACAGTATCAATTTTGGTGCAATGGGTTTTATTTTAGCTCATGAGATAACTCATGCTGTAGATGTCTTAGGTATGTATTAGACTCTATTAGATATTTTTTACCTACCAAACGTTTATCATTCTCAGCTCTAAGCTGTTTTTCAGATTCTGAATATACTAATTTATTTTCTTGTATCTCTTCAGAACGCGAAGACAAAAAATAATTACCATTAAAAATGAATTTTCATCTTTATGCGTTTCCCAAAATATGAAATAACAGCAAACGTGGAATCTTTTACATGTTTTCTGATGAAAACCGCAAACCGTACTAACTTATAACAAAAAACATCAAATACAAAGTTATAATTTTCAATTGCTGATATAAAAAAACTGGATGATTAATAACAGTTGGTCAAATAACTGCATATTTTTTAGTGAAACTTATGGAATTTAACAATTGATGTCAACTGTTTTTGTCATGCATGATTTATTTTGATTAAAGGTCGAAAATATGATCCCTATGGTAACGTCATTCCGTGGTGGGATAATAAAACAATAGCAAGATTCGAAGAAAGAGCTAAGTGTTTCGAGGATCAGTATAGTCAATTCAAACTCCACGATGTTAACATTGATGGCAAACTGACGCTAGGTGATACCTGTTCCTGAAAAAGTAATGTATTATTTTCTCAATGAACTATTTATTCACATTGATTTTGCAGGTGAAAATATTGCTGACAACGGTGGCGTCATTATTTCATACAAAGCTTTTGTCGAGAATGACAAAAACTGCGTCGATGAAATAGCCCTGACCGAACGAAATGTCACGAATCGCAAATTGTTCTTCATTAGTTTCGCACAAGTAAGTCACATTACTATCCAAATTTTTCTTATGAAAATTAGTTTTTTCATAAATACCTTTCATTTCATGACAGTTTTTTCTTAGCGTTGTAATAGATTATAAGGTTATCTTTTTCTAACCTAACCAAACCAGTTGAAATATGTCTTTATTTTTAAAAATCAATTCTCGTTATTATAAGAGTCTTAAAAACAGGGAAAAACATTCAAATATCTTACAAATTGTCTCAGTGGCAGTGTACTGATTACCCAAGTTTCCTTGACAATATTCTGCTGCAAGATACTCACTCTCCGGATGAATTTCGCGTCATTGGGTCCCTTTCCAATTCAAAGGATTTTGCTTCAACCTTTGAGTGTCCAGTTGGTTCTAAAATGAATCCCATAAATAAATGCGAAATTTGGTAATTCTTGAATTTATGACGACATACGAGTTATGAAGATGTTCTACCGAACCTTTATAATATATCTATACGTTGTTTTGTGTACTACATTTCTTCATGATCGAGAAAGTGAAATCAATAGTTATTGTACTTTGAAAGAATTTATTTTCAGCTGAAAGTTGCTTATCGTTGTAAGAGGCATATGCATGTTTCGACGTAAATGATGATCTTTATATCTTTTTTTTTAAGATCTAGAGAGTGCGGTGTATCTTTTTTGCTTTTTTCATTTGATTTCTTTCGTTGTGTATGCCTATGTACATCCAGATATTAACTGTACTAATGTTGAAATTTTTATTGTGGCAGCAAATAAATATCACTTTCGAATCATCCTCGTCGAACTCTCTTGCTAATGGTTTGATGTTACGATCGCTAATAACCTTCAATGTTACTCAATTTTCATGAACTGGAATATTTATTTCGCAATCTACATTTCGTTACCAACCAATTGGTTCGTTTTCAGATCACTATATTTTGAGGTACGAGTTATGTGTGAGCCATCTAATCACGGAATTATTCGCATAATGACCTACACAAATGATTAGATTGATAGGCTTCTTGTGTGCGAGATTAAATGTATGTCCTTACACTTATTTTATTATTGCATTAGGTTTAGTACAAAATTACGCCAGCTTGACACTGGTATTTCGCGATCGTCTTATTGCTCCATCTGAAAACTCAGCATTTTTTCGCCGTGTTATTGGTGCGTGATCTGAACATGTGATACGTTAAATTAAATTTATTGCCCAGTTTAAGGAAAAAGGCGGAAAGATGTGTTTCCGTAACGTAAAGCATGATAGGCTTGGTTTTCGAAATTTAATTGCCGCACTAGCCGGCGATTAACTCGCGTTAGATTCGTTTTGTCGAAGGTCGGGTCGTCAACGAGCGAACGAGGAAGAGGACGATCGCGCAAAATAGGCGCCATTGGACGTGTCGACAGCCAAGTGTGTAATAAGATATCCGCGGATATTCGAAGCCCTCAATTGGCTAATATGCCGGCAGTTAACAGCTATCCGAGTGCTTAGCTCATATTCGCCACTGCCCTGAATAATTTATAACCGCCTGTTTACGAGAATTGCAAATAATCAAGCCCGCCGAGGAATTATCGCGCTCTCGCGTACTTTTTCGAGCCAGCACCGTGGAAAAGAGTAACACGAGAACGCTACTCACGATTTTCCAAACGGTTTTATTGATATTTTCCAATTCGAATGCATCTGGGATCTTCATATCAATATCTGTAATGCCCTTAGAAGAATTTGTTTGAACTGTGCAATCATTAGATTTCGAATTACTAAAAACCTTGCAAGAACTAAATTATATGATATAAAATAAATGAAAATAAGTTAATTTAAACTTGTTCAAATTTCATTACTAAGCTAATTTGTTTCATTGCCAAATTTTTCGCAAATTTGAAATGTCCAATTTTACTGCAAGTTTTTGAAATTTAGAGAACATAGTCTGCTTAGACTTTTGCTAAAGTATAAGAAGAGTGGAAGACACTTTATTGTATCGTGGGGTCGATGACGTAGACGTTTAATGCGACGGATGAACTGAAATCGTAGTCGACACTTGGAGCCGACTAATCCTTGATGCGTTCGTGTGGGTGTCCGGCGTCGTCGCTTCCGGTGAGCTTAAACGTAGTGCACTCAGCGATCGAGGGGCCGAAGATGGTAGGGAGCGAGCGAAAGGGGGAAAATCGAGGAAGTCGCGGAGAGGATCGCGAACATGTACATAAGTGAGCAGTCAGGGATGGCGCCTAATAGATTGGCTTGGCCATCTCCTCGTGCGCAAACAAGTACATCTCTTCGCAGTCTTCGTACCTCCCACCAAGAACAATGCAAGAGAGTTTTAAGAGCAGAGAAGAGCAGTAAAAAATGATACATCATGTTACATAGGATTAAAAGAACTAAATGTCTTCATATTTTTTTTACTAAGAAAGAGTGATTAAAGTATGTTCGACTTGATCAACAGTTTCTATCAGGGGCGTAGGCAGAAAAAATTTTTGAAATGGATTTTTCTGAAAAATATTTTTTCTTTAGGATTTCATAATTTTCAACCTTTGGCAATGGGGTTACTAGATAGCAATTTTAAAATACTTTACATTTCGGTATTTGAAAGTTATACAACTTTTGGGATTAAAAGTTTTACATTTTTTATGTTAGTGAATAATGGAATTCGAATTTTGTGATTTAAAATAAGTAACTAAGGATCCAATTTTCTTTACTAATACTTTTTGTATTTACAGCACTCTGAGGATTATCTGATATTAGAATAATATGGGTTTTTAATATAGAGCTTTCAGGAATTCGATGCTCTAGGAATGAAACTTCTAAAAAAAATTATATATTTTAATTGATTTTTAGCAAGTTGAAACATGTAGATAAAAAGTACATCATAAAGTTATATTTTTTTCGTATGATATATTATTCATCAAATTTTGTAGTTTTTTCTGATATTTTCATATATTTTTAATATTTCTATGGATCACTCACTAGATATTTAGGAATTGATGCTATAGTGTTGAAACTTTCAACGATTTTGAGAATTTTTATTGATTTTTCAGACGACAGTTTTTTGTTTTTGCAGATTTTTAATACTTTAATTCTATATTTTTTTAGTATTCCTACAATAGAAAGTATGTTCAATTGTATGAATTGTATAAATTGTCTAGGATATGTATTTTTATTGTTTTCTATATGAACTTCTAGAGTAATTCCTAAAATTGTAGGTCATAAATTTGTGTATTACATTAACAAATATGCTCCAGGACAGAAAGTTTCATAAATTTCGAAGTAAATTATATTAACATAATTTTTATATATTGAAAGACTTTTAGTGAACTAGTAAGCTAGTAAACTACTGAAATTAAAAAAAAGTGAAAAATAGTAAACAAGTGAAGAAATCAAATAGTAAACTAGCTAACTCGTTAACAAGTAAAATAGTGAATTAGTAAAGTAGTACACTTGTCAAATTTGTAATAGTAAACTGGTTAAGTAGTAAGCTAGTAAACAAGTAAGCTATATTAGTTTAATTTAACACTAGTTAACTAGTCATCTAGTAAGCTAGTGAACTACTCATCTCATTAACAAGTAAATTAGTGAGCTAGTTAACTATTAAACTAGTGAGCTAGTAAACTGGTAAACAAGTAAGCTAGTAAACTAATGAACAAGTGAACTAGTTAGCTAGGAAACTAGTAAACTTTTTTTCACATTTTTTTAGTATTATACATATTATATACCGAAGCCTGGGGGATTTCTAAGTATTTTAATCGAACTTATAGTTTTGTATATTGCTACAGAAATTTAAAAAACTGAATGCTTTAAAATGGGAATTTTGATCTGTTCTCAGTAATTCCAAGAATTATTAATGAAATCACATTCATATTTGTTTTTCATCTTTTATATCGTTATTCTTTTATCGTATTTTTAAAATATGTATAAGATTTTTTTTATTTTGCAGAATTTTCATAGATATAATATATAGTATATTTAGAATCTGATGCTCTATAATACCGAAATTTATAGGTCGTAGAGGCGTTTGTCAAGATTTTTCAGAAAACAGTTTTTTCATACAATTCAATTTTTTTCATCATTTTCTTAGAGTTCGTATGACTCAAAAGATTTTTAATACTTTCATATGGATTTCACATACATTTCTAGAATTCGATGATCTCAGATTCAAAGTTTTGTAAATTTTTAGCATTTTCGTAGATTTTTTTTCCTGATTATTCACTGGGTTGCAACAATTTTTCTGATTCATATCTTCGACGTTACCCTAGGTTTTGATAATTTTTACTTTTTGATCAAATATATACCGCTATTGATTTCATGCATTTATTTGTAACTTATATTTTTATTGCTTATCGATGTAACTTTTTTCAATTCTACATGAAATATTGATTGATTTTATTAGAATTGCGGGAGGGGTTTGAAACCCTATAACCCCTCTCTGCCTACGCGCCTGGTTTATATGTTGAATTTTTTTCAAATCTTGACTGTCATGACTATCAAATGAATGTTTTATTATTCAATAATCTGGTGCATATTTAATTTATATTGCAATAAAAAGAATACAAACAATTCAAAAAATTATGATCAGTGTTACTCTTTGCAACTCATGAAAATAAACATTTTAAACGCTATTCATCAGTCTCTACTTTAAGTTTCTCTCCCCACGAAAAACGACCTACATCAAACAACCCATAAAATAATCCATGTACACGAAATCACCTTTTGATCCCACAATGTAACAGGTCACGAAATCATAAATAAAAAAAACCTTCGTAAAATCATTCTCGCGTAAGAAAAATCAATCCCGCGCAAATCTTCCCATAGTTTCTCGAGCCCCCATAAAACACTCCGGGGCACATAAAATCGGACCCGCGTTTTCTCCGATCTAATCGACAGCTCCGTCAAATAATGCTCATAAAAGCATAAAAATAACCATTCGAACCGAGATTGCCCCTAATTCAGTATTCACCGACGAAAAACTACTTTTATACACTTCCATAAATTCCCCAGTAACAGTAAATTTCTTCCTACATTGTCCTTCCCGACGTTCCCCCTCCCCCTTCTTGGCTTCTCGGACAGTGTTCTCGTGAGGGTCTTTTTTGGCAAAAAACAATTCGACGTTTTCGGCCTTTTTTTCGGATTATGGCCCAATAAATTGAACGGGGTAACGCACGTTCGGGCGTTATACCTAGAGGGGCCTTTATGGCCGCAAAGAGCCGATACTAGTTTTAGTGGAGGATCGATTTAAAGATATGCAGCAATATAATGCTTTAATTGCACGGGATTCCTCATCCACTGGCAACCTTCTCGGGTCCTCGTGGCTAGTCGTTCGACTATAAAAGGCATCGGACTAATAAAACGCATCCTTGCCCGCAGGTCATTTTGTCATTCGACGAGCTCGCTCGGTTCGATGTGTTGGCTTATTTTCGGACAAAGGATGATTCGCACCGCGTTATTGCTATGAAACTTTGTTTGATTGGGGATAAAGGATGACGAGATTTAATCGTCCTATGACGGAGGATACAATGTTGCTCATTATGGGGATACGCTTCCATGCGAAAAACCCCTTTTTTAATAGAGGGACCTGAATGGTTTGAGACCTTTTTTTACTGTAAAATAGGATAGGGAATATGATTCTTTGTGTTTTATTGGCGTTATGAAAAAGGCGATGTTTTTTTGCAGATTTCTCATTATTTTTGTGAAGTATTTGCCATTTGTTTGTTTTTTTTTTTTTAATTTTATTCTGTTTTCTTTGAGTTTTATCAAAACAATCGAGGATCGTCTAAAAATTTTTTTCTTACGATTTTTTGAAGTTTGATAGTATGTTTAAGAATTTTGTCGGGTTCCACCTTAGAGACTAACTTTGACTCAGATTTTGTAACTGTGTATAACTTTATTTCGTAACTGTTTTTATAAACTTCCGAATTTTTGGTGTCAGAGTTTCGGCAAAAGGCATGAGCGAGGAACAAACGAATTATGAACCCGCGTTGGTTCCGTGACGTGGGTTTTTATAAGTTGATCGAAGGCGTGGTAAAGGATCGCAAGACTAAAACTGGCCAATCAGATCGAACAATGATTTCTATCGAGTAAAATAATAGAACTTATTATCTAATTTCCAAATTGATGAATATGGCCTTCAATAGAAAGATTATCTCGACATTGAGTTATATCAATAACATAATAGAACTGAACAAGTAGTTTCCAAAACGATGCACACGGCCTTTGATAGGAAGATTATCTCGATATCGAGTTACATCAATAACGTAATAGAACTTATCAGCTAGCCTTCGATAGGTTTACACGAGAAAGAAGCACAAATATATAAGAATCATTCATGCGTTATCATGGTTCAAAATAAAGGTATACAACAGTTTGAATGATTTTGTGTCACACGTGAACAGTTTTGGCAAGATAGAGAGGATTTTTTAGCAGGTACTTTCCAGTTTTTTTAGGGTCTAAGTCAAATAGATACTCGTCTATTTTTGTAGATAATTTCCATTTTCATAGATTCTATTGTTTTTGCAAATGAGTAGTTTATTAGAACTTTTTCTTTCTCTTTTAAGTTTTTAAATTATCACATAGTACATTAGGCAATCGAAGTCAAATATTTTTGAATTAAATCCTATAACGTTACATAAAAAGTTATAATGAAGCTTCATTCTTATTGAAAACAAATTATATTTTGAATTGTTTTGTCTATATTTTTTCAAGTTCTCAGTCTTCAACATTTCCAGTGTTTTCTTAAATTAAAAATGTCACTTTATTATATAAACAGAATTTTAAATTTCATTTTCAACACCTATGTTTAATGGATCATACAGACAAAATTACTCTCAATGCAAACGATTTTACTCAACTTTGGAATCGAGTCGATTGAATCTTTACTTTGAAAATAGAATTTTTTTCCCAATAAAGAACGAAGAAAAAAAACAACAAGAAGTACACGATTATCAATTTAATTTCACTCTTATGTGTTGAAATACGAATAGAAAAATGCTAAAATAAGCCAAAAATAATTAATGCAATAATATTTCAGTTGCCTAACTTAAGGTTTTACAAGTGAAAAATGATAAGCTTAAGACGAATTTTAATTAATGTTATAGACTTTGGAAAATTTAAACTATTGTTAAAAAAATTCTTAATTTCCTATTTCTGGCTCTAAACAAATTTTTAAAACAGTTTGAAAAAATTCGAGGGATGAAAAATGATTATTTTGTCGTTGTAAATGAAGAAAAAGAGACATTACTACCTTTTAAGTGTAATGAATCGATAAAAATTTTATCATTTATTCGTAAAAGAACTATTGAATAAAAAAATAAAAAAAATAGTAAAATGAATAGTCATCTAGTCATTGTAATATTATTTATTTTATCAATTTCAATTCTATTATTTTGTGTTTCATACATTTTTAAATTATGATTTTGATTATTGTATTTTAACAAAAACTAATTCATCAATGTTCCTGAAGTCTTACACGTTCTAAAATAAACGAAATAAAAATGAAATGTTCTTCTGAACCTTATTATTCAAAGTAATGAATAATTATTGAACTGAAACCAAAACTATAAAACGTGACTAAATTTGTTTACAATAAAATTTTAGGTGGACTTGAAAAACCATTTTTTTTTTGTCGTTTTCGTTAATGACTGAAGTATTTGGAACTTCGTACACATATTAATTAAAGAAAACCAAACAAACTGTGACACAAAAATCGTTAAAATTATACTGACTTATAGTTTATTTGACTACTAATAGTATTATGCATAAATAAGTGGAAATCGAGTAATCCTCAATTTTACATTTTTTTATTCGAAAAAATTTCAAAATCTGACATCGAAAAATCGAGTTGCAATAATGTAAAAATTTCAATATGTGTATAAAAATGAGGAACACCTTGCGAAAACAATTATATTTTTTCTACGTGACAAGGGTATTTTCTGAAGTTTTACTACAATGGATAAATGACCTAGAATAGATCTTTAGCATACAAGAATTTACAGTTTTCTTCCTTATTTCAGAAATTTTAATTTCAAATTTACATAGCTCAGTCATTCAATGTGACTATAAGAAGTTGCAAACTTTCAAGTTGGTATAATACAATTGATAGAACTGAGTTTCACTGGAGTATGTCTTTAAAACACAAAAGAAAAATTAGTGATTTAATTCAGTGACTGTATATATTTGAGTCACGATTTAGTTTTATCGTTTTTTTACAATTCGTTATTATCAGTTTAATTATCATATTATAGAGACGTTCGAAAAATTATTCAATTCAGTTCTATAAAACGATTTTTCCCCAAAAACGTCAAAAGATCTGACACATCATCCTTCTTACTGCCTAGAGTTTTTTTTAATTCTGGTTGTACACGATTCTTTGAAACAATTAAATAAAATCCTAGACATTATCTATATACCTAAAGTCCCACAATTATCTACAGTCATACCATATCCTCACATCCCCACCAAACAATTCAGAAACTTCCCAAGCAAAGCTGCGGTAAAGTGTGCAATATCGACGCTATCACTCATAGGCAATATTCTCAATCACCACAATTCCAGGGACGTATGGAGCAAGAAATGAAGCCAAGACAAAGCAATTCTGAACATCTGGAAAGTCTTAATTAATGGCACCAGCTTCTCGTCCGCTCGATCTCGAGCCGCAATCCCTCGCTTGATTGACTAGACGCGCAATTTTCCTTCCGCACATCGACAATTGTTCCTCGATTCCATACCGCGTTTTCCGCGACGTTTTCATAACTCCCCGACCCCGCGGAACAAATCGCGATACTCCCCTCGCGAAACGCGATACAGCCGGTATCATTACATAAAATGTACATTCAATTGAAGGCAAACAATGACTCGACGAGTGCGAAACCGCCTCGACCCGAGAAACAGACATTTCACGTCTCTTTTTCTTCGCTCCCGTCATTTCGACAATCGTATTGAATTTCATACGATCGCTTTCCCCTTGCACGACCCGCGATTCCCGGCGTTTCCGCAATCTAGGAATCTAGATCGCCATTAATTTTATATCCTTCGCACCGAATAGTGCTTGCGCAAGTGCGCGCCTCTTTACGTCGACAATACGCAGCGTTATTGCTGGACGTTAAAACAGCGTGGGTACATTGTAGCGGATCGACTTTGTTTTTTCTGGAGAAAGCGAGGTGCGATAAAAAGTTAGTTGTGAATACGCAAGCGAGGAATTAGTTGGAACGTGATCTGGTTCAATGTGATTGCGGGGTCTTGAAATTTTTAAATTGAATAGTAGTATTTGAGAAAAATTGTGGGTTTTTGTTTTAATAGGACTTTTTTTTAGAGAAAAAATATGAGAAATTACTTTAAGAAAAAGTAATTGATATAATATTAAGAAAATAGGTTGACAATTTATTATTTTTATAGATAAATAGTCATAATCGAATATTCTCATTATTTACAAATGAAAAAATATGTTTCTTGATAATGGGTGAATGATTAAATGAAAATTTTTTCATTGTATCTAAGGGAAGCATTATGTACTCTTACATATATGTTGGAACAAAATATTTCATTATTTAATGCATAACAGGATATCTCCAATGTCACAGATTAGTAAATGTGTTTTGATAAAAAATTGTAAACCTATGTCATACATAATAAATTTTCGAGATTTCTCATTCATAAGGATCTCAAATGGAAACTTATGTCACATGAATTATTAAGAGATTAATTTGTCATAAAGACTAAAACAATATTATACCAAAAAAATCAAATGTTTCAGCATATATAATGTTGTTTTATTTTGTCAAATATATTTGATGATGCTACGATCTAGAAGGTGCAAATGATACCTTTAAGATACATACCTATTACTTCTAGAAAAAAATGTTATAATCGTACAGAAAAGTGTATAAATTATGAACATATGAAAACTAAAAAAGAGTGTGTATTAAAAAAACAAGAAGAAAATTTGATTTTCTACGAATTTGAAAAGTTGTGAAAGTGTAATGATCAAAATAAATCAAAAAGGAACTATAAAAATAAAATTTGAAGATCAATAGTCGATATTAAAAAAAGGAAATTCTTTCAGAAAAATTTATATCAAAATACATATTTTCTACGCACTCTAAAAAAAGGTGCTCACCAACAATTTGAGACTTAAATCAGAATGAAAAAAGTGGAGATTCAAATTAGATAAAAACAAACAAAATATATGCAGTTAGTACCTGAATAATTTTACAATAATAACTTATTTTGTATTCTACTTATCTTATTATTTTTCGAAAATTTAAAAAGCTATTGAATTATTTAATAATAGGTTTTCAATGTCATCAAATGTATTTCCAATTCTTGCATACAAAAATGAACTTCCACACAGTATTATTTTTTTACTCTCATGGACAAAAATCTGTTCATGTACTTCATTAGAAGTTCTTATAATTTTTTGACAAGCTTTATAATCAACAGATAAATTATTTATTATGATGGTGATCAGTGGTGATATGTAACAAACAGTGAGATTTGTAAATAAAAGAGCTGAAACTAAAAGGTGTAAGGTGTAAGTGAATTACCAACTTTTTACGCAAAGCATTTTAACTGGTCTCTAATGAGATTACAACAATTATTTCTTCTTCATAATTTTCGTTAAATTCTATCCAATCTTCCAATAGTCAAATTCTGTAGCAATAATGAAAATTTTTCAAATAATTTTGTAGGGTAATCATTAACTGTAACAGATTTTTATGTTAAACTTTTTGTAAATTTTGTATTTCCATTTTCTTGTAAGAATTCATTTACATTCGGTATTTATGAGAATATCCAAACAATTTACTCAATGGAACCAAATTGTTTGACAAAGATGTAAAAACTGTTTAAAATTTAAAAGAACTGTCAATTTTGTTGTAAACTGTGAAATGTTAACATTTTCGGGTGTTTCTTAGCACTGATAAATTGTACAATAACAAAATATTCAAAAAATTGTGAAATGTTAAAAAAAAACTAACAAGTGTCAATGATGTAAGTGACTTTGTAAAGCACAGTTTCAAATTAATTTTATACACACTATGACAAAGTATTTCACATTGTAAAAAGATTTCCCAAGGATTGAAGTCGAATTCATGTTCTGGATTTTTTCATATATTAATAGAAAAAATGCTTGTTAACTCATTCATCAATATTATGAGTATATTAGTAAATAAGAACAGATGATGTTTTTCGTTATTATACGTTAAAATTTGAAATTATTATTCTTCGTAGATCAAGTACTAGTTGTAATTTTTTTTATCTACAGCATTTTTGAAATTGTACAAGTAGAAATAATATTTATCACTTTTATATTCAACTTATTTTCTATCATATTTAAGTAATAAACCAGAAACATAATCATAGTACAAGGAATAAGATTCAAATAGCGTAAATGTTATGCAAAAATTTTTTTCTCAAATTTATTGTACAGCCCATACTGAAATTTTGAAGCCAAAAAAAAAAAAAATTCGCTACGGAAAATTTACAAGACGAAAAAAGTCAACGACTTGTAAAATCAATCCAGGCAGATTTCTTTAATGCGTCGTTTCTCGGGATTTTGAGCATCGCGATAGGATCTTAACTATCGCTGTGACCGGGTCTCGCATAAAACAAAATGGTCCGGGAGAACTGGTTGTTTCGACATTTCGTCGATCGTTGTCACACACAAGCGAGCCTTCCAAATATGCAAAGAAAGTGGTTCACTTTAATTGACGTCGTAATTTTGAATAAGAATCACGATTTCATTCCGTCATGTTAATTACGCGAGAACGAGCGAGGCAGTTTTTGTATTTTTTTCCTTTTTTTTTTGTATTTTTTTTCAGAGCACGATCATTGATTCTCGCGGCGTTTGCTGACAATTAAGTAGCCGCTGTTGTTGCGCGAGTTGCGAGTGATTACTGTATACCTAGATTTTTACGAGCACTTCTCCAGAAGTAGCTTAGAGTCCGCGCCGCGGTGAATACGATGACCCGCGAACGACTTCCCACGACACGCGGTCCTCTACGTGGCTAATTTTATTAGTCGAGTCCAGCGGAACACCTCGAAAACTACCGTGACCTGAAATTCATTTGTCAACTGAGGAAGTTATTCCAGTAGCAAGTTCAACGCACAGGCCCGAAACGGTTTGTCTGTTGAGGACACTTTCGAGACCTTTTTTTTCTCTGTGATTCGGAAGAAATTTATAAAAAAATGAAACCAGGGAGTAAACGAAATAAAAAAACAATTTTTCGTTCAGAATTGTCAGGAATTATCAACAAATTATTATTCTGGGTTGCGTCGATGGGAATTATGAATTAGGAGAGTCAATCTGGTAATGAAAAGACCTAGAAAAAAATGTTGTTAAAACTTGTTAGGATAAATAGTTATGACCTACATATTGAAAAATAATAATAATAATTTGTTTAAGAATTGAAATGTATGATGCTGCAAGTTCGAAAAAAGTCAGATTTTAAGTGCTAACGAGGGTGAAAATCATGAAAATTCGAAATTAGAATATTTCTTTAAAATTATCAAAAAAAGTTTTCATTTTACATGTTTTTTAGCGATTGTCGTATCAACTATTTTTTTTTATGTGAAAAACGAAGGATAAACTCTTTTTACATAATGAAAAAACTTCATTCCGAACAAGTTAAAAATAATTAGTAACTTTTTGTACGCAAAGCAATGAAAAAATTGACATGATTTTGAAAATTAATAGTATCCTATTTAAATGATAATAACTGTTTCTTAATTTGAAATAAAATCATAAAATTACAGATAACAAAAGCTTTACAAAACGTTTGGAAATTTCAACATAAGAAACTCCTAATTTTGAACATTTTAATTATATATTCGTAAGGTGGAGAATAGGAAAAAATTCTATCTGTTGCGAAGACTTACTAAATATTCTCTTGAAAATGCGAGAATATTGTTGCTCTGATGTGTGTGTAAAAAAATGCTTCTACACCTTATGATTATAGAGGATCTGGCTGTATGATATTTTTTTATAGGTATTAATCAATGGAACTATGCAAAAGTGGATACTAATAAAATCTTTGGTTCACACATAATTGCAATGAAAAAGATTTTTTTGAACTCCATAATACATACGAATTCATATGTTGTATAAAAACACAGTTACTTATAAGTTATCGACTATGATAAATTTTGCAAATAGGTCGAGAATAAAAGTACATTACACTCAATTAAATTCCAGGACAATCATGAGGTTCACTCAAGATTTCGACACTAGACATTTTAAAATGAAATTACATCTTGAAACCACTAGCAAAAGACTATTATATTTGTTTTTTATTCGTTCGTGTCTTTCAGTACAGAAAGTTGAAAAATACATCGATTATATATAATTTAACTTTGTCCTCTCTTTCTCATTTCTTTTTCAGCAACTTGATAATTTAACAACGGCCAAATGGACAATTGTTTAGAAATTCATTTATTGACCAACCATTTATTGATATAAGTGAAATGTTACATATAAAAAACAATAATTCGTGTTTAAATATCATGAGTGATACGGACAAGTTACATAAGAGTTATGATAGATTATTTGTATGAAAGTTTTTTCCGTGGTTCTGTGTTGATGTATTTTATGATTAGCTTTGAGATAATTTTTGTATCGATTTTGGAGTTCAGTTATTTTAATCTTGATGTGATATTTTGATTTTACTTGTTGGTTGATTCAGTAAGTTCCCGCCTCTGGGCGAGGAGACTAGTCAGTCGAATTGTTTCTTGATATATTTTATTATACATTGTAAAAAAAGTGTGGACTGGATCGTTCCAAGTGGATCCTATAGTTATTGTATTCATTGCTAATAATTGGTAAGATAGTGTTAAAGTGTTTTTGAGTTGTTTATGATTTATTTCTGTTGATTGTAAGTTTTTGAAGATATTGTAATCATTTTATAGATATCGACCTTGAGAATGTTCTCGACTGAAGAACGAAACGTTGGTCAATAAATGAATTTCTAACCAATTGTCCATTTGGGCGTTATTAAATTATCAAGTTGCTGAAAAAGTTGAAAAATACATTTCTATGAATAATCAACGAACGTTGAATTTTTACATTACCAACAATATCACTTATCATAGACATAAATTATTTTAAACAGTTTTATTTTTCATGAATCTGGAAGCTGTATGATGAACATAATAATATACCTGAAGTCTCGAAAAAAACGTTTTGGATTTCTTCGTTTTCGTTATGTAATGCGATGATTGCCATACATTCGATCGTTCGTTTTTTATTTGGAATACTCGATAAATCAGGTAACTGATAAAAGTTTTTGAATTATTTTGCAACTTTATCATTTTTTTATATATAATATTCGAACATGCATTAAATTTATTCGATTCGTACTTCATCCAATGTTTTTTTTTATGTGGAATACGTAATTCAGAAATTTACAATATTTTTTTTAAAATAAAAACACTCCTTATTTGAAAATTCTGACTCGAAGTATTATCAGATATTTTACAGGAAAGAACAAGAATGAATATTCTATTGACGGCTTTTAAATGAATTCAGTTTTTCTAATTAAGTATTATGAACTTAAAAATTATTACTTAAAAATAACGAATTATTAAAAAATGATTCGATGTTTTAAATTCTAGAATATAGATTTCAAATGGTTCCCGGTCTATGGAAAAAAATTCAAGATTTTTGAATTGAAATTAAAATTTTTTTAACTTTGAAACCAGAATGAAGAATTTCAGGAGTTTACTCGGTAAATATATAAGCAAACGTACTACTGAAAAATCTGGCAAGGAAAATTCTGGAAATTCTTATTCCTGATAAACAAACTAGCATTTTTAGTTAAACAACGTGAATTTTCACTGCATATATATCCAGAAAAATTAATTTGACAATTTTAAACAGACATGTCAGTCATTTTTTTTGTAAGCTGAAAATTTCGAATAAATTTGATAAAGTTGTTCTAAATCATCGCTTTTAAAGTTCACTGAATTACTAACTATGATTTCCTTTGATTCAATTTGATTTGAAAAAGATTAAAACATTTTTGAAAATTCCACAGAATAAGCATATTTCAGACCCTGAAATATGTAGAATTCAATCCATCTCAATAATCAATCAGAAAAATCGAAGTACTCAGATGATTGAAATAAAAAATCCAACATCTCGAAAATGTGGAATGCACATCTAGAACTAGCACAAAAAAAATGTCTTACTAAACTTCAAGTTCTAGAATCTGAATACATACGACATAAAATTCAAAAGTAATAAATTCCTGTCATCTAATAGATAAAAACACAAATCTTGGCCTGAAAAACCCTAGAACGAAGAATTGAAGAATTCTGAATTCTGACACTGAAAATTCCAGACCTCTTCATAATCACAAAATGCATATACCTTTGATTCTTATTAATCAACAGAACCTTTTACCTGAAAAATATCAAGTCTGAAATATTTATGATTTCTCTGTCCCCCTCAAATAAATACACGCTTCCACTACTGATCGATTATCCACAAACTCGTCAAAGCAAACGATCTCTGACGCACGTCTCGCGCATGGGGCCATCGTGATCGAGCATAAACTCGGTGGAACGACGCGATTGCGATTAATTAATTTTACTCCGCCGAGACACTCGGTTTCCGTTCGTTTAAGCTCGTTAATACTGGGTCCATCCTGCGAGCCGTGGCAACGCGGTCGCTCGTTTACATCGCGGATGTAAATTTATCCACGTTCGTTATTTAGCCGTTCCCGCGCATTATCGGAGACCACGGCGTATATGAAAATCCTCCCCTGTTTTTCGATTAAACGCGACAAATGTACGCCCTTGACCAGCCGTCGCAACTTAGTTCGGCCTGCGGACGAGAAATAATTAATTATTCTCGATCTGGATTAATTACAAAGGGCAAAAAGGGTTCCAAGGGGGCGGGGGGAGGGGGGCTTATCCCGGCGGCAAATTTTACGCGACGCTAATTCCAGGATATGAAAGGAGCCTGTAGGAAAACAACGAATGTCGGCGCCGCCGATTTCGGCCGCGTAAGTTTGGTAAAAGTCGGGTAATTTTACATGGGGTGGAGTGTAATTTGGAAAATGCATCGCCCCGTTTACTTTTAGACGGAAAAATAATAAGGTTTTTGTTTCATCTTTGACCGTTTGATTTTTGTACTGAAAAAGGGGAAAATCTGTAATAATTAAAATCGGGGGATTCCTTTTATATTGGATGATACGCCGGCGATCGCGTTTGACTTCAAAGGAGAGCAAAGTTTCAGGGGAGATCGTTATGGTATTTAGTTTTCTGGCGATAATTGTAATGGATGCAATGACTTTTTAATTGTGATTTATGATGATTGAGAATATGTTTAGCTGGTGTATGTCAACTTCCCTGTTGGCTTTTTTCCCACAAACTTTTGGAGTTGGGTTTGACGAGTGTGGTGGGTGTAAGGTAAGGTGCATCTCCGGTGAATATAAAGAAAAAGGATTATTTTCGGCCAGTAGATTTTTTCTTCAGTAGAGAATAGTTGGAGTTTACATTCTCAATTACAACAGGATATTTTACTTGGCAGTAAGGTGTTTCATGAACAATGATTTTTCCATTTTTGAATTAATCTTTAGTTCACTTTTCAACAACAGAAAATGTTCGTCAATAAAGATAAGTAGAATGAATTGTTTAAGAACAATAATTCAAAATTAGTAAAATTGATCAACAGATATATGAATATTTGTGTGGTATTATATTTTTTTGCTGGTTTGTAATCTGTTTATTTTCATGAAAAATGAACACATCAATCAATTTTTTGACACCAGATAAGTTCTTATTTAAATTTAAACAGGTAATTAATTATTATGGTAAAATTTTATTGATTCAACAGAATTAACTGAAAATTTTTTCAAGTTTTTTTTGCTTTTTTTGTAGTATGACTTTTTGACGTATAATCGAAAAAATCAGTTTTTTTTCAGACACTTATTTTATTATTTTCAGTCATTAATATTCAAACTTATTCGGACTTTAAATTTTGAAATAATCTGGACCTATTATATTTCCATTTCTACATGTTAATTTTTATTTTCAAGTGTTTCTTTACGAGGTCCAAACATTGAAACAAAATTATATCTTGAAAAACTTTATTCCTTTTTACAAATAATGATTTTTTAAAACTTTTTCGAATTCTTTTTAAAATGATAATTACTTTCATAAAATATGTAAGAAATTTTTTCCCAATGTGTTACTTGAGATATTGGGATAAATAACTTCATTCGAAATATTTTATAAGATAATGTAATTTGATACTCATTAACTTAAAGAGAAGTAAGAATGAAAAAATGTTAAATTGTTTTGTTAATAATTATTAATATGAACTCTCTATTTTCGTTTTTTTCTGCATTTATTTTATAGCAAGATTCTTATTCAAGTGACATCTGGAATAAACTTTTGTTTGTTTTCTTCTGAAGGTTATTATATTTTGGTATTGTCAACTTCAAATTTATACTTTTGTTTAAAACTTTCAGAATCTCCAAGTAATTTCCTTTCGTGATGACTCTAGCAATGTCAATTTTATCATCTGGATATTTTCTCTATTTATGTTTGTTTGAAATTTAGAAAGAAAAACGAACGTAGGCAAACAGATTTAATTACTCAAAGTTGAACTGAAAAAAAACTGTAACGAAATTTTTCCAGAAACTCGTTTTCGAACCCATTGAATTCAATTTTTAAGAATTATGAGTTTTTGGGAAAAGTTGATTTTCATTTTTTTAGTCTAATTTCGAGTAATAGAAATCGTTTGTTTCCATTTTTATTCGTTCTGGATTTCTTTAAATAATGTTGTATTCAATTTTGAGTCTTAAAAGTTATTAACCTTTAAATAACTTAATGAATATTAAATAATAATGATTTCACTGTATTATTCATTCATTTTTATTTTCTGCATATTTTCTCTATATATGTTCGTTTGAAGGTTTAAAAAAAATGTGTACATAATGCAAAAAGGCTAATAAATTTATAGGCCTACGTTTATCGTTGAAAAATCATATTTTCATGAAAAAAGAGAAGAAAAATAATCATTCTGAAAGACTCAGCGTGATTTCATAAAAAGTAATTAAGTTTCCAGTTAAACGACAATAATCTCAAAAATTTTGTTATGCTTTACGAAAACAGTATTCTTAACATTGAAGCAAAGCATGATACACAAAAAAAAAAAAATAAAAGCTCTGTTTTCTCTTACGGTATGTAGTACAAATACTGCAACATTCTATTATCTTCGAAATCATCCTTTGTGCTCTAGTAATGAAAAAAGAAAGTTACTCCAGAAAACTTCACAACCCATGTCACACTTGGTAATAATGTTTGAGGGATTTCAAACATACAAAATGACTGTCGTTTTTGTAAAAAACACAAGACCAGTACTGGTACAATAGTTCATCATCCTACAAAGTTGAATAAAAAAAAGATATTCATGTTTCGACTCAACTGAGATCAACAATATTCCTAATTTATGGATATGACCGGACCACTCGTTCTCCGACTCACGCGTGCGTTATAAAAAGCGACGGCCGTAAGATGCGCGAGTATTTATGTCGTTACACGTCTCGTGTCCACGACAAAGATGTTCGCCATCGGCGCTTCTGCGGTAGCAACGTGTGGCTGCGCCTACTCCTTCGATTATTCCGTCTCGCTCTCTCTATGTGCAAAAAACGAGTGTATTTCCGAAAGTCGATTTGTCTCGAGGACGTTTTCCGACTCGCTTCGGAAACAAGCGAACTCGGGTCAGAGTTCAAGGGTGGCCAGATTTACGCGTGTTAACGGCCACGTCGTTATTCTCGTTTCGTTGATCTCGATGTCTTGAATTTATTATAAAAAATCACACGCTTTACGTGATTCTAAATCCGGCACTCGAGATTTAGTCGGCTTTTCGATTTTCGCGAGTCTCTTTGTCCGCGTGACAGATTCCAAAAATGTCATTCAACAGCTGCAGAGAAAGGCAATTACAAAAAACAAGTGCTCTTCAATTTATGGAACATCAAAATACGCATTTTACATTTAAATACTCCGCAGCTCAGTAGTCAAAAATCTATTATTACCATGAAATCCTTTATCGTGTACGATTTCAGTCAGACAAAACCCGCTTGTATAATACGCTCAACTGAAACTCTCTGCGAATCGGTCGCTTCACAAAGAACAATACCCTCGTACTCCCGCGAATGATTCATATCATTCATTTGCCAAGCTTTATGGATTACAGGGACTATTTTAAGAACTGAGATAAGCACGAAGCGTAGGAGAACCGCGACGACTCGTAAATTTTCCGTACCTTAAGGCGAGCACCCCCCCTATTTGGTTGATTTAGCATTCAGCGCTTAAATCAATTCGTACAAGTTCGGTACTTAGAAGATTCTGTATTTACATCCTTAGCTCATCGTGCCTGTGTGGGTCTTCACGTACACGAACGCATTTCCGCTTCTTCATTACAAAGTGGTATCTCCTTCTCTCTTCCAGGGACGCAGATGGGCTGCTGGGATCTCAGGGTCCTCATCACAATGATCACAACGATACCAGAACTGGGAGATCCTGGCAAGTAAGAAAA
The DNA here is from genome assembly GCA_028476575.1 of Platygaster robiniae. NCBI lineage: Eukaryota > Metazoa > Arthropoda > Insecta > Hymenoptera > Platygastridae > Platygaster > Platygaster robiniae. Next base: position 12,856,502 of record CM052018.1, read on the forward strand.
GTCTCCAATGCTCATTGAATTGGACAAATTGAAGATCTACATTTGGCTGGAACCAAAAAGTAGGTAAAAAGATTGCTCACCACATCGGGAATCACTGAAAGAAGCCATTAAGATCTCAAACGACTCGCCTCCGGGGTTTCTCTGTGAAAAGGAACGTCTCCAATCTGTACAAGTTCGAGAGGTATCAAGTTTGTAATAGGGTTAGAGAAGAGGCTCATTGAGAAAGGGAGAAGAAGTGGAAGAAGACGGGCTGAAGAGGGAAATAAATACGGGGGCTTCGGAAACACAAACAGTAATTACAAATATCTTGGCCGGGGATCGAAAAGACATCGCGAAATCTTTAACTGGTTCGAGCCTTCTGCTCCTCCCAGTCAAACAATCGTCCCTCGCTCGCCGAGCCCTCCCCAGGACGACGGCACCGTCCCTTTCGGTCGTACTTTTAGATTAACCCTCTCTTTTCCTCACCTCATTTCGCGTCGAAAACTTATTAGTCATTACGGAGATATCTGGGCGTCGGATCGAAAGGCTCGGCTCTTGCTCTTTTCCGGATTTCCCGTCTCTTTCCAGCTGCCTGCGAGCGCGGCCAACCCTTATTATCCGAAATATCCCCGCTCCTGCCCATTCCACTTTCGTCATCCTTTAATTCTACGTCTCTCGCGCTTCGATAACTTCTGGTAAATAGCGCCGCCACGTCAAGGAAAGGATTTTCTGGCGTTCGAGCCAGCGCCATCGGGAATTCGCGGTAATAATTTATCACAATGCGACGTTTCAACTCAAACATCGGTGCTTTTTTTTACTTCAAGAACAAACAGAGTTATTGTTTAATTTACGCACGGCAAATATCCCGGGAATGCAACTCCCGTGGGAGAAGGTTTGTTCTTGAAGGAAATAAAAAAAAGGTAGGAGGGCGGTTGAGGTAAACCACGCTTTAAGTAAATGAAGGGTGGGATGCAATAATCGCTCGATAGAGGAAAAAAGTGCTTTGGGGGATAGGTTATGCATGTCAATGGGAACACCTCGAGCCGGGGCTCAACAAGTGTGATTTTTTCCCCCGAACGAGGATTCAACAGCCATTTCCGATACGAACTGGCCCTTTTCCAGGGCGTTTGGCCCTGGCTGGAATATCAGCGACATGAGATTTTGTTGTCTGCGGAAATTCCGGAAAGATTATTCACCGTTGAAAAAACTTATCACACTCTCGAGTCTCCCTTTATTTTAAATCACTCCTGCCAGTCTCCCATACTTGTCCCTCGCAAACAGAGGCCCTCGCGACAAAAGCCCCAACGGGGTAGAAAACGTCGAAGAACAAATTCATTCCGTTCGAAATCGCTGTTAATATTTTTAAGATGTCAAGGGGCTGTTGGGTGGCTTTCATCCGGCGACATCAAAGGCGCGACTCCGACTTCTTTAAACTTTTTCGCCCTTTATCGAAAGAAAGACGGGAAAAAAAAGGGTAAAAAGGGCTCCGGGTGCATGCCGCGGGGGCGACGCTGGAAAAGGGAAAAGGCTCCGTATTTAAAACATTCTGGCCGCAAAATACCAATAGGGCGCGGCAACGAGTTTTGCGGTAGACGCTCCGGGGGCTTGCTCCCGTATTTAAGCGCGAGAATTTCCAGCCCCTTCCCCCGTGGAAGACGCCGGTATGCCTTTGCCTTTGTCATTTAATATCGGCGACGGAATGTGCAAGGACTTGGGTAACGAAGCCCCGGGTGCAGCTTTGATGGCTACAAGGTCCATTCGCGAATCTATAGCGACTTAACCCCAACGATGCGGTTGCGCGTTGAACCTAATTTCGATCACCTCTTGTTATTCCCGTCTTCCGACGTCGCCCTTAAGCCGCCGAGCTTTCAATTACAAACTTGCTTGCTTACCTACGGATACTTATGGCTCATCTATCACCATCAAATTTCAAAGACCCATCCATCCGGATGGCTTTTCTTGCCAATTATTGCTTTAATTACGTGGACGGACCTTCGGGAGACGCGCGCCACGGATTTCGTGGAATGTCTTGAAGATTTTAGGTGTACCGTGACATGAGTGACGACAGTCTTTTGAGTGGTCATAGAATTGAAATTAAAAGACAGAGATGAAACGTAAAAGAGGGATTTAGAGCGTTCAGTATGTTTTTTATGCAATTTTTTGTAGTTTTTTGAGGTTTGCTGTGGGATTAAGGGTAGACCTTTGAATCACGAGGGTTAGTTACCAAGAAAACAGGTTGTTTTAGAATTTAGTTGCATTGGAAGTGATTTAGCTATTTTAAGCTAGGAGTTAAACAGGAAGTCATATTTAAAATGATTTATGTAATACTAATAATATTCACTCGTAACTTTTCGATTGACAGTTCTATGACCTATAGTTTCACATACATTTTTGAAAGGTGAACTTTATATTTCAGGACCGATTTCTTTTTATTTGAATTGAGACAAAATATCTATGAATAGTCTAATACAACGGTGAAAAATCAACCCATTTTACAGTCATCTGGTAAGAGTCCTATCAAAATCTGTATTCATGAAAGATTATCATAGTACAATTTTGGAAGAAACTGGAATCATTTTCATGATTTCAAAAGGAATATTTTTTTTAAAAGTTAACTCATTTACGAAGTTTATGAAATTTTTCATCTGTTACGAAGTAATTTACTGTCACGAAACTAAAAGAGTAAATTATCAGACTTTCTGCTTTATAAAATATATTTCCTCGATGAACAGAAAAGTTATCGAATAAATCTTGTTTCACAAGAACTCCATATGGATTTTAGTTATTCGATGATCCTTATATTTTTCTACAAAGCTCTCAATCTAGGCACGCTAGTTCAATTGGAGGTTACAATTGTTTTTATTATCTTCTCAACGATCATTCTGGAGCCACTCACTATACACTCACTCAAAATATAAATTCTAGGTTAAAATTGTCGTATGTGTAGAAACATTTCGTCATCTTTCTATAATATTAAGCGAACAGGAAAGAAACAATAGTTGTTACAAGAACTTATCAGTGGTCTGTACACGACTAACGAAAATACCTCAATTTTCCTTTTTTACATAGAAAACGAACCGATAAGAATTCATATCACGTCATCAATGCACGCGTCATAGATTGAACTTGTAAATCTCGTGTCTTCTTGTCTATTTAATGTATTTTTAGTCTCCTTTATGAAAAATATTTCTGAAAACATTCTTTCTCCATAATCTATTTCTTTATCCAAAATCTTTACTTTATCCTAATTAAACTCATGATTCATATTTATTCTATGTTCTGTTGTATCTGAATTATTTTCTGTAAATTTGCGAATATTTCCCTCTTTTTCCTTAATTCTAGTTTCCAAACATCTTTTAGTCTGCCCTACATATTTAAATTGACAATCCCTGGAATCTATCCTGTAAACTACATTCTGCTGTCTTTTATTTCCCAATGGATATTTCCCATTTTAATAATATCCATATTCAATTTATTATCACTTTTATATGGCACTTTCATATTTTCTTTCTTAAATATTTTCTGAATTCTTCTTTGTCCTTTTTATATATATGGTGAAACCAAAATTCTCTTTCTTCTATCATTATTATTCAACAATTTATCATCCTAATCATTCTTTGATTTAACATATTTCAAAAAATCAAATCAAGTCTCGATATTTTTCTCTATCAATTCAATGGGATAGTAATTCTTGTAAAGTAAGGTTTTAATTTTATAGAAATTTTTTCTATGAAATCTTTTATTAGACAATTTAATAACTTTATCAACTAATACATATATTATCCCTTTCTTCTGTACAATCGGATTTTTTGAATGAAAATTCACAAATCTTTTAGATCAAGTCGGTTTTATGAACCAATCAAATATTAGCTTTTCATCTTCTCTAATAACTTCAAATTCCAAAAAATTTAAATTCCCATCCCTTTCTATTTCACTTGTAAACTTTATCCTATCATTGTATGAATTAAATCCTTTACAAGTCGCATCCAGTTCATCTTTCTTTGTCATCATAAAAATATCATCAACATATCTACAGTAAAATATTGTTTCATAACTCAATTTACTCAAAACATCTAATTCCATATTTTCCATCACTATATTAGCTAGAATAGGAGAAATCGAAGAACCTATTGGTGTTCCAAAAGTTTGTTCATATATTTTTCCATTAAAAGTAAAATATGTTAATTCCATCAATTTGGCAACACTGTCTACAAATACCTAACAAGGTATGTCCATATAAGGCTCTAAAAATCGGTGTCTTCTGACAAGTGAATTTTGCACTTCATCCTTCGAGATATTTGTAAACAATGATGTCACAGCAAAAGATACAATTTTCAATCCCTTAGATACATTCAATCTGTTTAACTTCTTTTTTAATTCTAAACTATCTTTAGCATAACTTTTCGGTTAAGTGAATGTTTCGAAAGTGAATCCTGAATAAACTTTGCCAATTTGTATGTAGGACTTCCTATTGAAGACACTATCAATCTAAATGGGTTATCTTTCTTATGAATTTTTGGTAATCCGTATGCTCTAGGTAAATTCACATCTGTCTCTAATAATTCCAAATGTTTTTTTATGAATATAAGTTTTATTTTTCCATCTAATTCAAATATCTTTTACGCTATCTCTCATTTTCTTAAAAGCATGTTTTTCCTCCTTTTCATTCAATCTCCTATATGTAGACTCATCATTCAATAGTCCCTCCATTTTATCGAAATATTCTTCCTTGTATAAAATCACACTTACACCTCATCTTTCTGATCTAGTGATTATCAAATCATTATTATTTGTAAAAAATCTCTTTGTAAAATCGAAATTACTCAAAATATATCTATCAATAATTTCAAAATAATCCTTCCTTCTTTTGTTATGTAATAAAACATTCAAAACATCAGTTCTTATTTCATTCTTCTTTTCATCATCTATCAAAAATATCCTTTTTTCTAATTCTTTAACATTCTTCAATAATGAGGTCTTTACATTAATTCCATATGAAAAATTAAACTTTTCTCCTAAAGACAACGTCATTAAAACTTTTTTAGGTTTTCTAATATTTGTCAAATTACAAACTCCCTTTTCATTGAGGTTTATACGTAAAAATTCACTTTCCAAGAACAATCCATAAATTTTTTTTCTACATCTAATAAAAATCCATCATAAATCCTCTTATATTTCTCAAAATTGTACTCAAAAAATCTTTGAAAAATATACTTCGGAACCATTATTTTCAGTTCGTTTTCTATACCCATAAATTATTTTTCAAATATTTCAAATGAAAATACACATCTTTTATCTCATTATTCAAAATCTTCCTTTGAGTCGTCGATATACAATTCACAAATCTTCGTTTCACATAATTACTTTTCAATTCTAAACTTGTAACTATAAACTTTTTTTTCTTCATTTCGCTAGCTAACAGAATATATTCGCCTATTTCTTTAAATTTCTACAGCATCATCATTTGGCCTGGATTTATATATTATTCGCAGTATAATTTTTTTTGCATTCGCCTCTACATTACTATTGATCAAACAGACAAGAATAAATAATCCATGGCAAGGGATTTTTTTTTAATTTTCAAAAACTTATGAACCATAGTTTAACTTTGATATCGATCATTATTCAACTTCATATTCCAAAATGTTCACGTTTTGAAATTCATGTTAATAATACTAAAAAATTCCCATCAGAAGTAACTAGCATTTTTATTTTTAAAGGCATTAGGTGCATATTGGGATTACATTTGTTTGTATATTGTGCTTGTAGTAACCTACATCGATACCACAAAGCAGTTTTTAGGAATTCCATGTTTTCTACTTAATAATACATATATTTTTCATTTATTTCCACATAAAAGGGATAAGGCAGCTGACTGCACAAACACAACAATGATATTTTCTACGACTTTAAAAACAGTCGAACTGAAAATATGTGAAATCAAGGCATTTCAATATGAAAGGGATAAGTAACGGCAGATCGCATGAATACCGTTATGATATTTTCGACAAGTTTAAAAATGGTGAAATTAATTATGTGAGAAACCAAGGCATTTCAAGATCAAAGGGATAATATAACCGCACAGTGCATGAACACAATAATGATATTATCGACAAGTTAAAAGACAGTCGAATTGAAAATCTGAGAATTGGCAATCTTAAAAGTGAAAATAACCATAGAACCGAATTGTTCGACTGTTAGGATAATATCACAGTATAACATAATGAAGACACAATGTAAGACTTACGGCGTTTGGTTTGGACTCTTTTCCATTGGATCAGTACCGGTTAACAATGGTAAAAGTCTCAGGAAAGGAGACAAATTTTTCAGCGTTTTCGCGCTCTTGAAGTAGACTCTGTACTACTTTTGAAGTCTGAGAAGCGCTCTGCCTAAAAGCCTCTAGCGACGAAGCCCGAACTATTCCATGTTTTCAAGACTCGCGGCAGTGGATAGTAGTGTGTACACATTCTTCAATAACAACCGTGAACAACTATGAACAGCAAAAGTACGCGCACAACAATTTGTTTAAAAAAATATATTCAAATACGCGCAGTAGAAAATTAGACAAAAAAAGATATTCATGTCTAATTACGAATTCATGATCGACATAATAATATTTCTATAAGAAACAATTTTTAAATCCTTGTGAGAAAAGTCTTTCAAGCCTCATGAGAATCCCTCAATTCTACAAATCGACTGTTGAATTTCATCAAGAAAAAAATGTCGATAATCCATTTATTCTTCTGAGCAACGATATTTTTGCTGCTGTAGAATTTCAGAACGTTAATGAATTTTTGTGAAAAAGCACCCTTTATAATCGATGGATGCTATCGTACCCTGCTAAAAAAATGATGAACACTGATTGAGGTGTTGAACTTAAAAATTAATTCAGTTTTTATCAGTTTTTATCACGTTCGATTGTCTTAAATTTTTTTGATGTACACCAATGGACTTTAAATTGTATTTTCTAAAAATGTGAATTTTTTAAAACCACGGAAGAGTAAATTTAGAATGCGGAATTCGTAACAAAAAATTCATTTCATTCATTTATGAATTATTGTACTATACTTTTCCGGATGGAGTATCATATTTGTGTTATAACAGTTTTTTTGTATTTTAGGATCTTGCCTGAAGTCCAAGTATAGTCACTACGAACTGTCACCAAATTGAAAGAATGCGGCCTTATTTTCAATGAATGCATATAAATATCAGCAGTATATCAGTTGATAGTTTTTATTTATAACAATTCATATTTTGATTATTAATTTATTCAAATCATTAATTCCATCAACCGAAATGATAATTAACTTGTTGATAAGTCCACTATCATTACAATTGTTGCAAAAAATGATATTGATATCGATATGTTAATTAGTTCATAATGTATATTTATAATAATTTCATGGTTTTTCATCGTTATTGATCCTTTCTATTCGTAATGTATACAAACCTGAAAATGCTTATTTTCAATGTTTTTGAAGCAAAAAGTATTGTGTGTATCACAGAGCACTCATTCTAATCGGCGGTTTGTACTTTTTAATACACAATGTACTATTTGAAAGTCAAAATTAGATTTTTGGCTAATTTTTTCAATACACTCATGTTATTTATCTTCGATTCCTGACTCAAAAATTAATTAAAGCTTGAATTACTAAAAAGTGTTCTTGATTTATACAAGTTCAAGGTGATCTATTGTATGAGAATCCCAGTTTTATAGTCGATCGTCAGTCAGTTGGTGTTTGATATTTCATAACAGAAATCAACCTCACTTTCAGCAGAAAATAACGACATTTTAGTGTCACTCAGAATATGTAGTTTTTTTTCAACTCCTAGGGAAAGTTTGTTGATACTAAATTGAATCATGTATAATCGTCAATTGAAGCTTATTTTCTTTAAATTAAATGATGAAGCATTTTTTACCCTGGTATAATGATACATAAATTTTTTCTTGTGCCAGATTCTATACTTTTCTAAAATACAATTTTGTTTTCTATATTTCATCTATTGATAAAATTTATCATTTTTTTTATCTAAATTAATCATTTTTCTTTAGTTTTAATTTATTTAAGTAAGTATAGACCGATTGAATAAATTTCTTTGTAACGAATTGCAATTGTAAAAAACAATCATGTAATTCTTACTAAATGCACGCGAAATTGCGACATTGACGATTCGAAAGTTATGTCACGTATAAATTTCAGATACTAATTTTCTCTTTACTTCGGAAAAAAAATATTATATATACATGATAGAATATACAGAAACCTAGAATCACCTAAAAAATAATATCGAATCGTAGCTTACACATTGCAAGTCTTGATTTTTTAAGTTAACGAATTCGAAAATTCTAAATATATACACATACATGTTGTGTTCCAGTCGTAAAATGATGTGCGTTTCAATACAAAATCTTTGTTTTTTCAATCGCAATTCGATTAAAAAAAATTATTTAATAAATCTTGCTCATTGAGTTGGAATTTTCACTGTTCTTATCTCATTTCGATTCTAAACTGACCGATTCCATTTCGATTCGACGAAGCTTCACGGGTCGAAATTTTATTTTCGCTTGAAATTCATGTATTTTGTGCCTTCAACTATTTATTTCGACAATCATTTTTCATTTTGCTGCAGAAAATTTTTTTTCGCCAGTTCTAAGGTATTTGTCTGAAGCTATCAAAACTAAATTTTCAGGTTACTCAATGGAAAATTTTTTTTTAATCCTTACAACATTAACAAATATTTACCGATTTTGATGATTTTTATCTCAAAATGCGTGGAAAAGTTTTAAATTTTCAATTATTTTAAAATTTAGAAGATACCTACATATCGCTTCTTTCCAATCGTGATAACGCAAAAACTGCAAAAAATTTTCAAAATTCATTTTCTCAAATGGCACTTTTTTTTCGTGATAAATTTTTTTTTTTATAAGTTAGAACAATGTTTGAATTCTATTTTGGAAAGATTCGGAGTAGCGAAAATTTTTTGTTTCAAAGATATGAATTGAAAGAAAAATGTTCGATTTCTCCGTGTGACACCATCTAAGTTTACACATTTTTGTCTTGAATTCAATTTTCGCAGTCTCAAAATGACTTTTCTTATTCGAAAAGTTACAAAATACTATCTGCTAGTCAATTTTGGTAAAATTTCATCGGATTGAAATAGAAAGAGCACCTCTGAGAATCAATCATTGTCAGTTAAAAAATTCTACCTCATGCAGTTTCGGATTTGCAATACCTATGTGTATTTCTATTTTCTATGTGGAAAAAAAAGCTATAGTATCAAAATATGTGCAATGAATATTTTATTGTTAAAATTCAACAATCTTTTCAAAATAAATCTGAATCTACATTGCCAAACTTTAAAATCAAAAAATGCATACTCATGGTAACTCGTCCAAGCCGTAAAAACATTACTAATTTTTCTGTAATTTGTATTTTGCCAGCCATGCTTTTCTCGAATTTCTATTACATGCTCTTTTTGTATGTTTACAACGCTTTTTCAATTTTACTCTGAAAATCTTCGATCTATCACATTGATACAGATTAATTCGATTTTTTGTATAGAAAATCGATATTTCCCAAAAATTGATTTGTTAGATTCAATTTATTTTGAAGGTTCTTTAGTCCAATTATAGTGTTAAAATATGTAATATTTGATGAACCTTCCTATGACGTCCCATTTTTTCCGTAACCGTTGCAAATAATTATATATATAATTATTAAATTTCCGCTGGTATGAAACGATTTTCGGAATATCTAGCTGCGTCATTGAAAATATTTATGATGCTTCATTCCATTCAAAACTTCATTTAAATGCATACTTTGCATATAGTTTGTTACTTAAAATTTTTTGTTTTTCATAGAAAATAGTAATACACGTATTAATTGCAAATCCAGAACTGCATGAGGTAGAATTTTTCAACTGACAATGGTGTAACATCAAATCTATTTAATATATCAATGATAAATAATCGATCCGAATGAAAAAAAGTAAAATTTCATATATTCATGAGTGACACTGTTATTTGTGATTACAAGTTCAATTTCTTATTGCTGATTTGTTTGTATGTTTTTTTTTTTTAAATTACGTGACCTTATATACATTTTTTGCATTCCGTTGTTTCTCAGCAGTGCTCTTTCTATTTCAATTCGATTTAATTTTTTTAAAATTGACTAGCAGATAGTATTTTGTAATTTTTCGAATTAGAAAAGTCATTTTGAGACTGCAAAAATTGAATTCAAGACGAAAATGAGTAAACTTAGATGATGTTACACAGAGAAATCGAACATTTTCTTCTAAAATTCATATATAATATATATAATATCTTCGAAACAAAAAACTTTCGCTTCTCCGAAACTTTCCAAAATGGAGTTCAAACATTGTTCTAACTTATAGAAAAAAATTTATCATAAAAAAAAAAGTATTTCGAGAAAATGTCACGATCTGAAGGAGGTGATTTGTAGGTATCTTATAAATTTTGAAATAATTGAAGATATCAAACTTTTCCACGCATTTTGACATAAAAATCATAAAAATCAGCAAATATTTGTTAAAGTTGTAAGGATTAAAAAACGATTTGCCATTAGGTAACCTGAAAAGTCAGTTTTGACAGCCTCAGACAAATACCTTATAATTGGCGAAAAAAAATTTTTTGCGGCAAAATAAAAAACGATTCTCTAATAAAATAGTTTAAGGTACAAAATACATGAATTTTAAGTGAAAATAAAATATCGACCCGTAAAGCTTCGTCGAATCGAAATGGAATCGGTCAACTGTCAAGTTCATGTAATTTTAATATTTAATTTTCAATTCCTCATGCTTATAACATGAATACGAAAAAATTTCTCAACCTAACATAGTCAAAGTAGTAATCATAAGTGCTCTGAAAATCTTGAACCTAAAACCCCTATCATCAAAAAATTTATCCAGTCCAGCATTTAAAAAATGTTAGCAGATCTTCTGCCATATTTCAATCAGCTCAGACCACTTCTGCATATTTCAATCAGGTCAACATGAGCACACTTTTCATAAATTGGTATCTGAATTTAGTTTACTCAAAATTTCTATTTTTTTATGAAACTTACTCAGTAAATCAATATCCATTCCATTCCCTAGTTTTTAAGCTTCTCTACTAGAGATTATACTTACATAATATAACTTGTAACGTAACGTCAAACAAATACGCAAATACGGAAAAATAAAAAAAAATGGTTAATTTACTCACAGGGATGGGGATAGTAAGATTCCTTACTCCCTGTTACCTTAAGGGGAGGGGGGCTAAAAAAGAACAAAAGGACGTTACATAACATGTAAGCGACCCCCGACTAACAACGGCGACTAAGGGCCTCCCAGAACAATTTTTCCAAACACAAAAAAGCGCAAAAAATGGCACAGGCTCGTTTGGCGAGTTTCTGGTTGTTGGTGAAACTTTTCGCCACGTTCGGATACCCGTGGCAAACTTCGTTTGAGTATCGAGTGTAACGTTACCTCATTAAAGTCCGCGCCGTTGTCATATTATAACTTTTACAGAAAACAAGCGGAGAAACGAATGTCGTTGCTCCGGCGTATTCCGAATCCCGGGAGTAGGGGAGTTCACATCAAAGGATCCCATTCGCGGAGTGCAGCGCGTAAAACAGCAGAGCGGACGGGTCGCGCTGGATTTCCATCATTCCAAGCGAACGCGAATAAAATTACATTAAATTCAACATTAAATGGGCATGGGAATGGAAAGAAAAACGAAATTAGTGGCTCCCGCGGATCCGGGGGGCGTAATGGAATGCACGAGATGCGAGCGTCATTTTCTCGAACTTTCTTAGCATTTTTTCTCGGCCGTAATTTTCGTCCAGCATTATTTCTTTTGGCTTTCACTCTCCCCCGTGATCAGCCTTTCGAGACGCGACTTTTTCCGAGATTGTGAGCGTAGAAGATGACGGAGCATCAAAAGAGAGTTTTGGAAATCAGTTTGAGGAGGAAAGTAATGTTTATGCGGTCACTAATAAAATTAAAGGAGGGGTTAGTGACAGGAAAAAAGTTGTGATGATTTTGAATGAATTTCGGTTTAGAAAACATATTTTTTTTTTCAAAAGATTCTTATTTTAATATTCCAAAGTAACAATTTTGTTCGTCTTATTTACTCATTATTTTTCTGCAAGAAAAATTTAAAATTTCCATTAAAAAAAAAGGAATTGATTTAAATGGTTTTAAAAGACTTCCAAGACTTTTCGTCTACTTTTCCCACTGAAGTCACGATCGGCGGTCGCGGATCATAGCCGGGTCGGGGAATGACGGAGAAAGAATACGCGTACATATGCGCTGGGAATATCCTTAGTTGCAAGTATGCGTGACCGCGGCAGGGCAATAATGCGATTGCCCGTGTATACGTGAGGATGGAACTATAATTCTTTCGTGCTATAACCATATGCGGTTAACCGTTACGGTTCGGTCGCTCTCCAATGACGCGCATGTCCAGGATGGTTCGTTGGCAGGTATGCAGCCGTATTTATTTTATGTTGTCAATGCGAGATGCGCTCCAGCGAACCCCCGATCCCCAATATGACATTTCATCCGGTCTATATATCGCCACGCGGAAATCGCTTTTCGAGTATTCGTGCAAAATATGAGAGCGCCATCAAGCGAGACCATGCCTCTGCGCTGGGCTCTTGTAACGATTGAGTTGCATTTTTTGCGGAATTGTTTTTTTTTTGTCTACCGAGCAACTATTTTTGATCATGCAACATTTGGTATGGTTGCAGCAGTAAAAGTTGGTAATGAGTGATACTTTATATAGTATTATGTACAAAATAATAGTTATACTGTAGAGTATTGAAATTACTAGACAAAAATGACATGATCTGCAATAATATTGTCGACGTTGAAGTTTTGATCAATTTTGTAGAAAAAGCACTGAATTTATACTTTCTAATGATGAAATAATTCATTAATATTTTTGTCTCAAGCTTTCGGCTTCCATGAAGCCTGCTTCAACAGCTAATGGAAAAAGAATAAATAAAAAACCATTTATCGTGATAAATGTAACGAAGATAAAAAAAAAAAAATAATCCATAAGTCCGTGAAATAAATAAAGGTAATAAAATAAATTTAAAACCTTTGATCTCTTTCACATTTACTGACAACTTCTTCATTTATATTATCGCGAGAACAAACGAAAATTTACTGACAAAATTGAAAGTGATAAAATAAAAAATTCTAAAAATGGAAAATAATTAACAAGGTCCATCTGTTTGTAATTTTTAAAACTTCAAAAATTTGTTGATAAATTTTTTCACTAACTAAAGATTTTGTAACTCTTTTTCTCAAAGGAGAAACACGAATTTTGATTAGAAATTCCGAATCCCAATTGCGAAAGAAAACTCGCATCCTAAAAAAAGATAAAGTATGGTCATCGCAATTGAACCTGACTGACGAGTCTTTAAAAGGATAATTGTTTTATTCTTATTTCAATTTCTATTTGTTAAGGCATAGACAAGACGTAAATTACATTGCGCGTTTTTATAGTTGCTTTATGCTTTGAAAATGTTTCTCTCGTTAATTTTTTTTTTTTGCATTTGTGTGCCATATGTCGAGATATTGTTAAATGAATGACGTAGAAAAAACAGTATACTGATTTAAGATGACAACTTGAGGTTCTGACGAAGCGGTTTTTCATTGATTTCATTTTTCTATTTTGAAGCAATCAATTATATGAAAGAAACAAACGAAAAAGATGAATTTTGTAAAAAATCAAATCAGTCATTTTGTTCTTTTTCAAAAGTTTAAAAAAGTTTACTGTCAGTACCATGAAAACTTTATAACAAACAGATGATTAATTTAACTTTGGCTTTCAAATGGATAGTCTAGGTCTATTTGTGCATACAATTTCACTGTTCTATTACAAAAGAGTTTTAACAAAAATCTAAAAAAATGTTTGATTCAAAATATAAGTGTTCAGTTACAGTAAGAATTTCGGATCCTTCATGTGTCAATAATTTTAAAATTTTCATTTCTAATGTGTTGAAAAAGCCAGGGTTAAAAATAATTTATAGGACTTGCAGCAAATTGAATAAAGGGAATATCAAGAAATATAAAGATAATTTGGTAAAGATGAATCAGAAAAATATTGTTCACAGAATTGGCTCTAATAATTGCTCGAATATTTGCTTGAACTTAACATTTTCCACTTTGGTGAAAAATTTTTTTTTAATAAATTATGGAATGAGACACAAAATTACGGTTTCTTTGCAAGTTGTTTTGCATAAAAATATATCGAAAAAAATATTTGTTTGCAATTAAAAAAATGTCAAGTTTAAAAAAATTTATTGGAGTATAATTTAAAAATAAATTATAGAAATCGATCGAGTCAGCCTCTTTCTATCTTTTTCACCGTTTTTTTCTGCACGTGGAAATTTGAGAGCTGACATAGGCGAACGGTTGATGATTATCAAAGAATTCTTTTTCAAAATGATTGTACTGATTATAAACTTCATTTATTTTTAGTTGTGGCTCTAAGGCATTCATACATTTCTTTTCATCCACGCGCGAACTTACGTTGCGATATGAGATATTTTACACAGTGTTCCCTCCTTAAATTTAGGTTATTACAATTGTGGCTTCCCGGAATAACAGACAAAGTTACTTCTGCCATAAGGCTTATTTTACATGATATTTTGATAAAGTTTAAAACTTTATGGCATGCGTGACTTTGTCTATTATGCCGGGAAGCCACAGACATATTTATCTGATTAAACGTCTACACTAAAGAATTTTTATTTTTTTTTTTCAGGGTCCATCATTAAGTGGGTTGGGTAACATTAGTTGAAGAAAATTTTACTGTAAATTTATAGAACTTGGTTTGTGAGGTTGCTGCACACGTACCCTAAAAATAAGACCAACTCCTAACCCTAGTGATTTTGAACCTTATAAAAACCTTATGAGTAAAAGTAATTTTTTATAAGAATTCAATTTATTATCAGGTACACCTTATAAAAACCTTATAAGAATTCAATTTCTGATAAGGTGACCTTATAAAAACCTTATTAGAAACTTAAATTTCTTATATACACCTTATTATATTTCTTATAAAAAAAATTTTTTCTTATAAGGTTTTTGTAAGGTTTAGAATCACTAGGGAAATCTTACATTACAAAAATTGAGGATACGCTCTGTAAGCTTTTGGTGCGTTCTATAAAGTTTAGTCGCTCATTCGCAAAATGACATGTGAAAGCATTTACACCAGATTTTAACTACTTTTTAAAGGTACTATACCCCAAAAAGCTAGTGAATTCATAAAATTTATAACAGTGTAGTAGTTTGTAATTATTATGATAAATTTTGTAAGAAAATGTTGTATTTATTGACGGTATTACTTTTCATTCTCATATAAAATATATGAGTCATATTTTTATGAATCTTTAGGATTGGAGTTGTGTAAAAATTTTGAAGTAATATCGGATTGTTTATCGTAATGATGATAAGTAAATTTGTTTTTTAAATATTGTATGAAAAAAGAATCTCTGGAAGTAGGTTTCATTCAAGCTGAAAGTTCGAGAGTAAAATATTGGCTGATACCTTTATTATTCCCAAAAAAATGATTTCCCCCGAAGATCTGTAAATACTGCTCAAATATACGACACCGACAGTCTTACTATTTTTCGTTTTCTCACATTATTTATCAAAAGTGGTATACTAGATACAGCAATTTGTACAAAATAGCTATCTTAAGCTATCTTCGAAAATAACGATCCAATGCCTTTCGAGTATTTACATAATCTGGATAAAAATGACTTAATCTGCAATAATATTGTAAAAGTTTCTACAATACATATGTCAAACAGTAGTAAATTTTGTTCTTCGTCATTGAACTCTCTCTCTAGACGACATAGTGTAATTCAAGTAGACCCCCTGACAAGAACATTCAGCTCAAACTTGACAGCACTGATCATGACAATGGAACAAGGAGCGATAAATTATAACGTTACGGCTCATCTTGACGTCGGATACGTCTAACCCGACCCGGCCTAACCTCCGGGCAGCGATGCAGCGCGGTTGTCGCGCGCTGCGTACATGCACTGTACGCTCTCGGTACTTAAGACTCGTACCAACAATGAAATCCGACGCACGCAATTGTCCTGTTCTGCATCCGCTCTCATCGAAACTGCTATTCTTTCGTTTACGCCGCATCAAGGAAAGAAAAGAGACGCGACTGGACGTGGGGAACGCCGCGGATAAGGACCCGATGCATCACAATGGCTCAAGATGCACGCTTATTAATAATTACTGTTATTCCGTAATGACCGATGTGGGGCATGGGAAGACTCGATAATCCTATGCATTAAGTACGACGCGCTACCGACGTTTTATTGTGCGGCTTCGGCCCGACTTTATATTTCGTTTCTTCTTAATTCGCGGCAATTACCGGTCCGCGCTTTCCCAGATGCGGATTTAACTGTATCAAAAGCGGTGTTTTGCCGAGGGTAAGATCCCGGGAAAATTCTTGTGGACATTGGTCCAGATTATATTCATTGAATGTTACAAGTTGCAATGATTTCAGAAGGGCTCCACCAGTTCTGAATCCAATATTTTCGCAGACAATGCTGCCGTAAAGTTTGCTTGGTGTATCGTTCAACCTGGAAATTCGATTCTTTTCTCATATCTGTGGATATTAGCAAGCCGTGACAGTCGGCGTAAGTAATGGTCGCGATGGCTGCTATACGAGTTGGGGGCGATGTAGCGGACTGTCTAGCGTTGGTGGCTTCCTTGAACGATGATAATCAGCGATTTCGTGACAGACACGGGGCCGTGGCCACGCTAACGAGCAATCGCGGGCTCGAAACTCACTCTTTCGTCTTGTACACGGTTTGCTCGGGCGACACACTTGCCGGGCGCTCGCTTTGACGCCCTCCTCCCTTGTTTCGCACCTATTCTTCTACGCGTATCCGCTCGTCGCGCTCGGCATCTCAACTGCGATGATTTAACTGTTCGCGTATTTATAAGAACATCTGCACGCTTCACCCGCGAAGAAACCTTGATTGCGATCGCGTGCAATTAGGTGTCCGGGTGCTGGAATTAACGAGGAAAAATCATTCTCGTTCATTACTTGAGAGATTGGTCGGGGAATTTTTTTTCTCGATTGTTTGATGGATTTTTGCTGTCGAGAAATGGATGAGGTCGATTTCGAGGGGGTGATTCATGAATTTTGGGTAGTTTCGTCTTTGGAATATATGTTGCGCGATGTGGTCATATTAGAAACACTCACCAGAGGAAAAAATTTTAATGAATATCGGAATTTTATGTTTTGTATGGCATGTTTTTTACCCCAATTAAACTTCAAATCAATAGGTTTTCATTAAAACTAATAAATTTTGAATTTCCATATAAGTCAATACAAAAAACTATAAAAATTTCGAAAACTTATATGTCAGCTGTATAAAATTTTATAAGTTTTCAAAATTTGATAAGGTAAACACATAGGTTTTTTGGTCTGACTTACATGCTTTTTGCCTTATAAAACAAAAAAACTTATCAGTCTACCTTATAAAATTTTAGAAACTTATAAAGTTTTATGCGGCCCACTTATAAGTTCTTGAAATGTTTATAAGTTTTTTTAATAACTTATATGGCAATTTAAAAACTTGAACATCTTAACGAAAACTCATAAATTTCAAGTTTACGAGGGACGCATGAATTTGAGAGAACATTACTGAATTATATTGGAAACAAATTGAACTAGGTATCGAAATATTTGATAGTTCAAATAAATAGAAATGTAAATCAAGTATATTTTTACTTTATATCGATGATTAACCATCTCTTTCTCAATGAAGTAAGGTATGCAAATTTTATTCTTATATTGACATATTCAGTGTAAAAATGAATCATTTGTTATGAAAATTTTTTTACTACGATGGTCAGAATATTTAAGTACTTGTTTTTGTGAAAACAATACAGGTTTAAGAATAATAAGCTAATAAACAAAAAGATATGTGAAATAAGGGATATCATATTCTCAATTATTATTCATATAAATTTCAGGTATTTAAATGTTTCATTACATTTTGAATTTTTCGAATGGGTTTGTTTAATAAATTATGCAGAAAAAAGTACGTAGAGTTACTACTCAAATTTTTATATGAATATTTTTTTGTTGATTATAACGCATATTTTTAATTTTATAATTTTAATACGAGGATGTATAAAATGTTTCGGAGGATGTATGATGTGATTTTATGTGAAGGATTATATAACAAAATGGTTTTTTTATTTCTACTAGGTTTTATCTATGTGATTTTCATATAAAAATTTTCAATCGGAGCAACAGAAATAATATAATTACCAAATTTTTCACAATTTTCAAACTTTTTTTTTTAAAGATAAAATGAAAAATTTAACAATCAGAAATAGTAAATCAAGAAAATTTACTTATATTCTCGTATGACTAATAAAAACTTTTGATTTTTCAATGAAAAAACTTAGGTGCTGATATATTTGAAGAACGTGTTTCACCTCAAAATGCAATACAATCTGGTATTACAAAGAAAAAATAAAAACAAAACAAAAAAAAACATTTGATAAAAACATTGTGATGTCAGAAACAAAAAAATTTTTCGTGATTGAGACAATAAAATAATAATTTATTAAGAAAAATTTTAGATATCGAAAAACTTTCAAATTTTTGACGTTTAAACTAGTGAAAATGTAGAAGAACAAGAAAAAAATTTTTTGAAAAGAAAATCACGAAAAGACTCTTCTTGAACGTTGTCCATAACGAAAATAGTTATTTTACATAAGCCAAGTTATTGAAAATTTTTAATGGAAAGATTTGACAGAGGCACAGTTTATGATGATGTAACTATACTATGAATATTTATAACCTTTATGTAATAATTGGGTTGACAATTGTTTTCTTGGTGTAAAAAATATGTCTACATAGAGTGAAGTCAAATGTACAGCACATCTCCACATGATTTCTAACAACATCGAAATGTTGAATGTTACATTATATTTTAAGATAGTACTTCATAAGAACTATGATAGTATTTAAGTCACGGGGTGAATTCTAATAATGTAATTTTAGTTCTCGATTTCCCAGGCAAAATGGTTATTTATAATTTCACAATTTAGTCTTTTTTTTTGCATGTCTTTCCGTAGCATCCAACGGTATAGTGAAATTCAATTGTTTATTCGATTTTCTATCATTATGAAAATCGGATGAACAATAAAATCTCGCTTTACCGTTGGATGCTACAAAAGAAAAAGCAAAAAGGAGAAATTGTGAAATAGAAGCATTTTGACTGGGAATTCGAAAACCACAATTACACTATCGAACTTTGATAGCTCATATTTATATGTAATCATAAAAGTTGTAGAATTAAGTAGGAAGCACAAAGTTCAAAGTTTTCCCTCAACAAAAAAATCATTCGACTTTTTCATGAATATAAAGTAACAAACATTCATCAATATAAAACATAAAAATGATTCACAAAATGCATGTCAAAATGCACCACTATATGAATCATCTTCTGCCATACTTTTAAGGCATCAAAAAATATCCACTCCAAAGGCTGAATCTTGCATTCCTACAAACGTATTGCAACCTGTGCTATACACTCCTCTCTCTGTACCATACCAATAAAAATGACATCAATGCCTCAAACTAACATCTCCAAAGAATAAGTGAGATCCCAGCTATGACCTGGATTTTCACCAGTGTCTCGTCAAAGCCGAAAGTCATGAAAAATTTCTCTGTGTATAGTCGATTTTTCCATTATGAGGCCCGGCGTTTGCACTCAAAGTACAGCAGCAAAGTGCAGCCGTTTAAAAGCGTACGTCAAGTCAACGCCGCGAGAAGGGGTCGGGGGATTGAAGATAAAAGAGCCCGAGATGGAAAATAGATGGCTGATACCGACGATCGTTCCTGAAAAGCGGACTGATCATCCTGACGTCGCTTTCGTAATAATTATTCGTATTTTAACGACGAGGCTCGGCTTTGAAGGCGCGAGGAGGACTCGAGATCCTTTTTCTATATCGTCGGTTCTCCACATCATTGTCCCCTTTCTCTCATGCACAAATGCGGCGCGCCCCGTGAGCTTTTAAAAATATTGGAGATCCCGAACGCGAATACCGTCGCCATCCATTTCTCCAATCGAAATCTGAAACCGAGCTCGGCGCCCGTTCGCTGCAAGACTCCCATCGAAAAATCCATATTCCGCGGGATTTCATAAATAATGCAGGCGCAGCTCGATAAAGAGCGAGGCGCACAAAGGCACTTGATGAAGTTCAAATATTTCCCGGGCGAACGCAATTACGAGCGAACGAAACGAAATTGAATTTGAAATCGGTCAATTATTGCCAACCCTTTGACCGATTAAGTCAAATCAGCGGCTCGTGGAACCTTTGTGATGCGTTAACGTTAATGAGGATTAATAGATAAACATACAATCAAAAGTAATCTATATTAATCAGAGGAGGTTCTCGTCTTCGTGGTTCTTCCTTTGTGGGCCGCATCGTAAATATCCGGCGATTCATTCATTAACCTCTACTCGCCCGGTCCCGGCAGGAATTTAATAATAGCACGCTACATGGCGATGCTTCATTTGCCCTCCGACTTTTGGATTATTTCAACTTACATTTCCGTTTTACCGGAAGTCCTCTCTCGGGGCTCTTCCGAAAATCCGCGTTTCACCGAGGACGATGAGGGAAAATTTCGGTACTGGGCCCAGCAATGGCGAAATAATGGGCCAATACTTGGTTAGAGTTCTAAAAGATATTAAGTAGTCTTTTGAATTGACGTTGAGAAAGATTCGATAAGTCTGAGATGTTATTTAAGTCAAAAATAAATTAATATCCACCATTTTAGAAGGTCACATGCACTGCTACTTTGCTCTTGATGTCAGACTGACACGGTTCCAACCAAACACTTTCTATGACTTCAGTGATTTTTATTTTTTTTGCGGATTTACTGATGGGCCCAAAACTTCATCGCAGCGAAACTTTCTAACATAATCTAGTCGCTCAACTATCGGTTGCTTATAAACGATAAAATACGGCAGCCGTTAAAGGACCCGAGACAAGAAGATTTCCCTACCGAGCAGGGGTATAAGCCGTCCAGAAACGACTGATATAGTGCCGACATTAAAAGCAGAGCTGGGACACGAAGACTGAAATACGAGCCACGTGAGAATATCATTAGCAAATTGCTTAATTTACGGAGCGCGCGACGAAAAAAAGGGAGATCTAAGGAGACGTTATACCATGGATAGGGGAGGTACGCGCGAGAAGGGTGAGGCGAAGGAGTTTGTGTTATGCGGTATTTTCGTTCGGGATGTAAAAAAAGTTTTCATTTTCTTGGTTAAATGTGTGTCTGTTTATTATTTATATATTAGGGATGTTCAAGGATCATTCTAATGGACAGAATTCATTTTGCGCATTTTCGAACCGTCAATTAAATTGAGTTTGCTATCTAGAATGTCGAAATCACAGTATAATAAACTTTTGTGAGAATTGCTGAACTAGTGAAATCAATCACATTAACGAGAGTTGAAATTTCTAGTATTTTTAGTAGAACACAATGCCCAATCATGCCTAAAAAAGATTTGTGACAGCCTGTATCAAGTTTGAAGTGTATCTGATTATGAAGCATATGTGTGTCAAAAAAGATCAACATTATAATAAAATGTTCATTTCAATTGATGTGTCTCAATATACGTTGTATTTCGCTGCAAACTTTGAACAAAAATAATCAGAAAAGTTTAATTGTTATTTCAAAACTGAATAGAATTGTTAGCCCCTTGAATGTTACCTAGATATGTATTCAAATAAGTATAAAATATGAAAATATTAAGAATCTTAAACAAAGAAAAAAAGAGAATATGTAATGGAATGAAAGTTAGCTTCAGGTCTTTAAGGGAAAACATAAAAAAAATATTGAACAAGGGCAGAACTCGTGAGAATAATGCAAACTTTAACTGCTAGTAATTTGAAAATACAGATGTTTTTTAATAAATCTGAAACTAAAACATGATACTGCTGATTTCTTCGCCAGTAAAATTAAAACAGTTTTTCAAATCTTTTAACAGACGTAAATAATCCCAAAATTTTTAACTTTTTACTGTTAATTATCTATTTAGAAATTTTGATTTTTCTGACAAGCTTGACAGTTTTTCATTCGTGACACTTGAAATATGACATAAAAATGTTGCACTAAAGACGAGTTAATATTACTCTGTAAAGTTATAAAATTGTAAGAGTATTAAGCATATTACAGATTATAAAGGTCAATAACAAATCATGACAGTTTTTGCAGTTTGATAGTGTCACTATAGATTGAAGTTCCATCAAATTTAACATTGATTGACTGTTGTGATGTTAGAAATTGTATAATTTCAATACTATGAAAAAATGTGTATAATCCTTCAACTACTTTGATGTGTCACAAATGTGACGAACTACTTTTTTATCAAACTGTTAGTAATGTTTCAAAAAGTCAAAACAGCCAAGACTTTTATCAACTGTAACACTCAGAGAATATATTAGTACGAGTGACTAAGTTTATTTAGTCAACCATGTTTTGGTAAATATGACTCCATTTTTTATTATCACTTGACATCACTTTAAGGCGATGCATTTTTGAAACGAGTCAAGATCTTTTTTAAAAACTTAATATTATGCATCAAAAACGAAAAAAGGCTACGTTTGCGCTGAATAAAAAATATAGTCAATCGTACCAAATACATTCTACTAAATGAATTTAGTCGAATTAGAAAAAATTTTTGTTGGTTGGTATGTGACTAAATTAATTTAATCTGGTGAAAAAATCAAAGTTAAAAAAACTGAATGATTTTCTGAGTGTTAACTGTCTAAATTATAAAAAAAAAACGTGTTTTAAAATTACAAAAATCATTAGAACTGACAGAATTATCATAAACTGTGAACTGTAAAAGCGACTTAGAGTATATAGAATTATTCAATCAGTCGAAACAGGTGACACATTGAAATATTACATAATCAGTAACTTTGTCAAAACTGTCAACAGTCGAATAAATTCGTTGATCAGAATAAACAATGAAAACTCATATAAAAACAAATACACATGAAGATAAAATGTCATCCAAATTTCAGTGCTTAAATGATAAACCTTTTAACTATCGAACTGTTTAAAAACTGATGAAACTATTTACAGATCGTCAAAACTGTCAAAAGTGTCGAAAGTTTTTGTCTTTCTCTTATCAGAATGTCTGAAAAAAAGAATCCTACAAATTATAAAATACTTGCTTGAATTTCCAGACTGACAAAAAGACCTAAAACATCAATACTCTTAAAATCTGCCCAACTAAAAATTCTGTTCCAAACCTTATAAATCACCACAACTGTGACAAATATTTATTTGTCGTCATTAATGGTTTGGCATAAAGTAGGTTCATAAATGGAAAAAAAATTTGCTTCACTTCTTCAACTGTAATTAGATAAAGAAAGGTCAAAATTTTCTTACACAGAAAGTGCTGATGCCGTAATATCAAAAAATCTTCTGATCTTTCAATTCAACCGAAAAATAACAATAAAAAATATCCCCATCCTCAACAAAACATTGTAAAAAAAAATTAACAATATTATATCAAAAAAAAAAATTAACTGTAATAAGTAACTGGAATACCACTGACTCGTTATCATATAAAAAAAATCCTATTACCTGTTGCTTTAGTTCTAAAATCATTGCATCACGTTTTCATAACACCCAAATCTCAACGTCCAACAGTAACGCAGTACTCCGAAACCCTGTTCCAAACTATTCTAATTCAAACACTTTCTCTTACTCAACTTCCTCTCGTAAAGAAACTCTTGATGATCTCCACCAAGGTAAATAACCATCGAGGCGAGTTTGCGCGATTCCGTTGAACAATGTTGAACAATTGGATGATAAAACAAGCCGATAAGCATCTTTCCGTTCTGATACACCAGCCATCATCTGCTTAACATTTAACTGTCTCGGGCGCCTCCTTTCTTTTTCGTGATCTGGTCGGGGTTTCTTAGACTAATTTCCAACGGCTAATGCCTAGCACCGAGGGAAATACGCGTGGGACGTCTTTAACGAGGACACGGACTTTTGTCAGTTGGTATGCGCGTCGCGTCTCGCATCGGTCACGCGTGCCAACTAAGAATCCGATGCCGAAGATCTTTAAAGCGCTAAACAAACGACTGGCCCGTGCCAAATTCCGCGCGTTCCCAGCCAAATTTCCCCGAGACCTTCGACTTCGCAAGGGCGGGTCAAAGAAAGTGGCGATCACCCTTATCGCAACATTTTTAAAATATACCTATAATAATTCAAAGCACCAGAATGGAAAAAATTCCGACATCGCCAAAATAAGTAACACCCTTATTAGGGTGGTCGTTAAAATGGGTTAGGTGGAATTTGGTGGCACTTCCCAGAACCTTTCCAAATAATTCAAAAAAAATCCCCAAATTTTTTCAGATTTTTGAAACAACGCTAACCCGTGCCGGTAGAGTCGTCTTTTAACCCATTTAAATAACATGGGATTTTGTCTTGAAGGCAGTCTATAATTTTTCACGGATACACAAATCGCTTTTAAAATCGGTTTGACACGGCAAGTTATTGTCGATAGTTATAAAAAATTGCGAAAAAATTGGCAGCAGTCTAAAACAATCATATGTCCGTTGGTTCGAAGCCAAAAAACCAAAAATCATCGAAATTTTGGCTTTTTTCAATGAAACAAAGAATTTTACATGATTTCAAGAATCTGTGTAATGTATACCTACATGAAAAATGATTCTATACGTTCGTGAGTATTTTTTATCGTTATAAAAGAAGAATTTGTCACATTGCTACAGTTTCAAAAATGTGCATCACAATTTTAATAATGAAATTCGATGATTAAACAAATATCTGAAAAGCTACTTCTTGAAATGAGTTTCTTACCAGATAAATGACACTTATTGGAATGAATTATTTTGTATTAAACTATACTATCAATAGTAATGGTAATAACGATAATAATAATAAAAGTAGTAATAATAATAATAACAATAATAATGATAGTGATAATAATAGAAATAGGAATAATAATCTTGCGAACAATCTAATGCACTAATAGAGAAAGATTTTTATTATAACACAACACGCAATATAGTTGACTTGAAAACATCGATACCAAGTTATCAAATTTAGTGCTAAATATTGAATGATAAGAAGATCATGTATTTTAATTCTTCTAGGATCCATCAGTCACTGAAAAATATCAACAACTTTACAAAAAAGTAAAATTTCCATAAAAGT
The DNA here is from genome assembly GCA_028476575.1 of Platygaster robiniae. NCBI lineage: Eukaryota > Metazoa > Arthropoda > Insecta > Hymenoptera > Platygastridae > Platygaster > Platygaster robiniae. The sequence goes on from CM052018.1 coordinate 12,881,763, forward strand.
TTGCAGTTTTCGCAAAAATGGGTAGATTTGTTTTACAACTGAGACATTTACCTTATCCATAAATTCTAGAAAGTAGTTTTGTAATTACAAATTATTCAAAACTCGTACGTCAAACATTGCAAACGAAATCACAGAAACATTCGTCAATCTTGAATAATATTCCTTATTTAGGTTATTATTATTTTTATTGATGTTATTCTTATCCATTTTTAGATTATCCTTATAACAATAGTTCACGATCATTTTAAAAAACAAATAAGATAACATTATAATAACCAGCTTTTTCCTTGACTTGTGAATGCATTCATTATTATTTACCAATTTAGAACTATTTACATTCTTATTCCTATTCTTATTCTTATTCCTATTGTCATTATTATTATTATTATTATTATTATTATTATTATTATTATTATGATTATTACTACTTTTATTTATATTATCGTTATGACCATTACTATTGATAGTATAGTTTAATACAAAATAATTCATTCCAATAAGTGTCATTTATCTGGTAAGAAACTCATTTCAAGAAGTAGCTTTTCAGATATTTGTTTATTTATCGAATTTCATTATTAAAATTGTGATGCACATTTTTGAAACTGTAGCAATGCGACCAATTCTACTTATATAACGATAAAAAATACTCACGAACGTATAGAATGATATTTCATGTAGGTATACATCACACAGATTCTTGAAATCATGTAAAATTCTTTGTTTCATTGAAAAAAGCCGAAATTTCACATGATTTTTGGTTTTTTGGCTTCGAACCAACAGACATATGATCAAACCGATTTTCAAAGCGATTTGTGTATCCGTGAAAAATTATGGATTGCCTACAAGACAAAATCCCATGTTATTTAAACGGGTTAAAAGACGATTCTACCAGCATGGGTTAACGTTGTTTAAAAATCTGAAAAAATTTGGGTATTTTTTTTTTAATTATTTGGGAACGTTCTGGGGGATGCCACCATAAAAATTCTACCTAACCCATTTTAACGACCACCTTAACCCTTATATACACAACTGCTTGGCCACAAAATCAAGTTTTTCAGATTTTGTTGAGAGTGTCTATTAAGTTTTTGTTGTCTCTTGAACAAAAGTAAGCTTCAAAATTGACAAATAATATTATAGAAGTTAGTAGAAAAACTCATTCAAGAGGTCTACTCTAACTTTGACCCTTATGAACTAGAAGCTACATGAAAGTAGATTTGCAAACTCACGGTGTCGTTATAAAGTTAGTAACCGGAAAACAAAATAATTGGCAAATCACTCTTGGTGCCAATCATTGATAGCGTATTGAAAACAGCGGGCGATAAACTCGCTGACGAGGCTCGGAGGTCTCCACTTAACGTCCGGCGTTATATATGACGGGGCCACGGATTCCGGCCCCACGCGAGCTCTGCTTCGAATATATATTATCGAATGTCGCGACGAATGGCCACTTTGTTTTACCGTACATTAGAGCCAAATGCTCGCTATTACGACCCGACGTGCGGGCTACAAACAATGACAAATTTCCGAGAAAAAGTGATGGCTCTCCGAGATGGGTAAGCAGAGCGCGATGACGGGACGTTATCGCGCTGTGGGATGCTTAACTACGAGATGTATTAAATCAAAAGAGGCATGGGATACCTTACATGCATCAAACGGATTTTTTAAAGTTTTACAATCATATAGGTGGAATCCAAACTTGGATTAGGTATACTGAGAGTTTAGTAAAGTTAAAAACTTACTTTCAAATAACAATGTTTCCGCAATAAGAAAACTCATATTTTGGTGAAAGGTGCATAATGAAATTCTACATTTTGATAACTAAGTGTCTTTGTTTCTCCTTTAAATTAGAAGAGGTACTTTTCTGTTGTTCCATGTCAGTATGTTTGAATTCACAGGCATTGGGGAAAAAATTAATTCGTTCTGCTAATCGCATTTGAAAGATGAAAAGTATTTAGAGAACAGAAAAATATTCTACTTCTCACGAATATCACGTTGAAATAAAAAAAAAAAAAATGTTTGGAGTTTTAGTTGCAAAAATTTCTAAAAAATGGGTATACATTCGAAATCGAGGGAATTAGCAACACCCTATGAAATTAGAAATGAAAGGGAAATTTTTTGGTATTTTGATCCTTTGAAAAACTGTACAAGAAAAAAAAATTTCCTACGAGAATTCAATTGCATATAAGGTGCACCTCATAAAAATATTATTAAAAACTGAAATTTCTTATAAGGCATTGAACGGAAAAATTTTTACAGTTTTTTCTTTTATAAGATTCTATGGAATGATTCTTTCAAGAAATTTCAGTTTCTTAAAACGTTTTTATAAGTTTGCTTTATGAGAAACTAAATTCATATAAGATGCGGCTTATAAGTAATTCAATTCTTTAACGAAATTTCATTTTCTATAAGGTTTTTATAAACATAGAAATTACCAAATATTTTGAAAAATATTTCTTAGTTTTGTGAATTGTGTTTATTTAAGTGTGTTTTTTATATATTTATGAAAATGCTGATTTTATTTTTCGAATAAAACATTAGAAAAAAATGAGAAAGATTGACCAACTTTGATAAACCAGGAGCAAATTTTCAAGAAATTTGAAAATTTGTAACAATTGTGTATTAGGTTAAAAATTTGGAAAATTTTTAACGTCATAAAACATAACAATTTTCGAAATCGTCAATAATTGAAAAAAATCATAAAAAATTTAGAATTCAGAATAATTCTCCTTTGGAGCGTAGTCTCTGTGATCATTTTTTTTCACGTACAAGACGTTTTTGTAGTAAAACTTCAAATTACTCGTAATTGCTCGGCATACTCGTACATTTAAAACGCTGATTCCTACATGAATTTCACGAAAATAGTCAATAAAAAACCAATATTTTTAGTTGTTTTTTTATTTATTCATTTTATATTATTTGAAGTAAAAGAAGTTATTTTTTCTTCAATCAATAATAGTAAAAAAATAGTATGAATATTATATACAGACAAATGAAACTGACATTCAATATCTTATACGTTTTTTTTTTAAACTAACTTGATATCATAAAATAAAAATTAATATAAAATGCTCATTCTAAGATGAAATTCAGACAAACAGTCCAAATTAAACCTCCATTTCTTTTTACATTTCTTTTATCTATTTTATAATGGTTTTTATTACAAAAATTTTTTGCCTAACATAAATAAGACATCGAAAAATATTATTTTATGAAAAAATTATCATCTGAAAAATCAAAATGGATATCTTATGATTTCAGTAATGAACCTAACTTGAACAAAATATCAAGTTCATTAGTCTGAAATGAAAAAATTATCGAATTAATTATTCTGAAATGGAAAAATATAAAATTCTATTATTGAAATAAATTAGTTTAAAATTAAAAACGTAAAATTCACATTACTAGTTATAACTATTCACACTAATTTCACAATGATAACATTTGAAAGAAAAACTGGTGTGAGTTTAGTTTTTTAGAGTTTCCACCAGTTTTTTTTTCGGTATTCATTTTGATTTTAATTTTTCGGTGTTTCGAATTAAATTTTTGCTGAATTCTTAAACAGACACAAAGTCCATCAGTTTTTATTACAACAATATGAGACAATGCATATAACGTCATGAAAATATGTTTAAAAATGTTTACATCTCGATCAGTGTTCATCATTTTTTTAGCAGGATACGATAGCATGCTTCGCTTAAAAAGTGTGCTTGTTTTAGAGAAATTCGTAAACATTCTGAAATTCAACAAAAGAAAAAGTAATTGCTTTGAAAAAGTAATGGATTTTCGCAACTTTTTTTCTTGATAAAATTACACAGTTGAATTAAAAATTTATACATTCAATTGAAACTTAAAAGATTTTTCTCACGAAATTTCATCGAAATACGTCGAAAAATTGTTCAGGGTGAAAATATAATCATGAAATGATAATAACACATGGAGTACCTTTTTTTGTATTAATTTTTACTGTACACATATCAATGTATATTTCGTTAAAAATTGTTGCACGCGTACTTTTGCTGTACATGGTCGTTCACAGTTGTTATTGAGGGATGCGTACACACTACTTTTTACTGCCGCGAGTATCGTAAATATGGAATAGTTCGAGTCTGGTCGCTAGAGGCTTTCAGGTAGAGCGCTTCTCAGACTTCAAAAGTAGTACAGAGTCTACTTCAAGAGCGCGAAAACGTTGAAAAATTTGTCTCTTTTCCTGAGACAATTACCATTGTTGACCCGTACTAATCCAATGGAAAAGAGTCCAAACCAAACGCAGTAAGTACTACATTGTATTTTCATTATGTTATGTTGTGATATTAACCTAGCCGACGATTGATTTGGTACTCGGTACGCTAATTTCTGCGGTATTTCCACTTTCGATTTTTTACTATCTTATAATAATGTATGAATTCTTAGTTTTCCAATTCGACTGTCATTAAACTTGTCGATAATATCATTATTGTGATGATGCACTTTGCGGTTATATCATCCCTTTGATCTTGAAATGCCATGGTTTCTCACATTTTTAATTTTACTGTTTTTAAACTTCTCGAAAATATCATATATTGTGTTCATGCATTCGGCCTTTACTTATTCCTTTCATCTTGAAATGCCCCAGTTTCTCACATTTTCAGTTCGACTATCTCTAAACTCGTCGAAAATAACATGATTGTGTTTCTGCATACAGCTGTCTTATCCCTTTGATGTGGAAATGAATAAAAAATATGTATAACATTAAGTAGAAAACATGCAATTCCTAAAAACTGCTTTGTGGTATCGATGTAGGTTACTACAAACACAAACAATAAACAAATATAGTCACAATATGCCCTTCATGTCATAAAAAAAAAATGCTACTTACTTGAGATAAGAACTTTCTAGTATTATTATTATCAATTTTTAAACGTGAACTTTTGAAATATGAAGTTTGATAATAACAGATGTTAAACTTGAACTATGGTTGATAATTTTTGAAATTTGATTCTTCGTTTCTCATTGATCAGTAGTAATGTAGAGGCGAACGCAAAAAAATTTTAATGCGAATGAAGTATAAATTAGGGTCAAATGACAATGCAGTAGAAATTTAAAGAACCAAGCCAAAAAATTATATAGGCTAGCAAAATCAAGAAAAAAAAGTTTATAGTTATTTCTAATAATGTTTTCAATGAGCATTCATGAATGTTTTGTGATGATTCTTTCTTAGTGATAAAAAATTCAATGTTGTTCAATGAAAATTCAGTTAAAACTAAGCCTGTATTGAATTAAATAACACAAATTTCACTGAATGTCCTTGAAAATTGAAATGTCAGTTATTTGAAATCGGTGTTTTTCAGTATCATTATAAACATGAATAAGAGTTCTGAAAGTTGTATTTTTGTTTATGTGAGCAATGACTTGTGAAAACACACAAAATTACAGATCGAAAAATCATAATCATCGTAAATAAAATAGTGAACCTTTTTATTGTTGATGTATTTCCGTGAGGTTTTAAAAATGGACCATCCAAAATGTCTCATGAGAACCAAAAATGTCGGAAATGATTCAAAAGCGATCAAGAAGTTTAGAAACGCGTAACATACGAAAGATACGCTTTCTATATAATCTTTTGAATCTGTATTGTAACGACTAAATAAATATTTCACCTTTTTTTTTTATGGAATTTGACTCATGTGTTTGTAACTGTGATGTTCAAAACTAATTTGAAATATACAAAAATCAAGTACGAAAGTATCTAACAACTTTGAATGACATGATTTCCAACAATATTGATATCAATCACCAGTAAACAAATTAAAAATGCGAATTCCTGTACATTAGATTTTAAATCAATGTAAATATTGCCCGTTGACACAAAAGTGAAATATTTCAGCCCTGGTGTCTAATTTAGCATATAACGATCAAATTATATCACTAGATTACTAGGGTCAGCTGCGGAATCTACAGCCTCAAAATTACGAATTAAACACATGAACAATAACATGCTATTTTTTAATTTTTACTCGCAAATATGTCATGAATAACCAAATCAATGGTCAAGAATAACCAAACATCTGGACATTAGATTTATTTCCATTTATTCATCCATTACTCCTCATTTTCTTAGTGACTTTCTAATTTTTTCTGTTTGTTTACAAAATCCAACGTCAGCCAATTTAATGCGTGCCCAATGAATAGATTCAATGCAGCAAACTTTGTCACATAATTCAGTTCAGGATTTATCGACATAATCATCGAAAATGCGGCCGGATTCGTTTTATTTGTTCACAGTACGTGGCAACTATACGTTGACTTCTGGCATTAATAATATTACAAAGAATCTTCTAACACATAAATGATGCTTACTCTGAAAAAAAAAAAATAAAAAAAAAAAAATTATAGATGAAATAATTTTTTTCTCTTAATTTTAATCTCCTAATATATTCTTTATTTTTTATTACTTTATAGTATGTATTTGGTTCAATAAAAAACTTTGAAAAAATTTATATTTTTACGAAATACTAGCTGAGAAATTTAATTTAGAGTCCATAATTTGTTATTATATATAATAATTACGTAATATATAATTTATTTATGTTATATATTTCGTTTACTAAAAAACTTTAAATAAATAAAAATTTTGACGAAATATTATGCGGAATATATAATCCAAAGTTAATTTGTGTTCATTATAAAAATATGAGGTACAACGTAGTATGAACTGCTGAAAATTGATACTTAAAACTTATAACATCTCGTGTTCAGTGTTAATAATTTTTTAAAGCAGAGTGATACAACATGGATCGATTCTATTGTTTTTTTGGGTTCATTCGTTGACGCATTGAAATTCTACATAATATAGTGAAAATCAATCAGTTTTTTAAAAATCTTAGAAAATTTCAGTGAATTTTAGAGTTGCAGAAAATATTTCATAATATTAAAGTTATTCTCCACTATCGTATTTTATCGAAACCTGCAAGAACTGTTATGTTGTTTGATTCAGAAGTAGAAATCTTATATAGTTTTGAGCTATTAATAATTTCGAAAAATCTTTTTACCTGGAAAAATTTAAATATAATTTAGCAAATTCACATTGTTCATATCATCTTTGATATGTTAAAAGTTTTCAACATAAAAGAAACATGATCAAAATAATTACGTGGACCACAAATTCTATGAAATTGTTGTAATGTGTATGACATGATTAAATCAAAAGTGTATAACTTACGTACATAGCTTTCAATTACATTATTTTTGTTTTCCTTGAAAAATGCATCATACACAATTTTTTTTCAGTTTGAGAAAAAAACCTAAACAACTTTATTATCCATGAAGATTAATAAGATACAATATTAATATGTTTGTAAAATTAGAATCGAACTCGAGCAGTTTTGACTATGTTTTATTGTACTAGAAATTATGGAAATTTAAAGTTCGAAATCATCAAAAATTTTTAAATTGTGAACAGCATTAAAAACTGAATTTATTTGAAGGGTATAAGACACAGTCATCGAATTTCATAATGTAATTGAATCATAAAATTTCCTTGTATTACGAATGATACACTTTTTCCTATTTCTGATAAAAATCTGGAAGAAAACTTAAAAAGTATTGAATAAATACAACAAACCTAGAATAGCTGCACTAATCTGTAAAAAGTTTAGAAAAGCATAATACTTCATATCAAGTTTGATATACACAAAACTTTAAAGGACTAAAGCACCTCTTCAGGATCAGAATTATCTATTAATGATTTGCAGTAGTTTACGAAACACGACGAATTTTAGAAATTCTCCCTATTCCATCTTACTACCGTAACATTTCAGTTTTCAAATCAAAAAATGTTCTATAGTACACGAACAGCCAACTTTTTCTAAATCTGTATAAAAATCCACGATTCAAGAATAAAAAAAAGTTGTTTGTACAAGGGATGCACCTGATGAAAAAAATCGACTCCATCAAATACCATCATGTCAGCTGTTGTTTAACTCCTTCTGTACTTTCCATTTCCAAAGATCATTAGCGTCAACACCGTTTTGAGAAAAGACACAAAACCCAAGGAGCGCGTTACCGTTACGTGATCGTTCCTCCGCGATAGGCGCCTCGGCTAATGCGCCTCGCTGCACCTTGCAAATTGGCGCGCGCGCGAGCGAGCCGGCGAATCACTCGAAAGAAAAACTTTCAAGCATCGAGACGATTTAGGACACGCTTTGTCCACCTTGCAAAAACTTACGCGCGCCGTGCTCCGTTTCATTGGTATTCTGACCCCAAATTTTTTAGGTTATCTCCTCTTTCCTCGTATTCCCGAATCATTCGGAATTCAGTCATAGGCATGGTCTAAATAGAGTTTGAATTCTTCACGCGAATCGTTGCTCGCGTTGCGAAACATGAATTTGCATTTTCGTCTTGTCGAATTCTTTCACATATTCTGAGGTATGAGAAAATAATGACGCATCAACGCACAATGTACGAAAAAAGAGGGGGCTTTCTGTTAAAAAAATTCATAACGCCATCACACACTTATCTTTCATCAACTTCATCCAGGTGCGTGAGAAAAAGAACATTATCGGACTTGGGACGGGCACATAACTGAACCTTCATTATTTGAATGACCAATTAGGTTCTTCAGATTATTTTGATAATTTTTAAAACATTTAATGGACAAATAATGTACAGCACAATAAAGCTCTGCATGTGCTTTTAATTGACCGAAAATCGACCCAGGGTAGTGGGATCCCAGTGCAAATATTTCCCTCTGTCCAAAGTACAACACTCTGTATAAATCGATTGGTGTAATTGCAGGTGCCAAAGCGTCGCGCGAAAATAGATTTCACCAGGGGAAAACCACCTGTGCTTTCTGATCCACTCTATAAATATGTATAGCCAATATCCGCTCGCACATTTCGTTATCCACTTTGCAATATCAGCATGCATACGCGCCGCTGTGCTTGGATTTACTCACATTGCGACACTTATGTTCGCGGAGCTTTTTGTGTGCGCGCGTACGTGTGTGGCTGTGTTGTGGAAGATTCGCAAGGGAGGCAAAAAAGGTCTAGGAGGATCCTTTGCAAGCGCGCCTCGCCGAGCTTACGAGTGAAATACCCTAATCTGCATTCGTTAACGTTTGACATGTCGATATGCAAAACATCGCGCTTCGCGCTATTTTCTCTTCGCGTTACATACATTGTTTTCTCTGATGAGCGTTACATGGTTTTCCGCGAAATTTATAAGGGTACAGTTTTACATTTTTCGGTTATATGTATGGTCTGATTTTACATGAAGATGAGATTTTAGTGCCCGATGCTGTGCAGGTGAATTTGATAGGGTTTTTATAGAGTTTAGGAAGAAGAGACTGGAGTTATGAGAAAAGCAACATTTTTGAATTTTGAATAGTTAAGAGTATGAAAAATAGGGTAATGCATAGTGAGAACGAAGTTGAGAAAGTAGATTTTAGTGTTCGGGATTTTTCCATTGTTCAGATTTCAGGATTTAAAATTTCTACAACTTTTGCAGTCCAGAGTAGTGCATTTTTCATGTTCGTATCTAATTTGATAGGATTCGATTTTTGCGATTTTCATGCAAGTCACTGAGGTTCTAATTTTTTTTTCTATCACTTTCGATATTTTTTATAATTTTTTTTCGTTAAATTATCAATATATACTCGAAAAATTTTTACATATATAATGAATTTTTTTCATAGCTTTCTAAAATTTGATACTCTGAAATCGAAGGTTCTGAGAATTTTTGAATACATTATTAGAGTTTAGAGAAAATTATACGTAGAAGATTTTCAGAACTTATGGACTGCGGAAATTTTAGTATTAGACATATTTTTATGAAATTTTGTAATATTCTCTTGCATTTTGATAAATTTTTAGTATTCGATGCTATAGTGTTGCAAATTTCAACGAACTAGAGTACCTCAATCAGTTTTGAATATAACAGTATCTCTTACACAGATTTCCAATAATGTAAGGCTGCTTCTCGTATTTTTAAAGTATTCAAACCATTTGAAGAACTTTCTATTGTGTTTATGAATTTCTTCATAGGTCTATAGAACTGTATGCACTGGAATTTTTCAAGAAATCATAATATTTATATACGTTTTTGGTATCAAATGATCACCAATATTTGTCGCGTTTTGTTTATTATTTACGTAACCTGGAGTATTTTGTAGTGTATTTCACGATTTTTAGTGTTTTCGAAGATATATTTCTTGAATTCAATGTTCTAGAATCATAATATTCATAGGTTTTCAAATATTAGGTAAATTTTGAGAAAAACTACATTTATACAGATTTTTCCTGTTCCATCAAATTCGGGTCTTACCGTATTTTTTTGGTATGCATCTTGTAGCTTTTTTTGCATTGTTAGAGATCGTGGGTATTTTTCGGATTTTCTAAAAGGATGTAAGTACTAGAATTCAATATTTTAGAATCGAAATTTTAACCTATTATTTATAATTTTATAGATATTGGAGTAATTTACATGTATTTTGTTTTTTGGTGTGTACAGATTTCTTCCACTTTCGTATTTTTATATTATTCCTAAGATTTTGTGCCCTTAATTTGTATTTTCATAGATCAAGTATATTTTTTCAGATATTTGAGAAGTCCTTAAATTCCTAGAATTCTATATTTTAGATTAAAATTTAAATCGATTTTTAATAATTCCATTGACTTTCGGGCAAATCACACATACATGAATTTTTTTTTATGTATAGGTTTCTTGAATTTTAGTTTTGTTTCTATTTATACGAGTTTGTAAATTATTTTGTAGTTTTATAGATTTCAAGTATTTGTATTGATTCAAGATTGATACAAAAGCTTTTTTTCAATTAGAAGCTATAGAATTCGTACTAAATAATTTTTTTAAGATGTTTTAGAAAATTATATAATTGAATACCTACTTTAATTTTTAGTATTTCTTCAGAGTTTGCAGGATTTGAAAGATTTTCTGGTATTATTCTGGATTTATATTGTAGATTTCTAGAATTCGATGCTTCAGTGTACAAATTTCCTCAGATTTCTAAGGTTCACGTTAATTCTAATTCTTCAATAATATGATTTCAATAAAGTGGAACAATTTTTCAAAATATTGTTCACTACGTTATTATTACCAAACCTAATTCATAAGTATTCATCATAAAAACGATCGTTGGGAGCCAATATCAATGGGTTGTAAAGTAAAAGACTTCCTTCTAACATCCCATTTTCTTTCTCGAGCTTTCAGCTTTTAGTAAGCCCTAGTCAGGAGATTTTTCACTTTCATGAATTCACATTAACATTCAAGAAATTGATTATTACAATAATTCATCATCATAGACTTAGTCAAACTTTGTTCACAATAAATTACACCAAGAAACAAACTCAACAGCTTGCTAACAAGAACATTCTAAAGAATCTATTAATATATTAATTTATGAAGAATCTATTAATCTATTGATTTATAAAGAATCTATTAATTCAAAAGTTAAATTTTTTTCATGAAAAAATTCTTCTGTAGACAAAATGATTGCATTTTTCATTTCAGTATAGTTGAGAATCCTGAATATTTGTTACTTCGAGTACTTACATGAAACCATTCGTTACTTTCTCAAGATTTGAGTAAGTACATTTTGATGATTTCTATTTATTTCATTTTTCTTGCATCAGATATTTAAATTTGTATTTTTCTTACTCGCTACTATAATTTTCATTTCATTATTTTTACATAAACTAATAATTTTATCCTAATTTCGGAGGGGTTTGAACCCCCAAAAGCTGCTTCTGCCTACGTGTCTGACGACCATGCAAAAATTTGATCTTCTATTTTTTAATCCTATCTCAAAATCATAAAAAACTATCCAGAATGTTTTTATAATGACCTCGTGGAATCTACTTAACCGTGGTATTTTTCAATTAATTTTTTCTTGGACGTCCACAAAGCAAGGGTGAAATAGAGGCGCGCGTGTCGCGGTGTATTATCGATAATGGTATTTGTAGGGCATCGTTCGTGACTGCGTGCACGCGGAATGACCGAAGATCAATCAGCAGCGGCTTATAATTAACGGCTCGCTGGCGTTTGCATTAAGACGCGGCTTTTTGTCAATCCCCGGGTACAATTATCCCGCGTGCGCTCTTACGTTTGTTCTTTTACTTCGATTGGCTTACACTTTTTTCTTATTTCAGCTCAACGCGCTTTCGGGCTCTTGCAATCACGCCGTTTCGCCCTTTCGGAATAGTAATTAGTAGGAGGGCGCTTACGCCTACCTGGCGCCATTTTCGCATTCTTATTTTCAGTTCATTTGGAGTCCCTCGCTCACGTTCTCGTGTCTCGTCCTTTCCTCTTTTCGGTAATGCGCAAAAAATTGAACGCTGATTGTGATTTCGGGTCTGAGCAATTTGTGGGCCTATTTCAATTTTATGGCATTTTTTTCATTTTTATAGTTAGATGCTGTTAGAATACGAGGGGATTAGGTTTTTAGGTTTTGGTATTATGGTTGAGTTCACTGATTTTTTGATCGGAATTTGGAGTTGGGGCTCATAATTGGAAGATACTTTGAGCTTTTTTTTACTGTTGTGAAAAGGAACATCATGGGAAGTTTAAAAATTGGAATCGGCATTTTTGTAAATCTTAATCAGATGCAAAATTTCGTGTTCAACGATCTTTTTATTAACGAATAAAATAACTTCTCTGTATTGGAAGACAAAAGGATAGAAATTTTTACTTTTTATACAAATTTTTTTTAAAGTTTGGGCAATAAACGTTTTGAATGAAAAAAAAACCGCAAAAAGCTTTTTGTGACTTTACTCAATTTTATAATTATGCGATTGCGATAATTTTCCTTTTTCTCAATTAATCGTCCTCATTTGGAAAATATAATTTCATGATTCGAAAGTAGTACATGTTTAATCAAATTTGGAGATGTTACAAACCTTAAATAAATTGCTATTGCAAATGTCAGAAGTTTAATTCTATACGGAGCAATTTTCGCATTAGGGCGTAAGGTTAGTTCATCAAATTTTCAATGGGCCTAAATGTAAAAGTTGTTCTCATTCGAATCACCAATGAAAATTTCTTTGGGTAATTTTCTATTTCAAAATCCATAAAATTCTCATTGGGCCTAGATGTTTTAATTTTTTCTGTTGAAATATTTCAATGTACACTCCTTGGTGTAATTTTTTACACCAAGCAAGAGTAAAAATTTTTCCCTCAAACTTCTCTTAGATCTGAATGTGAAAATTTTATCTTTCAAATCCGCAATATGAATTTCATGAAATAACTCGTTGCAAATTTTGGAAAATAAATTAATGAACAAATATATGTGAGATGCTTGAAAAAAGTAACATCACTTGGGAGTCATTTTTGATCAACAATATTTATCGAATAATTTTGGGTCAATTTTTCAGAAATGAAAAATATATAAAACTACATTCAAATTTTTGCTAATTACGCAATAAAAAATTCCAGATATCATGCAATGTGAGACTTCATAACAAATTGATTACTTTCGTGAAAATTGTGCAATATTCGTAAAATTTTATGTATCCTCAATACTTTTTGAATGTCAAATAATCTTTCATGGTACGTTCATGATGATGATAAAATTAAAATTAAAATGAAGAAGTAGTAAAAATTTTCAACATTTTTGAAAAGTAGAAATTTCAATGATTATCAATAATAGTAAAAAATACTAAAATTGTTTGCTAAAACAAGTAAAATTATATTTTAAAAAAATTTCTAAAACTCAATAAAACATCAGCAGCTGTGTGATGTTTATATTATGTTGAATTCAAAATCGTCTAATTCTCAAAACCTATATGCTCATCAACCGAAATGATAGATAAATATTTTGAAAACTTGAAGTTACTCCAATACTTGAAACAGAGATCGTAACGTTACAATAGAAATTTTAGGAAACCAGACCCAGAATAGTCTTTTTACTATGGAATTCGTATAAAATTTATATCGATTATTTTGATATTCCATTGATCTAATAATACGAGGCATGCTTGAAAACATTGTAAGAAAATCAAAACATGGGTATTTGATTTTTTTTATTACAACAAGAGATACAAATGTTTGATGAGTATTGTACAGTGTTTAAAAGATTTCAAGAGAAAAAAAGAATAGCAAAGATTAATCCTCAAAGTTTATGTGATATTAGCTATTTTTTCAGGTGAGGTAACTTTCTGGAGCAACTCGTACTTGTTGAAAATCTGCGATGAAAAAACGAGTTTTAAAGTTGCTATCTAATTTGAATCTTAATAAATATTCATGTATATAATTGAATCCTGAATATAAAATGTAATAAGAAGATAAGTTATACTTTAATGAATTTCGTTTATATCTCCAAGTATTAAGTTGCATTTTTTCGATAATGATCGTTCGCAACTTTTAGTAAAAATAAAGCTGAAATACTCACTGCTCTAATATAACCATATGTTGAAAAATATCTAAAGGAAACTTTATATTATAAAATATGTTTTTGATTGCAGCATTTTTAGAAAACTGAAATTCAATATACGTTTAATAATTATAAAGTATTCATCATAGTAATTTTTTAGATAAATCTAAAGTTGAAATGAAAATTATAATCTCAGTTTATATGGAAATATAGATATTTTATTTGATTTCTTTGCGTCATTAATAATTACATTAAATTAAACATTGCATGTAAGGGTGAGTGAATATTCTATAACTACTTTCTCAGGTTGCATTGGTAAAAAGTCACTTTTTTTTAGTTGTTCACTTACCTCTTTCTTAATCAGTATTTTTTTCCTTATAATAAGTAATTTTTTACTAATTCTCAGTTATTTGTCAATTACTTACAATGAGTGAAAATATTATTATTTCGGCATCAATCACGACTCGCATGGATGAACCCGATAAGCCGGGCGCGACCGCGATAACGCGCGTTAAATATCATACGGATTCTAATCAATCGACCTCGATTGCGTGATTTCCAAAACACGTAAAAATAGTGGAAAATAATTTTATTTTTCACAAAATCTGATCATTTCCCCTCAACTTCTACAAAATTTCGGGTGTAAAAAGATTGGCTTTTCAACGAGTCGTCGCATTCGCTCGCACGAAGTCAACGCTTTCACAGCACAATCGCTAATCGGAAATCATCGACACTGTAACAGGCTAACTACTTTTCTTTCAGGTTAAAAAGAAATAAAAATTTATAAGAGTAATTGATACTGATGAAAATATTTTTCAACTAATGTCCTTTTTAGTGCAGAAGAAATTTCAAAGGGTGAGAAAGCTTTTTCAGCGTGGGTGTGCCGTAAGAAAAGATTTCATATAAAATCTAAAAATTTGACAATTGAATCATATAATTAGTACACATTAGGAACACATTGCCTGAGCTTTTATTAAATTATGATTGTAATGAGCGGTCGTTTGTGTTGTAACAATGAATGCATGTAACTTTGTAAATTTCTAAAAACCTCAAAACAGTTTTAAGTCCAAAACCAGTTGGGCACAGTATCTGACTCGAAAGCATTAGAAAGTAGGCCAAGACGATTTTGGTCCTGAGGTCCCTTTTGTCGTTCCTCGACACATTTTTCGACATTGATTTACCATCTTTTTATGCTTAGTTTTTATACGTTATTTATCAATCGGTGGCCTTCAACCCAAAATATGAATCTTTAGTTTCATATCATTCAACTAAATTTCAGTTGTTCTAGGCATCTTTCAAAATGTCATCCATGCCAATTAAATTTTGGAGTCTTATTGGTCAGATTCCCACAATCAAATCTTACCAAAAAAAATCAGCCCTGATCAAAATTATTTTAAAAAGTCACTAAAACCAAAGTTCAAAGTACGCCACAAACCACGACAATTCAAATCAATAGCATCCTCGTTAATTTGTAACGCACCACAAAACTCAAACTTAAAAAAAAAGGAATCGATGAAGCGGTCCACCTCAAGGTCACACATGGTTGACTCTTGAATCCCGAACCCCGTGTTTACTCCTCCCCGTCTTCAACGTCGTTACACTTGGCTCGCTCCGCACCGAGTCCGGTGCGCTATTGAAGTCGTTCCCAGAGCCCAACTTGCGGCCTCGGCGGCCGTTACAGATCATTATCGATTGAAGTAAAGACACACTGACCGTAGCCCCGAGTATTTTTCTTAAGTCGCCAATGTCGCGATCGTGACAAAAATGACACGCTTCCGCCGGAAACCCGCCTTCCGTATTATTCGAGCCTCCCATGCTTCCTCGCATTATTTCGTGCTTAACTTCTTTTTTCCTTGCGTTCCATTATTTTTTCCCTCTTTTTACGCGTCGGCTTCGTTCTACGAGCATGATTTGCTCTTTCGCCGTATTCACTCCGCCGCGCCTAATTCGCGAATGATTACGCTTTCGAGGCGGTTTTTCCCGGGTTTTCGATCCGCGCGTATCGCGAAAATCGCCGGGGGAAACGTTCCGTTTGTAGACGTAGCGACCCGTGCATTCGCGTAAATCATCCGCGCGCAACACGCACGTTTACGATTGTTATGCTAACTACTCGCCAGTGTCGGCCCGTATTAACCTACGTTTCCTGCCCGACCACCTGTTATACCGCCAACTACGAGCCCCTTCGAGATCGAAGATCGATCGATAATTGTACCCTCGTACTTGTTTTCCATTCCAATTCTTACGTTTACTCGAAAAATTCCTCTTTCTATGCTTGGCACAAAGAACATTGTCTTTTTCCGAATGCGTTGGGTGATACGCAGAGAAAAAGTCGAATAAAAAATTTTTTTATTTAAAATCATGATTTTGTGTAAAAATCTTGATTGATTAAGTGTCACGAATTGTGGGAACAATATAGGAACACCAGAGAACACGACAAATTGCGTTGTTAAAATACCTCATATCTACCAACTTTGACACTGAATTTCATAAAAACCACGAATTTACCGTTAATTTTGCATATACACATCAATTAGTTATTTTCTTCCGCTGAAACTGACGTATTACACGTGTAAATATCATGTTTTTTACAGATTTTACGATATGTATTTAATTTTTTAAGAAAATTGTATTCATATCAATCAACATTGTTTTTCTTTTGCGAATGCTCAAGTTAAAAGTGAAAACTCAAGGCCAAACTCAAAGAAAAAGTTAAATTTCCAATCTTCTTTAAGGCAAAAAACTCTCGACTCTTTGTAATGGTAACGAGGTCGATTACGAATTCATGTTTCAAAATTCGAGCATAAAATTTCCTTGGGCGTTAAATCGAAACATTGTTGCGTTTCCGTCGAGTGGATCGAGTACGTTGTAATCAACTCGAACAGGGCTCTTATGTATAATTACGATCGAACTGTACGCGCTAGTCGTTAATTAAATGGAAATTACTCTCCCTGCCGATAATTAGGATCTTGGCTTATTATAAAATCATTGAATAACTTTCGTTTGCACTTATGAAACAGCTGGTTAGAGCGTTTGTTTTGCAACATTTGCCAGAGTAATGAAGATAAATAAGAAGAATAGCGCGAGCATTGCGTGTGTCCATCGCGTGATATCTTTTCAATTAGTTCACGGAATACCTGCCGACATGGACGAGAAATGTTTATTACCCTCATCATAGATGACTCAATATATTCTTTTTCTTCGCGAATTTATTGGAAATTGGTTCAATCACTGTTGATAGGAAAATGTCATGCTTGATTTTCATTACTTGTTAGTTCAGAATATGATTTTTCAA
This sequence comes from Platygaster robiniae, assembly GCA_028476575.1. Taxonomy (NCBI): domain Eukaryota; kingdom Metazoa; phylum Arthropoda; class Insecta; order Hymenoptera; family Platygastridae; genus Platygaster; species Platygaster robiniae. Next base: position 12,899,414 of record CM052018.1, read on the forward strand.
GTTTTTCTGAGTTCTACAAACATGTTTGGTGCTCATTTCTTGATTTTGAATCATATTTTGGTTATGATTCGATTTTTCCATGTTCTTCTATGTAAGATTCATATTGTATAAACTCTTCGTTACGTGAAATTGATCTCAATGAAACATCATCCATCATTATAATTATTTTATATTGTTTTATATTTTTTTATATATATTGTGAATGTTCACTTTACCAATTTTTAATTTCCATTAATGATGGAATCTTTAGGAGAAGCAGATTCGAAAATATTTTGTAACATTTATATTTTTGTTTTCAGAAACAAAACGTTTTGAAAAAGTATCTACTGCAAATAGCTAAAAGGTCAACCTCCTTCCGTTTGTTTTTCAAGAAATCTCTAGAAAAAAATTCTTGATTGCGTATTTTCTTAAGGTGTGATTAGTGCTTGGCAACCATTGCGTGTCTTTTTCTCTGGAAGTTTGTTCGATAACACAATTTTTCACTTGGAATTGAAACTGAATGGTCACGAAAGTTTTTGACATTAGGTGTAATATCGCGTTGACAGTGACACCATAGAACACGCTGGTTCACTTTCGCGGTTTGTTAACAAGTCGAGTTACATTGTCAAGTTACAATGTACTTTGATTTTATACATCCAATGCATGTCTATATTATTTTCTGTTTCGGAGCTGCATACTTCTAAGGTAAGTTTTTGAATTTATTTTATTTTTACAGTTTGATTTACCTGATCATTTTCATGAATGAAAGTATAAATAACTATAAATAGTTGGAACCTTCGGAGTTAGTTAATTTCAGGAAGAAGTAGTAAAACATACAAAAATATCTGTTATTTTACAACGTATCCTTCTTCTATAGTTTGTGGAAAAGTGCAACAAAAAAAGACTATGCTTGTCAAATTAAAAATTTTTTATGTCTTCTTCATTCGAGGGAACACTCAGACTAATAATCAATGTTGTCAATCCTTTACAGTTCAATGAAATAAGAAACAAATTGTAATGGAAGATTGTTTTCCGAATCTTCGAACTTCCAATTGAACTACCGTCCAGAAGGGTTGATTAGCCAAGTGCGGTAAGACTTATGGTGTCGAGAGTCGAAAGATAATGGCTCGCGCGACCCAGTATGCAGTGGCAATATTTATTCGATAAACAAAGTTTCCCAAAGTGGTCGGCAGTCGACAGACTGGAACGTACGTAAGTCCTCGGCTGGCTTGTACTGTTAATGGTCGCGATATATCAGCAAAGTTTTGTCGACCGTATATAGCTTGACATCTTTATAAGAGCCCGAACGATTGCCACTTGCCCAACGCGCGCGACGATTATGTTCTAGGCAAAACTACCCGGTCTCTATGGGCGCCCGCAAAAAACCCCATCGGTTTCTTCTTTGTCGGACGGCCAAGAGAGAAGCCTTTTTCGGTCGGCTCGAACGGTTTCGTAAGAAGCTATTGATGCGGGATCTATGTGAGTGATGGATTCAGATTCGTCAAGTTTTTATGGATCCTGCGATTTGTACACTGAGAGAAATAAATTGAGGAGGAGCTGACGCTATCTTTTATATGAGGTTCCATAGAGAAAATTATGGTGATTCGTAGTACGTTTTAATTAAATTCAGCTGAATTTGTAGGACGTATTATGATAGATTTTTGTGTTATGTCAGGCATTAGAAACATTTTTGGAATATTTTTTTTCCATTTCTCATCTATATACCTTGTTTAAAACGTGGTACCGTTGGAAGAGAAAGTTGATAAGAAAAAGGTGAGGAATTCCGAGTTCAAAAAGTACAAGAATCGAAGAAATATTTCTGGTTATTAGCTGAGAGAATTGTAGATGATAATGGAAATAAGTGTTTGTCCTTGAATTGTTTGAAACATCATTCGCACAGATTGTATAATGTTCTTCTGGTATTTTTAGTATTATAAAATTATAAAGAGTTACCAATGAAAAAAATGCCTCTCATTCAAATTCATTTTTAGTAAAATATCAGTAAAATCGCATAAAGGTCAGTATCGTACATGAAAACATTAACTATTTGCATTTCCTCCAATTTACAAATAAAAGCTTTTTGTGATTTTGTGCGAAACTTTCACTAAATTATACACAACTTGAGTGCTCAATTTTGAATTAAAAAATTTTTTTCCTAGCAGATCTGCCATCTTCCAATTTTCACCAACAGACAAATTATACGTTAAAAAACTGTGAATGGAAAGTTGGCTTCAAACTGTACAAGCATTATTCTATCAATTCATAAAAAAAAAATTCACTTCGTCCTTCAAACACTGAAAAATTTACAAAATTCAGCAAAATCTTCTGTATCTCTAGATTAATATTCCAATTTTCCGAAAATTTCAATGGACTGTCGACGATGGGAAGTTATGAATTTTACGAAAATTCGAAATTGTAAGTTTTTGTTGTTTCACAAAGTTTTAAGATTTTTTTACAATAAATAGAATTTAAAAAAAGTAATCTCAGATTTTAAACAGTTTCTGAGTTTCTCAGAGATATTGACAGTTTTTTTTACTTTTCAATGTATTTGAAGTTAAACAATTTTCGAATCCTACACGTATTCTGAACGGAATAAATAATTATTTTCTAGATTTCTAACAATTATTTAAGAACTTGGTTATATTCACACTTTTTCGAAATTCTTAAAATTCTTATAATTCAATGAAATTTACTAAAAAACGTTTTATTATTCACGAATTTCGTAAAAATTTGTCGCACTCTTATACAAATTGTAACATATCTATAAATTCTGGAATTTCCGGATTTTTAATCGAAATAATTTTAGAAAAACGTGATTTTGCTTATTTTGATTGTATGAGTATAGATCAATCATTTACAAAATTTACTGAATATATGATCATCTTCTATAATTCCATAGATTTTCCTTTTAATTCTAATTATCTACAATCTTTTAATTAATTACGTGTTTCGTTATCTAAAAAATTTCGATATTCCAAACATAACACTGACATATGAAAACTCATGAATTCAGAAAAATTTTTGCAACACTTTTTTATGCGTTTACGTATACAACTGAAGTCTTACAGATAATAAAAAAAAGGAAAAAAACATTATACTGAACTAAGAGAAGTATTATAATGAGTATAACTCACAAACTTTGTGAGCATTATTCAATATTATTCAAATTCGTCTAATTTTATGACATTTCTCATCATTTTTTTATTCGTAATGTTTTTTAAATTTTCTAGATTCTTCTAATTGAAAGATAAAATTTTGAACATAACGCTCAATATTTTTCACTTGCAAAATCGCTCCAAAGTTTCAATAACTAATATTGTTTTCTAGAATACTCATATCAAAGTTTTCATATTCTTCATTAAAAAATAGGTATTCATATACCAATTAAATTGAATAATGATCACTACCTCCCTCAACTTCTTGAACTGCAAACAAAGTGACCTCAAAAAAATGCATTTCACTGCACCTGACATAAATAGCGATTCCTATTTTTTGACTGTAAAAGTTAAAGGCAATTGCAACAATTATAAACATCCTATTTCGCCAATTTCGTTGTTGTCTTCTTGCACGACGAAAAAGCTGTTAGTTTTTAATCGTTTTCCGTGCGATTTGACGAGCACCCTATTGGCCTGAGAACCTCGTCGCAGAAGTTCTTTAAATTGGAAAACAAACAAAGCAATTATCGTGGGATCGAAAAGGGAGGTTCCATCGTTCATTCCGAATTTGAACGAGCATACGTCGCACGAACGACTACGCGATGACGCGACGAGGACGACGATCATGACTACAAGCAGGCCGTCGACGCCTTACCCGCACGAAAAGTATGAAAGGTAATTACAAGTTGGGGTCGTGCTGTCTGCTACGGTCAATCAAGTCAGATTATATTCTGAATAATGTGCGTAGTTATCAAAGATAATCTGTCATTCGTCAATCACAGATTCTGAATATTACTAGTAAATACTAGTGCTGTAATGAAATTTATATTAAATCATTTCTTACTCTGTTACTTCAAAAAGTAAAATCTCTCGGTAAGGAAAGGGATCTAATTTGCAGATACAGTAGATCAAAATACGCAAATACAATTCCCATCTCTCCCAACCAAAAAGAACACAATGAATATCCAAACAAATACAGAAAAAACCAACAAAGAAGCAACAAAAAAACAACAACATGCAAACAACTCTCAAAATTCACAAAACTCCCAATTAAATGACATATTAAGAGAAATCAAAAACCTGAAAAACAATTTCATGAGCAGACTAGACGGAATAGAAAACAGAATGTCACAATTGGGCCCCCGGATGCAATAACTCGCCGAGCGCTCGAAAACGCTTAAAAGTATTGTCCACCCGGTGATGTCACTAGTCAAAATCAAAATCCGAATTTAGAAAAATGAAAAATACTACTCAATAGCTTTTGAAAAATGAATGTTAGTCTACGTTTAAACTTTTTTTGTAAACGTCATAGTTTTAGTTGAAAAAAATAAAAAACGGTGATTTCTGAATCGAAAAATCAATGTTTTTTAAAACTTACATCGCCGCTGAGCATTCATTTTTCAAGGTATTTACATAACCTTTGTATACTTTTGTTCGGGAAGGTCTAGCGATGATCACAGTATCAAAATATTTAGAAAAAGTTATTAACAACTGAATTTTTTTGAATCCGACTGAAAAACCATGTTTTTTGACGTTCGCATTAAAAATGTATCGAGGGAATTTTTGTTTTTAACGGGTTTTTTAAGCTTGTCATAATTTTTAGTGTGTTGTCGAACTTTTTGGAAAGTTTGAGCTCCAACTCGTGTGGTGTACAATAAAAGGAGTGTTTATTTGTTTTGTTAACACATCGTCGAAATCCTTCAATTACTTTGCTGCAAAATTTAATTCATTCAAATCAACTCCCGACAAGGAAACAGGTTTCAATTTTTTAATTGAAAGTGGTTCATTTTTACTTATATCGATACAACTCTCGTGATCTAAAATACTAATAGGCGGAATGTAATAAGAAATATTCCGGCTTTTGTAATCTTCCGGTTCTAATATATGTGTTAGACTATACGCTTTACGATTTCTATCAAGAGACAACACACCAGTTCCAGTCAAGGAAATATCCTTCGAAAATCCATCTGGTCCTTCGAAAAATATAGTCAACGTACCAGACTTTTCTAATACATATATCCAATGGTTTCTACCTAAATAAAACCATGTCTCAATAGTCGCCTTAATAGAAGATATCTGACAATCGTCCGGTATTTCTCGTCGTTGATTGAGAAATAGTCCTACATCGCAATTAGCATCTACAGAGTCTCTAATAGTATGAATACGGAAACAAACAAACCGACTTTCCTCATATTCGTTACAATCTTGCAAATTCTGCATTTGAGCAAATTGAACCTTGGTGTTTGACATCAGAAGAAAAGGAGATACAGGTCGTATATACGAAAAGTACTGTTTTCTCTCATGCTGAATAGGCAAGGGTATTAAATGATACAAATCATAGGTCACCTTAGAAACTAGTGGAAAATCCAAAGCAAAGATCACTATTCCATCGAAATAAATCAAATGAAGTCTCGAGATCTTATAAAACAAATTCGCGTTCGCCGTGTCAGGTCTTACTAACAAATCATATTCTCCCCGATGATTCCGTAATTTCTCTTTTATGGCTTCTGGAGTTATTATATTTGGATAAATAATACCCTTTTGTCCTAAAGTTAAAGCCTCTATGTATTCTTCGTATTTCATTGAAATCTCTTTACTTAAAGTCAAAAGTATTGTGATCTGTTGATTAATTATATTTTCCTGTTCCAATTTCGTAAAGTGTCTGTTCCTTTCCTCCATAAAAATTTTCATTTGCTTAACATTTTGATTAAGAATAACCTCCTGATTTTTAAACGTGTTTATTGTCATATTGAAGTTTTTTATAGAACTCATTATAACTTGAACTTGCGCTTTGAGTAATGTTTTCGTTTGTTTGTCGTCGTCAAAAAGGCAATTAATACTATTGTAATAAAAATTAGCATCATCAGCGTCTGGTATCCCAAAAAGCCAATTCAAAAGATAAGAAGCCCCATTAAAAATTCCGCGTTTCGTAAGCCTATGATTCACTGATATAAGTCCTTCCGAAATGTCATGCTTTCTTTCAATGATTCGATACTCGTTCTGAAAAACATCAATATCTTTCCTACAGTTATAATCTGATAATTGATCTTTGAATTTTCCCTGGAAGTTTTCGCAATCAACCCCTGTTAATTTCAGGTGAATCAAAAAATTATTTCTAATCCTTTTTAGGTAAGTCGTATCAAGATGAGCCAGAAGTGTCAATTTGGAATTCGATATACTCGCTATTCCTTTCTTGAAGTAAAATATTCCACCAGGATTCTCGATGGGTTTGACATCGTAAGACACGGATTGAACATCGAAAGTTTTCATAAATAGAAAGAGTAGTGAGATCGCGATTCTGAGTGTAACCATCTGGAAAATAAATAAATAAAATAATAAAATCTATCTCAAATAAATCTAAAAATCATTTAGAATTAATCCATTTCCAATAGACTCCATAATTCAGATACTCCTTATATGCCCTCGTAATAATGTCTAAGCATATTCATATGATACTTTTTCCTTTTCTTTCTAGTCAAAAGTTCCACAGTCTGATTATTAAAGAGTCGCATTATCTCGTATGGACCGTTATACAAAGGGCCTGATTTCTTCGATTTTCCTAGTTGAGAATCACGTTTCGAAACTAGAACTTTATCACCAATCTCAAAACTCGAAGGGTTCATCTTTTTATCATAATTAGCTTTGCTTTTCTGTTTAGCTTCTATCATGTGAGTCCGTGCAATTTGAAATGATTTATTGATTCTAAATTGTAAAGATTTAATATAATCATCATATGTGTAAAGAAGTCCAGGTACTTTAGTCAGTGATGTTGGTATGTAATCCTTTCTTCCGAAGAGTAATTCATAAGGCGTGTAATTCGTGGTCCTGTGAATTGAGGTATTGTAACAAAACATTGCAAAATGTACATAATTATCCCAGTCTGTCTGATTCGGTTTTATGTAATGCTTCAAATAGTCTTTCAGTGTTAAATGGCTCCTCTCAAGTGCACCATTTGTTTGAGGGTGATATGGTGCTGTAGAAATATGCCTACTTTTGAACAATTTGCTAAACTCCTTCATTAATTTTGACATAAATTCTGTCCCTTGGTCTGAAAGATAACTCTTAGGTATACCAAAAGTCGTAAAAAGTCTGACAAGTTCATCCGCCACGGTAATTGCTTCATGATTCGGAATGGAAAAAGCAAATGAAAATTTCGTTAAATCATCCTGAGCTGTTAAAATTAATCTGTTCCCATTTTCTGTCAAGGGTAATGGTCCAACTGTATCAATAGCTAATCTTTCGAATGGCATTTCAGCAGTCGTCGTTATTTCCATAGGTTGTCTCGTCGGTCGAAAATTCGTCTTATTAATTTGACATGAATGGCATCTCTTTATATACTTCCTAATGTCACTCTTCATATCTGACCAAAAAAAAACGCTTCTTTATTTTAGCATAAGTCCTATGAAAACCATTATGTCCTGAAGTTTTATTATCATGAAATTCCTTCAAAATCGTACTAATTTCTTCTTGATTTTGAGGTGTGACCCTTGAGGTCTCAAGTAATTTAATCTTAAATTTCGGAAACAGGAATCTCAACATCTCATTGATTCGAACTTGTTTGATATTTAAATCTCTTTCAATAGGAACAAAAATAAATTCATTGATGTGCTCAGTCATATTTTTCAAAATTCAGTGTCTCAAAAATATCTTTATATGCCAATTTATCATGGTGGAAATTCTTTGCAAATAATAGGTATACAGTCTGATCTTTGCCCTGCAATTTACCTACAGTATTGATTGATGGAGATAATCTGCTCGTATCAAAGTTCTCTTGAATGTAATTCGAATACTGATTACTCTCATCCAAGTCCTGGGACCAGATAAGAACTAAATCTTTCCGTATTTTAGAAATATGATAAGTCTCCTTCTCAAATTCGATAACATCCTGATTCGTATAGTGAAATTTTATAAATTCTGAATATGGCCCCTCACTTGTTATATGATTGATTTGAGAAACCTCATTCCTTGGTATCAGTCTTGATAGTCCATCTGCGTTTGAATTTATCCGTCCTGGTTTGTATTTATTTCTGTATTGGTATTCTTTCAATCTCAATCTCCATCTTACTAATCTCGAAGATGGATTAGAGCAATTAAATAACCACTGTAATGGCCTGTGGTCAGTATACATTTCGAATTCTCTACCATACAGGTAGGGTCTGAAATGTTCCATTGAATTCACTATAGCGAGTAGTTCCTTCTCGGTTGTCGAGTAATTCTGTTCCGCCTTATTCAAAGTTCGCGAATAATATGCAATTGCCAAATCTTTTCCGTCCTTTATTTGTGATAGAACTGCGCCGATCCCCACATTCGAGGCGTCAGTAGTCAAAACAAATTCTCTCGTAAAATCCGGATATTGTAATACTGGTTCCGAAATTAATTTATTTTTCATGGTCTGAAAAGCTTGCTCTTGTTCTTCTCCCCATACAAAAACAGAATCGGCCTTTAAAAGTGATGTGAGTGGCTTCGCGATAGTTGAATAGTTCGGAATAAATTTTCTATAATATCCCGTCATGCCCAAGAATGTCTTTATCTCTTTCTCGTTCTTTAACTGCGGTACTTTCTCGATGCATTCCACTTTCTTTGGGTTCGACTTCACGCTGTCTTTAGTGATAACATGGCCCAAGTATTCACAAGCCTCTTTCAAAAATTCACATTTATCTATTTGCAACTTAAATCCGTTTTGTCGTAGTCGCGTGAAAACATTTCTCAGTTTCAAATTGTGGTCTTGCAAGTTTGAAGCATAGATAACGATATCATCAAGGTAAACAAAACATTGGGTATTCGTTAAACCCATCAATACATTATTCATGATCCTCTGAAAAATTGAGGGGGCGTTTTTCAGTCCCATTGGTAAAACATTATACTCCCAGTGACCTTCCGGGGTCGAAAAAGCCGTCTTCGCGGTATCCTGTGGTTTCATTGGGATTTAATGAAATCCGCTCGCTAGATCAAGCGTCGTAAAGTATTGAGAATGCCCTAGTTGGTCGAGAATATCCTCAATGTTAGGCAAAGGATATGCGTCTCCAATCGTTTTCTCATTAAGTTTCCTATAATCTATCACAATTCGCTATTTACTCTGCCCTGAGGCGTCCAATTTCTTCGGCACCACCCATAATGGGCTGGACCATGGGCTAACTGATGGTTTGATAATTCTTTGATCAAGCATTTTCTTTATCTGGTTTCACACCTCCTCTCTATGTATCTCTGGGAATCTATAGGATTTTGTATGTATTGGACTCTCGTCTCTCAGTTTAATCTCGGCTGTGCCTGCCGTAGTTGTAGTAAAGACATCAGTAGTTAGTTGAAAAATATCATTGAACCCTTTGCAAATCTCAATAACAGATTCTCTACCCTCATGTGAGCCAATATGATCGAGTCTAAGATTATCAAGTAACTCCTCGATGCGTTTCTTATCGTCATTCTGAGAAACAACGCTCCTAAAAATCGAACTTCGTTCGGGAATCCCCTCAATAGAAATGCAAGGTTTCCGAATCATTTTCCTATTCCGTGATGAATTTATAACCGTGATAAGAGCCTCGTCATTAGGTAAAATTCTTACCATAGCGTTCGGAACTAAAATTTCCTTGTCATTATTAAGGTGCTGGGAACAGATTATTCCACAATCTAATCCCTCCGGGTTCTCTACGTCAACCTTGATCACAGTCTAAGTCCGAGAGTTTAAAATCGTTTGCAAATTCTGATTTGTGTTCCTCTGTAAAGGAATCAAGAATGGAATCGATTTAATAGTAAAAGTCACCTTTCTGTAGTCAATTATTGACTCCTGATTTCTGAAAAATTCGTGACCAATTATACCGTCAAATGGAACATTATTTAATGAATCGATCAAATAGAAATCATTTTCAAAAGAATGACCATGAATAGTGAGAATCAGTCTTGTCTGTCCAAGTGTAAATACAGGTGAGTTGTGGCTGATACCATTGAAAGTAATTTTTCGTGTATCGTGAATATTGTATTTCTCAAGACTTGAAGTTTTTATCAATGATACGGAAGCTCCCGTATCAACCAGAAATTTCAATATTTTATCCTGTGAAATAGACAATTCGCATTCGAAAAGAACAAAGGTCAAGTCATTTGTATCTGTAAAAACCCCTGTGTACTGATGGTTAGGATCAAAATTAACCCTTTCACATGTACCTGATCTAACTATCACTGGTTCGATTGATCCGGGGGATCTTCCTGAAGCCCGTCCCGTGTAAAATTTTCACAGTAAAAATTGACGTTCTCCTGCCTTTTCTCTGAATTCTGAGATAAATTTCGATTAGGATTTCGCGATTGATTCGAGTTTTGAAACCCATTCTGATACGAACTTTGGGGGAATGTTTGTCTCTGATGATAATTCCTGTTGTTCCACTCTCGTTTTCGACAATCTTCGATCTTGTGCCCTATCTTCTTACAATATTTACATTGAGTCCTGTTAGGAGCCACAGGTGACATTGAATTGGAAGAAAAATGATAAGCGCCGCGCGAGCGATTCGGGTTCTGATAACACTGACTTTCTGAATGATTGGTTCGACTACAAATGGAGCATCTACGATTTTTCGGTGGATCTCTCTGATGCAATGTCAGTGCCTTTTCCTCCGCAACAGCGGCCGTGAATGCTTCATTGATAGTAGAAAACTCTCTGTAACGCAACATCTGAGAAATCGGGGCAATTGAATGATAAACAAATCTATTCAAGGTCATAAGCGTCACCATGGATACTCTCCCGGGTAGTTGAGCTTTATCTGAAGTCGAGCTATAGATTGTTCCCAAAATCTTTGAACTCCAATCCTCTAATCTCTGATAATAACCTGTAATTGACTCACTATTACTCTGTTTCATTGAGTGTAATTCTTCCAAAAGTTGATCAAAGGTCTTTTTATCATGATATAAGCTAAGCAAAAGAGCTGAAACATCTTTCCAAGAAGTCAAATCACAATGGACATCTATTTGCTCGCGCGCCTTCCCGATTATTAAGCTTTTCACGTACAACAGGAGCGCTGGCTTCTGCTGTTTAGTAGCTAATTCAAAAACAGCGTCTACCTGTTTAATAAAACTCCTCACCTTATGACGGTCGCCATCAAACCTATCGGTTATCAGTTTTATCAAAAATTCGATTTTATACGTCTCCTGCTGGACACTATCAGAGGAATTAATGGAACTTTCGTCCGGCATTTTTCTTTCGCTTTGGGTTCTCCAAATGAAATGTGACAAAAACAACAAGACCGCTCTGGGCCCCACAAATCAAAAATCCGTCCAAGGGAAAATAAAAATACCCCAGACTATTAAATTCGAAAGATAACAAGAGAATTCATATATTCCTGAATAACGATGAAATCATTGAACGGCTTTGAAAGAAACGCGTGTGAGATTTTTGTGACGACAAAAAAATCGAAGCTTACTTTTGCTACGTCGGTGCCCCTTCTCTCGATCAAGGTTGTTGAAGAGTTGAATCCGCGCGTCGATTTCCGGGCAGGGGTGCTACGTCCTGGAAAACCACCGGAATTCTGCGTTGTGTTTTGAAGTAGAGTTGAGTTGATGCCGCACCTCAAAGGTCAGGCTCGAAGAATCGAAATCGTTCGATGTGACTGCTTCCGGGCAGGGATGCTACGTCCTGAGAAACCACCAGAATTCAGCGTTGAATCTTCGAAGGATTGAGCCAGGAGTCAGTGCTGCACTTCGTCGATTATTCCAGGTCCGGGAAGGTGTGCTAGTACCTCAGAATCCGCCGGAACGTGAAATAAGATTAGATGTTCGACAGCCTCAGTAAGTGATCCATCTCAATTTGCGATTGAAATCGCACACAGTTAGTTTTGAGATCCCATCTTCGTCGCCATTTTGTTGGGTTCCACCTCAGCTTCACGAAAATTCAACTCACTTTTTCTACAATTGGTTTATTCAACTCTACAAACGTCGTACTATAAGCGGTGTAAGTGTTCGATTTTTATGCGCACCGGAGCTGGAAGTGGGGCCTTATTATAGTGCCCCTCACGTATTATCATCGTCGCCGTGGCACGTCGTGTTGGCTATAGATATGATAACCCGAAATATTGAATCTAGATCAGTTCACAATGATGAAATATTTACCTAAATAAAGGATTACCTGCTTCGATAGAGGTCAACCCGTTATATCTAAGAAATCCTGATATCATTGGTTACACAACATGACATTGTTAACTAACAAAAAACATGATTGAAAACAGAAAATTTAAAACACATTAAAACGGGGAATTCTCTAAAACCATATTCGGAGTAAAAGAGGGCCTACAACAAGGATCCATAAATTCACCATTACTCTTTAGTATAGCTCTGGCCTCATTACAAACGGAGGGGGAGTACATAGGACGTCCGGAGGTAGGAACCATCTCCTTCGCGGACGACTTTATATTCTACGTAATACATAGAGAGTACAGAACTATCAAAGAATTACTTCAGAAATTTTTAGAGAATTAACATTCAGATATGACGATTTAAGACTGAAAATCAACAAAGATAACACTGAAACGATATTATTCAAACCGGACGATAAAACACATCACAAACTTTTAAGCAGAGGACCAGACGGACAAAAACTAATAGTAAAGAACACAGTTAAATACTTAGGAGTCACACTGGACGAAAAACTTAACTACTCAGAACATCTAAAACGAACAATAGACAGAATGACGAACGCCTACAGGATAACATCTAGAATCCTACACTCTAAACACCTAAACGCGGAAGTCAAACGAATCTGTAACCTTCTTCTCATCAGACCAATACTGACGTACGGCTGCCAAATATGGTGGAACGTACCGGCTAGTAGGATGGAAAGATTGAGGAAGATAGAAAGAAAATGTATCAGGGCGATATTTAGCATGTATAGAGAGGACAGAGGGGGTATCACAAAGTTCATAAGAAACCAACAGATATATGACTCGGCAGCGTTCCCTCGTATCGACACCCATATGATCAAACTAACGAGGGACTACATGGAAAATCTTAAAAACATAGAAAACAATGAAATCATAGCCGAACTCGCTGATCCTGACGAGAGGATTTCAGAGAGAGCGAAAATGAATGGTAACTTACCACCCTAAAATTTTATGATTTTGGTCAGGGAGGGTTACATAACGGACAAGGGGGGCATCCCCTTGCTCCATTCCATACCTAGAACGGGTAAGGACACGAAGAAGGTAACCTTCGAACCTTGTTCAAACATATTTGAAATAAAAAATGAAATACCGTACTCTCTGGATGTCTCTCTGACGGACAGGAGAATCGGCTATGAGAAAAACAATAAATACCGAGTGGTTAACCCAATTGATTTAGATTATTACTAAACATAGGACAGACTGAAGGGTGAATGAGGAAGAGGGGGTGGAAGAAGTCTTAGAACCCATCGCGATCCCCTTCGGCCTCCACAGTAAAAAAGAATTAGAGTTGTACTTCTACATCGGAATATTATATGCTACGACACTCTATTGTAAATCACATAGATATGTAAGAATGAATAATGCGACTGCATTCATGAATCATGAAGTAGAGTTAGACCAAAATTTACTAAGAGACGGCGTTGGGGGGGGGGGGAGGCGGTGCGCGCGACGGCGAATAAAGTTTGGTGCCCTCGGCGCACCGCCTGCCACTCAGAATGTAAAGAAAATTAATTTGTAATTATTAGGATAGGTTAGTTTTTTTTAGGTATTTTTGTAAGTAAAGGCGGAAAATAACGACAGAAGCACTAAAGGCATAGGGTTTTTTCTCAAGCAGTTTTTCTCCCAAAGCCACAACAGCAATTACAAATACAAAAAATTGTTCTAACAACTGAATGCAAAAAGGTACTTAAATCTTAAATATAACCGTTACACCTATACACTAATACGAATGAAGAGCATGCGAGTGAAAAAAATTGTTCCAGTCATGAAAATTATACATATATGATCAGGCTTTGTTTGTTCAGCCTTGTATTATTATGTAACTTATATTGAATAAACAACTTTTAAACTTGAAAAAACTTGAAGCAAAATGTCTCTTATATTCTACAGAAAATTATACAAAGACGTTATTGAAATGGAATAAAAATTCATCTTCCTCAGAAAAAGTAACTTTTAAAAGATTCAAAGAAACAAATTACTATATTTTTTATTTTATCCTCCGAACAATTTATACAGAATTTATCCCAAATCTTTGACTATTCATTTCTTTGAAATTCCGGAACCGGTCTCACTGAACGCGATTCGATAACGACAACGCTTTTCGGAAATTCGTGGCACGAAAAGTCGTAACGCTCTTCGAATTTTCGCTGGTCGTGGCGTTCCTTCGATTACCTCACGCTATTCCAGGTGGTTTACAGCTTTTCAGGCAAACGGTAATTGCTCCCTTGCGATTCAGCACTATGAGGAAACAATACGTGAGACGTATCGACGCGAAGAAAGGCTTATCTGCTTTTTTATCGCGGCGTAAAGACTCGTAAGTACGCAGCTCTATATCTCTTTCGGGGAAAGATCGTCAACCGCGAAAGACGCCAGATGCGCTACGGTGCGAGCCTGTCAATTATTGAAATGAGCTTATTATCGTTTTCGCGATTGCACTGGGAAACTGTGTTTTCGAGTGCATTAAGGTCTGAGCACGCGCTCATAGTGTATTATTATCGAAAGTTATGAAACTAATAATGAGCAGGAATTTTTTTCCCGAATTCGATTTCAAAGGGAATGGAACTTAAGGACTTCAAAAGCAGGGTGTTACTTATGACGCAGAGTATGTGTAAGTTGCTTTAATTAATTTCTGTAATTGGGGCTTAGTTGGTCTTGAAATAAAAGGAACGTATGTTGCAAAGCATACATTTTTTATTGCACTAAAAAAATGGTCGAATATGATGATTGTTTTTTTTCTGGAGAAAAAAAATTGCAAAAAAGAAATGGATAATAACTATCGTAAAAGACGAGTTTTATTCAGCGTGCTACTCATTGAGCTAAAAATAGTGGAATTTTGTATCTTTGGAATGTGACTTAGCTTTGACTGCTTTAGAAGTCATTTGTAAGTAAATAAACAAGATAAACTCTAATATTTTCTTTGTCATTATTTTTGACTGCCGAGTTAGTGAAAGATTGAAAACTTGTATTTGCCATTATTTAAATAGTTTACAATTTAAAATTTGGATGATTAAGTTTTAGGGATTGAAGTATAAAAATCGATGAAAATAGAAAAGAATTTTGTATAATTCTTTTCTATGAAAAATATGTATAAAAATACGATAAAAGATGGTAGTTCTTAGAGTCTATTGAATTATCTTTTGAAAAATCTTTTAGATTATTTGAAACATGTTAGACTTTGAATGCAAATGCACAGAATTCTGTGAATGCAAGAAGCTGACAAAAATGCTAGAAATATATTATAATACTGGGAAATTCTACAAATCCTAATCTATATAAAGACATACGTACCAAATGTAAAAGAATAAAAATACGAACAATATAAAAAAAAATATACAGATTCTACGAGGAAATACTTTTTTTCAAAAGTCCGTAAAAACATATAATATCGACAAATTTTTTATCCTTGAGCACCCAATTCCGAGAATAGATATTGAAATTCTTTGATACTGTACGAATACGAAAAAAATAGAAACAAAACTAAAAGTACCAAAAATCTATGCAATACTTGATGATGCAAATGAAAAAACTGTTTTCTGGAAAATTCATTCAGGAGCATGAAACTCATCGAATGTCCAATTTAAAAGGATCGAAGTCAAGAAATCAATAGTCATTTATGAAAATACTAAACAATAATGAAAATGCAAATAGTGCTTCAATATTTTATGAATATTTGAGAAGAACAAATTTTAAAAATACTAGCAGTCTATAATAGAGGCATGATATAGGTAAAAATAATGTATGTATAATTATCTGAAATGAATCCATGAAACATCTAATTTAAAGACATGATATTCTATGAATATATGCTTTGATATGTACGAATACTCAAAAAAGCTTTAAAATGTATGAATAGAGAGAAAATTTGAAAGATTCTGATAGTACATAAAATATTCGAATCACTAGATTTCAATAGAGATAGTACTGCTGAAAACTATAGAATACCAAAAATCAATTCATCTTGGAATTTAGGAGTATTCAAATTTTCCAATCTGTACAGTAATGTAAAAATACTTTGATTCTCATAAATAATACTTTGATTCTAGAAAATACTATAAATACTCAAGTAAAAATTTTACAAACATTGTCAATTCGATCCTCCAAAATCATAAAGACAACTTACTGAAACTCTTGAAATTACATCATTCATGAGTGAAGTAAGATTTACGTTACAAAATTTTGACTCTCGAAAACAGGTACAATTTCGAAAAATGCTGTTCATTTGAAACTGTTTTTTTACTGATTGAAACATTAATTTTCAAAAACTTAGCAGAAACTATTATTGTAATATGATAATTGTTCAAATAGAAGATAGAATAATCCGAATTGTCAGTTTCGAAAACGTTTTCTGTAATTATCAATTTAGTTAGAAGTTTTTTTGAAATTTTTAATCTGTCATTGAAAAAATTTACTAAAATCTTGTATTCAATATCTTAGACTTTTGATTATCTAAATTAGTGAAATTCGGTCACTCCTAATAGTGGATGTTTTTCGACTGCATAGTTAAAATAATCTTTTTCAACAATTTATTGCTATTAGCTTATTTTGAGCTAGGCAAAACAGTTCAGCTTTCTCGTGATGGAGTCGAAATCATCTTTTTTCAATGAACAGAGCACTTACAATTTTTTCCTTTTCGAATAATTGAAAAGCATCAAAATCTCCACTTTCGAAAATTCATCAACATCTAATATACAGACAACCCTAATGCCTAACACCTCATATAATGTGGACTCAACGTATATCAGACCAGGAAATACTCGAACCATAATCAAATAAACCTCCAAATCCTGGTCCGCATGAAAAAACCAAGTGCTGGAATAACGAGGGGGAAGGTAATTGAACGATTGGTCGTCGATGACAGGATTTTAATTGTCACATAAACAATCGTTCATTGCGCATTCCGTCGGCGGGCCCGCAAGGGAACCGGCAGAGAACGTCCTTATAATGAGCGGCATACCGGGCGATGCGAGAGCGACGTGCCTCGATAGATTCATCGAATACTATCGAAAGAATTTCGCGAACAATTCGGACCAATCGACACACTGGTCTTGGGAACCAGTCGCTGATCCGCGTCTCAAACGCGCACGGTATCGCCCGGGCCTTTTGGGGCCCGCTCTCAAAGCACCGATGTAAATGCAACCCGCGGCTCCTCCGAGATGCCCTCTCTCTCCCTCTCTCTTCTTTGCCACCACTGGCCAAATTGGCACCGATGCGACGAACGCGAGGGCACCGTGTGAGAACCGTCCCTGTCGGCCTTAAATCAACAAGGGCCCAATTCCCGCAAGAAGTCGCGTCCGGGCCCCGTTGTTCAGCTGGCCGACTGACGGCATTTCGGACATTCTGACTGATTCTCATCGACATTCTAGTATCGGATTATTTCACCCCGACACCAAGCATGTTTTGGATTATTTCAATTTTCAGATGTTTTTTCATACTCACAAATATGGTAGAACTTGACCAGATTATTACATACCTAAGTACATAAATTTGCATAGCGTATTATTATTTGTTATTTAGTACTGGAAGTTGAATTTTCATGATTCATTTTTCAATACTGTTGGTTCATTTTGTATTGATTCTGAAAGGATTGAGTATATTTATATTAATGACTTTTCAGGATAAAAATATCTGATCCATAAGAGCCAATGAAGTTAAACAAACAACTCTTAAATGTCTATATTTTGACCTTCTCTAGGCCCTCAACAGGATGTTACATAAATTGCAAGTGTCATCAAAGATGAAAACTACTATCAATCACAACTTGAAAAAAAAAATACTGTTGCCATGTCCAAAATTCTAAATAACAATTATGTGACACAATCACATGTCATCCGGACAATGACTAATCTGATAATGCATGAGGTGAAATCAGGAACGGCGCTGAACAGAACAAAATTTTAAAAACTTTCCAAAAAAAAAAAACGATAATATTAATCAAACTCGAATCATATTTAAAAATTTATCATATAAACCATTTAAATTCTATCATTCTGTCTATTCTAGGTGTCATTAGTATACCCTTGATGTAAATTATTTCAGAAATACATCTCTTAAAATAGTGTTTCTCTCTGTAAAGAATCATGGTACTATCCCAATAAAAATCGTGACCAGTTGCAGTAAATACATTTTTTTTGTATTATATAAAATTAGATTATAAAGTTTTTGTATATCCCAAATGAAAAAATTAGGTCTATTAGTGTATTTAGGTATGAGAATATTATGATACTATTTTCTTTTTTCAATGAAAATAACACTTGTGCGTAATGCAGAATCGAATTGATGAAAGTGATATGTTCGTGATTCATTTTTCAATATTTTCCGTTAATTTCATATTGATTCTGCAAGGATTAAGTACAATAATATTCATCAATTTTTTTCTATAGTATAAAATGAGATTATTATGTTTTCTATATTCTTTATGAAATTATTATTTTGTATATTCTAGAATGAGAATTTTTTTTTTTTTTTTTTTTCAATGTTCATAATATTCGTGTGTTATGCAGAATGAAACTGGTTTATTATATACCTTATTTTACTCAAGTAATGTAACATGAAATTGTGCATTCAAAGGTGACAGTAAAAATGAAATCCTTATATAATTGAAAGCTACACTTGACTTGTATTTTTGCTAGATTAGCTGGTCCAAACAACTAGTTTAAGGAATTTTATTTTATTTTTTTCCTTAAACTTCAAAGTTAAGTAAATTTGATTATTGAGAGTATAAAGTAGAATTCTGCGATACTTGTCTTCACTAATAAGTAGACTCAGTTTTTCTAACTACTTTCTGAATCAAAAACTTTCCTCAGAAATTTTTCTCACAAAGTAACGTTAAAAAGTAATTAATAATTTTCTTACTCATTTTATACGGATCATTTAATATGTACTCGTATTATTGACATGATATGGCATAACTTCTGATACAAATTTTTTTTAATTATGACATTATGTTCATATTATACCATACAAAATAATATTAGTTTGTTTTACTCTTGCATACGAATCTGTCATATGAACAGTTCTTTTATTTAATATTATTTTATAATTTGAGCATACCATAATATTAGTATGATATGACTTTATGATATAAGTTATTCAACTCATATTACATGTATTATAGTTCAGTACAGAAATGCTATCTCATATTTTTTTCATATAAAGTACAATAATATACAACTTTTTCGGAATAGTTTTTTTATCGATACTATTTATTTCCTTTAAGAATTCTAAGGTATGTGGCTGCAGTCTGTTATTATAATATCTCATCAATAAATCTGTCATACATCATTCAGAATATAATATATTCTGAATTCATAATACAGAATTTGTAAATTTTCAATTAACATTGCAGTTATTTATACCAGCTGTAGTGTATGTGGCCACCGATGATCTATTATGTGTCAAAAATTAAAACGGTTTCATGTTCTTGTAAATTTTTTTGCAGGGTTACCACATCTAAGACATTTAATTTCGTACTGATTCCACGACGCTCAACTATGCAAAATACAGTTAGTTATAAAATAACAAGTTTTGTTTTACATTTTTTCTTATGGAAAGTTCATCAAAAAATAAAATGTCTCTTTTTTTGCACCATAATTGACTTAACTTCACTATTAAGGGGTTGGTCATTTTGAGTGATTATATTAGAAAAAAAACTTTAATAAGTATACCGATTGAGGCTAAAATATTTTCATTATTTTAGTTTTATACGCATTACAATACATAGTGTGAAACTTGAAAAACCTTGTTTTTGAGGTACATAAGTTGAAATTGAAAACTACGACTAACAATTAACATCATCAATTTTTCGTTGATATAATTATCATATCGTTTGTAAGAATGTTCTGACAACATTGTTATCAGCTTTTGGAAAATATTTTTTAAGTTTTATTTTCAAATTATTTAAAAAATTGACTGTTCGAATACTTTTGCACAGCGTAATGAATTCTGATAAATTTCAATAAAATCATGTAATCTTTTTCCTATTTACGACTGATTGATTAATTCGTTGCCTTAGCAACTGATATTCATAAAAGTTTTTGGTAAATTTTTACCGAATAAAACATTGGATTTAGCAATAAAATGTGTATATTCCGGTTATTTATTCAGTTGAATCAATGTGTTGTTTTGTAGTGAATTAATTCTATGTTTCTAAATCAGCCAATAAAATTTGAAAATGAGCTCTCCTCGAATAACTGAAATTGTATACTAGAGATATTATTTTACATCAACAATATAGCTTGACTGAAATAATATTATAGTTGACTAGACGGAAAGAAATGTTCGATTCCAGCAACCAAAACATTTCTTGAAATATGGACCAATCAAAGTATTGGATATGACAACAAAAATTTTGGATACGTGAACCGAAGTTTTAAACAACAACAAAGCTGGACAAAATCCAGAGAAGAACCAACGTCCTAGCTTTTTTAAAAATAGCAAATATCGCAATTGCGACATCAATCCGCGCTGATGACGCCGTGGGAATGCGGAACGCAATCTAGAATGGATTCGGTGTGAAAATGAAATATCACGAGTCCTCTTATTTCTACCGGCCGGTAAGATCGCGCTTGCTTTCTAATCTTAGGAGTCGGATTATAACCGAACGGTAGCATTGTTCGCGCAATCCCGTCGGTGATGCGTAAGTTTGATTATTAATTATCTCGAGTAACAACGTAAGCCTTCCGACTGTTATTACAAACCAAGAAGTGTCGTGTGAAAATCATTCCTGATGCGATAACGAACCGCAGGAAATGATGGCGACAATTGCAATTACGGCTAATGTTGAAAATTTCAATTTCATGATCGGAGCGTATCCTGGAGACACTTGCGTGAGAGGCAAGTCCATAGATAACGTACCTTATAATCCTAACAAAGAACATTAAAAAATGTATGTATACCAGAAAAAAACTAAAAAAGAGAATTTTTGAATCATCATCTGAAGTGTTTTTATGTTTCGCAAATAAAAAAGTATCGATAACGATAGAAAATTATTAGATTATGGATAATGTCTATTTTAAACTTATAAAAATATTTATAAACATATCATTTATTGCAATAATCGTAATGATGGTGGACCTATCAACATATATTTCATTATTCAGACGGATTGAATTCTTGAATCGAATAAATAAATAATAAATTCATACATCGTCATCAATAAAAACTGTCTACTGATTTACTGCAGATGTTTATATACATTCATTGAAAATTCAGCTGCATTCTTTCACTTTGTTGACAGTACGCGGTGACTATACTTTGACTTCAGGCAAGATCTAATATACAAAAAATCTGTTATAACACAAAGATGATGCTCCATCCGGAAAATTGTAAAAAATAATTCACATATGAATAAAATTTATTTTTTGTTATGATTTATACCTTGTAAATCTACTCTGGCGTGGTTTTGTAAAATTCAAATTTTCGGAAAATACAATCTTGGGTCCATTAGTATTTACATATTACAAAAATATGAGACAGTTTAATGTAATAAAAATTTATGAAAATTAGTACATTTAAAATGATTACATATTGATCAGTGTTCATCATTTTTTAGCTCGGTACGATAGCATTCATAATAATTAATTATTATGATGCCTGCCCTTTTGGAGAAATTCGTCAACGTTCTGAAACTCTACAAAAAAAAGTATCATTGTTTGGAAGAAGAAATGGATTTTCGCAAATTTATTCTTGATGAAATTAAACAGTCGATTCTTAACATTTATGAATTTTCATAAGGCTTGAAAAACCTCACCCAGTTTCTTCGAAATACGTCGAAAATTGTTTCTGATAAAAGTATGATTATGTCGATAACGAATACGTAATTAGAGATGAATAACTTTTTTCATTTAATTCTCTACTGCACACATTTGAATACTTTTTTTTTAACAAATTGTTGCACGCGTACTTTTCCTGTTCATAGTTGTTCACATTTGTTATTGAGGAATGCGTACACACGACTTTCAACTGCAGCGAGTCTCGAAAATATGGAATAGTTCGGGCTTCGTCGCTAGAGGCTTTCAGGCAGAGCGCTTCTCAGACTTCAAAAGTAGTACAGAGTCTATTTCAAGAGCGCGAAAACGTTGAAAAATTTGTCTCTTTTCCTGAGACAGTTACCATTGTTGACCCGTACTAATCCATTGGAAAGGAGTCCAAACCAAACGCAGTAGGTACTACATTGTATTT
The DNA here is from genome assembly GCA_028476575.1 of Platygaster robiniae. Lineage (NCBI taxonomy): Eukaryota > Metazoa > Arthropoda > Insecta > Hymenoptera > Platygastridae > Platygaster > Platygaster robiniae. The sequence continues at coordinate 12,921,861 of CM052018.1, forward strand.
TCATTATGTTATGTTGTGATATTAACCTAGCCGACGATTGATTTGGTACTCGGTACGCTAATTTCTGAGGTATTTCCACTTTGGATTTTTTACTATCTCATAATAATGTATGAATTCTCAGTTTTCCAATTCGACTGTCATTAAACTTGTCGATAATATCATTATTGTGATCATGCACTTTGCGGTTATATCATCCCTTTGATCTTGAAATGCCATGGTTTCTCACATTTTCAGTTCGACTGTTTTTAAACTCGCCGAAAATATCATGATTATGTTTCTGCATTCAGCTGTCTTATCCCTTTGATGTAAAAACAAATAAAAAAATACAAATAATATTAAGTGTAAAACATGGAATTCCTAAAAACTGCTTTGTGGTATCGATGCAGGTTACTACAAACACAATTAATAAACAAATATAGTCACAATATGCACTTCATGTCTTTAAAAAAAAAGCTACTTATTTCAGATAAGAACTTTTTAGTATTATGAACATGAATTTTCAAACGTGAACTTTTGAAATATAAAGTCTGATAATAACAGATATCTTTCTTGAACTATGGCTGACAATTTTTGAAAAATTAAAAAAAATTTTAAGTGCAATGCCTTGCCATGTTATTTATTCTTTTCTGATTGATCAGTAGTAATTAAGAGGCGAATGCAAAAAAACTTATACTGCGAATGAAGTATATATCAAGGTTAAATGATAATGCAGTAAAAATTAAAAGAACCAAGCGAAAAAATTCTATAAGCTAGCAAAATCAAGAAAAAAATGGTAACAGTTATTTACATTTAAGTTTTGAAAAAAGCATTTACAAATACCATATGTTACATAATCCCACTTACGTGTTAAAAAAATCAACGTTTTTGAAAAAAAAATTCAGTTAAAACTTAGTCTGTATCGAATTCAAATACACAGCCTTCACTGAATGTCCTTGAAAACTAAAATGTCAGTGATTTCAAATCGGTGTTTTTTAGTATCATTATAAACATGAACAAAAGTTATGAAGTTGTTTTTTTCTCTGTGAGCAGAGACTTCTGAAATCAGACACAATTACAGATCGAAAAAGTATAACCATAGTAAATAGAATGTTAAACATTTTTATTATTAATGCTTTTCCGTGAGGTTGTAAAAATGGACCATCTATAAAGTCTCATGATAATCAAAAAATGTCGGAAACGATTCAAAAGCGATCAAGAAGTTTAGAAACGTGTAACATTCATCTACTAAACAGTTGACTTTAACTTATCTAGTGGACTAAAAAAAAAAATCAGAGAGGTACTCTCTTTTTTTAATCTTCGGAGTCAATATTATAACGAACAATTATCTTAATCTTTTTTTTTTTATGGAATTCGACTCATCTGTTTCACACTGAAATGTACACTACCGATTTGAAATATCTAAAAGTCAAGTACTTACGTATATAAAAATTTTCAATCACATGATATCCGACAAATTGATATCAATTATCAGTGAACAAAATGAAAATGGGAACTCCTGTACATTGAAACTTGAATGAATTTAAATATCGCCTAATGATATAATAGTGAAATATTTCAGCCTTGACTTCTAATCTAGTACACCGATTAATTTCCATCACTGGATTAGTGGGATTTGCCGCTGAATCTATAATCTCAAAATTTCAAAATGTACACAAACAATAACATGCTATTTTTCGATTTTCACTTGCAAAATTGATGAAAAACCAAGCATTTTGACATGTGATTTTTTTCCATTTATTCATTTATTACTTCTCATTCTTTTAGTGTCTTTCAAATTTTTTCTCTTTGTTCATCTACTTAATCATCGAAAATGCGGCCGTATTCATCCAATTTCTTGATAATATAGGGCGTTGACTACTAGCATCAATAGCATCAAAAAAACTTTATTAACACATTGATGACATGTACGACACATGTGACGTACGTTGAACTAAATGTGCTGAAAGAGAAAAAAACTTTATTATTATGTATCAAAAATTGAACTTCTATTACATAGAAAAATCATACTTTCAGTGTTACGGAATTCAACATTTGCAATTCGGACGATAATACATTTACTCACTGGGCAAATTGAACACTTCAAATTAAAAAATAAAGAAAAACAAGCACCAAAAATAAAATTTTGTAAGGTTTCACGAATCTCTAAGGAAATTTTGAAAAAAAAAAAAAAAAACTTCCAAATTCAAAGGTGTATTCTTTTTCGATTCAGTTCATTTGTGAAACTTTTATCAGCATTAAACATGTATGGAAAATAAAATTTGCAAATTTTAAACATGGAATAATTTATAGTATTGGTATAATATATTGTTTATAATTGAAATATTTCTATCGTTTGTGTTTGTCAATAATGTTTTAGAAGTTTAATTGAGAAGTGAAGGTGTCCCTTGATAAAATTTCTATTCTGTTTTGAAATGATATTATTGGCTGGTTATTATTAGTTATGCAAATTCCATTCAATTTTTCAATAGTTAGTTGCTTGACGAGGAAATCTCGTACAGGTTTATAATAAAACAAATAAAGCCAGAATTGAATATTGTTATTTATTAAAACATTGAACTTGATCTTCAGAATCGGTCAACAGTAAAATTAAAATTGCTGATAATCTTCTTCATATATATTGATAAGTATATACTATATAATACTATATATATATATATATATATATATATATATATATATATATATAATATAGTATACTATATATACTATATAACGCAAATGATCAAATTTACGAACTCACAATAGACTTTAACATTAAACAGTAATATCGTCACTTTGTAAATAAACACGAACAGTATACTTATAAATCAAAGTTAAATAGTTTTTTCTTGGAGAACCTGCAGACCAATTTTCATAAATATTTGACTCTTACTGTATTACTTTGAATACTTACCCGTTTAGTTTCTCGTATCGTTCGGTTTCCGTCTATTGTGTGCGAGCAAAACAAACTTCTCATTTGTTTAACTCAAAAGTACTCGCAGAAGCAATATCCGCACTTTGTCTAAGGTGGTCGTACAGAAAAATGTGATGAGTCAGTTGTTATTTACACTCTCTGGAACGTTTTCCTCAGAGCTGCTTCATGTTTTCATGAAATTCAATGTAATAGGTGGTTCTATTGTAGCAACGATTTTCATGGCATTGTTGGTTTTAAGATCAACATCTTCTCAGTGTAAGAATTTCACCAGAGACTACATAAGCAAATATCTAGGGAGCCAAGCTCTGCAAAACAAAAATATAAACAGAGTTTCCGTCAGAAAACAAGCTCATATCTGATGAAAAAAGGACAGAATGTTTCAGTATTATAAAATACACTTTAGTTCAAATAAACTTCATTAGACTCGACATGTTTCTTTTCATTTGTAGTTCACATTGCCCATGGCTAAGGTTGAACTTTTTTCGAGATAATAATCCGAAACATAAGGATTTCTGTAGCTTTTTTTTCACCAGATATTATTAAATGAACAATCAGACGAATTTTCAATCGCTGGGGACTCTTGCTGAAAAAAAGGTGAGAATGGAAGAAATCACATCAATGAGTGAAAGGTGATTTGGGGGTTGAGACAGGGAGAGGAAGAGAACCAGGGTAAAAACACCGGCGACAAGCCTCGACGCGGCTCCAGGGGATTGGCTTTTGTCGGCAACCTTGCTAATTAGTTTACTAACTTATCGAGTCTGTTCCGTATTTACGAGCGCACCGCGAGCTCGTCTCCATAGGGAAAACATTGACGTCGCCCATCAACGTATGGTCAAGGTGTCGCGGCTGCAAAAAACACACCTTTTACGATGACCGCGAGATGAAACGAGGAGCAATCGATAAAAACAAGCCGAACGGTTTGAAGTAAAAAGCATGAGACAAAGATGCAAAAAAAAATTCGAATCATGTTTAAGGAACATGTGAACATTCTATTATAAAAAAATACCTATTTACTAATCATGCCTTGTAAAATTCCCCTCAGGACGCAACAGTGACAAAATAAAACCGTTTAGCACGTGGCTGGCATTTTTTCCAAGGCGCTAGAATAAACGCCAACGTTCCAACACACCCCCTGATCTCGGATTCTCCCGGGCAAAGGGTTGTCGGTACGCGTCGAAGCGAGCCCATGAAATTCAGCCGGGGAATAATTTTTTAACGAAATTACGCGCCCGGCTCCTTCTCAACCCACCTCCTAACTGATTGGCAATTTCGCGTCTTGAATTTTTATCCCGCGCCATTCGTCCGTACCCGGCAACCCCTTCGTTTTTGAATTATCCGTAAGATTAATCAAGGCGTCATTTTTCACGTCCAATTTGCAATAAAAAGAAGCGGAAAGAAAAATCGAGGGAGAAGGAACGGGGAGCCGATTCCGAGGAGCGAATCTCGTTCTTAATTGATATATTCCGAATTAATTAATTCTTCTGGCAGGATGGACCGCGCGCGCCGAAAGGGTTGCGGGTGAGATGGAGCGAGAGAAGGTGACTGAGGAACAGTTGGTCGCCCCTCCCTCAATTAGACTGAGCAGTAAATTTCTTCTATTGGACATTTTTTTCTTCGATTATTAGGGCATACATCTTCCGCCATCCCTTATTGGCCGGCGACCACCCTTTCGCTTGTGGACGCCCGACATCTGCCGACGAGCCCTTCTCGTGAATCTTGTGGCGACAGTGTTGTAAATCTTGAGCTTTTTTATTCCCCTGTCGTAAACGTACGATAAAGTTCGCATCTTTGTAAGAGTCGTCAAGAATTTCACGATTCGACAAGTTCCCTTTTGATGGGAATATGCCAGGAATTTCTTTCTGTGGTACCAAGAAAGCATATTGATTAAAGATATTGGCAATGTTACAATCAAGAACAGCAAAAAAATTTTTAAACTATTGCTCTAGACATAATTCCGTACGAAGTATCGACTACATATGTCACGTGAGAATGTCATAAATTGCACGTTCGATAAAGTACAACTAAAGATCAGAAAATAAGAGAAATGGGTTGCAGAAAAAAGTCAGATATTCACCGCAACAAGACCGATAAAGTAGCAGGGATGCCTTTAAACTCGGTGTAGTGGCATTAATTTACGATTCATTTTGCTCGTAACGGCCACTGCTGCACATATTACTATTTTACCGATGTGAATAATTTATTTTAATAACGAATTTCCCTCGTCCCTCGATTTTACGGCTCATCTCGCGCCGAGGTTCCATTTTTTTTAATAGCAGTATAACCCTTTTGTCGCGTCCCCCAGTTTATACAAGACGTTTAGTGATTCAAGTATCGTTGGGTAAGAAAAAAAGGGGGTTTATTCTTCTGAGTGAATTGATTGCCTTCCTTTAATTTGACGAGTTTCAGTAATTAAAGGGCTGCACGTGAATCACGTTTTTTAGTCTTTATGTTATGTAACAGTCTGTCACGTTGATTTGTTATTTTTTGAATATAAAAAAGATTCAAACTTTTGTCAACATATATTTGAAGTAAATAAACAGTTTCAATTTCAAAAGAATTGACGAAAAATGCGTCTGGCGACATTCAAATTCATTTTTTGAATGTAAAACATGAAAATAATATTCTTGACCCAAGGATTGACAAAATTTTGTGATACAATATTTTATTCAACCTAGTAAAAAAAATCTAAGAAGACCTTATCCTGCTTAACTATATAGTAAAATTGATCCTAATAAATAATTAACTGTTGTGAATTGTTCAAGAATCATCTTTCTCAAGGAAAATCCTATTTTAAGGCATAAAACCTCTTGGCAGGGTTTCGGAAGTTACTTAGTAAAATGTAACGCATTACGTTACCGTTACAAATGTGAAAAAAGTTCCTCGTTACGTTGCCGTTACTTGAAAATAAATAGTAACTCTTTGCCATTACCACGTAGAAAAAGGAAAGTTACTTTTAACGTTACTTTTTGGAATAAATTGAATGTAAATAACAAGACATCGAAAAACTAAGGCTGGAAAAAAAACTACATCAACGTACTCGTGGTTTTGTTCCATAGAAATTGTTCACTTCAGATATAATAAAAAATTTTAATCTGTGCTTTTTCATCCTAAAAACAAAATCAATCAGCTTGTTCAAATTTTTATACTTTTTTCAAGTTCACAAAATTTCTAAATATGATTAGCTACAAGGAAACATTCGCAAATTGAATAGATTTTTGAGAGAATCTTAATACTTACCCAGATTTTCAAAATTTTTGAATTTTTTCGCATTTTTCTGTATGTATAAAATGTTGCAGGATTTTCTAGTATTTTTATAAATTTGTACTATTTTTTAGTCCATTGATAAATTGATTTCAAGAATTTCATGCTCTCGAATTCGAATTTCATTGAATTATTCGTTTCTCAAAGGATTTTTTAAAAGATTTTCATTTCCTTCGATTTTTTTGATACTGTTTCAATCTTTCTACGATTTTAAGGATCGTTCAGTATTTCTGAAACTATTCGTATTTTTCAGGATAATAGAATGTTGCGAACTTTCTAGTATTTACATATTTACTACATAATTTTAGTATTTTTACAGTATAAATTGTTATATACATTTCAAGAATTTCGAACTCTAGAATTGAAACATAACGAAAGTTTACGTGTTTTACAAGATTTTCCAGAAAAAAGTGTTTTGTTAGATTTTTACTTATACCAGTACTTTTTGTATTTCTTCAGTTTTTTTATGATTTCAAGGATCGTTCAGTATCTTTATGTATTGTTGTACGAATTTCTGGAATTCGGTAGATTTTTAATTTTTTATGTTTTCATCACGTATTTTTCTTAATGTATTTGCTTTCTGCGTATCTGAGTACTTATAGAATGTTGGGGAATTTTTGAGTTTTTTTTTTAAAGATAACTCTTTGAATTTCCAGAATGAGATGAAATTGAAAGTTCAAAATATCAGACGTATTCCGATCAAGAAAAAAGTTTCTTGATAGATTAAGAGCGCCTTCAATATTTTTTGTATTTTTCACAGAGGTATAGGATTTGAAAAATTTTATCATCTTTTTATAGACTTCTATAAATTTATATTTGTAGTGTTTAAAGCTCGAGAAACTGAAGTTTTTTGATTCCTGGAATTACATAAATTTTCAAAGAATCAAATAACATAAAAATCAAAATCTAGTATTTTTCATATTTTCATGTGTATCCATTATATTTCATAAGATTTTCTACCAAGATCTCTAGGTTTTGCAGTTCCTGCTATAGATTTTGAGATCTATAGATTTAAAGTATTCGTATATAATTTCATGCCAATTTCTGATGCTTTGAATTGTGAAAGTTTGTAATAAACAGTGAAAAAGCAATTTTTTCGTCTATATTTTTACACAAATTACTAATACTCCACATTGTTCCATAAAAAATGAGCAAGTTCAAAATTACTTATACCTCAATTAATTGTGTTAAAAAGTAATGAGACGGATAAAAGTGACATAAAATAACGGGATTTTCGTTACTTGTTACCGAAAAAAAGTGACTCGTTCCCGTAATCGTTACTTACTAATTCATGTAACGCGTTACGTTATATTTACAGTAAAAAAGGTAACGTTTTTGAGTAACGCGTAACAAGTAGCAAGTTACTTCCTAACCCTGTCTCTTGGGTTCATAAAAGTCGTAGTTTATGTCCCGAAGGACGAGCAAGATGAAAAGCGAAAGCGGTAAGGTGAACGTCCTCCTCAAAAACAGGACGGCTTAGGCGCCTTGACATTGAACTTAGCAGGGATTACAAAGTCGATAGCGACCTTCGCGAAGCTGCATCTCGTTATGAAAGCAACGCAACGCCGAGACGGACTCGGGAAGTATAGCTTCTGCGCTCAAGTTAATGCTGTTTAAGGTCGCTCTTAGGCCAGAACGACCGTGATATATAAGGTTATCACCCTCGTATTTACTGCGGTGTCAAACCAGGGCGACAACTCGGTCACAAATTAATGCTTCGCAGCCCGCCACTATGTGACCCGCGATTACGCTGTGCCTCGATATATATCGAAAGCTCCTCCAGTGAGGAGGCTTATGCGCTACGTATGTTCCCAGCATCTGCTCCACGGCCTATATTGGTTCTCAATTTAATGATCTTCCACTGTATAGAGCGCAGTCGTAAACCTCTCGCGCCGCAGCTCGGCCCTGTAACTGCAAGTTATTTGTTAATTTTGCAGCTGGCGAAAACGATTTTGCCAAGTTCGCTTGGCTATTGAAGGCCTCGCGGTGTTTCAGCGACTATCGAGAAAATCTTCGAGCGTTTTATGACGGGAAAATATGTAAGAGGATTTGTTCTTTGGTTACAGTGATTTTTTTGAGTTTGGAGATTTGTTGAGAATGAATAAGGAGTGTTGACTTTTAGTCACTGGTGACTGACTAAATATGGTTTCTCCTTAAAAAAAAGGTAAACGAAGGATGAATTGATAGCTTTTCTATACACCATCGAGATTCGTGGAGTAATTATCAGATGCCAAATTAAAATTTGTATTTAAAATTTATCAATTATTATTTTCAAGAAGAACTAATGCTTTTGGAGAATGTGCTGTCATCAGTTATGAGGGTACTGCACATTACTGAAGATTGTTGGTGATGGCCAAATTTTGTTTGAAACAATTTTATATTACGAATTTCGACTTCGACAACGAAATAAAAGAGCACATTATATAAAAAGTTTTAATGTATGTAAGTTTTTTTTGTCCCGAACCGTTTTGTAACATCGAAAATAATCAGTTTCCATAGAACAAAACCACGATTATTACGACATCGTTTTTTTCATTTTTAGTTTTTCGATGTCTTGTTACTTACATTCAATTTATTCATAAAAGTAACGTGAAAGTAACGGAAAGTTACTTTTTTTAGTAGAACGGTAACGAGCTACTATTCCTGTTGAAGTAACGTTAACGTAACTAATTACTTTTTCACTTAAGTAAAATCAACGTAACGCGTTACATTTTTTTAAGTAACTTCTCAAACCCTGTATGTTGTACAAGTCATTAAAAATTGTAAATTTTACAATTATATTGCAGGTTTAACAATGATAATGCAGGTTTTAAAATTTTATTGCAAATTCTGTCATTGTTTATCCATTTACGAAAATATTATATGGCTCAAATTGTAATATTTTACAAATTACAATATGTATGCTAGTCAGTATTAGATAATTTTGGAAAATTTTGAACCTATAGATGAAAAATTGTGCTGTATACAATTTACTTTTAACTATACTAGTAGCCAGGATTGAAAATATACGTGTATAGTGAAACTGCAAATTGAATATTTTACCTCGTATCATTTGTTTCTCAGTTCAAATAATATATGTCATTAACTAAGAAAAAATATTGTATATGTAAATAAATGTATCCCAAAAATTCATATATTATTGTAAAATGTACCATGTATTTTCGACTTTTTCAAATACTGTATCAATAACAATATGATATGCCAGAGAGTAAAAAAAATAGGATAAAGAACTATACAATTTTAAATACTCGAAAAACTGTGTGGCATTTTCTGTAATCGAGATTATTAAGAGGAATAACAAAATGAGATTGCAAAAAAAACAAAGTGAGTATAGTATAAAACGAAATATTTAAAACGTTTTTTCGCTTGACAGTAAAAATAAGTCAATTTGACAAATAAAGTTGCAAGCAAAAACATTTTTTACTTTTCAGTGACCTTCAAACTTTTTCGATAAAAGCATATTTTTCCTGAAAAACAAAGCGATAGGTTATAATATTTTATACATTATGATAACACTGTTTCTGTTTCTTCGTTTTGAAAATAGATGAATAAAAAAACTCAAGAACGAATTATCAGTTCGTTTTGAAAAGCAATCAAAAAAATCCCGTTCAAGAAAAAAGATTTGGTATCTCCTGATAAACGCAAAAAATGATCATCCGTCATTTACAAATGACTTGATTGTTTCTGAAGCAATAGGAGGAATAATCTACAAGATTTGTACGTATTCTTAATGGAAACTTGCAACTTTGATTTTTGATTGAGGCCTTTAACACTGATATATACGAGAAAAAATAAAACCAAGGGTGTAGCAATGGGGGCGATGTCCATACCTTTGAAACATATTATTTATGTATTTTTTATGCATACATTCAATATTTCTTACTTTGGTTTGAAATATTATGATACTTTGAGATTTAACAACGTACATGTCTTTTGTAGTGAATTCAAAATGTATAGGAAATTTTTATTTCAAAGAGAAGTTATTGTCAGCCGAAAAATAATGTGTTGTTTCCTAGCAGAAATTTTTGAAATAGCTGCACAACCACTGCAGTTTAATTCAAGCTTAGTTCAGGTGCTCTTGTAAAATGTATAATTTAACATTAATAAATATTACAGAGAAAATCGTATCGGAAACATATATTCTCACATTATTAATTATGAATTATTAATGGTTATGAAATAATAATTATGAATTATACAATTTTACTATGTACAACTCTAGAACCAAGAATCTCATTCAACATTGTATTTTCAGTGACCTATCATGATTTGCAAATGTATACCTGCACTGGTGCAGATTAAGAATTTCACATAAGGATGAAAAAATTTATAAAAAAAGCTTCTGGAAAATAACCAAAGTTAATTCAACTTTGATAAATCAGAAGAAACGACACAATAATTATCAAGAGTTTTATCTTTCTTCTACTATTTTGTTGACAGGAAACAAACCGCAATCATACGATATTGCACATTTTGAAAAGATTGCTAAGATTTATATATATTTACCAACTACTTTCAAGAAAAATTGTATCTTGTTTAAAACGAATACTGATGAGGCGATTATTATGTGATATCATTAGCAGACAGTATATAAACCGTGTAAGTTTCGTACGGTCTCAGTCAAAACAATACTACAATGTTCACCAGACTTATAATTCTCGGGCTCATCTGGTCTTTTTCCGCGACGTATGGTAAGTGCCTCATTGTTGAAATTATCTATTACTTGAAATTAAAATATATTATAAAGTTTATTGTGCTAAATGTGTATGCACTGTATACATTATTGATTTTTATTGATTCATTTTTTCACCTATATCGTAGAAACTGATACATAGACGTCTGTGTAAATATATTGATGCTCACAAAATTGATTGTCCTTGATGTTTCTCGCAATAACTGAGATAAGTGTCAATAAGTATTTTGAAAAAATTTTTTTCTAAAATTATTTAGGCAGTTATTTTCGTACACAACGAAAAAAAAATAAGTCGATAAGTTACTTTCTTGACGAGGTTTATCTTTCGTGGAAACTTATGGTATGAGAAGTATTTATTCATTATTATTTATACCACTTACAGAAATTATACATTAGAGATTTTTCCTGTAAATAACTCCACTCACGTTATGGAAAACGATCAAAAGAAATTGTCGTTTTTTCACTTTAAATAATTAATTTGTTTTTCATTTGATTTCACATGGAAAAGTTGCCTTGATTTATTAATACAGAGTAGTAAAAAAGTTAGAAAAAGACATTATAAAAAAAAAGTTGCAAAAACTAGCAAAACAGATGTACGTTGAAGAAATCTACTACATATAATCAGTTTTAATTGCAAAAAAAACAGGATAATCTATTGATTTTTCCATCTGTCTGGTTTTTTGGAAGAGAATGAAAATTATATTACTACTCGTACAAACACAATAGAATGTACAAGAATTGATTTGAGGATTTGGGGCAGATAACTACAATATCAAAATCGTAAAATATATCAATCTTAATTTTGAGGTTCTAAAATTGAAAATTGTAGAGTTTGCGATATGAGAATAATTTTTCCTCTACAAATAATGCTGTTCAATTGAGGAATCCAAACTTCTTCTATTTTACATCTTACAGACTTAGAATTATAGTTTTAAGGCTTAAAACCAAAACAAAATTACGGTTCAGTCTTGGTTTGGGTTTTGGTTTTTGTTCCAGTTTTTCATTAAAAGGAGCGAAAAATCAAAAAATCTACATTCCTATCCCTAAATTTTTTTCTTTGAAATTTCAGTCCTTTGATGAAAGTCAAACCAAAGAATTTAAAATTACAATCTCGGTACATGTATACCAATTTGTTTTGGTTTGGTTTTTATTTTCTTTTTCTGTATAACACTAGCTTACATGTAAAATGTAACTCGTACAAAAAGGTTTTTGAACTAGTTTTAAGTCGCTTAGTACGTAAATAATTGTCTCTTATTTTTCTAAAATAACGTTTTCAAAATAATAACGAATAACGTGATTTTTAGAACAATCGAATTTATCTACATGAAATTATTGGTTTCATTTGAAATATTTTTATGCTGGCTTTACAACAATATTTGATGAATCAAAATATCAGTTTTGAAATTATAGGAGTCCTAAGTTAAAGAAAAGTGAATTTTTGAACTTTTTTGTAATTTATTATATAAACTACTCATTTTTACGCATGCACTTCTTTCGACTTCCAACACTTCAAACCTTAACTACTATTTCGATTGACAAAAATAGCGTATTGCCTTGAACTTAACGAGTGTACCTTTCAATAATTTATTCATGTATATACAGTATCTTTTATGGCATTGATTCAATCATTCTTGATGTTTTTCAGAATAACTAACAAAAAGTTGAAAAAATTGTTTTTCCCTAATATTTCGAGAACACTTCTTTCGAAAATAAATAGAAGTAATTTTTGTATTCAGTAAAACCAAATTATTCCTAAAAACTCTTGTATCCCAAGGTGGTTTCAGTTACCGAAAAATTATTTAACTATTCTAATATTGAAATCTCAAGTAAATAATTATTGTATTATTGTAATATTGTAATCATAGGTAAAAAAGAGAGAAGATCGGCTCGTTTCACTCAAGAGAAATATAGTATCTTTGACTTCGTTAGTATTATAGTTGGGTATAAAATTAACTATTTAATTAACTCGTATCACTTATTAAAATTTCGTGTGAATGTTAAATCAATATCAAACTATATTATTTACGTCAATATTGAAGGTGATAAATAAAAAAACGTGAATAGGATATTTATCCAGTATATTGATCGGAGACTCTTAAAAAATTGAATGTACCCGCCCTTGCATAAAAACCTTCGTCTAATCGAAACAAATTAAATGAATTTAAAGTATAATAGTTGAATATATTGTATGATTCCATGTTTCCACTTTTTTACAGCTTTTTACCCTTACAACGGTTCACCATATCCATATCATCAACCTCTAATCAGTGACTTTAACAAATGGAACCAACATATTGAAGAAAACCAAGAACCATTTACTACTTTTAACCTTTTTCTGAAGCGCATTCCTGCTACCAATGCTGCATCTTACCAAAAAGAATGGTATCAATCAAAAGAAGAACAGTCATACAACGGACTTCCACAAATGCGACTTCCACAAAATCAATTATTTGATGATCCTTATGAAAGATTTCCTAGTCAAAATCAGTATCAAAGTCATCATTCATCGCATTCAAATCCACAGCACTCAAACTATTATTCACCAGAACCGAAGCATAATTATAGAGGATACATGATATCGCAACAGCGTAAAGCGGTACAAGTAAACCCGTCTATTGATGGAAATTTCGGGGTACAAACTCATAAACAAATGTATGATAATCCCCCACCACATGTGCCCATCACATTTGACAAATGGAGCAATGAAAGAAATAAAAACACATTTTCAACTTCGTCTTCAGACCAAAAACTATTTCAAGCTGAATCTAAACCTTCATATGTTACACAGCAACAACTTACGGTTCCTTGCAAAGGGCTAAACTCGATTTCATGTTTTATTACTGTTTATCATAAAGATGACAAAATTGATCCAAATAAAGAAATCAAGATGGAAGAATCGCATAAAACATCAGGTACTGTAGAAAACGTAGTGGTGAAACAAGACAGGGTGTCTGATGATGATGATTCTGAGGAAAATGTCTTTAGAAAAATTTTGGGAAGCATAGATAACTTGGGAAAAAAAATGGAATCAATCGAAGTCGAACATGACAAATACTACAAATGGTTAAGCGCTTTAGAAGGTGAGAAATCATAAACATATACCTGAATTCTTATTCTCTAGATATTGTGTTATTCATTGTGATTACATTGTTGCAGCTAAAATTGATCAACTTTCCCAAAACTTGAAGTTTGATGAGAAACACAATTTGACTCTTGACAAAGCTAAACCTTCGGTCAAAAATGAAATTGTTTCCAACCAATCATCTAATTCTGCCAAAGTGAACACCGAAATTGAACCTGAGAAAAAAAAAGTCACTGAAATTAAAGCTCTTTCTGAGAAGTCGAGTTCGACTAATACCCAAAAAGTTGATGCCATCCCTCACTCTGAAAATGGAAAATCGGAGACCATTAAATCAGAAAAATAAACTAGCACTAATACAATGGTTATGCAAAAGTGGTAAGTGCATACAAATAAACACTATCATATATTTTTTGCACTTTCCGAATCTGAATCAGTTAAAATCATCATTTGTTTATTTATCCATTTTTTTGATGCTAGGTATTTCCCAAAATGAGTGATCAGTGACACTTTCAGATATTTATACTGATAATATTAAATAAATGATTCGTTTTTATTTTCATCATTAAAATATTTTTAAAATAATTTACGAAACTAGAGTACTCAATTCAAGAATAGAGCAATTCGAAGAATGAATAGTTTGAAATTCATATCATTACGTAATATAAACTTTTCTTTTAACAGAAAATTTTACTTTTAGCTGTAGAAAAGAACGAAAAAACCGAAGAAACCACTCGCACTTTGAATGGAAAAGTCACAAGGAAACAAGAATAAACTTTAAACAAAGAATTAATAAAATTTTCTATAAATTTAATGTTTGAATAATTTTTGAAATCAACGTGTGATTGTATACATAACAGATTTTTCGAAAAATATATGATATAAAGTAAATGTAAAGGGTTAGTGTTATTTCAACGATACAAGCGAGTGTTGACCGTTCAAAGTTTTTCAAAAGTTGTGTGTTTTTCTGGAGAAACGACGAAATTCTTCGTTATATTTGACAAAAACTTAGCTAACAAACAATTTTGTACCCATAAGTGTCATAATCGTTTTAGAGAGAGAAATTACTGAATTTATTAGAACTGTAGAATCAATAATTTTCAATAATCATATTAAATGTATTTGGTATTTATTATTAATATCTCATACATTACCTGCTCTTGAAATTTTTCAAGAAGTCAAGTCGAACTTTAAAGAAACTCATGGAAATGCACACTAAAGCATAGAGTGTTTTTAATTTATCCAGGAAAATGGAATAATTTTGATATTGCAACTTTGTCATCGATCTTGGTGAAGGAAATGAATAAAAGCTTCATCTTTGTGATTATATTTTCAGGGACTGATATTTTGTGACGAAAAAAATTAACAATAAACACTTGGAATATTATGTTTTTATTTTATTTATAAATCGTTCAGACATACCATATGAACTAAATTTTGTTCTAACCAAATATCATATGTTTGGCAAAGCGAGCTTTGAATCTTTTTCGTTTATTTAATTCAGCTAATACTTCGATAAGAATGTATCTAATCAAGTATGAATTTCTGTAATCTTCAATCTGAGTATAAGTATTCATCAAGCTAGAAACAAAAATCATCTTACCTCTCGGACTTTTTTCTCCTCTACATAATGTAAAATATATAATTTATAGAATACATTCTACTCATCAACTAACGTGATTTTTTTGTTACAGTTGATAAAACATATTATATAACGTAATAAATACATAATATTGATTAATTTTATCCTATAGTATGTGAAATAGTGAAAGAATAATACCTATTCCCCAAAAAAACATTTTTAACGCAAAATTTAGAGGTTAAGGCTATAGTGTGAAAAAGTTACAAAAAAAAAAAAAAAAAAAAAATCTTTTACATGCTCTCCGTAAGGACTGATTATATAGTATAAAATTGTCAAGGTAGACGTTTCCCACATATTTTTCATCATCATTCCATTATTATACAGCTTTGAGAAGGTTGAAGCAATTTTTATTGTCATAGAGAAAGTATAGACAAATTTATTTTTTTAAACAACATTAATTTTCTAAATCGATTAAATGATAGCGCAAATATTTTTAAGGAATTCAAGCAAAATTTCAAGCAAATCGTTCGAATGGTTTAGACGTTATAAATTTTTTTTTTCGAACGTGCAAAAAAGTTTGAGTGCTCATAACCTCTAAAAATTATGATATTGAGGACTAATATTAACATATTAACTTGAGTATCATTGACTTCACAATCCATACAAAGTTTTAAAACTCTATTATTTAGTTGAAATTCGGTGTAACGCTTCGCGTAAAGCGAGTCGTGATTTTTTTGCATAAAATCAAGTATCTATTATTGAATGCTTGTATTCGTTATCAGGTTGAAAATATAATAATAATTGATAATGTTTCCAGTAGACTAAAACGTAGCTTTATATCGTGAAACACTACGAAATTTTCTTTTGCACATTATATTTTTTGAACATCACAGCGAGCAACTAATTACTTTTGGCCAGAATATGGAAGAAAGACGTATTGAATAGAAGATCAAAATGTTTTAACGTGATAATTTTACTTTTATAAAGAGTGGGATCAAAAATCCTGAAAAATTTTTCGAAGATCTTGTTCGTTTAGATTTTACAATTTTCATACTCGGTAATTTTTCTTTGACATAAACACTGTAATTCCGAACCACAACCACATGTTCAAAAATGCACCGTTTATATATCTTCAAGTTATTTCTAAGTTAAACAATTATCTCGGATTGATTTCAGAACCTTCATTCGTAGATGATTTACATATAACGAAAATAACGATAAATTAGCCTTTTCTTAACATTTTTAATGTTTTTCTAAGGTTCACTATGGCTTGAGAAATAAAACATTGCATAAATCACCAAACGCATCGAACAAGTATATCCGGACTAAGAATCCCTCCAATAAACACGTGGCAATAAATCAGAGTTGGGTCAACAATGTGCAAGCGGTCTCCAGAGTTGGGGGGGGGGGAGGGGTGAAGGTTGGATGCTCCAAGTTTGTACTCTGTGACACTTCGGGAGTCCTGCCACCACAAGCGCAACGCGCCGAGACGCTCCCAGAGAAGCTATTGTTCACGCCGCGAAAAGCTTGCTGTTAGGTCGACTACCCGATGTGCAATTACGGTGACCCGCCCAGAAGACGCGATTTTTTCCTGATCACACCAAGCAACAAGGAGCAAATTTCTGATTCGTTTAAATCAGGTAAACAAGTCGATCATTAAATGATTAGAATGGTGTAGCTTGATAAGATTCTTTTCTGAAATATTTTAATAACATAAAGAGTAATAGTTATTCGGTGATGAATGAACAAAATTTGATTTTACGATGTTCTACTCTAAGACCACTCTATAATTGCACGATGTTCTTCTTTCATAAGCTGCTTTGATAATGTGATCATTTTAAACGATGACTCCTTGGCAAACATTTTTTCTAACTATCATCCAACTCCAATTCCATAACTATGTAATAAATTTCGAAAGACTAATCCAATCAGGTTACCACATCAATTCCACTAATACACAGCACGACGGAAAATAGTAAATCTCGTATTTTCTCCGCGTAATTGAAAAATACATAAAACCACAAATTACATGCTTTCCTTTAATTCCACTGGTTCCCACATCGCGAATTTGCTGTATCGAATTATAACTCGCTCCAAAAAACCTCTCAATTAACCGAACCAATTCTTCCGCCATTAAAGAATCCGCAGCATCTATAAATTGTCCAACTAATGAAAGAAGTTAAATCCGAGAAATTACGAGTTGCCATACGTCGACGATTCTTAATGAAAATCTTCGATACTAGAATATAATGAGGCGGATAAATTTGTAGACACTTAATTTAATTACGTTATTCTACCACTTCGGGATTGAACGCCCGAGGAATGGATGGCAATTTTCTCGAGTCACATTTAACGCATCAGAATGTCAAGGTGGATGCGTTCCCAGAACGCGGGGCAATCGGGACATAAATTTGCCTCCCGAGTTTACTTTTTGCACGGGAATGTTGCATTCCTGGATGTCACCCGATACGACAATATTCCTGTTGGAGTTCGCATCGACTGATCGTTGCCCCGTCCACTTCGGAAAAAGCGTCTCGCCGTAAACAAGGGGCGAAGGAAGGGGCATGGGACTCATTTAAATTTGACGCCCGGCGACTGATGCGGATAAATACGAACTGAACGATCAAACATTTTTGTTTAATACCCGATGAAACGGCGACGCCGATCATTCCGTATTTGTTGCAAGCGCCAGTCCGACGAAACGCTCATTATAGCGCGAACTTCATATAGACTCGGGCCCATTACTTGTCCCTGTTAACGTAATTGGGACAAGATCATTAAAATCTTCCGATTTCGATCGTTGTATACGAGGTTCTCTGATTAGGGGTATTTTGTTTGAAAGGAGGTACTGATGATTTGGGAGGAACATATTTGGACCTGCATAGATCTTTCGCATTTGAATGTAGCTTGAGTTTACGAATTAGTTCTCATTATTGTTATTACTAGAGACATTTTTGTAGATTGTCATTAGAGGGTGCAGGGTACCTAAAAATCAGAGATTATTTTACATCTATAATGTTTGAGTCACAATGTTTCTGATTTAAATATGACGAAAATTTCAGTATTATTTGCAATTTTTTTGGAAATGTATTGATATAAGAATTTAACTGTAATTATTGTGGGGCGTAGTTTTAAAAAATATAAGAGGTATCCATCACCTATAGGAACTTTTGAGATAAAGTATGATGGTAGCCGTTACTTCACCAAAAGTGATTTGCTAGGTGGCCCTGACGAACCATTAGTTTTTTATTACAAGAAAATTTTCTATAAATATCTCGTAAAAAGCATTTTTTTAGATACATTTATCATCAAAAGTGTTATAAATCTATTATGAGACGCTTGATTTTTCATTATTAGAGATGAATAACAGGAAGATACTCTTTTATATCTTAAGAGTTAATTTCTACTCTACATTGAGTCAAAATATTGCCACTAGAACGAATGGTGATAATTTATTCAAAATGTGTTCATCCTCACTCGACGAAAAGTTTAAAAATTCTACTCTTAAATTCTAGTAAAATTTAACTTTCAAGAATGAGTTGAATTGTATGTCAAGAATAGTTAAATTTTACTTCTTTCCAGTGACTTTACACTCGAAAAGAGTGAGAAATCACTCCATGTGTGTGGCAGTATTTTGACTCGATGTAGAGTGAAAATCAGCTAAGAAATAAAGAGGGTTTTGTTTGAACCGGTTTTCGGATATCAAAATAAATATAGTGTTAAGTGTTGAAAAAAAAGAGAATCAGATACTTTTTTAAATGTCTATTAACGAAACCAGGTTCAGAAAAGTTAAGAAGTACTGTATCATTTTTCTCTACTCTTATGTAGTTATCTATAGATGATGTGAATGATAATAATCGGATTGTAACCTTAATAATTCCTCAGAGTGCATTTTTCCTCTAAAACGAGTTTAAATACTGCTACTCAAATACGCAGTAAAAACTCACTCTCGTAGAGTGAAATTTCACTCTTAATGAGTCAACTGTCACTTTTTTTAGAAGTTGTACTCCCCTCTTAAATTTTAGCCAGATTTTTTTTTTTTAATAAATGTGCTAATTTTAACTCTAAAAGGAGTGGAATTTCACCTTATTGGAGTGACTTTTCTCTTCAAAAATTTAGGAATTACACTCAGTTCAAGTATCAATATTTTGACTCGATGAATGCTGGAAATTAAGTATAAAGAATTAAGAAAAAAGGAGTCTAATATAGGCTCACGAAAATATCTTAATTGATGAAATTTAGTTTGAGTTATAATCTCATCTAACTTGCATGAAAAATTTTTTTTAGATAACTAACTGTCACTTAATTAAGTATACAAGTATATACTAATAAGGCTGAATTTACGCAGGAGTAAGTTTTGTATGAAAGGTACAAGTACAGAGAATAATTTTTTGTAGTCGAAAGACAAATATTGAGAACTTTATTTATGTTATATACTCACTTACTCAAATTCTTGCATTTTGACGGAGACATAAATGTTACAAATCTGCGCACTATACAAAATAAATGGCAAATTTTTTTTCCTTACACAAATTTTAAGGTTTTTTAATTTTTCAGTTATTAGAAAAAGAGTCTTAGAATCAAATGTTTTTCTTGTAAATATATGTCTTTAGAAATCCTCATTATTATACAATTTCTTTATATAGTACTCATCTAAAATTACTCATTTTGATTTCTCATGATTTCTTACACTGAAAAGTAAGAAATCACTCCATGTTGAGTGGCAGTATTTTGACTCAATCTTCAGTGAAAACTGACTGTAAGGAATGAAGAGATTTCAAAAGCCTAAAAATGAAAGTTGTTGCAAGCTTTGTATATTTGTAACAGAAAACAGAATTTTGTTGTACAAAACCTTTATTTTAATAAATTTGATTTTATGTTTCTAGTCACAGTATTGACACTAAAAATTCCTGCAACAATGTAATCTGCTCTTTCAAACGTTACTCGTCAAGTAAAAGAAATTCTTCACTATAAAATCTAATCCCCGTTTCCAGATGATAAAAAAAAGTAACTTCGACATTCCTTATAGACACTGGAATCATTAATGTTGTCAACTTTGCACGAAAATAAAATGAAGATATTCTTTTATTATTTACCTTAAAAAAAGTTTCATCTACTTATCGCATCACTAACATCAAAAAAAATTATTTCTCTGAATAATATTCTTGTAATCCTAATCTTCGTTTCGCCATTTTACCCTTTGTCCACCAAAGGCTCAAGTTAAAAAAAATGGACTCTGTAGAACCCCGTTGATCAATTAATATTTCATCCCGTCGTCGCAATTTTGTTATAAGCCTCGGGCCACCGCGAGCGGGCGGATTTCCCCCAAAACTAGGCGTTAGAATCAAGATTATGACGAGAGCACAGGCATAAATTTGAAATTTGAGAAAATCTCACCTGACTACGGGTCCTCTTTTTCAACGGTAAATCACGGTGATGTGCGGGTTCGCCTAAAATTCCCAGCTAATCTCGAAATCAAACAGACGTGCTCGGCACATAAAAATGTTTTATCGCTGTTAGCCCAGTGCACTGTATCACCTCGCTAATCATTTGTTTTGAAAAGACTTATGGGACCGTTACTATTAATCCAAGAACTGACCCATTACTTCACTGGCCATTCGGGTTTCAGGATCTCCTGGAATCTCTTATCGCGCCGACATCGAAGTTTGCCGAAACCTTTTTTTATTTATCTTTAACGACCGTCGAGAGGTTTTCGAAAAAACACAGGATCGAAGTGAATATTCAATCACAGGCAATAAATCGACAATTATTTTACGATAGGTCAATGGAACTTGCTGATAGGATCGGAATTAAATGAAAGAAACATGGTTAATATTGACGAATTTATTTTATTTTAGCTAAGAATGATACACATTGGAATTCTATGAATATAGGAATGCAAGATTGTTGCAGTAAACACAAAAGAAATCGACGCAATCGACTGAAAAAAAAGGATAAACGTGGACACCACAGTGCGGTCGATGCCATGGTATCCACAGGCCATAAATATCTTATTTTATTTTGAATGGGAAAACGAACGAGCCGATGTCCCGGTGCTTTTACGCGACCCGAATGTATCCTCACACGCACACGTGTTTTACGTTGAGCACATCACGAAACCCACACGTGGCCACTTGGTGGCACTAAATCAGCGTTACTTTATTAAGTATTACCTTTAGTTAACAGATACTTAATCAAAAGGTGCACGCAGTACGCCACTAATTTGACTTTGGCCCCCATAAATATTCGGTCGGCCCGGTACGCGCTCGTCCGAAATGCCAGACGTATTGGACGGCCCCAACAGATAGACGCACACGGCCGAACACCGACCAATATTATCCCTGCCGATAAAATACTCGCGTAATTAAATGCATGAGAGGCACATTCATCTCCGACACTCGCGTCGCTCCACGCTCGTTCCGGCGCGCGAAAAAAAGGCCGGTTTTCAATCGAATGTTTCGTTCCGCGAATACTGCAATGAGCACTCGTATATTCCGATCTGGTGCTCGATGTGTGAACTCTCTGGCTTCGATGAGAGGGACGCCTATCGGTTTATGTATTATTGTTTCGAGGCACTTTGAAAATCATTCAGGGAAGAAATTTGTACACTTGAAGAAATAATTCTGTCGATACTACCTAAATTTTTTTAAGAATAATAAGCTTCTTAAGATACATAATAGAAAAAATTTTGCACACACGTCAAAGTGACTATCAATAATTTGATGAAATTTCACTGTCATCTTCAAAAAGATTTTTTCCAATTCAAGAGAGTATATGTCGCATGAATAATTTTTTTTGGCGAAAGTGATAAATTTTTTCATATTTTTGTGGTTCTGACAAAACAACTTTTTTGAGTGTCCTTTCCTTATTTCTTTGAGTAAATTTGAAGACTTTTAATGAAAGTGAAATCTTGACTCTAACCGAGTAAATAATGCTAATGCACAGTAAGTTGGATGGAAAATAACTTAAATCTGCATGTACACTCTGTAATTCAATTAATTTGATTTACTATACGTGGAGATACTTATGTGTATGAGCACTCTTTCATGTACAGTGAATACGGATGTAAACAAAAAATTTGTAAAAAATCAGTGTAATGGAACTATTTTTGGAAAATATAGTAATTATGGTAGAAGTAGCATTACCCTCAATTTTTACAGGTATAAATTAGACAAATCAAAGTTTGGTTCTGAAAATTTTACTGTATGAAAATTCAATTTTACTCAAATTAGATAAAGTTTTCAATGAAGAAGAATATAATAGGTGGAGTAAAATGACACCCGAATATAAGTGGAATTTCACCCCAATGTACTAAAGTTTTTACTCGTCAGTAATATTTTCATGATTCAGACTCAAACAATTTTAAAGAGTTTTGCTGATTGTTTTCGGAAAAAAAATAATAAACGTTCTTCAAAAGTAGATAATGACATTTTTTGAGTTTCCATTTTGGTAATTTCTGTGCGATGTAAAAAATTTTATGTTTCAAATATAGTAATAAAAGTTATTGAAAAGTATTTTTAATTTTCTTTCTTAACGAGTGTACTATTGTAAGATTTTTCTTTACATTTATTTGATATAAAACATGTAAAAACTTTGAAGTTTAATCTCCAAGCTGAACCAAAAATTTGTGAAAAGCGCCAGAAAATAGTTCAGTTTCTTAGACAAACTTAGAAGTAACAAAAAAATGGAAATATCATCTTTATCAAAGAATAAATGTCACTTTAATACACTCTGATGAAAAATAAGTTCACTCTTTAAGAAAGAAAATTCATACCATCATAAAATTATAATTTTACAAAACGAAAGGGACAAAAACCACTCGATAGAAGCGAATTATCTCTTACGTTGAGTCAAGAAATTACCACTATGTTAAGTACAAAAATCACTTTTTTTTTATTACACAGTACAAGAATTATCTCGAAAAAAAAAATTTAATCCACTTTCCTTTGACTAGTACTATATCATCTACTTTTTCAAGCATAGTTTCCTTTTCTTCGTTGAAAAGTTATTTTAAAAAGAAAAAAAAAATATGAAAAATGTTCTCGAAAAACTAACTTATACGTAATATCTACATTTGTTGCTCCATAAGTCAAAACAACTTCTTATATCGTTATTTCTGTAGATGTTCTCAGCTATAAAATATTATTCTATAATTTATAATTGAAAGGGGAAAAAATATGCCTTAAACTAGGATTTTAACCCCCAATTTGTTGAATACATGTCCAGTGCTTTGCTAGCCGAGCTGATATGTAGACGTTTTTTTTTTATAAATAAGTCGAATTCGAAGTTTCAAATAAACGATAATGTTTATTAGGTTATCACTTATATTAGCGATGTCAGAATTTTTCCATTAGATAATAAAAAAATTTTTTTGAAAAGTTTGAAGCAAATCGAAGATGAATAATACTTGTCACAAAACGACTAAAGTTTCAAATGGAATTCGTGTGTAGTTTTTCATACATTTTGTTAAAAAGTTCATAACTTGTGCTAAACTTATGAAAAATGCTTGAAACTTGGAATTATTTTAGTGTATATTGTTACGTTTAAGACCAAATTTTTGTAGATTTTTCTATTGCTGTTATCTATGTTTTACAAGCGCAGAAAAAGTACATGTTTGCCTTTTTTTTGGTCCTTGTAAAACATAGATAACAGCGACAGAAAAATTCAGAAATATTTGGTCTTGAACGTAACATTATACACTCAAACCATGCCAAGTTTTAAACATTTATCATAAGTTTTGCACAAGTCATGAATTTTCGAACAAAATTTATGAAAACTTTATGTACATTCAACTTACAACTTCATTCGTTTTGTGCTTTGAACTTTGCCAAATAATTTTTTCAATATATTGATTGTTTTCAAGCCAAGGAGTTTGAAAAAATTCCTACATTACCAGTATAAGTGACAGCCTAATTTTTATCTTCATTTACATTCATAGATTTTTTTCCATTAACATAGAATTTCTATAATGATACTTGCCTGGTAATATTAAGGAAAAATGAGAATTCAATGAATAAACTAGACATTTTTATTGAAATATCTTTTATTCTATGTCATCGTAATTAAGGAATAACTCAAGGACAACAGTTATCAAAATTTTGTACACAAGAATTCTCATATCATCAATTTTTGAACACCAGTCAAAATAAAAAATAAAAAAAAAATAGAAAAAAAAATGTGGAATCCAAGGACGCGATTAAAAAATTCCATCACTTTCATTTTCCAACTGATAATCTTTTTCAATTTTGTATTGAAGAATTGTCATTTAATAAATGTTACCAATACGATTATTCAAAAGTACAATGCATTTGTGGTAGAAAAGTTTTTGCTGAAATGATGATTTGGATTCACCTCTTAAGATATAGTCAATCAAAGTTTTAGATCAAGATATTTTTTTAAAATTCGATTTATTCATCAAAAATTCAACTGAAAAGGAAAAGTTTTTTTAATTGTCAGAAAATGTAAGGAACTCTCTACCCACTATTTCAATAATATCACCTTCTCATAACATTCAATTTCAATTTAATCTCTAACTCAAACACACGAAACTTATCCTCTTATTACATCTGAAGGAGGAACATCCTCAAGTATTCAAACTAATATCCACGCATTCGAACAACCGATTCATCTTCCCACAAGTTATTTATTCCCCTCGAATTCCCTTATGCAGCGAGAATCCGACAATGGTCGTCCATGCATTCGGACTTGCTGTATTTGTTCGATCGCCCACGATGCGAGCCCATAAAATCAAGAAATGTTTGGCCACTCGGAACGCCGAAGCAATCATAACTTTCATATCGTAAATGATCGCTAACTCCGTCGAGTATCGTAGTTAGATTTCAAACAGTAGCAAAGCGTCACGGGATAGTGTGGGCTCGCGGTTCGGTAAACACTAAACACTCGTTAGTGCATAGATTGAAACGCAATCTGTATTCGGTGGTGGCTACCGGCGCCCGGGGATGCTTGCCGGTAGAAAAGGGGTTGCCAGTGGCAGAGGGTGGTTGAGCCCAAGGCTGCTTACTAATTGATTTGTGCTCATCCCCGGTATCCACTTCTCGTACCGAAAACACCGTAGATTCCACGCGATACTAAATGCCTTTTACTTCGACAACTTTCCAGTCGTTTCTTTTCATCCCTCGCATTTTTATCCTTCCTGAATTATACAATTGAAAATAACTTTTTTGTTGGAAGAAACTCTAAAAAACAACATTTATCAGCAACTCACAAAATTATTTGAGCATAATGGTATTCTAGGATAATGAGTCTTCCATAACTCAATAATACGTTGAAAAAAAGATTCCTTTTGCTCGTAACCTTCATAAACGTAAACCCGTCTCGCCGAGAACGTTTGTTATTCGTCGTTAATTGCGGGCCGTGCAGCCTTCGGCATTATCGTTTGAGAATGGCAACCCTTTGTCCAGCCCTACTTGACTTTGGTCTCCGCGTTTTTCAGACTTACGTAATATCCTGAACAACGCTCGCGAGGAGTCACCCTTTTCAAAGCTCGAGCCCTCTTATGTCATCGCGCTCGTATGCCCGGCAAAATGCAAACACCATTTGCAAATCCCTTCCCCCCTTTTCCCCGTGATCCGCAGGTGTAAATAATTCCGCGGATTTGCCGTTAATCGCAACAACACGCGCTCGTGATTTCGAATTCGATCAAAAATCGGCTGGATAAGTTCAGACGGCTAATCTAGTTCCGGGTCTTTCGCATCGGAGATAACGATGGCAGGCAAATGAAAGGGGATGTTTATGAGAATCACAAAGGCCCGTTACGATTACGGATCGCTGATCTCAGATTCGCTTTCTCATCGTTCAGGACTTGCCTACGAAGGATTCAATTTGTACGAAGCGAATTACGGATCCCGGACCGACAGCCCGCGGGCTTATTATCGCACTTTGCTAGGCCGAGGCTACGGCGAAACAAAAACGGAATGAAGAACCCTACAATGTCGGGGAAAATAATGTGTTTTGGCATGCTTTTCGATTGGCATTGTTATTGTTAATAGGGGTTCGGTGGTACCGGAAAAGTGGTATACTCTGGTGTATGAAAGTCTTGGGTTGGGGTAGTATCGTTTTATCCATAATTTTTTTATATGCAAAAGGTTATGGTGATAAACAGAGCGGATGAATGTATGCTCGTGCATGAAGCATACATTTTTTGCATGTTTCGGTGGATCGGGCATATTTTTTTGAATCGTGCATATGAAAATTTTTTCCAAGTCCCATACAACTAGTCTTAATATTCCAATTCTCATTCGGTGTGAACAACTACAGATACATAGTTTATTATTTACTGTCAAAAAAAAAACGTTTTTCTTAAAATTCATTGTTACTATGGCGGAAGAAAAAGAAATTTTAAGTGAAATATAAACAAAAGCTTGGAATCCAAGGACTTCATATTGACGGAAGACTCAAAACTTTTGGAACAATTCACGAAATTTTGAATTAACTTCAAAATTAGAAAGTTGTAGAAAAAATGAATGCTATTCTTCGACGCAGCAGAGGCTACACTATAATTCTTAAAATGAGAGGCCTGCTATATTCAAACATTCTTTCTTCTGATGCATATGTGAATGCTCTCTCGCCGTATGAAATATCAATGTTTTGATACTGTCCTTTTACTTCAAATGACGTTGAGCGATATTTTTCAAGTTACAATACTTTTTTGGCTGACAGATAAAAATCATTATTGCTCGTAAATTTGAAAAAGCACGTTATCGTCTATTGTAATCAAGGAAGTAGTGATCATAAAAATTGGTATTCAATGATTTTACTCTTATTTTGAACATGTTTTTCATGCGTACCTTTCGTGCATATTTATGTGTTTTTTCCATGTTTCCGATTTTTTCTTGCATATTTTTATCCACTCTGGTGATAAAGATTAATATTTTAGCATAAAAGTATGATTTATAGAATATATTGATTGATTTTTGAATTTATTATGTTTATAGTTTTAAGATATTAATTCATATCACTACAGTACCTGGTTATAGATATACCCTGATTCTTAGAAAATTTTTTTGTAAGAAATGAGAAAGCATATATTGTAGAATGTTTTTTTATGGAAGAAAGAGTTATATACATTAAACTGAAGAATTTTATTATTTCGAAGGAATAGCAGTTATTGACAGACATCAGTTTTTTAAATAATTTTCATCAAAAAATGTCAAAGCAACAACAAAATTCTTACGTTTTGATATTTAAAAGCATAATAACGTGTTTATTGACAAATGATTATACATGCATCGTACATAATCTATCCAATACAATCAATGTTGGTGTATAGTATTTTTTTAGGTCTAAACATTTTCGTATCAAACTGCTTAAAACTATGTTTGAGCGTGATACATAGTGAAAAAAGGGTACAAAATGTTACAACAATTATGAAAATACCTTAATTGTTAATTATTGTTAGATTTCTTGCAATATAAAATCAACACAATAAAAAGTAAGAAACTTTTGTTAGTATTCATCTTGTAACTTCCACATTCATGATCTCACGGAGCTAACGTTCAATAACAACACCATCATTCCTGCAACATAGTGCTTATTTTCATTATAATGTGTTTTTTTTTATGATTATGTTTAACCTTACAATAAAGCCAGATACTGTACAATTAATACAAAAGTTATTGTAAAAAAAAACCGTGATGGTGCTTGAAAATCTCGTAACGTAAGTTTTTTTTTACAGATTTGACATTTTTTGATAAAAATCATACAAAAACCTGATCTACGTGAATAACTGCTTTTCTTGGAAAATCGCCTACCAGTTCAATGAAACTATCTCTTAAAAATTAAAAACAATATATCATAATAAAAAATTACCTTTATAATATAGGACCTTGTGATGCAAACAATTGGACTAGAATGAAAGAAACAAAATAAAAACATATGCCCAGTGATAGGTAATTCAACTTGATAAATTATATTGTGAAGAAAGATTTGTGTTGCTTATTTATTATGTTTCAATTAAATAATGAGAAAAAAATTTATTTGATTAAAAATTAATTCCTAAAGATGAATCAACAGCAAAAAATTGAAATCTCTAAGAATAATGAATATGCAATAAATTGGAGAAAGTAATGTTATTTTTATCTCTGATTTTTTAAATATTCAAAATGGGCTCCAAGAGATCGTAGAGGTAATGACAGCATAACTTCAAATTAATAGCACGAGTGTATTATCACAATTTTTATAATGATCGTAGCATATTCACAAAACAAGTTTTACAGCATGTTGTGTTGGGCAATATTTTTAACTTATCTGCTTCAAAAGCTAGATTCATCAAGTTTGAAACCATTTACGAAAAACGTATATAAAGTAATTTATAAACCCTTCAGTCTTTTCTATATGCAACTAGGAATATCTTCTTTCCTATTTTAGAAATTTGTACTATTGACGATAATTAATATTATATAACAAATTTCAGTGAACCTTTCATTAAACAAAATCTGTTGAGCCATCAAAGGAAAGCATTTTATTCAAATGATTTGAAGGAATATTGAAGAAAAAAAAAGAATTATTCTATACAATACCTATTTTTCATTATATCCATCAACTATAAAATTTTTGTTCGTAATTGTTAAGTTCATAAAATAAAAGAAATAGGTAGGGTTTTTTTTCAATGAAATCGGTATACCGATTTATTGAATTTATTTCTCCTAAATGAACTTTATTGATCCTCAAACGAATCGTATCCAAAAAATGTTTTTCTCTGATATTTCAAAAAATTTTTACAAATGAAAAGATATACATTAAAAAATTTTTATTTATAGTATCACCAAGTTAAAAATTGAAGCAAGATTCAACAATTTGTAACTATATTAGGTATGGATCTTGGGATATAGATCTTGGGATATTTCTACACAAAATATACAGGGTGCGCCATTTCTTATGTCGGTATTGTAACATTGAATAACTTAAACATTTGACAACCGATTTACTTGACTTCACTTGTTTTGGAAACGTCAATTCAGTACAATTTCAACCATGTATCGCTTCACACCAAAAGAACGCGCTGAAATAGTTACTTTGTACATTGAAAATAGTCGTTCAGTTGTGTTAACTCAACGAGCATATCGTCGAAAATATCTTGGCAAACAGGCACCATCTGACAACACTATTCGTCGTTTGGTGTCGAATTTTTGTGACCACGGGACAGTGAAAGATCGCGAACAACCCGTTCATCAACGACCAAGACGTTCAAATGAACTGATTGAAGCTGTCAGAGAGAGCGTTGCCCAAAACCCAAAAGTTTCATATCGTCACCGCGCTCAGCATCTCGGCATCAGTGGAACCACTCTACGGCGCATTTTGAAAGATGATTTGCATTTGTTTCCGTACAAAATGCAATTAACACAAAGAATATTGCCTACAGATCATCCACGTCGCTTGGAATATGGACAAACAATCGCTCGAATAGTTGATACTGAACCTGATTTTTGGAAGCGAATTTTAATGACCGACGAGGCACATTTCAAACTTTCTGGAGGCGTTAATAAGCAAAATTGCCGCATTTGGGGAACGCAGAATCCACACGAGATCCATGAAACGCCATTGCATGACCAAAAAGTTACTGTTTGGGCCGGCGTTTGCGCCAAAACCATCATTGGTCCTTATTTTTTCAAAGAGAACCAAACGATCGATGGAAACCGATATCGGTGGATGTTGGCTCACTATGTCTGCCCACAAATGCGTGAAAAAGGTCTTGAAGATTACTGGTTTCAACAAGATGGTGCGACCTGCCACACTGCGAATCAAACAATCCAGTTTCTGCAACGAAAATTCCCTGGACGTCTGATGTCAAAAAGAGGCGACATTGAATGGCCACCCAGATCTCCAGATTTGACCCCTCCAGACTTCTTTTTGTGGGGTTATTTGAAAAGTAAAGTGTACGCCAGCAAGCCGCAGACCATTGAAGAGCTTAAGGAAAATATTCGTGCCGAAATCATTGCTATACCACCCGAGATGCTCGAAAAGGTAATGGAAAACGCCGAAAAAGGGCATATTTTGCTGTGAACAATAAGGGCGGCCACTTGATTGATGTTGTGTTCAAAAACTAGTCTAAATAAATTGTAAAGGACCAAACTAAATAAAAATACCTCATTTACAGAAATCGTTTGTTTTTTTTTCAAGTTATTCAATGTTTACATGCCGACATAAGAAATGGCGCACCCTGTACATACATAATTGAGTAAACTAGATACTTTCTCTAATCTTGATACGATAGGTACAAAAAACGTTGTCATTATTTAAAAAGGAATATCATGTAATCTAATTATCATAATATAATCCCTTTTTCTAATCAATATGCCCATTTACAGCCTCAGAGATTTTTACATGTCTTACTGATAAATGAGGTTTGATTTGAAAACAAATTTACGTTACATTATACAGTGAGCAGCATTCAAGACTTTCAAAAATATATATTTTTCTACTTGCTCTGAATAATAATGTGTTACTCATTCCAATTATTGAGTATTTAATGACATATCTTCAACATAGAATCTTTCATTTACCTTTCCCTCAGGAGCTTTTCTCTCCATGCAAAGTAAAATTTAAACGTATCACAAAGTAATAAGCTCACGGCGAAAACCACGTCGATGGTTGATAAAGCAAAAAACGAGCTTTTATACCAGAGCGTACTGCAGCCTTTAATATCGGCGTCCTATCAGGCCGGAGATAAAATCGGGCCAAGCGAAGAGCGAGGTATGAAAAAGAGAGGAAAGGGACAAGGTTTTGCGATTCGAATAAAGAAGGTTTACACCGTAACTCTGGCAATAATGTAGCCAGCCACCCAGGGAATCGTTATTTGCTGCCACGATGAGCCTTTATTAGCAGTTATAGTCCGTTTCGTCGCGAATCTATACATGCAAGTACTCGTGAATTCATATTTAAAGCGATCGTACGTTATGCAAATAAGACGATTTAATCCTCGAAGCTTCAACTCATTTTTAATATTATCGTTTGAATCCAAAAATGGTGCCAATTTTAGCCTGACTTACAACCCTTTTCAAAATCAAGTAAAGCAAGAAGAATTCATTATATTACTTTTTTCATTGGAATCATATTTACAAGTATTACTGTTCTTTGTGTCACAACTGGACACGAAAAATTCATTTGTCTCGCGTTGTAATACATCGATCGCTTTCCTTTTCAAGGCAGTTTCCTTTTTCCGGTTGGAATGACTCCGTCACTTAGCTGGATGGCACTGTCCAGATCGAGATAATCGAAGCCTGCTCGTGTTGCGCAATAAGCGCGACCCTCTGCTCTTAGGGGTTGATCGAGGGTGCCTTGTATCTTGGTGCTATTAGCGCAAACAATACAGGAACTTGCCTGGGTTATATCCTGTACCTAACGCCTACTGTCTACTACCAAGTGCCATTAACCGATATGGCTCGATAGTTTTTCTATTGTGCCGAACTTCAATTACGAAAGAGCATTTCGTCTTTCATAGCTTGCTTTTTCTCATAGAAATATTGCTATTTTTTGACAAAATCTGTGTGTATTTTTATTGAAGTGCAAATGGTAGTTACTGAAAAAGTAATAAGATGCAGAATATTTCGAATAAATGTAAATTTCTGATCATTTGAAATAAAGAGCCTGTCATGCAAGATGTACAATAATCGTCTCGAGCATTCGCAAAAGCTGAAACCAAGTATCCAGCGACTGTCTTTTCATGGCAAAGCGCCTTCATCGAGGGAACTTATATGTTTTCCATCGTATGATATTTGTCATCAAAGAGTGGCCATTAGCAGAGGAGTGGAGCGAAAGCGCGGAGGGCTATAGAAGACGCAGCGGGAGGCATTAGACCATGGCTCCCATTAGCGCAACTTAGCTTTTCTTCCGAACAGAAAGTAATGCCCGATCTTTCGAGCGCGATGCTCTGCAAGTAATGACGTTCATTTACAGCCTCCTTCGACTATTTACCCATAGTGAGATGTAATTTTTTTTTTGCGTACCTTGAGCTATACTAACCTCTGAATGACTGCGAATGGGGATATGAGAAAATTTTTTCATGCATGAAGGAAAAAAAGTGTTCGATGAAGTCAGAATTAGCATCCTTAAGATTCACTATTCAAGTTTGAAATAGTGCTGATTTTAGATTTTTAATCTGTGAATTCAGACTCACCTCTTTCACTAGAGATATATTTTATTATTATAAAAACTTTATAAGAATGTATGTAAGGATAAGTTGAGATAAATATAAGGAAAAAATGACGACAATCTAAAATTTTGAGTTATTTTAACGAAAAATAGCGATATTTTACCTTCAAAAATAAAATAATAATTTTTTTAATCCTTCCTAGCTGAAAATTCCTTCTATATTTTATAATTGAAAAATCAACGCAAAAATTGCAGTTTATTCAATAAATTTCTATTTTTCTTTTGTCCTCTTTGAAATTATTTATAAAAAAACCTTACATCATAAACACAACTAATTTCTGGATAGGAGATATCAATTGAATTGACAAGTAGAAATACAATTGTTTTTACAAATGGACTACATAACTGATAAACTAATTGAAAAACGGAATAGTTAGTATTATCATTGAAAAAATCAATTTTGGAACCAACTAGAAAAAACTAAAATTTCTTGAGTTAATTTTTCTATTAGAAAAAAAATTACAAAAATAATTAGAAATTTTCAGCACTGTCCTCTGCTCATAAGCAATATTTTTAATAATGTTTTGCACAGTTCCTGGACATAATCTAAGTGGGTGAATGGCATTGTAGTACTATTTACATGTATTAAAAAAGTTGTTGTTGAGGTGGAGGTGACAGAAATTTTGAATTTTTGAATAAAAACTGTAACAGCACATGCACCTGTTTAGGTACAATTTTTCAATTTTGCAGGTTAAAAATAAAAATAATAAATTTATCTATATTATTTTCTGCCGATCTGTCAATAACTTCTTAATTTTCATTGGTTTTTTAAGAGGGTTCTCTAAAGAAGCAATATTTTTTACATTTTTTTTTTTAAATTATGGATGTATGTAGTAAGATACATCATGCGTATAAAATACGGTTTATCGAAGCAGAAGCTTGATTTTTCTTCTGTTAGCAGAATTTTTTTGTATGCTGCGTCATTTTATCTTCATTTTAACTTGATTGGTGGGATATATTAGATTGCATGTGAAATATTCAGCAGAACTTTCTCCATGCGGTTTATTTGTATTTGAAAAAAATTAAGACTCTTTCATGTAATGTTATTTAGTTATCGTTCAATTGTGAATTATGCAATAATCCAAAGAAATTGATAAACATACTGAAATTATCTAACAGAAAATGTCTGTTTCGTGCCTTTTCTCATTAAAATAGGCAGTGGAAATAGTTTGCATAAAAAAATCCGAAAAAAGCTTATGAAAAACAATAATTTCTCATTTTTTTATTATTCTGCAAGTAAATTTATGTTATTCATAGAATTTTTTTTTAAATGTCTTGTCAACTGTATTACTTGCAATCCTTTTGAATAGGAACATTCAAAGTTTAATAAAAGTTGAATTTTACAAAACAAAATTTTTCTTTAATCTTAGAAAAAAGCTAAGACAGAAACTTTCAATTACAAAAACTACATCCATTTATTATTACAGTCACAAAAATGTAAAGAAACAAAGTTTCCGTCTATTGCTGCAGTAACGTAAAAAAGACATTATACATGAAAAGAAAAAAAAATTTTTAGACAAATTTAATAATTTCTTAGTAATTATAGATATAAAATCCTGTTTATAGTCTCGACGTCTAAATCTGCCAACCAATTCCTTATTTTATTTCAAGACAAGTGTGATTCACATTTCCTACTTGCCCTGTCAAAAATTTTCAAAATACCATATTTAACGTATCGAAACGACTTCTTATACAGTTTTTTACATCTTTTGCAAATCATTCATTATATATGAAAATCCCTTCAAACATAAGAAATTCTGAATTTCACTCTAACATACATAATACTAAAACTTGCATTTCATATTTTGTTATAAAAATCAAATCTCAGGAGATGTTATACATCTGCAATGTTCTCTAAAATTCTAAATAATCCAACTTCGTTTTTTACAAAAAAGTTTGGAGAATAATGTAACACATAATATATTTGAAAAAGTTGTCTTCTTGAATCTTACAATCGAAAAACAAGCTTTGAAATCTAAATCGTTCAAAAATTGTCCTTAAACTTCACCAAAAAAAAATTTATCTCGACAACGTGGGACAAACGCGAATTCTAAGGAATGCATGCCACGTATAATCGACTATTTACCCATGTAGTCGTACAAAAAATTGCTCCTCATTGCTCCGAAAATCGAGTCGAAAATTCATAACAGCGTGATTACGTCTCGTCTTTATGTTCTCTATCGATCCCTCTGCTCTCGTGTTTCCCCCAATCCCTTTGCGCTGGCAATGCCACAATTAAGCGAACATCTTTGCGATATCAAAAATGGCCTTTCCCCGAATCCGAAAACCGTCGGCTCGCATCAAAGACGCGGCAATAAATTATTATTGCTCATTCGCCGATTCCCTGAAACGCGTTACGTACGATCGCTAGAGACTGCAAATTTGCAGTTCGTGGGCTCTTTTCCTGGAAGACGCACAAATGACATTGTCTTGACTGCAGTTTTGGCGTGAGGTGCAGTTTGCACGTGTGTGGGTCAGATCTTGACATTATTAAATGTTTGAAGAAAAACTTTCATAGTACAAATACTGTAGGAAAAATAAATTAATAAAAAATCTAGCAGCTAAGATGTGTCTTTTTTTGGAAAATGTTACTTTTGAAAAGTTTTCTTTCGTAAAAATCTTTTTTTTACCATCCATCATTTCTAAAGAAAAATAATCCACGGCTAGATAAATAATGTCTCAATGATTGAAGAAATAATTTTCACAGATATGTAACATAAAATTCTGTTAAATATTTAGAAAATTTCAACAAAATTTAATTATATTTTATCATTCTAGGCAAATTAGGATTTGGTACAGCTTTGGTCGATGGTGGGGAATTGGATATAGACACGGAGAAAGAGAAAGCGCACATTTGCGGCGCACGTCAGCGACCTTAGCGTATGGCATCCACCCCCTCTATAAGCTGCGCTCACGCTCGACTATAATTATCCCTACGTAATCACGACTCGTACCATCACCTTGTATCTTTGGGCACTCACCGCAGACCGGCCACTGTATTCCGCAAAATTAGTATTTCCATTCCTCGGGATAAAAAGACGAAGGCACACAGAAAGAATGAGAAACCACGCTGTCTTCATCCCTTTACTGTGCCCTCTCTTTCCTTCGCCCAGCCTCCATTACACGCGCTTCCGTCTTCAACTTATTGTCGACGTGTTTATTTTTGCAATTTGCTGACTCTTCTGGGCTTGAGCTACTGCAAAATGAAGAGAGGCATGATCAAGCGGTCCTTTGAACCTAAGCGTAGGGACTAATATTTCGATAATTTTGTCGGCATGGTCAGGTTGGCCGGATATTGGGTTGGGGCTGACTAAATCGAAGTTTTGATCATTACGTACCTTCGTAGGGATATGGTCACATTATTTTTTTATGCAAAAACGATAGTTATGTAAGCTAGATTTGTGAATGAAGAAAATTGGTGTATTCTTCTTAATGACGAGATTTTAGAATATTCATTTAAAGACGACCATTTCTGTTTCCTTTTTTCAGTAACAACCTAAGTATTAGAATTTTCATATTAAATGGATTTTGAATCAGAGAGATAAGTGTATGTAAATTAAAGTTTTTTTAATTATATATTATTGAAAATCAATAAATACATATAATATATATATATAAACAGTTTTTGTAATTTCTTAAAATAAAATGAAGATTACTTATTTGCATTGAAATTAAAAGTGGGAATCTATATTATATCAAATAACATTTCACACGAAAGTTTTTTTTTTTTTTTTTAATTTGATACAAAATAATTATATTACCACACTTATTAAAGTACATCAGTATTTAAGTTTCTTACATGTTTAATGTACTGATAAACTAAAATAAAATTTTAATTAATATACAATTGAGTGTGGTTCGTGTATTTGCATTATAATCGAGAAATCATACATTTTTTTCCAAATTTTAAAAACTTAAACTGAATCATAAATGATACCTTGTAATATGAATACTTTTTTCCACCGTTTTCCCAAAGTCTGAGTAACTGCAAAAAAGTAAAATATTTAGTGGCAATTACAAAAGCCAAATCATCGGAAAAACATCTACCTTAAGTGTATTTTCGTCGAAGAATTGTCCAAACTACGCTAATCGCTTTTGAAAAAATCAGGAAATATTTATCTCTCAACAATTTATCATTCATATATTTGATTTAATTGGAATCTTTGAAATTTTAGGTTTTTATCAAATATTTTCACATATTTATTTTTTAAGGCACTCCATTGCTCTATTTCAACGAAATGTTTACTTACTGTAACGGATTTTTTTATTATTTAAAACAAACAAAAATTTGATGAGAATGGGCATGTAAGAAGTTTATGAAATTCTCATATTTTCAACAGAAGTTTGACAATTTTGTTAGTGTATGTTTCAATGAATATTTTGTCATATCAACACCTTGTAATAATACAAACATATACATACAAGACCTAATCTGTATAAAGGGACAAAATAGTTGGAAAAATTTTTTCTATAAAAACGGATTAATGATTTGAATTGATGATATGATCGAAATATATTTTCTCACAAAAAATATGTTATATTATGTTAGTCAAATTTCGATCGAGGAAATAAAAAAATGATAATAATCAAATAATTATGTGTCTTTCCAGCTAAATGTTGAAAAATGTTAAATTTGAAAGTAAATAAACAAAATAAATGAACAAATGAAAAGTGAAAGGCAAATATCATGGACAAAGATTGAATATTGGCAATGAGTTTGTTCAATAAAAAAAAATTTTTATCTATTTGGTCCCTTCCCATAGATCGAGTCATAAAATTCACTCGTCACGCAAAAATTGAATATAAGCGTGTAATTTATGTTTTTTATTCCGACAGTTATTAAATTTTTGTATAAAATAACATATAGTTATTTATTTGAAAATACACTGCATGCATGATAGTGAAATTATGAATATGGTTTGCAACTTTTATTTGAAATATTACAATAATATTTCAGTATCGAATAATAAACATTACAAATACTTAATTTAACAATCTAATAATAAATATAGTGAATTAGAATTAAAAATAAAAATTCAGAGTATTACGTATAACCTATACATTGAAATAATAATAGCAGAATATACATTTGTGATAGCCATAAAAATTGTACATAACTGTTATGAAATTTATAAAATATTCACATTTTTATTCAATGTTGATCTCCACCAATGAAGAATAATGTATCTCTAACAAAGGGTCATAAAACTTTAAATTGTAATATAAAGTTTACAAATTTTCCTGCAATTCCGAGTTTTTTATTAGTACAATTTACTATAGTCAAACTTTCTATCAAAATTTTTTAATTTTTGCTAAAAGTACACTCAGAGAAGTGGTTTTGTTAGAACTATTAAAATTTATTTTCAATAAACAAACTCTAGTATGTTCGTATTGATGAAAAATGTTAGGAACATCAGATGAATCATCGTGATTCTGACATATTCCAACCTAATTTTCTATTCGCTTAAGTCAATCATTTTATAAAATTAAAATAAATTAATTTCAAGTAAATAAAATTTTTTTTTCATACGCACTTACTACAGTTTATTCTTACTCAAAAAATGTTATTTGTTTTCACGAAACTTTTTCCTTGAGCGGAGAGAAAGGTTGGTAGGGTGTGATATTCAACGCTCCCTTGGCTCTTACTATCCATCGAAGTTCTCTCGAAGTATTTGCGAATGGGCTCCGGGACCACCTACACCTGTCGGGGAGTAATACATTTCTTATCTCGCTCTTTCGATGAGATCGCAGGTGCAGATAATGCGCTGGACAGACCGCGGCGATTCATATCCTCTCACCCTGGAAGCAGGATGCGCTTTGAGTTCCCTGAAATTTAGTCGTGAGGAGGTGATATGGATATCTGGTGCCTAAGTTATTATCAGCTTGGATTATTTGACTTTTTCCTGAGGTTGCAGTTGAGTTTTCGTGTGACACGAAGAAACACAATCTTTTTGATTAATAATCTTTCTTATGAAAGAGTCTCTTATCAACTGTATGATTTGAAATTCAAAATTTATAGTAGATAGGATGACAGTTGAAAACAATTTCAATTCAATCAAAAGGGGAGGACAAAATTTTATTCGTACATTATATCGAGAATATTCTGTATCGCAGTCGCAAATTCGTGATGAGGCCCAGGCGATCAGAGTCCTGATATGATCCAATTCCACGCAGTCGTCAAAAGCTGAGATCCCCGTTGGGCCCGGCTAATGCATCGCTGCTGCCGTGGGGTCCTGGTAATGTTTAATTAATCTAATCAATCTAGCGAACATAAATGACCGCCGCCATGGATAGGGCCCCGCACGTAAAGCCCGGTGATGGACTAGCCTGCGCGCCGCCTCGACATTCCGAGAAATTAAAGATTGTCGATGATTTATAGAAATTCATATTTTAAATTATTGGTCGTCATTAGCGTCGGCGTATTAGTCAGTGCTCGAAAGGCCGACTGGGTTCTTTTGGTTCCTAAGCACCTCTTGTTCTACCTCGCAAATTGCACTTCCCCTTTCAGTCTCTTCTCCTTCTTAGATCTTTATATTGGCTTTGTTTTGAAAGAGCACAGGCTTCATCTAGACATGATACAAAAAAATAATAATAATAATACTTTTCGCATTTGAAGTTTAGAAATGCAGCTTAACCTACAAGTTGTGAAATATTTAATTTTATTTTATTCAATCAAAAAATGAAATTGTATGTCTTCAATTCAGTATCATTTTGTCGTTAAAATTAATAGTACTTCTCATGGAAAAATGGTGAGAAATTGTTTGTTAGTGAATGCTACTTTTACTATTAGTATATTACTCATCAAAAAGCAATAATCATCATTCTTAAAAATTGATAACAAATTTTAACAAATTTTTTTAACTATTTCAAAATTTTATCGATTATCGT
The DNA here is from genome assembly GCA_028476575.1 of Platygaster robiniae. Taxonomy (NCBI): domain Eukaryota; kingdom Metazoa; phylum Arthropoda; class Insecta; order Hymenoptera; family Platygastridae; genus Platygaster; species Platygaster robiniae. The sequence continues at coordinate 12,961,447 of CM052018.1, forward strand.
TCTGACTGCTATAAGTTAGGTATGTAGAGAAAAATTTTTATCTTTTAAAAAATCTTTCAACAATTTTTATTTTGTATGAACATTCAAATTAAGAGTGAAATTTGAAAAATGATTAGTATGTATTATATGAGCGTTGAATTTTCAAAACTGTTGACAAGAATATACAAATTTGCAAAAGATGATAACGTTGCCTCTATTTAACAGTCTGGAATAAATTTGTCAAAATCGATAAAAAAATGTCATATCTAATAATTTGGTCTATCAGAAACCAACCACTTATGATACATGTTTTATCGCGATTTATCTAGTTGTATTTTGCACAAATATTTCTAAATTAGAAATCTCAAAATGGTCTAGTGATCACGATTGTGTAAATTAAAATATTCTCTCCTATCAAAAAGTTTTTGAAAATAAAAAAAATTGGTTCATGAAATCTTCTAAATCGAAATCTTTTGGTTATTTTTTAAGATTTCCTTCAGATTCATATATTTCTTGATATTTTGTTAGCGTCAAATTTTTTTTTCATCGCTCAAACCAAGTATTTTTCCTTTACGAGCGTAACTCATTAATATTCAATGATGTAGAGTCATCGCCGTGCAATTCACTTCGTGATTAGCTAAACGATGCTAAATCAAATACAATAGAAAAACGTTCATACTTTGTAAATATTTTTTTTCAGACATTCGTGATAATGATTTTGCATCGTTTAGCAAATCGTACAGTAATTCGCCTAGCAATGGCTCCAAATCACTCAATATAAATGACTTGAATTTTATTGTATTGTATCACATTTTCGTAGTTCAAATGTCAGACTTTTTTCAAATAATTTTTTGAAATTTGTATCTTTTGTGATGTTTCAAAATTTAATAATTTTATTCGATATAATTTTCATTAAATGACGAAAAATTATCAGAAACGATTATAGGCTCCAAAGTTTCGATATGATGTTAGTAACAATTTTATTCATGAATTTGGTAGGAAAACTGCGAAGAATATGTATATATATATATAAAAAAAAAAAAAAAAAAAATACACAACACTTGAAATGAAATTTAAAAATTAAAACGTATAATGTCTAATATGATCCCAGTTGAATCACTAGAATTTTTTGGCTGTTCATTTACTTATACATGTTGTGTATCAGTTTTGATCTGTTTTAGTTATTATTCTTTTACTTCAAACGCCATTGTTATGTGAAAACATTTTTCTTAAATTTTACTAGGATTCCATAATATTCTGTAATTTAATTTTAATATAATAAGCAATAAACCTTCTTCTCTTCCAATTCTTTTGAATCGTGGAACAATTACTTATTAAAATTCCGAATCAGCCAATTTGAACAGTTGGAACAGAAATTTGCAAAAACAAAATATATCTTTTTCTTGCGAGAATTGCAGAAAGATGAAAAACAACTGAAAAACACATTCAATGAATTTTCGAACCGATTTACAAGATTTTTTAACATGATTTCAGTTGAATTACTGGAAATTTTTAGCAGTAGATTTTTATAGTTTTCCATTATTTCTGCAATATTTTTTTTGCTTTATACCTTATCACATTATCAAAGCTGTTCTTCTGTTTTTTTTTTCGTTATTTTGTATGATTTGTCATTCATTAGGAGAATCTATTAATTTTTCGATATTAAATGAATACAAACAAATTATTCGAAATGCTAACAAATTCGTATTTTCCAACAGTTATGAAAAAAATCGGTCTGACGATTCTCTTAGAAACACGAAAAAAAAGGAATAATAACATCGAGGTTTTTTTAGCTTTCAAATATAAAAAGTTCAAACTAGTTGCAATAAAGTTAGTGGAAATTTTTTTACATATTCTCTCGTGATTTTCTATTTTATCTTTTTTTTTTACTTTATGAACTTCATACGTTATCTTAACAATGAAAATGTCTTTAGAATTCTATGAACGTAATTGTCATTTTCGTCACCTTTCGAAATTTATTTTATTCATTTCTTTCATATTTCGATACCAAAGTTAGATGTATTTGTAAAAGTACACTAATAGCGTTTTAAATTTCCCAGCAAACTTGTTTCAGCCTTTTTAATTATTATGAAATGTGTTTGTTCCTCCAAAGACCTAAAAATAGTATATGAACGATCAAAAAATGTTGTCATTTTAAAAGCATTCTTGTTAATCGACTCAGATAAAACGAAAAAATGTTCACTCAACAAATAACATAATGTCATAGTTACCGATAAGAAGTAGCCTATATATGGTAATAGCACGTTTTGGCACGAGAAGCACAGTTACTTCTGAGAGTACGATTCATTCATTTCTAAAATAATTTCTCACTTTGATTGTTTTGAAGGAGCAAGAAAAATAGAGAATCCCGTGGTAGTCATCATTTTCTGCGTGTTTTTCATTGCTGTCACCGCTGCACAATTTTTTCGTGTGAGCCCAGGTTAGTGCTACTTCTCGTTTCAAATCACCAATACGTTAAAAGTGCTGGTTTACTGTAGAGATTCCCATTCAGAGAGTGGTCAATATATATGCAATAAAATTAATATGTGAAGTGTCAATGGCAAAAGATAAATCCCAGAATTAAAATAAGCATGAAATCGGCATTTTCAATACATTTTTTTTTCTTTTTTCAATAACTGGAGACCATCACAATTTCATTTTGTGTTATTTAGTGGAAAAAAAAGTGCAGATGAAAAAACCATGCTCGACAAATGAGACGTGCATAAATTTTTGTCCCCGCGGAGGTTACTGTCCAAGTAACGGGCACTGCATTTGCAAAACCATAGTCTGGGAATAAAAAATTTTGGAAGTTCGAAAAAAAAGTCCATCTTCGAAAAACATCTATGGCTGAAGCTGCAAAATAAATGAATATATATATATATATATATATATATATATATTGTTTAGACATTATACGACTCATGAAGCCGTCTTGTACATAACTGTTAAAATAAATCAAGATCTGAAGAAAAATTGAGTTTATTCTTTCAAATTTCTTGTTTCTATTCGATTGATTGAAATATGCAAAAATTGTGGTCTATTAAACACTTTTTTTACAATTCGTTGGCATTACATTTAAGAACTAGGAAGTTATTTTGTATTCCTGAGTCGAAAATTTGACCTTTACAATATATACATAGTATATCATTCGAAAAAAGTCATGATAGAAATAAAATCGCGTGTTATCACCAGAGTGACAAGAAATGATGTTTTCATTTTATCAACTCTTTTATGAACAACGATTGACGAAAGAGAGCTTTTTCAAAAGAGACAAAATCGTAATACGTAAAAATTCGAGAATTGAATATAAAATGTAGACCTTTTCAAGTCTTAACGATAAAATCCGTTAAAAAAATATCAATTATCGATGTTTTTGTTCACTCTGAAAATAACTGGTTTTTTAACTTAAACTTTTTTTACCTGACTCTATTAATTTAGTCACATACCAACCTGCTAAATTTTTGTCTAATTTGACTAAATTTATTTAGTATAATACATTCGGTACGATTGACCAAATTTTTTGGTCAGCTCGAATGTAGCATTGTCTTGTTTTGAATGCAGGATATCTTGCTTTAAAAAAGATCTTGACTTTTTTGAAAAATGTACTAAGCAAAAGTGACCGAATCATTTATTTACGCTGAAATAAAAAGTATGATCATTTCCACTCAAACTCATTGTAGTATTGATGAAAGCCGTTTACCTGCAAAAATTTTATTAAAAAATATCAATAAACGATAGTTTTGGTACACTTTGAGAAGAATTTGGTTTTTTTAACTACAATTTTTCTCGATTGACTAAATTAATCTAGTCACATTCCAATCTACTAAAATTTTATCTAATTTTGCTCAATTCATTAAGAATAATACATTTGGTACATTAACTGAATTTTTTGGTCAGTTCGAATGTAGCATTTTCTTTTGTTGAACGCAGGATATCTTGTTTTGGAAAAAGATCTTGAATTGCTTCAAACATTTGTAGAGCCAAAGTGACTAAATCATTTATTCACATCGAAATAAAAAATATAATCGTTTCCACTCAAACTCATTGAAGTAATGATAAAAGCCGTTTACTTGGAAAATTTTTTTCAAAAATAACAACAAACGATAGTTTCCGTATACCCTGAGAAAAATTTGGTTTTTTGAAGTGATTTTTTTTCACCTGGCTAAATATATTTAGTGTAATACATTTAGTACGATTGACTTATTTTTTCGGTTAGCTCGAATGTAGCATTTGCCTTTGTTGAATGCAGGAAATCTTGTTTTGGAAAAAGATCTTGACTTTTTTCAAAAATTTATTAGGCCAGAATGACCAAATTATTTATTTTTATTAGAATAAAAAGAATGATCGTTTTTACTCAAACTCACTGTTATGATAATAAAGGACGTTTACTTGCAATATCAATCTTGAAAAAAAAATCAATAAACGATAGTTTCCGTACACGCTGAGGAAAATTCAGTTTTTTTAACTAAAAATGTTTTCACCTGACTTAATTATTTGACTCATATACCAACCTAATACATTTTTTTATAGTTTCCCTAAATTTATTTAGTATAATACATTTGGTACGATTAACTGAATTTTTTAATCAGCTTAAATGTAGCATTCCCTTATTTTGAATACGGGATATCTTGTTTAAAAAAAAAGATCTTTACTTGTTTCTAAAATTTTTAAGCTTAAGTGACCTAATCATTCAGTAACATCAAAATAAAAAGTAAGATCGTTTCCATTCGAACTCATTGTAGTATTGACAAAAGGCTTGTATTGATACTTGCGAAAATCTTAAAAAAATATATGAATAAACGATTGTTTTCGCACACTTTGAGAAAAATTTGTTTTTCTCAACAAAAATTTTTTTCACCTGATGAAATGAATTCCGTCCCATGCTAACTTACTTAAACTTCACTAATTTGAGTAAATGTATTTAGTATTATACATTTGGTACGATTGACTGAATTTTTTAGTCAGCTTAAATGTAGCATATTCTTGTTTTGAATACAGAATATCTTTTTTTGAAAAAATATCTTGACTTGTTTCAAAAATATATTAGGCCAAAATAACCAAATCATTTATTTTTATCGAAATAAAAAGATCGATCGTTTCCACTCAAACCCATTGAAGTATTGATGAAAGTTGTTGTTTGTGTTAGCCATTCAATTTATCTATTGTTTTTTGAATTTTTTTTACTTTTAATGTAATTTTTGTTTATTTTTACAATAAATATTAAATAATTTTTTCGGAATCCCAGGATGGAGTTGAATTTCTTTTACCTCAGCCTCTGCTACTTGCCTGTATACATATAATTGATTCTAATTATTAACACATGTAAAAAGCTGATGGAATTTTTTCATGTCTTCAGTTTTCAAATTCTGGCACGTTATCAATATCCATGAATCTCGCCAAATCAATGCGGGATACAATACAGTATCTAGTAACAAAAAATTCGCCTCGACTGTAATTCTCACTCTGTTTCGAGATGGAAGGCCCCGCGCGGAATCCGTCTTTGTGCCGGGCGCGTATACGAACGGAATATATTATCGTTTTGTTCCTCGCTCGAGCATATAGCCAGCGCCGGAGCTGGTTGTCATTGGCTCATTTGTTAAACGCCATCCAAAGCATGCGAGGCCTTGATTTAGTGCCCACCACCTTAAACCTCGCGATCTCTTGGTGCTCTTTTTGGCCTCCGAGGAGGCGACTCGCTCTCGATTCGCGCCGAACGAAAGGAGTCCTTTTCAACCCTCGCGTCCTTTGACTCTTCGCGGGAAGACACTTCGTCACTTTGGAAAGATCGACGTGGACTTTCCTGTCGCTCGTGTCGTGAGCTCTGCGAGATCGCGAATGACGTGTTTTTATACTTGATGTACGACCCGGGGCCTTTTGTATCGCTTAATGTTCGATCCTTGGGTCGCGCTTTCATTGGGATTCCGATGCTGCCGAACGTCATTTATCAAGCGACTGCTCTCATCGCGGGCTTTCAGATAGGCACACTTGAAAAATGTGAAATAATTGGGAAGTCTGTGGGTTTTTGTATAGATGTGGGAGCGATTTTCGAGGGTTTGAACAGGCTGTCACATTAGGAAACGCTTTTTTTCAGGATCAGGGATTAGTGATGTGAAATTCTGAGAGAGAGTATTGTGGCTAACGGTACATGAAATCATCTGGTTACTGTGGATTATGTTCATTTTGTAATCGGGCGATTGGTAGATGAAAAATTCTGAGTCTTGAATGATCTTGAGGGCGATTATTGTGCGATCCGGTTTCGTGTTACCGCGGGGAATTCACGTCGAGCACAACAATCTGGAGCGCTATTTTTGAAGCTTGGCGACGAGCCTATGCACATGATAATTAGGGTGCGTGTATTTGCGCGTGCACGTGCACGGGGACGCGTGGAGGCTCGCGAGTCTGGGTGAGCCGGTCTCGGTCTCAAGTCGTTACATTCTTATAAGTGGGTGGCGGTTTGTACAAACTTCGCTATCGTCTGGTACAGCTACCGGGACAGTCACTTCGTTCCGGTGCAAACGCTCGAGTCTCGTGGCTGAATACATTAGTTGACTCATACTCGAGTGCCGTCGTTTGCGATTGATATATACTGACGTTCGAAATACATTTTTTTTCAACCCCTTCAACTTCGAAACTCTGAAATCTGGCCTAAAAATGAGATAACGTATTATGAGGGATTAGAATTCTAGTGATTTTTATGGAGATTTCTGGAGAAAAACTTTTAGAGCGGTAATTGGAACCGAAACTGGATTATATACGACTTGGGGTTATGGTTTCCACTTTGTCTTGAAAAAAGGACAACGGAAAAATTCATTTTTCTTTTAACATTGGTATCAAAAATTGGCATTTGCAGCTCTATATATTGTATATGAATTAAAATTATTTCTTGATCGTTTGGACCCAGGTACACGTATATGGAAAAAGCTGTCAGGAATTCCTCATTTTTTAGATGTATTAGATAACATCTATATTTCTACCTTTTAAAGGCGCTCATTAGGGATTACTGAAACATTGTTTACTATCCATAATTTACCAGAAATGGAATAATATTTGAAAGAATATTTTTTCTTATTTACTCACGATAGAAGAATCATTTAATAAAAAATTTTGCTAGGTAATAATCGCGGCATGTGCAGTTAATATAAAAGCTTCATAGATCAAAACAACTAGTCTTATGTACATTAAAAAACGCTCGTCACATTATGAAGATATAATGAATTTTTATTATAAATTGCGGAAAAAATATTAAGATCAATATCATGACGAAACGACTCAAACTATTATATTACAGAAGACAATCCTGTTATTCAAGATGAACAAACTGAGAATCTAAATGAAATAAATTTTTCAATTTGTTCAGAAATCTTAAATTACCCCAAAAATTATTGAAATCATCGGCATATAAATTGCTTATCTCTTCTTGTTCAATATGTGTTGTTGGTATTTTTAATTAAATACACACGAGATATATTTGTTATACAATAATTATTTTCCTAATCAAATTTATTTAATTTTTCGTGCACAAATTTACCTCCTTTATGATTTTACTAAATTTAAACCAAGTTTTCTAAAAGCCTCAATGCAATGTCATTCTAACGTCGTTTTGATTTTTGTTTCAAACTTTCTTTTACACTCTTAGAAATTTCTATATTGAATTAAAGAGACTGTCTTTGAAGCAGATTACCCATACTGTCTATTATATGTTCGGTTTATGTTATAGATGCTTTTATTTAAAAAATCGACACTGTATTTGACAATAATAAATCTTTTATGAGATCGAAGTGTTTTTATTATACAAAGCCTAAATTGAAATAATTTGACCATAAAATGACTTCTCGTTGGACTGTACATTCAATCTTCTTAAGTTGAAGAAGATTTCGAAACAATAAATTTTTTTTAGTGTAAATTTTTCTAAATTCATCAACAGCGATTTCATTGGAAGAAAAAATGTATGTTTCGCATAACAATAACTGTCCAACAAAAATTATATAGTACATGTATTTGATAATAAACAAAATATATTTTTAAATATACCAATATGTAGTCCCTTGAACCTAAATAAATAATACTAAAAGATTTATGAATTTAGGTTATTAATAATAATAATAATTGATACATTGAATATGAAAACAATAACTTTTATATAAATTTCTTTGTAATCCTGTTGATATACGTGCCAATAAAATATTAAACATGATTTTAAGAAAAAGTTGATGACTATAAAAGATATTTCGATTTTCAATTTTTGTTTATAGTGTAGTTTGACCTACATGATTCAATTTAAAATAACGCAATTTGTCTTACAGACAATCCCTTGTTGAGTTTGAAGATTCAATGTATCTCTTTCTCTCTTCAAAATAGACTTTTTCAAACTTTGACTAATATTGCTTACTATTTCAGAAACACCATGATCCGATATAATATTTCAATTACTGTCAAATACATCAAATTTTGACATGAATTTTATTTTTTAACACAAAACTTCACAATAACAACTAAAAATTAAACCTGCTTCATATATATTTTCAGTAAAATAATTTCGAAGATCTATTTTCCTTCAGAGTTTCTCTGATAACATGAACATTACTCTTATCAAACTTTTCTTCAGCCTATTTCATTTTCTCACATAATTTACAATAAAATCAAAAAAAGCAACGTTTTTTTGATGGTACGTGTTTTCAGTAAAAAATCTGAGATTTTTCAATAATTGGCCATATGTACCAATAAAGTACAATCTTGTTATTGTGTTTGATAATTTTAAGCTCGAAAATTTTGAAATTCATACTCTTAGAAATTCAGGTTAAAATACGTTCCATTTTAACAAATATATGTCACAATTTCAGTTATTCTTGAAATGACTTTTCTTAATTTTGTATTTCTAAATATGCGAAAATTTGTGACATGGGTGAATCCATATGAGTTTCTTATGTCTGCTTATATTCATTAAAACTTAATTACGCCGATTCTTTGAAATTAGATACAATAAAATAAATATTTATCTTCTTTCATTTCGGTAAACATATTTCAATTTTGACAGACTCTTCTACTGTAAACATTGAAAACAAGTTCTTTAGGAACGATTGTAGATAAATTGGAAAAATATTTCATGAGGAACACAAATATGTCTTTTACAGTTTCTTATTCTGAATAAATAATGAAGGTATTATAAAATATTTACAATTGAGATCTTGTTTACATTATATAGGTCATAAATATCATGAAAAAAAAAAATTTATCTTATACGATATGACGGTATATCGTCATTTCTGTATTATCTTAGTGGAACTGTTGACTGTCATCCCCAAATAAGTCTTCTTGTTTGTCCTTACATTCTTAGGCAGTAAATAAATTTTTGCCTCTCAAACACTAAAAAAGAGCGTTTCAAAACACGTTTCGACATAAACAAATGAAGTATTTCAGGCCAACCCGCAGGCAAACATACGAATGCCAATCGGCGATGTGAAAGGCAGGCTCTTTTAGCTCTTCGGAAACCCGGCAGGCCAAAAAAGACCCCCCCTTTCCCCTACCGACTGTCATTTTCTCCAGCCACCATGTCGACCTTCAGTACTTCATTAGCCATGTCGAAACAGTTTTGACCCGCTCATTTTTACTGTTTTCGATGCAAAAAGTATCGTGTGTACCTCGGAGCAATATACTATTGTTTCATGTTGTTCAATCATCGGTAGATATTTATTGCAAATGAAAAATTGGTTTGTAACAACAAGTGATGAGTGGCCAATCAAGTTTAAAAAGTAGAGCATAAATTTCTGAACAATAAGCAACTTCTAACCCTTATACGTACACGTCAACCTGGCTCTAAATGGTACAGGAATAATTGTTATTTGTATAAAATTTCCCATGTCTGCAGAATCTATCGATCATCCCTCTCAGGCATACATCCTTCATTTCCCTCGCTCTGTCAATCACCGGCACATCCCATCCAACATCCTTCCCGAGCACTTGGCTCGGCGCCGCGGGAAAATCCTGCTTCTCCGATCTCGAGCATTTACACGCGTCGTTAATAATATATAAATCGTCCCGAGACAAGCCAGAACTCGGAAAATTGCTGGAACCTGGGATTATAATTACACAGAACTACAACCGATCTCGTTAAAACCTGAACACAGCCTTCAACGTCCCGAGCCCTCGGCCGGCTCTTTCGAATTCTACTTTTATCTTTCTCGCGGCGTATTATGGATCACGTTCCCCGTCAAATCGGCGAATTAATGCGCGCAATATGTTGACCGCGAGCGCGTTCCCCGGTTAACGTCTCGTTCTTCGGGTTCCCAGAGCGCAATTGGACAAGATCCCCGATCCTCTGACATTTGTCCCTTTTTTCACGCCGATTACATTCGCCCTTGATCACTCGCGCCGATCATCCATTTGTCGGATTTCAGCTCTCGATTATAAATCGCACTATTAATCCGGACATCCAAATCGGTAGCTCAATTTGTAATCGTTAAAATACAACCAGGCAATCCGGGTTTAGCTTGTTTTTGAGTTGTTTGGTAGGCTGAAAATGTATTGTGTATGACAATGACAGACATAAAGGAAATTTTCCACAATACTCTGAGTTAGGAAAGAGACCTTCTGACATTGAATTTTCTTATCAAAGTTTGTTTTTAATAGAAAGAATCGATGAACTGTCCCCAACAGCTTTGCTCATCAATGAATATCACTTTATATGGATACTTCCTCGGTCTCTGATTTCATGTCATTCGAGAAGGGCACTTTGTATTATCTTGGAGAAAGTCATGAAGGTGGTTACGGTAGAAGGGGAGGTATTGTGAATGATCAAACTTTATATACGGTCTTCTCAAAGACAAAAAAATATGTATGTTTCCCAGAAAATTGGTTTGCATACATACATACAAGATATTATTGACATATTATTCATCGATTGTAGATGAATTTTTACTCATATTTAAATAGAAGGTGACAATTGTCATTCTTTTCAAAATCCTGCAGGAAATTCATGTAATCCAAACAAGTCTTGTCAAAATTATGCGAACCTAGAGGTTACAGAAAAATAATATAGGGAATTCCTTTTTTTCGATTCTTGCTCAATTCGAAAGTCTTTAATGAGATGGAGAATGAGATTTTTATGTTTTGAAACTTTGAATTCATAATCTATGAATTGCAAAATTATAAATAACGTGAATCCACATTATGTAACTGAGAATCTGGAAATTCAAATTCGTTTATGAAAATTATGGAATCAGTTATTTTCAGATATAGAATACAGGAGTAAAAAATCACATTTATTTTGTTACTGGTTCTGAGATTCAAAAAAGTAAAACTTATAACTTCAATAAATGAATATGATTATTCATATTTATAAGTTTTTTTTCTAGTAAGTAAGTTTTGAAGACTTATATAATCTTGAATTTAGATTTTGAAATTCTAAAACAATTAATTAAAGAATGTAGAATCCCGAAATCATGTGAAAATTTATTTAATCGTGAGAAGTTAAAACGTACAAAATACAGAATTTTCAGGAATTTCAAAACTCTAGAATGGGTGATTATTTTTGTTACGAAAAATTCAAAATTTCGAACACTTCACCAAAGATCGACGTAATAGTGAATTTTTAGACAAAGAGTGTAAGTACTCTGAATTCTAAATTATAAACTTTAACGACTCGGATGGCTACTGTATCTCTGTATTTGAAGACAATCTTGAAATATTCAAACTGTACTTCTAGTATCGATAATAACTAGACACAGGTATTGTTAATTATACAAAATAGACTTCTAGTGAGATATAGAATAATAATGAATTAAATATCGTTATAAAAGAATTTTTTGGTTCAATTTTTACTATAGAAAACATTTCATTTGTAGAATAAAGTAACGAAGAGTTGTAAATAATTGGAAAGATATTTTCAGAAACAAAAGTTCTAGATTATTATTGATGGTTCAAATTCTGATTGTCATTCCGTGAAATTCTGGAATCTATGTGTTTTCAATCCTATAATAGAATATTACAGTTGCTTTCATTATAATTACACACTTTGAACAACTTACTTATAACACAAGAAAAACATCGATACGATTGTCAATTTTATAATTTAAAATTTCTGAACGCTTGATTTTATAGTGTTAAATTTGAAAATAGCAATGAACACAGTATAAAATTTTGAATTTCCAAAGGAATGTAATATCTGAGCCAAAATTCTTTGCCAATCTAATATTAATTACAGAAAACTAGATTCACACATTTTAGAGTGTAACTTTCTTCAAGTTAAATAATAATAATTCAAAAACTCTAATTCTTTTAATATTAACCTTTGATAACTTTCAAATCTTACCATTAGATTTTAGAAAGACCGAATCGCAAGTTTTCAAATAGAGAAATTGAAAATAATAAATTTACAGTACAGATTTCAATGATTTCGATTGTCACAATAAAGGATTTGATATTCTCTTAAGAACTTTACGGATTCTCGAAAAATAGCGCCACGAGAATATGTGAACTAATAATCTTCTAATATAGTATTGTAGTAACTTCAAGAACGAAATCTACGAAACCTTGAGACTCGAGAATTTTCAATTCTGCAATTTATAATCATTTAAAATTTTGGATTCAAAAATATATTTTCAAAGTATAAAATTGAATAATAAGCAATAACACAGTATAGAAATTAAGATTCTTTGGAAGCTGAAACATTTCCTAAAATTATTATTTCAAGAAAGAAAAGGTTTGAAATCCTTCGATGTAATATTCAAGTCCGTTTTAGACAAATTATTTTCGTATTCTTGAATTTCAAAAAACGAATTTTTGAGCTAACAAACTCACAAACGTAAGAATTGAAGTAGTTAGAATGTGATGATCAAAAATTCTGCAATGAAGAATTCCGAACTCCTTAATCTCAAAGTACAGAATTCAGAAATGTTGAATTCCTGCAATCAAATGTCTGGATTTATGACTTCAATAACTATCAATCCTATAATATTAATGATCCCATTCTTGCTTCAATTGAAAACTTGTACCACCCTTGAATACTCGATCGGAGGAAAACGATGAAGATGAAAGGATGGACGATGAAACGCTCTCTGATCACCCGGACGAGAAGGCTTATACTTTTGCGGTGTTATTACCGGTAGTGGCGTTGCGGCTGATACAAATTCAAATATCCAGTTTCGCATCCGATGCCTTCTTACGCGGGCACCTCAATGGTAATACGAAGTCGCATCTCAAGTGCACCAGACAGAGAACATACTGCCGCGATATCTTGTTTCTTTAATAAACGGAAACGGAACGTAATCGTATTATTTGTTCCTACCTTTCAGGACGTTTCTGCCTTCTAATGCCCCCACCCACATTATTTTATACTCCCTTCCTTCCCTTACCATCCCCTTTACTGCCGAAAAAGAATCGCAACAAGACGAAACGAGCGAAATGGAAGGAATATTTAAGAAGGTATTAAGCTTCCGTCTCTGCTTGGGTGGTGGTGTTGGAAAAGGATGGAGTCCACGAGGAGAAAAATAAAGATGAAAATACTTTGAGAAGCATTAACGTGGTACCTTATCCCGGAAAGCCCGATGAGTTTTGAAGTATTTGGGATAGTTTTGAGTGTAGGATAGTTTTTGTGAATGGATATCGAAGATGAAGCAAGAATGCAGAGTGAATTTGTGTGTTTTTCGATTTCTGAACAATATCGCTGTCATTTTAAAAATTGTGTAGAAGTGAATGAAAAGAGATTCAAAATGATTCAATGTTCTGTTCCATCGTTCTGTTTTTGTCTAAAGTGATAAATGTTTTAAACTTTCTTTTGTCTAAATGAAACCATCAAAAAATAATGTGACGTTCGAAAATGCAAGCCTTGATTTTATCTTCGAGCATAGAATAACCCAGCTTTTCGTATGTTTTCTATTGCTGTATATTTTACAATATAGGTAATTGATTTTTTAAATCTTAATATTGACTTAGATTTATATTCTTCTGATGTAAACAAAATTCATAAATATCCACAAACTTCAACATCAAAAAAAATATCTACATTAACTATATACAATATGAGCTTATGCAACTATATGCAACCACGGTGAAATGCGAATAATACAAAACTTACTGTCTTGGTTCAAATTCGTAACATTTTTACTAACTCAATTAGCAGATTAGAGACAGTCAGAGACCTACTAAAAAATTAGTATAATTTCACCAGTTGACAAAAAAGAAGTTGAATTCTACTAAATTATCTAATATATGTACCAAGTTGTGAGAAAATTCCATGTAAAAAACATTGCTAAAAGCTTTATGTTTTAAGGAATAAATAATTTAACAATTGTCTAGGACTGTCTATTATTATTACTATAAAACAATAATTAATGAGTAGTATTTGAATCCTATTTAGACAACCAAAAATTGCAATGGTAAATATTCATTCTTATAAACAGTGACTATTTACTAAAGTATGAGTAAAAGTCGACTTTTTGATTAGTTCAACTATACTTACCTTTAGTCATAATGCACGAATAAGACTAGTCAAAACCTACCTACTGTAGTAGTGGATTTATACTGAAGTTTAAAGACAGTTGTTCACTTTTTTCTTCAGTAAAATATTACTAATTTCGTCAGTGAGCCATATCACTAATTCAATTAATAGATTTTTACTTAAACTATAGTTGCATCCTTTTCACTTTTTCTATTAGTGAAATCCCACTAATAATTAGTAGTTTTTTACCAATTTAAACTGAGAGAGTTTACTCACTACAATACTGATGGAATACAATACTAACAATAATGCTAATACTAATACAGTGAAATACTAATGCAATACAATACAATACTATCAACTATCAACAATGTCAACTATATTCAATAACTACAAACATCAACTGTAACAACATTATATACAAACATCAACTGTAGCCATACCAGAAACTAAACTTAAAAAAATAGTTTGTCAGTTCAAGAATATTAGACAAAAGTAAAAATTCGTATAACATATGTTATAACATATGTCATTTATCATAGAAAATAATAAGAATAAAGCAGAGAAAAAAAAGGTTAGAGAATCTCAAAAAGTAGCATAAAAACAGGAAGTTGTAACAAAAGGAAAGTAAATTATTTGACAATCATTAAAATGTAATTGTAGGTTGTAGTTAAAAAATTATGTTACAAACCTCTTTTTCCTGTTTCCACAAAATTCTTTTACCAAGTTCAATTACATGTTGTAAAGAACATATATGACTGTTGAAAGTAGAAATAAATAAAAGAATGTTTTGTAATGTGGCAGTGAGCACGTAGAAATACAAAGCAATCATGATCTAAAAATTAGTTCAAAAATCATACTCATAATAACTGCATAAAAATTATACATAAATTGAATAACATATTACTAAAACTAGTTGTCAATATTTTGAAGTAAATAAAAACATAGGTGAATGTATAATTTTCGTTCAAAAAATTAAATTACGTAAATCATTCGTAATATGATCTCAATTTTGTTATTAATGATTGAAATGTCAATATTGACAATATAAACATCAATGTAACATACATAAATTTTACTTTTTTTATTTTCTTTGTTCTTATAATACTATGAAAATATAACTAGCAAAAATAAATTAAAGAGTATTTTATATTCAAGTGAAATGAAATTGGCTTCGATCTCCCAGTCAAATTGTTTATTTGAATTAAGTATCGACGTTTCGATCCCCATGTGTGGGATCCTGTTCAAGACTGTATACAAATAATAGTACAAACAATGGTCAAATTCAATTAAAGAATCAGAATGCTTAAAATCACAATTTCTCATACCTAATGAACAAGTTGAACAACGAACAATTTACTCCTCCTCGATGTCGTCAAAATCTCATAAAAATTTTTTTTTGTATCTCATGATCGTGAAATACATCATCGACGAGATAACAATGTCAAATGAAAACTTTTTATTTGTCATAACAATAAAATTATATCATCGACGAGTAACAGTATCAACGTAAAACTTCATACCGATTTATCCTTGATCGTGTTCACGACACTTCTGATGTGCGAGCGTTTGGGTCTATTTTATATTTACCTTAATTCTTTGAACAGGTGATATTACTGTCATCTCTGTACAACGTAAAGAGGAATGAGCATACTTGTGTCGTTCATATGAAGTACACTATATACCTGAAATCACTGAAAACCCTCTCATATTATATTTACAAAAAAGTTTGCTTAACAGATTTACAGTGAAGTTGTATTTTGTACTTGTCATACTGTTGGACAAATTAAAATTGAATGTCAAATATTTTATACCGGTAAGCTCTTGTTCCTAAATGAAACCTCTAGATACCAAGTATTAACTTATCTACAGAAATCTACCTTATATTTACGAAATACAGTCTAAATAACAAAAAATATTTATCATTAAAAAAAAAATATATATATATATATATATATATATATATTGTTTGGATAATGGAGAAGCAGAGTTTTTTTTTACAAAAAGTGACTGCTTGAAACGAGTAAGAAGACAACTTCCATTTCACACTGGTGTCCTTATTTTTCTGGATTCGCTACCAAATCTTTAAATCAAGAGCAATGAAATTTTACTAAAAATCATCCTTTCAATCGTTCTTCTCTATATGATCCAAAATCTCTCTACGATCCATCCCAACCAAAACCCAAAATAACCAACCCCATTCAACACAATAATTAATCAACCATGCGTGCCTAATTACCTAAAGACACCTCTGAACATTCCACTAGTTACCTTTGTTTCCTCGCGAAGGAAACAAATGGATCCAATAATTCACATGGTACGAGTCAAAAATTCAATCCACGGAACGTGGCGCGGGGTGTAAAAAAACAATGGCTTACAAATCTTACTTGTAATTGCTTGCTCTAACAAATCTCATTTTGCAGGTCGTCACGATCGCGACTCTCTCTCTGCGAAAAAATCACCGCCACTCTGTTCATCGATTCGTTTTGGTCTCCATGACGACTCGATGGATCTCTCTTATGGACCGTCGTTACAGGGAGTGTTAAACTAACCAAGGTCGACTCGTGAGAGAGGCCATTTGTAAGAAATCGCCGTGTGTGAGTCTCGCTGCAAGTGTATACGAGAAGCTCAGGCGTTGCAAGGGCGTCAAAAGCACCGACTCCATTCATTCGTATCCGGTATTCATTGATAGGGACTCGCGACACGCAAATTGCGTTACGCTTTAATACCGGAGCGCTTTTTTAGAAAAACCTCGAGGTGCCCGCGACGTCAAAGACTTTTGTTTCGGGATCCCTGGTTATTTTCATCGTTGTTTCCTTGGATGCGTAATTAGTTCCGAGTGGGACTTGGCGTGGAACGTGCTGCGAACGAGTGATTTCATTTTGCATCGACGTTTGTGGCTGAAATTTTTTACATGGGGAAACAGGGGCAAAATGGTGACTTTTAAATTGAAATTTATTGTTTTATATGATGCACATATATTGATGATACGACTAATTATGGTGCTTGAATCTGTTTTGATTCCTTACATAGTCGGTAACAATTATGAAAATGATTTTTTTAGTCTTTCATTACATAAAGCGTACAGTGAAGTATAAGACAGTTAATAGAGTAAACTTTCCTGTTCTTAATATTGTGGCTGGCTAAAATTTTCTGTAATGCAAAATTTAAGATAAAAATACAAAATCTCTAAAAAACCTTATTACGTTTTGTACTTTCAGTCACGATTTTTTACAAATGGTTGTCAGAATAGCAAAAACAGTTTTAAACAACACGCTTTTGAAAGTTTTATAAGAAATATACAATTTTCACTGTATAAAATCAGAGAGATTCAATAGTTTCAACTAGGAAATTAAAAAGGTTATATTATGAATTTCGATACAATCGAGCTCTCAAATAATCAATGATGATATCTTAAACGTAAAGAGAAGAAGTGAAAATTGATCTCGTATTTTTATTGTTCAAAATGGAGTAAATGGAAAAATAGCACCTTAGTATAAGTAATTGTACATTTATCAAATACCTTCAAGTTTCATTTATTACTAGCAATTTTTTGAAGAAGGAATTTTGCAGTAGTTCATTGCAAAAAAAAGGAAAGAATTTTGATATAGGACTAACTACACTGTAAAAAAAATACGAAAATTTTCTAAACCATGATACTGAAAATTTACTATTCTTTCATTTTGTACATACTTGAATAGGAAACTTTTATTAAAATATAGAATATTAGTTGAAATAAACTGAGAAATTAAAACTGCATATAGTAAAATTATAGTAAAATTATAGTAAAATTATGGTGAAATTTCACCACAAGGTCATAGTTAATGACTTCCAGTACGGGTACAGTAAAATTACCTTATATTTTTTAAAAAATGTATCTAGATTTTTTTTAGTTTGAAAGATTGAATACTGTTGATTTGAATACAGATTACGATTTGATGGAAATTTTAAAAAAGCAGAATTTAAATGTTTACGTATAGAAAGATGTCTATTTGTGATGAAATAGCAAAACATGAATTTTTAAAGTTTAGAAATCGCATTTTTATAGGCAGAATTAAGTTACAAACTAAATAGTTATACGTCGATTTTCATTCTGTTTATATTATGATAGAAGAATTGTGCAATATTATTATATTTTATTAAAAATTTCTTGTAAAGACAAAATTATAACATGTAATTAAATGTAAAAAGAATTGAATAATTTTAATTTTTCTAATTTGATGATTTGATAAGAATGCAGTTACTAGGAAAAATTCGAATACTTTATTTGGGTGTGTGTAAAGTATTAGGAGAATTGTGAAATAACGAAATACTCTTTTAAAATACAAAAATTTTCGCCAAAAAATGTCAAAATTCAACATGGTCTGACAAAATTAGAAAACAATATAAAATAAAAAAAAATCTTGATGTCGTTAGAATTTGAGACGCGAAATTGAAAAATCGTAAAAAGTTTTGCGGAAATTCTACGATTTTACACTTTGAAATACCTAAAGAAGTTCTGTAAAATAACTGAAAAGGTCATATTTTTTCAAAAACCCCTCTCAAGCTGCCACGCTGATCAGTATCTGCGACATTCAAGAGAAAAAATTTCTATTTTTTATTACAATAATGCGAATTGAATACGTTGTTTTCTGATTATTTGGTGAAGAAATTGCAAAAAATGTTGAAAAATGATGATTTTTAAAAAGGCTTCAGTGTGTAGTAAAATTATTTCAGTGAAGAGAGCGAATGGATGATTTATTCCTAGTATAAAGATTTAACTTCATTAGTATAAATTATCTTTTCTTTAGGAAAATTATTCACCTAAATAGATTGCAGTTTTAATTGTCATAAAAAAAAGAATTGTTGAGTAAGTCTTTGATGCAAGCTAATCTAGCAAAACTGCAAGACACTCGTATATTAAATTTAGTGTAGAGTCTCTTTTTGCTTCCATGTACTCTCCATAACCCAAAATTTTTGTTCCACTGTTATGAATGTGAATTTCATGATCCTTTAAACACAAGACATCATCTTCATTTCAGACTTAATTTGACTCCAAGTGGGACAAACAATTACGTTAAAAAATTCAAATACTTTCATAAACTACTGCAAATGACAAAAAAATTTGCACAATTTGTGATAATTCACTTTTGCTGTATGAGAATCGACAAGTATAAATAGAAATTTCCAAACAATTAGAAAAAAACCCGTTGACCACTACCAACCCGAACTCACTTTATAAAAAACGTATCGATTCCTCGCGCCTTCGTGTAACATCATGAGAATCTTAATCCGCCTACCGGATATACAAGACAAATGGCACCTTCGTTTCGCGAACGCCCGCAAATTCATCAAGCACGCGAGATAACGCAAGAATTCCCAAAAATCTATTTTCGTAAGATCTCCTTTGTCGATAATGACTACAGCTGATAAATTACCCGGGTATCGCACAATATCGGGTCTTTTGCTTATTCAAATAAAGCCGCGGGGTTATTAATAATATTTATTTATTAGGATTAGAACGTCGGATTCCGTTCCTGGCGCGGGAGAATCCCGTGGATTTCGAACTCGTAGATCAACATTCTTGGCTTCTGGTGTTCGTGGCTCATCCATTTATACTACCGACGGGCCCCCCTTTCCTCTTGTGATTAATCCTAACATTTGCCCCCCTAAAATGTGCACGTACACATGTGAAAGTGAAAAAGACGAATAGTAAACTCTTCACGCAAGTCTTTCGAGATGAATGGGTCAATGAATATGAATTCGATGGTCCCCGAGAGCGGCTGCGTTTCGCCTAATGTGTCTCGAATCAATTACCCCGATTAAAAGCTAAATGAGTTAGAAGTGAATGATGGCACCTTTGAAGGTTGTAATGCCCCGGCCGACTTATTTCCCTTTTAGAAGCATCGACACTAATTACTAGCCCGTGAGAAAGTCCCTATAATTTTCGTCTTCGAATTTACATCGCTTTTGTAGCGAGTGGGAGGTGAAGAAATCATCTGGGAATCGTGAAGACGAATAGAAAGGTGGTAAATATTGTTGCTTGTTTTGGGTGTGCATGTAGAGGGTGACTGATGTTTTTTTGTATTATGGGAGTGGTTTGGGAAACGTTTTCATAAATTTCTTTTTCGAATTGGTAGAGAGGTTTTTGTTTTTTAAGTTACACTAATGATTCTCGTTTTTTATGATGGATGGTATTTTTTTTTCTTAACATAAAACAAGTATCGAATGAGTTATTGCTAAAAAATTTCAAGTTGTGTTGAACATGTGTTTTAATGGTTTCATTTCATTGATTTGAATATAGTAAAATGGACAGATATCAAACTTTATTGCTTATTTTATAGGTGCGGAAAAATATGGACTTATTTGCTAGGTTTCGCGAGACGTAAGGCTCATTAATGTGAGTTTTTTCAAAAATTTTTTTTTACCTCTAAACCTTCTATATCAGATTTTGAAAGAGTAAAAGAGGATGAATTTGAGTTCAAAAGTTTTGTAACAGTAGCTTGAAAGGTTTGAATTAATGGTAATTATTTATTAATAATAATATTTATTATCTAATAATTAGAATACTAATGACAAATCAACAGAAACAAAAAACTTCAGTTATTAAGGAAGAGCTTAATTTTAACATAGGCCTTAGACTGACAATCGTCTTATTTTTTAATCTAGAAAAGTCCGAGATATTAATAAAGGTGTTTGGCAGGAAATTGATCATTATATTTTTGTAAGAATATATTTATGGTAAAGTAAAACTTTTTTTAAGCTTAAGTTTTGAAACAAGAAATATATAATCTTTTATAACGAAAGCTGTTCTTGGATTAAAAATATAAAATAAGTCAGAAATAAAATTCCTGACAATTTTTCGTTGCTATCTGTGTGACTGAAAATATAACGTGAAAAATTACAAGAACAGTAGAATGAAAGGAATATTCAGAATCTATTTTTGATTGTTTGAAGCATCTCAATTTCCATTATTTGAGTATGTAATTTTTATACTGAATATCTGGTCAACATCGAACGTTTTTCTACATATAAAATTAGAATACATCTCTCTAGTTTAAAATTTTTTTTTCATGTTTATTTGTCAGTATCAAGTAGATTCTACAATATCAAAAACAAGAAACAATATGAATAAATAATATCAGCAGTGTGTAAACCTTTTCTAACAATTTTCTACAATAATTACTCATGTCAATTTCATTTATTGTATATATACTCATTCAGTTAATAACTTCTGTAAAACTATTTCAGAATGAAAACGAATAAAAATATAATAAGTAAATAACGAAGTATAAAAGCTAAAACCCGTTAGTAAAACTAATTACAAAGTATGATATTTTCGTAAATTGTTTCCAAAATTTCATGAAAAGCAAAAAATTTGAGGCGATATAAAGTTCTCAAAGTTATCTGAATTTTAAAGTTTGAACATTTTTACAAGCGATAATGATTTCGATAAATTTTATCTAGTTTGTTTGAATATTTCAAGGCATACCTAAAAAATACTATACATTTCTACTAAGAATTATTTCTTGACTAAGAATTATTGATTATTCATTTTTCGTGACTTCACAATAATCCCCTAAAATATTATTTAGTTCAAAAGATACTTTTCAAAAGCTTTAGAAACATAAAAAAAAAAAAAAAAAAAACTGAAACCAAACGATTCCCACAATCGTATACATGTGCCTTAAAATGAAGAAAATTTAATTAAAATTATGACATCCAAATTTGAACATTTTTCAAAATACTCTGATGCTTCTTTAAAAAATCATGGTAAAATGATAAAACAACTCAACAAAAGAAACATTTCTTTTTAATTAAAAAAAATATTCTGAATTAATACATCAAAAGGATATTTGAAAAATATAAAGTTCCTCATTCAAATAAAGGAAATGTTATACATTTTTTTTATCAGTATCAAATTGTTCTAATCTAATATTGCTCAGCTTTTAAAATGTCCGTGTATATTAATTTTTTGCTTCAGGCACAAAAATTTTTTTTCAAATGAACAAGATCGGAATGATTACAAAAGGTTTATCAAAATTCGTCGGATCTGGCCCAAAACCTTAGGAAATAGAAAAAAAAGGGAGAATATAATGATTTGATTTGTAAAATATTAAATTTTTCGTATCTCGCAGCTAACTAAAATTCAACATCCACCACAAATCCAGTCCTATCTCCAAGATTCCATGAAATTCCACTGTCTTAAATTCCCTAGGTACACGAGACTCCGCCAGACACCCAATTAATATCCCCATCGAACACGGACAAATGACGTAGAATTCTCCGATGATTTTCTCAGGGATTATTCTCGGGTTTGCACGAAGAAGCTTTGATTTATCGGGTAAATTTACCGAAGATGTCATCTCCTACTACGCTCGCCGTACGTTCTCCTTGAACTTCGATAGTCGTCCTATACATTTTCGCAGCCGTGGAGAATCAAAGGGGGGTGGTTTGTCTTCTATTACGATATGTCTTGGCACTGGTTCCTTGGGACGGGATTTATAGCGCGCTATTTGTCGGTGGCGTTGGATTAGAATTAGTTTGCGAGTCCCCGTGTGTTTCCCTCGCGCCGAATCAGCCCGTGAGATTGCGATCCATAATTATCTGATCGTTTACAGTGCCAGCCAATGACAAACAATGGCCCGGATTTCGCACCCGGGAATTTGTTTTCCGTGACTGCGAGCTGTCGGATATTTTGATACCCCGGGCCCTCGCGGACGTTCTTAATGTCTCTAATCATTCACCGACCCTTTCTCAACCCTTATCAAGAAATGCCATAGGTTTGATTCCACGCATGCTATTTCGATTTCGCTCATTTGCCCGTGGGACCGGATTCCTTTCCGCAGCGAAACCCGGCGCATTTTAGGATTTCATGAGCTAATCTTACGAAAGGATTCGCCGGTCCAAATCGTGCGGATTCTTGGGATATATGATTTCCATTTATCTCGCCATGTTGGGAATGATTGTACGCTTTGAGAAATTGACTTGAGCTTTGGGCTGATACCTTTCCACTGTGGAATGGCAGATTATTTTATCTCTGACTCTTTTTCGGAATTACGATTCAATTTGCACAATGTCCTCTTTCTGAATTTCGATGTGACTGAGTCCACTTGATATGGCTGAAACTGGATGACGTTCGATTAATAAACTGGCCGATAGGAAACGTCCGAATCCCGGGAAGAATCGCCTTGACGAACAAAGCTCTCACGTACTCGCCTTCTATTTCCCTTAGCTGACGCTCTCTATATGCAAATAACGCCGACCAGTCAACCCCTTACGTCCCCGCGAGTCGGATTATTCACGCGTGCGTCACGTATGCGCGACTCATTGTAAACAGCACGACTTTGATATCTATCCCTTGTCATACATCTCGCGCCATGTGGGGGGTGCAAAATCAAAGGGTTAATGATGGATTCGAGGCCCTATCCCCTGGCTTTTACGTGAGCTGCATTAGGATATTGGTTGGATTGATCTGGGTTTGTCATATTCCCTGTTTGAGAACTGCGAAAATATAAGAAAAGATTCGAATCAAAAAGATCAGAAAGTTGCGTTGTTGTTACATAATTATTTTTTGTTGCAAAGTTAAAATGTGCAATAAAGTGATCAAAATTTTTTCCTAATCATACAGATCCATTTGAGACATTTGAGGTATTCAAATATCTTCAAGGAAAAAAAAATCCAATAAAAATTTGAGTTTAGTTGGGAATGATTAAAAGGTGACTCAAAGCTATTACCTGTATTCGCATATCACAAAGTGTGAATGCATAACGATATACAGCTGCTTGAATTTCAACGAAATGTGGAAGGAGAAGGCTGAACTACGTTGCTTTTCTGAACATCACTTATCAAAACACCGTATAGAGCTTTTTATTATATCGATCTTAAAATTTCGTATTAATTTGTTAGACAACGAAAATGAAATGAAGAACCAATGAGAAGCGGTTGTTTCAAACGAGTATTGAATTCATCTAAATATTTAGAGTAAGTCTAGAAGCATAAATAATCGAAACCATGACTACGTGCTATCTTATCAGTCAATATGTTGGAAAAGTTATAAATAATATATTGCAACGTATTCGCAATTTTGACCCAATGCCATAATGGATTTAAAAATTACACGTTCCGTAGTCATTATTTTATGTAATAGTCTTTTAAATACAGTGTTCAAGTAACTGTATCAGGCAATTAAAACACATGATTTTTTTGTTATTGTTATAGAATTATTTACAGTAAAAATCAGATTGTATTCTATGAAAAGCACTAGAGAAACAAAAACACTTCTTTGATAAAAATATGAAAAAACTTAGATACCTAGAGAGTATTGGAAGATCAATAGCACTATATATTTTAAAGCAGTTAAACAAGTTTAGAGGATGATTCAACAATATTGTTCGCCTCTTAATTTGTAATCTCTAAGTTTCATATTATTAAAATTAAAACTATTGCTAGCTACATGAAAATACAGTATACTTAAATTATACAGTTCAAGTAGCATTCAATGTTTTTAAATGACACTCAAACTATCCGTAATCGGAAAATATTTTTCAATTAATCATCATGAAATAAATGATAATAATACAAAATAAAGCAAGTTTTAGAAAAAAATGTTATATAATTGTCTACAATAAGTAATTTGCATTTTTTTTCGTGCATAAAATAAATGGAAACTAATAACGTGAATATTATTGATGGTACTGATGCAATATGAAATTTAAAAAAGTCAGTTCTCTTTTTCTTAAATACTCCATATATATTCATATTAGGGTGACCCTCATTTCTGTGATTTTGAAATTTTGTCCATTCCACCCCATAAAGTTATTTAAATTATCGAAAAAGAATTCCAGCAAGATTTGAACGAATTCGATGAAGACTAACATGTGCCTCAGGAAAGGTAAAGTTTTAGATGTAATTTACATACAATTTTCGTATCTTTGAAATTAATAACTTTATTCTTTACGCATACAAAATTTTGAAATTCGCGGAATTACGTACTTACTACGAGGTACAAGAGTAATCATTATGAAGATTCTTTTTGTATCTTGAATTTTTAATTTAATTCATGTCAAATGATAGGTCGAGGAAAAGGTATAGTATTCAAAAGCAAATTATATAATGATAATTGTAACAGTAAATTAAAAAAATTACTTTTCACATCATGGTATGTATTAAAACTCTCTGTCGAAGATAATCATTTTTGGTGCACATTATTGCAAAAAGTTACGAATTTTAGTGTAAAACATGTAAAAAATTGTATATAAATTTCATTTTCAATTTCACCCTTCGTGAGGCACGTTTTAAGCTTTATCGAACTTACTCAAATGTTGACAAACTTTTTTTTTTAGAGATTTTGAATAACTTAATTTGGGGAAATAGATGAAATTCAAAAACCGCAAAAATAAAACAGAATGGGTCAACCTTAGGTTTAATAATGTACATAGATGGTAGTAAGTATAAGTTTTTTTACAAGCCTCCGTCAAAAAACTCAAACATTCTAGAACTATTTTTTTATTATACATTAAAATGGGGAGGGGGGAGGGGGGGTTAGGGATAACTTAGAAAAAATACACTTGTTTTGCTAATTTTTCATTCATAAATTTTCATGAATCATCTTTCCGCTGAATTTTTCGCTATTTCGTACGTGAAAAACTGACTTCGTTTGAAAATATAAAGAAAAAACGACGTAGGTGAGAGAACAAACTCATATTTGCAATATTTTTCACTTCAAATGATTCTACACTGAGCTATCGTGTTCACCACACAAAAAGTTTTTTTTTCAAAAACGTTTTAGCAAATGCTCTGTCACTGGTATATTTTCCAATAAACAATCGAAATTAAAAACTGAATGTTCTTTAGATGATGTATTATAATTTTAAAAGTTTAGAATAATTTGCTTTAACTGTATATCCGTGAAAAGGCAGCAAAAAAAGTGTGTGTTTTTTTAAGATATTCCATACCCCCCCCCCTGCCCCCCCAAAAAAAGTATACTATTCAGGTGTTACAGGTTTAAGCAATATAATATACAGTATTAAATATCATGTAAATATAATACTTAGGAAAGCGGAATAATATCGCAAGTTTATTTCAAACTTTATCAACATAAGTTTTTCTTGAGCATTTTGATCATCTTTATTTGAGTTTCAGTAAATGAATTTTCTTGCTAATTTTTTGTATTTGGAAGTGAAAGAAACCTGGGCTTTAATTATGCTGCATTATATTAATGTTGCATTTATTTTGAAATTGCTGCACTTTATGAATCCTTAGTGCATTCAAGTTTTTTTTTGTAACTTAAATATTTAATTTATTTCATGTCATTTATCAGTACTTTTAAGTCGAATGTAAGTACAAGGAAAAGGTATAGTATTCAAAAGCAAATTATATAATGATAATGGTCACAAAAAATGCAAAAAAAAATACTCTTGTACCTCATGGTATGTATTAAGACTATCTGTCAAACATAATCATTTATGGTGCACATTATTGCAAAAAGTTGTAAATTTTGGTGGAAAACTTGTAAAAAATTACATGTAAATTACATTTTTCTTTTCACCCCTCGTGAGGCACGTGTTAAGCTTTATCAAACTAACTCAAATGTTGTAAAATTTTTTTTTTTTAGAGATTTTGAATATCTGAATGGGATGAAATAGAAAAAATTACAAAACCACCGAAATAAAACAGAATGGGTCACCCTAATATATAATAATGTACATAGATCGATTTGACCAGACATGTGTTTTACCTTTTGGCCAAAAAAAATTTTTTTTTTTCTGGTTTTCAGTCATTCTCATCTTAAAAGAAAATATCGATATTTTTCGTCTTAAGCAATCACTTTTTCTTTGAATGTGCAAAAATTTATCAAAAATAGATAAATTTCAGGGACTGAACACTTTAACCCCTTTGAATTTTAAAGATTGAAACTGTATTTCTTATTATTCCTTGTATCTAATAATTATCATATCAATCTTTTCCATGAGTTATTATTATCATTCGTTTCGAAATTTCTTATTGTATATTGTTATAAGTTTCGGACATTCTACATCAACTTAACAATTTTTTTGAATTTTTGATTATGAGAAGTAGGCTTACAGAAATAAAAAAAAAAAATTTAGAAATATGTCGAGCCTAAAACTAAAAGTTAAAAAAAAAAATTCGCATTTTAAATGTTTAAATTCTTTACGCGATTTCTTGATATAAATTTTAGGCTTTTATTTTTTGAATACATGCAACCGAAATTCTTATATCATTTTAGATATTCTTCTTAAATTCAGAATTTGAGGATACAGGAGTTTAGAATTGTAGCACGTTTTTCAGTATAATAAAAAAAAATTATTTCTGCAGTAAAATTTTAAAAACGTTTCAGAGTTGACCGCACTTTCATAATATCTGCCTTTGTCTGTACATTTTTTACCATATTTAATATGTCTATTGTATTTAATAAGGAGGAATAATTCCTTCTTTTTTAAAAATAATTCTACGGTGGTAATTTATTTATTGTTCATGATAAAAATTGTAAATTTCTTTATCAAGGATATCAAATCGTTTTATTTGATACTATTTATTTCCAAATTTTTTTCTACTGTTGTTACTTTCATAAATTTGAACTTTGTACCTTCCAATACATTATTTTTATAATTCCTCTCCTCATCCTCAAATAAATTTATATACCCATAAATTTTTGGTGCTATTATCCTGTAATCGAGTACGAATTTTCTATTTCCTGTATTTGACTCACAATTCATAGTTTCTTCCATTTTATATACGATTCCCAAGTTTTCAAGATCATTAGAAACCCTTATGAAACCTCGCACGATAAATTGTTTACGGCATTTTTGCGACCCAAACGCAACTTGGAGTCCACGGACCATACATCATCGGGATTAAAACATTTCCTCATTATTACCATAGTCGGCATAGATTAATTTTCAGCTGGCTCGTCGTGAAAACGATTGTGACGGCGCGAAAGCGACGGTGCAGAACGGACGTGTCTTTGTTTAAATTGAACGGACCGCCGTCCCTACGCGAAAAGGGTCCAGGGATTGTCACTTTCGAGGACGGCTATTACATATTGGTCACTGGTAATCATTAACCAGATACATTTCACGATTTATTGTACAGGCGACGACAGCAAAGTGCTAATCATCAGTCTCACTAAAACTTTGAATTACCGATTAAACATGAGGAAAATGGAATAAAATTCCGGAGTTTACAAAATAATAAAAAAATCATGTGAAAAATTGAATCAATTGACTTAATTTTAAGGAAACCTTCTTGAATTGATGAAGAATCTGGATTCGTAAACGTAAATTGACTCCCGAAAATTTCATTTGTTTTAAATTGCCTCTGGGCGTTCGAGCAAATAATGATAGGATACGAATTCGATGCGATTTCACTGCGTGTTTTGCGTTTCTCGAATGCATCGAATTAAAAGTGAAGAAAACGTGGAGGCGAATTTCAAGAAATATTGCTGCGAAGGTGGCAGCTGGATGGCGCGATGCACACCTGTCACCCATCGCATACAAAAACGACCGGCAACAGGAAAAAAGCTAACTGCTTAAAGCGTTTGACTCGTGTCGATTCCGACTTGTCAGTCTCATGTTCGTCTGCAACGTGCACCATTGCTGTAATTTGTCTTTACAACTTACATCGAACGATCCAAGTTCTTACTTTTTTACAATGACACAAATATCCATCAAAAATCATGAAATTAAAGTCGCTGGAACATTGTTTGCAGGATGAGAATACGCTCAACAAAACTACGAAACACACTTATCTGAGTTTCGCAAAAAAAAATGTAAAAATTTAAACTGTTTTTGTTATAAAGAGTGTATATCTTTTTACAAAAATTATTGTATCACGTGCACAATTTTGATTTGTCCACCGAGCATCTATTCATGAGTCCCAATTCTTGTGCCTGTCCCTACGATTAGAAAAAATAAGGCCCGAAGAGGAAAAGAAAAATCAAAAATCGAAGGTCCTCTATTAGAGGTGTCATAAGTCACAATTAGGTTAGATCGGCGGGCCGCACCTGGGTGTTCCCTGTTGATGACAGTGTAGGTGGTAGGTGTAGGACGGAGTGTCAATGATTCCGAAAGTTTTCGGGGCCTCGCGCGCAAAACGCTCGCCCTTTGTGTCCATACTGATTTAGAGGCCCGTCTAATTAGACCCGCATAAATAATTACTCGACTCGTTCCTTTGTGTCTGCGGTGCAAGATTTACAACTCGTGATGTATCCAGGCCCAGACGTCGAAACGAAGGCTGTAAGGTTATACAATATCGGCAAATATCGATTTAGGAATTTAAGATCTTCTTTTCGTGGGTTGTCGATTTGTATCATAGTGACATGAAGTATTATTGGAAGAGGCAAGAAAGAGGAAGTGAAAGAGGAGTTCCTAGAATTCGCATTCATTTTTTTCATATACTTTGAAATTTTAATTAGAGGAAATTCATCAAAAATGTAAATTTAATGTTTGTCATCATAAAAAAATGTGACATCATGTTTCAATGATGAATAAAATAGAGCCACACATTGTAACTGCGTTCATTGACTATTTATTTACATTATCATGTATTATGCCATTTGCAATCAACTCGAAATCTCTAAAAAAATCATATGTTTTTTTTTTTTTCAAATTCTATTCATGATTACTGAGCTTTGATTGAAAATATATACTTGAGTGATGCATTGTTTTTGTTGTTTCTATCCTTGTTGGAGGAACTCATGAACAATATGAAATTTTAAAATTTTTTCATTATAGTTATACATACCATTCGTGTAGTCTAAATATTTTAATTAATAAGGCAAAAATTATCATTTTTATGATGGAGTGATTCATAAATTTGAATTGAAATGTAAAATTCTTTTACGTCTTATTCAAAGTTATCAAATTTTTGAGTTCAAAGATAGATAATTTTGAAAATGAATATTAAAAAATATAGAATGGATTTCCCAGGCTACAAATTCTGCGATGTAGAATTATAAAAGGTTTCGATTGGGATATATTTAAAAAAAACTTTTCGATACTATTTTGTAGAATATCAGACTCATTCTCAATATCAATGAAAAATTATAAAATTGAGCATTCTGAATACTTTGATTCAAAAGCTTCATTTTCAAAATTTGGAATTGTGACATTTAAACAAAACAAAGTTAAGTTCTAGAATTTTGATGCCTAGAGTGAAAATTTTAGCAATATTATATTATGATACTCTGAATAGTATATGGATTCATTTTTAAAACTTTGGCAATTAAAATTTTGGCAATGTAGCTGTGTAAAACTTCTATAGACTTTATAATTTAATTCAAATGTATTTATGAGGATTTAGGATTTCTGAAGTTTACTAGATAATGCACTGATGACTTCTATAACAAAGCTCCATGAATTCCTTAATCTATTTTTATGTGATTTTTAAATATATTTTCAAGAATCACAAATGTTTCACAAAGTTTTCCTAGTAAAGGGAGTTCCAAAATTTTAAATATGCTATTGGATCGTAACGTCAATTAATTGTATTTTTGATATTAGTTGTCCATGAAAAGTTTGTCTACACGTTTTTTTTAGCTTTATCATAAATATCAACGAAGGTACAACATTCTTGAATGTGCAGAATCATATCGTCGAACTTTTTATCACTTCATAGACGATACCCAAAATCGTAATAATCTTCTGAATAATTAGGTAATATAGAGAAAGAACAAAATTTGTGGCATTTGATTTTCTTCTTTCAAACTGCACGAGGAGGAATATTTAGTATTATCTATAAACTCTGGTGACAAATTACAACCTAATAACAAGATTTCATAAATATGTATAGATTTTCAATTAATGATTTTAAGTATCTAAAATTCTATAAATAACATTTATCAAACTCTAAGTCTCAGAAAAATGAACCTTTGAAACTTGCGAACGTTTCTCTCTCTTTCGAAATGACTTCCCTTATTAGTCACTGATTTTGGCTTTATTTGTATCATGAGAAATTACCTTTTTTTTGTCTTTTAAGAATGTACAATTGTTCTTTCTAGGTCGCACAGGATTTTTTAATACCTGAAAATCATCGAAATTGCTTATGTAATTTAGCATAATAATTTATTCTTCACTTGGAAGAAATCGAGTTTCTATAGAATACGATTCCTCTATTAACATTTAAACAAAAACTATAAGGGGTTATATACCTTTTTGTGTGGAAAAATTGAGAATGGTTTGGAGTAGCTTTTAAGGTATGTAGCAATAGTACTGTGTCACAAAATAAATAGTTTTTTAATAGGGTGTTGTTCACTTGAAAGAACGAGTATTTGTTCTTATAAAAATATCAACGATTGGCGGAGTTACAGCACTTGCCCCGAAAAAACTTTTTTTTTAAAAAGACTTGCAGTGACCACAATGCAAGTCGGACAAGTACAAGATAAAAATTTTGCATTATTATTTTCAGAGATCAAAAAATCGAAATCTCAGGGAAAAAGTTCTTGCATACAGAAAAAACGTGATATTCACTTTTTTTCAATCGTTCAAAACTAGATACGTTCCGAGACTAATGAAATTTTTGAGAATTCTTAATTTAACTTGACCTGTTAGTCTTGCATCATGGTCACCACAAGCCTGTTCAAAAAAAAAGTTGTTTCGGAGAGAGGGCCATAACTCCGCCAATTGTTGATATTTTTTTATGAACAAATTCTTTTTTTTGTTCAAGTGGACGATACACTATTGAAAAACAATAACATTGGTGTCATAACATAATTGCTACATACTTTAAAAGATACTCCAAACCATGCTCAATTCGTCCGCACAAAAAAGTATATAACCCCTTGCAACCATCAATTGAATAAATTATTAAAATTTAAAAATTCAGGAGTAATTTTTCAATTCATTCAGTCAGTTTGTAATTTTCATTTAATTTCTTTGCATTTTTTCAAGTAATTAAAAGGAATTCACATGTTCATCTCATTCCCTAGAGTTCACAAGAATGAGGCAACGTTACGAAATTAGACATTTCTGTTCGGAATTCCGTGATAAAAACGTTCGTTAATGTTTGATTTGTGTTTCTCGTTCCGAGAATGTGCATCGCGTTTTAAGGGCTTAACGAGTGATTCCAACGTTTTAATGAAAGCCATTAAGAATCGCCCAAGACAGCCGAGCTACATCGAAATCCTTCAATATCAACTCATTCATTCCGCCGAGTCGTTAATTCTCGGCGACAAGTCGATATCGTTTACGATGCTCGCAGTTAACACGATCCGCGATGACATTCCCTGTCCATTAACGTATTTACTGCATATTATTACCTTTATTGTTCTATTTCCAATGGCGGGCGATCATAAAATAATTGTACCCCTGAATCGTAAAAACGATTTTTTCATGGATTGAGGTAGGGGTCTGGAGAGCGGCGCGTCTACATATTAGCCAATCGGGTCGGTATACTTTTGCTTTTCGGATCGTAAAGATAAACGAATGGATATTCGAACGATCGCGGGAACTTTTCACCGACATTCTGCAGAGTTTTCATTGATCAACGACACATTCTGGGGGCATTAAAATGCTATTTGCCGCAGGCGCCTCTCAAAGGCGAACGCAGGGCTGTAAAGTTAAGAGCCTACTATTGCTCGAAAATGTTTCGCCGCTTCGAGATGCAGCATTCTGAAAGTTAAGTGCGGCTGAAAAATGGTTTCATTGTTTGTATCGATTTTCGGAGTTGATTTTGAGTGGTTTTTACGACGAAAGTGGTATTTGCCGTGACGAAAATGGAATTTCGAAAGGGGGTTTTTGAAGGATTGTCTTTTTTCACTGATGTTTGAATTTGTCATTTTATAATGTGTATTATTACTTAGGAATATCCTGGAACTTAAAAAGGCGAAAAGGATCAATAAAAAAATATATTATATATTTTTATTTTATATATATATATATATATATATATATATATATATATATTTTATATATATATATATATATATATATATATATATATATATTCATACTATAATATAAATAAATAAATATATGATTTTATATAATTATTTTAAAATCTAATATCTAGTTGATTTCTTGAAAGTAACATTTCTTTCTTATTCATTTCAGGCTTTTTGAATTTTGGATTATTTTTGTGACCTTACTTGTGAAAAATTCTTTTTTCTACACGTTTTTAACAAAAATAAAGTTTTTGTATTGCTGGACTAAAGTTGAAAACGATTAAGAAATTCAAGGTATATTTCAATTGAGATTTCATAAACTAGACAATCATGAAAAAGCCCCTGCAGACTTTCAAAAGTGTTTCAAGTTCAAATATTGCTTTCAGTTGATCATCTACTTCATTCAAAGCACATATTACTCGAAGAATATGGCTCATCTAGAAGGAGGCTAGATTAAGATATCATGCTTATTCAATACATCAGATCGTAATGAAGCAATTCAAAGATTCAAGGGTATCAAGAGCAATCAGATACCTAATTTTGTAGCGTATATAATAATATCTCTAACGAAAATAGCTGCAAACGTGAGTGTGCTATAGGGGAGAATGGCGAATCAAAATATCGTAATTTTTACGAAAAATAAGTTCACTACTCACAGGTTTTCATAAAAAGACTTTACCCTCTTGAATTTCTTCTCTTTACTATAGACAAATTATTAGAATTATAACAAATCTTGGAAGTTTCTTTTTTAGTTCATATAACGAATTTAGTATTTTGTAAAGATAATTCGATATGTTTTATGCACGAATGGTTTGAAGAAACAGTGCTTTCTGTTTTTTTCTTTATAAAACACAAAACACTCTATAGTAACATTACGAATTTTTCAAAAGAAAAAAGTTTCTTAATTCGTAGAAACAAGATTCAAACGCAATTACTAATTTAGTATTTCTCTGCTCGTACAGTAATACATGCGTTATTGTCATAATTCTGAGATTGAAAAGTTTCGAGAAAATTTGAAATGACATAAAAAAAAACGAGGTCTTATATGCAAACTCTCAAACTGATGAAAACTCATTTTCTCTCATTATTTATCAAAACCAGTAGGTTAGAGTTACTGAGGAAAATTTTTTTTCGTTTCATTTAAAACACATTAACCATGTCAAGATTCAAATGCAATTACTAATTTAGTTTTTCTCTTCTCATGTAGTGAATCATGCGTTATTGGAATAGTTCGGATATTAAAAAAGTTTTGTAAAAATTAGAAATGACATCAAAAAAACAAAGCCTCATATTCAGACAGTCAAAACTGATGAAAACTAATTTTCTTTCAGTGGTTATTAAATCCAGTAAGTTGAAGTTACATAGGAGAAAATTTTTTCGTTCCAATCAAAATTTATTGCACATGTCAATAAAGCTGTTACTCATTGTATGCAGAGTAAAAATCTAGGAAGTGACTATGTAGACGACATTAAAATTGAATATCACGTAATACTCGGAGTACACGCTATCATGGAGATGTATCGTATCCGCTTTTATAAAATTGCAGTTAAAGCGTCATAAGAATTTTCAATTTCTGTGAGCGGGTTTCGAATATCACAGATCATATAATACACGTGATTTTCCGAGATATTCCAGATATTACTTCGGCTGGTATTTATGAAGCTCATTCAGCAGCTTTTCATTTGCTGATTTCATGTCTTTGATCTACATTTTCATTAATTTTCACTACATCGTTCTGTTCCATACTGTGCCTTGTTGTTTTTTTTCCTAATATATCTGCAACAGAATCATTTATCAGATTTTTGAATGAGAATTAGAGTAGTTACATAAATTGAAGTTTCAGGATTAAAATCATCAAATATTACGTACAGAATAGAAATGAAATTTCGATAGAAGATGAAAAATCAGTGTCATTACTTGAGAAATCCGGAAATTTCTTTTCAAAATATTTTTTAACTATTTTATACCCAGAAAACAATCAAATTAATGACACTCAAAATTATAACTTAAATGAAACTATTACGTACTACATCATGTTATTTAAAAATGTAGAAGTCCTTCGATTTATTTTCATTCACAAATTTCACATCCAAGAGAGCGAAAAAAAAGATAAATTGTTGTAAAATAGACAAACAGTTTTTAATATGTTAGTCTGCACCAAGATAAGTGTCCCACTTAGTACGAATGTAACGACATTCGCGGTGTTTTTCGTGTGCAAAAGTATTTTGAATAATATTTACTTATAAAAGATTGCAATAAGCGCACAGTTCAAACTTTTTTGCATCAAATTTAATTAACAGATTGGTATAAACAACCATAATAAATTCAATAATTAATAATACTTGACGATATTACAATCAACCTATTTGTACAGATGAATTTGTACGTCAAATGC
Organism: Platygaster robiniae; assembly: GCA_028476575.1. NCBI lineage: Eukaryota > Metazoa > Arthropoda > Insecta > Hymenoptera > Platygastridae > Platygaster > Platygaster robiniae. The sequence goes on from CM052018.1 coordinate 12,997,135, forward strand.
AATTTGTATGAATCAAAAATGTCCAAATTTGTACGAGAAATGTCATATTGAACAGTATAACCAAATGACAAATTCGTTGATTCCCACGGATTCGTACAGGAAATGCAATGAAAAATTAGGGCGCGAACATAAATGTTTTCGGGAGCAATTTATTTGAAAAATTTTTTTACGCGATTTTCAATTTTTTATCTTTAACTGAGTATCTGAAATACAAATTATATTACACCGTTTATCCCTTTTTCTTTCTCACAGTTTCTATTTTCTTTTCTTGTCAAATTTTTCGAACAAATGTGTGAAGAATACGTTAAATGTAAAGAAAAATCTTTCACTATTGAAATGAACATACTTTTCATTTACAAAAAAGTACAACATTATTTTAACGTATTTTATGTCAACGTCAGTACAAATTGCAACAAGCGTTTTTTCCTACCATATAAGTAATGATCGAAAAAGAAAATTTATAAAATAATTTTACTATTTTTCACATTAGTTTCCAAAGAAAAAAAAGATTCGTTCACTTATCCCTCAGCCAAAAAATTTTCCAAACGCAATGTTTTTAACGCTTTTTTTCTACAATAACAAGCCACCTGTCAAAATTCAACCTAAAAAAAAAAGCGAAACAACGCGTTTGCTCGGTGACCGACGGCAAAATGCGTCATCATTTAGCGTTCAAAGATAAAAATTCGTAATTAAAAGACTATAAAACCTATATCAAAAATATACTTTATTCGTCCTAGAATGTGATTGAACTAATAATAACGTGTTATTTAATAGGATTGTCAAGTACTTTTACGTAATATTGAGTATTTGTACAATTTGGGTTGTTCGTATAAAGTGGGACATTGACCTTGTAATTAAAGTAACCTTAAATGAAAATTCACTAGTCTTACTTGTTTTCTTCAAAACCATTCCACACGATTTTAATGACTAATTGCTCAAATAGTATTAAAGATACTCGAAATCTACCAAGGTTGTAAGTTACAAAGGTAAGTCGAAAGCTAAAACGACAGAACACGACCGAAAGATGATGCGAAAACTTTGGTATATTAGCTGCTCTGCCAACGCCGCACTTTACAGAGATTTCGGGTAAAACGACGAAAACTTACAAAGCTCGCGATATCTATACTCGAGAGAGGCGCGGTCTGCCAGCCTCGAAATATAATATTCCAGATGGAAAAGTTGCCCGAAAATCTCGACTCTCGATGATTAAAACATGAAACGCGCGATATTGGGCAAGTTTATTAATAAATGACGTTTTCGTGTGACGTGAAAATTATCTGGCGATGAGCGAGCCCGACACGCTGGTCACGCGTTTGACCAAGTACCCGCTGTATCAACAAGCGACGTTGAGAGTAACCAGCGTAGATGAACTCTTGTTGCAAAGATGGAAGTGTGAGAAACTCGACGGAAATTCGTGGTTAGTGACATTTAAGCGACAGTTTTTCGTGCAATGAGCACTTTCAAGAATCGTTATTTGGTGCAGGATGTTTTTGTGCATCGCATGAATGAACAAAAATTAATGAGGTTGTTTAATGCAATGATGATTTTCCCGGTTGTTTTTTGTACATCATGTATTTCTTAACATTTAAAGTAAGGATGAAAAGTTTTCATTTATGGTTCATGATGTACGAAACAATGCATTTTTAACTGTCTTTTCGCGATGATTATTAGTTTTAATTGTATTATGTCTTTCATTTACAGTTTGCTATTGCTTAGTGAATCCTACGTTTTTCAAGAAATGTAGAGAAGTAGTCCTCGTTTCGATGAAAAATGCGGCTCTCAAAAATGAAAAGTTATTTAGACTAGAGCTAGGTCACTGAATACGAAAATAACTGCAAGTTACGCTTGTGAAAAATCTTTTTTCAAAATATTTGCATTCTCTTAGATAAGACTGCCAAAAAATCAAGAACAAATGATTTAATTATTCAAAAATAATTTGTTTGAAAAGTTTGTGATGTTTTCTCAATTGAAATAGTACATAGTTTTTAAATGGCAGGAGTTCAACATTGAAAAAAGTGCGTTTACTAAGCTTTCTAAAAACTAATGATTCTCATGTACGCATTTTTTCGTCTTTCAACGCCTGCCCTGGCGAATAAAATGCAACTTTAGTGCGACGCTATAGCGTCGCAGTACCGTCTCACTTGCGTCGCACTGTTTAACACGATGAGAAAAAGTTATTCGAGTATAAAATCGAAAGAAACCTTGCTGAATCAGTACGTGGTACTTTTTTCTACCTGTTATATTGCAAAACACGCCTGAAAAATCGTCAATTTAGCATCTTTCAGTCCAATAAACATCGCGCATTAAATATCGTTGACACGCATGTTTAACAATGCTTTTTAGTATTGTACAGTGATAAAAATACATTTATGAGGTATCAAAATGAATCGGAAAGTATTTTTATTTCTATTTCACATCATCATTCACGTGAAATTGAGTGAACCTTGAGCTCATTGAATCCTTTAATTTCTGAACGCGTGTTACTCGAAATTAAAGGATTGTAAAATAAAGAATTGTAAAATATTATGCCGAGGAGCTTGAAAATAACAGCGTAAAAAACAAATCGAACGACAAATATATATTTTATATAAATAGAATTGATCATTCTTGATATTACAGAATATGTACGACTGAAAAAAACATGTTTTTCAGAAGTCTTCTAGAAAGTGCATCATTATTCCTTCGTTTTTCGCTTTGAAACATTCCTATTCCGCTCGTTTTCAATAAATGAATAAACGCAGCAAAAATAGAAATATCTTTACGTCACTCAAAAACGTGAAAAGTAATAAAAATTTTATTTAGAGTATTCACGCACGTAATTTGAATATGTTTGAATCCAGGAAACTGCCTAACTGTGGTTTATTGTCTCAAACTACCAAATAATGAATTTACTATTTTCGCTAATATCCTCAACGATCTATTTCATCGAAACAAATAACAGTAAATTTTGTTTTTAGTAATTACAAATCAGTATATAAAATTTGTTCTCTCCAAGATAGTCACAAATATCAAAAAATATTTCAACTAGTGTAATTTTCAATTGTTTTTTCTTGTATCAAATTTTTTGTGGCAATTTAATAGAAATAAAAAATTAAAGTATAACGAGTTATGCATTACTGCATTATCAAACTCATGTTTTAATTACAAATATGAGTTTTTTAATACATGATGTCTTATTAATTTATACATCATAATAAAAAAAACTTTTACACCTATAAAAATGATCAAGTACAATGAATGAAGTTTGAATAGTAGAAAAAATTTACCACGATACAAACTGTTATAATTTGTATTTATTTTCACCTAGAGATATTTGTATGCAAATCAAGTTGCAACATTAGTATTGAAAAATGAACATTCTCTATCAAAGACTGTAGAAAAACGAATGATAATAAACACATGTCACACTCATATATGGTATTTTTAAAATTGCTCGATAATTTTGTGTTTTATAAACATAAAGTGCTTGTTAATAGCATCAAAATTATAGTGTGACTAAATTAAACTGTATTTATTACAATGATTAATATTCGTCGATTTCCATAATTGAGTTAAACTATTTCCTAATTTTTAATTTTCCAAAGTAATGTATTATTTTTACTCATATCGTGAAACGCGCTCTTTCAGAAAAATAAATGACAGTAATTTCAGTTTTCAGTAGTTCCGAGTTAGTGTAAAAAACGTTTTTTCCGAAGTAGTCAGAACTATCGAAAAATTCGTAAACAAGAGTAATTTTCGAATCGTTTTTTCTTGCATGAAATTATTCGTAATAATTTTATGTAAAAGGTAAAATTTTTTTTTCATTGAGATACGCAACACAACATTTTAAAACTCATGTTTTAATGAAAAAGATGAGTGTTTTACTGATTGATGTCTTATCTATTTATGTATCATTTCAATAATAAGAAAAGTTTACCTTTGTAAAAAAATGTAGTATAATGGTAAAAGCTTGTTTATTAGAATAAATTCACTACGATAAAAAATTTTATAATTTTTATTCATTTCGACTTGGAGATCTTTGTATCCAAATCAAGCTGCAGCATGAGTATTGAAAAATTAAGATACTTTATCTAATATTGTATATAAATGAATGATAATGAACACATTTCACACTAAAAAATAGTAAAAGTCATCGAGAGTTTACGGTTTTATGAGAAAAATGTGTTAATTAGTGACATCAAAATTCAAGTCTTACTAATTCAAGCGTCAATTTCCATAATGAAGCTAAAAAATCATTCTACTTCTCAATTTTCCAAAAGTGTTAAAATATTTGAAAAAAGCCGACTATCTCGTAAACTACATCTTTGTTTTTTTAATTCGCCAAAATCATTTGAAAGTTGATATCTTTGAGGTAAGTTTAAATGCATAAATGACGAAACTCCGAAAACGGAATATCACCATGCAAGCCATGTTAACGAGTGTAACACAACTTGTCATTTAACTCCGACACCCTCGCAGCATCGATGATCCGATGACGCAGCGTGGCTTAATTGTTTGTTATCATTGCCGCGCGCGCGTGCTATTGAAATTAATGTTAATCTGCCACTGTCAGCTCGCGAGTATAAGTGTAGTCTCGTAAAAGCTACTTCCGGCGCGTTAAGCGCTTGATAGAATTAAACCACTTACTTGTCCAAGTGACTCGCTGCTTGATGATTGCAGATGTATTCGGACGCATCTGGCGTCGCTCAATTTCGCCTCTTATAGAATCATCCGATGAAACGAGCTGTCAATTTTCTCGGAATTCCGGGGCACTCATCGACGCCTACCGCGGGTGATTTTCTAATCGCGCGTTCTGCGAACCTCGTGGTTAAGAGTTTGAGTCATCAATACGTTGACCTCACTATTTTTCATCTTTAACAATATCAAATGAATTATTATTAACAGGAAACATTTTTTCGAAGAATATCTTGACTTGATATTCAATTTTGTTTACAGTTCTTAGATTTAACGATGTCAAAAAAATGATAGTTTTTTGTATTTCTGACTGACAAAACATCATATCATAAACCTGTAAAATGAAGTCGATGAAGAAATGAAATAATCATACATTAGAACATTTCCTCCGATTTTGTAGACGAAGATGTTTTTTTCGTACCTTCTTTCATGAAAAAATTCGTCGTGACAACTTCGTGATTCACCAAAACTACCTCACAGAATTCGTATGCAGTCAACAATTTAATTAACCTGATTTATGACAGTTCGCAAGCACAATGGTCGTATAAATAATCCGGCTAGGAGCAGCCACAAGAGTCGGACTGCACCAAGGCCCAAATTCAGGGCCAGATGGTAACAAGGATCTCGTGTCATTTCTGTCGTGAAAAAACGTGGATGTTGCCGTTGCCAACGCTCGCCCTAATAAATTCAGCAAATACTTTGATACGCGAAGCTTGATGAAAGTAGGTGCGTGTTGGAAGACAACGCCCTAATTAGCGTAACGCATCTCGCATCGCGTCATTCTTGACTCTTGTTTATTTGTATTTGTTGCTCGAGAAACGTCCCGCGACTTATCTTATTTTTTTGTGTTATGGAAAATTTATGAAAACGAGTTTTTGATTTCCAGTTCCTGTTTCGAGGTTGAATGTGAATTTGATAATTTTGAATTTATTGTTCTGATTTTGTAATTACTTAACAATGTTTCCTGGAGTTGAACTTCGGCAAATATTTGTTTCAGTAACCAGATTTTTTTCTCAAATTTTTTTCATATTTTGCTCAAAAGTGTTTTTTCCTGAAATCTATACCTTGCATCTTCATTTTCATTATAAAATTACAATGATTTTAGAAAAAAAATTTGATGTGATTGTAATTTTTTAGTTTATGCTTCATGTTTTTCAAAGTTCTGTAAAAAAGATTTTGTTTTCTGTTTATAGAAAGTTTATGAAGAATATGCAAAATGGATGTAGTGTTTTTATGCAATATTAGTACTAACAATACTTAATTTCTCTTCGCTTTTTAGTAAATATGACAATGAAGCATACACTACTAAAGAATTTCGAAAATTAAAATTGACTGATTATAGATTTTTAACGAAAATTGCAACAAATTGAAATCATTCATTAATTTTTGTATGGTTCAGAAAAGAAACTTATTTATTAATATATTTATTAATATAAAAAATGTGCTGATTTGCTGTGGTTATATAAATACAAAAAAAAATAAAACTCAAACAAGCTGAATTCAGAAAAAAAAAAATAATAAGGCAGGGAGGCCTCACTAAGGTCTCTCAATTATTTTTTTCTACCATAATATTATTTCTATAATATAAGGCGTTTTCTACATTAACATGATTTACATCAATTCGACAAATAACAATTTCTGCAATAACAAAACTGCTTCTTGCTTTCAATTTTGAATGAAGTATGCCAAACATTCTCCGATACAAATCTATATACTCTTTGAAAATATTAATAACATCCGCATCATATAAAAATAATACAACTTCAAGTGATACAAATAATGAAATTCATTGAATTTACAAAAAATGTTCCAAAATTCGTCATAGTTTCTGTAAAATCTAATATTTACGGAAATTTAGCTATGAAATTCATCAATCAAAAATGAATTCTACTGAATAGCAAGCTTGACAAGAAAAAATGTTGTGAAAACATTTTAGATGTAAGTTAGACATTGGAAGAAAAACAAGCACTTTTTTCCAATTGATGGGCAAAAAATTGCGAGGGATACAGATATTTAAAGAAAAGTTATGTGACGTCACCGTCCATGAAAAGAGAATAAAAATTAAAAAGGATCTTGACATCACACCCCCAATCGACATTTTAAATACTACGTCTCTCATACCATTCTCAATGAATAAAAAAACGAAAAAATTACGTATTGATTTTTTTTTCCATAACTGAAAGACGTATATGATAGAATTTTTTCGTCAAGTTCCCTATTATTCTAGGTATGATAAGTCTTAACAATTTATTTCTATAATTTTGAAAGTTTTAAAATTTAGTTGATATGAATCGTTGGAATCATGTATGCGAGGATCGAGAATTCTATAGATAAATAATACCTCTTGAAAACGTTAGGAACATGATATAATTGAATTGTATGTACTATTGAATAAATAATTGTAAGTTTTGTAATGAAATAAATGTAAGTTCTTTTATAATAATTGTAATGCAAATTCTGGCTCCGAGTGATTAGTTTTTCCTCCATAATAATTTAAAGTATTGGAATCGCTGGCTCGGAAATTCACAATTTTAAGATTCAATACTCTAAAATTCAAAGTACGGTATATTTTCGTACATACCATATGTATAAACGATCAACTCGAAAAAATAAATTCCAGAGTCTGAAATTTCAGGATTCAGTGTTATTGTATTTATAGGCGTTCTAAGTAAATTTTACATAAATTTTCACAGAAGTTCACAGTAATTCTTGGTAGTATAATGTTTGATTCTTATCCCATACATACTGATGCTTTCTAATCAAGAATAAATTATGATTTGTGATATTCGATTCATGAAATACTCTTAATTTCAATCGACAACTCTGCAATTCGAAACCAAAGAATCACATGTCTTCAAACCAAATATGTTAGAATATTGAAGAAAAATATGCAATTTTATATTTTACATAAACCTCCCTAATAAAGTAAATTTAAACAAGAACAATTTTACATTCCAACTTTTTATTCCTGTTAACAACAAGATGCCATTTCAATATTACACATACTCTGCCAAAAATATAGTCTCCACAATTTTTTCTCTTGTACACTGGGTCAATCACTCTTATCACCCTCCTCTTACACATCTGCCCTTGACTCCCACACTTCTTTGTTTCTCGATATAACTCCGTTTATACAGGCGCGTAACGCCAGACATAATGGCTTGGAGGTACCAAAACTCCACTCTCTCAGATCGGCGAGACCAAAAAAACGCAGAAGGAAGAGAGACAGAGTAAAGGAGTAAAACCACGTTCAACAGCCGCGATCAGCCTCAGAAGTATATGAAGTGTCGATGAGCGCGGTGGAAGCAAAAGCGGCGAAGATCAAAGGCCCTTTCCGAGTCCGCGTGGTAGCTTGAGACAGTCCCTCGTCTCTTCTCGCTCTCTCGGTGGAATCGCGCGAATGCTCTTTTCCGCCAACCCCCTCCCCCTGCCCCCTTCATATAACCTCCTCTTTCGTCCCTCGACAACTCTTCCATCTCCATTGGATGTGTTCTCGCGATATCAACTCTCACACCGTCACCTCTAACGTTCTTATGGAATTTCATATATTTTTCAACTAAATCATGCATAGGTTTGACCTTCATGTAATTTTTTAAAGGTCCATATCAATGAATATTAAATTTAATAATTATTTAAGGAATTATATTACAATGAGAGTTGTGATGATCTTGGTCCGCAATAATGGTTATTTCAGACAGGAATTTTGACGAAAAACTGGCTCTCCGAAAGAATCAGCGTTGTGCCCGCCACACGGATTATTTTATTCCGCAACACTCAGTATTGCGGTCCCCAATAATACGGATATAACACTGACAGTCGCGCCCCGAAACACTCCTTATTGCGCGCCGCAATACTCATTCTGGTGGTCCGCAATATTCAGTATGATTGACCCTATTTTTCAAATTTCACGCTCCATGACACTCAAAACAGTGTTTTGACGAGCGAAAATCATTGAGGCGTCCAGCAATAATCATGAATACGTGTGAATTAGAATCAGTGATCTATTTTATTCGTTCCAATATTTGACAGGACTGTGATAGGATTTTTAAGGCTAACCTTATAAAAAGTTTACTAAAAATCAATTCTTTTGAAATCGACCTAACGAAAATTTTATAAATATGGTTAACTATATAGAATTCTGTCTAAATTTTATACGAATATGAACTTACCTTATGAATATTTACAAAAACTTCATACGACTTTTTTTTGATAATGAAACTAAAATTCTATAATGATTTTGACTCAATCAAAATTGTCAAAGACTTTTGACAAACTTTGCGAATAGCAAATGTACAACATTTGAAACTGACATTTTAAGAATACACGATAGGGTATATGATCCACGACCATCATTCACTGTCACAAAACAATGTTCAAATCCTTGTTACAAGTATTAATGTTTTCTGCTTAATCGGTAAAAAATTTCATTTTATACATTTCTTTGAAGATTTATGTTATATTCTTTTGCTAATAAATCATAAATAATATTATCATTCTGAGAATATTCTTTTACTAATTTCTCATTAGAATAAACTTTTCAAAGATGTGAATGAGTTTAGTCTTAGAAGAATTCTCAATTCTCGTTACATTTTTTATATCTAGTTTTCATGAAAACAGTGTCAAAGAGGTATTTCAAGATCATTCAACCTTGTGATTTGTATACTAAGAGTGGAAAAGAACTTTATTTTCATATTCAAATAAAATGCATTAATTTCCTTCTAACATCAAACTAACAAAAAAACATTCAAACCAGTATTTATTAACCAACCGTGAAAAACCCTCTTAAAACTGTTTTTATAAGACCTGCATTCAAAAAATTTGATAAGAATTAAGAATTCTTTTAAGACTGACCACATTAAAACAATCTAAAAATTTATTCTTATGAAAAATTATTAGAATAAAATTTTTCATCCAAAGGATCATTAAAAGACTAAAATATTATTTATTATTTTTTGGCAAAAAATATAACTCAATCTTATGTAAGGTAAGTTTATATTCGTATAAAATTCAGATAAAATTCTATGAAGTTACTATAAGATTTTCGTTAGGTCGATTTAAAAAGAATTGATTTTTAATAAACTTTTTATCAGGTTAGCCTTAAAAATCTCATCACAGTCCTGTCAAATATTTGAACGAATAAAATAGATCACTAATTTTAATTCACACGTATTCATAATTATTGCTGGACACCTCAATGATTTTCGCTCGTAAAACACTGTTTTGAGTGTCGCGGAGCGTGAAATTTGAAACATAGGGCCAATCATACTGAAGTATTGCGGAATAAAATAATCCGTGTGGCGGGCACAACGCTAATTGTTTCGGAGAGCCAGTTTTTCGTCAAAATTCCTGTCTGCAATAACCATTATTGAGGACCAAGATAATCAATGTTGCACTATTCTCTCAGTGATACCATTTCCTGACATTATGATTCCATGATTTATTCATTCACTCGTGTAGGATAGTCTTCTGCCCCACCAGACACAAATATTTTCAATGTTCATACCGAACCCAAGCCTGAATCACCCCGACTGCGTTTTTTCGAACGCATCCAGTCGGCGCTCCCAAAGATTTCCGTAAATCCGTAACGATGAATTTCACGTCGACGACTTGAATACTGACGAGCTCCATATTTGCATGCGGCGATTCTCCGAACTCGAAGCTTGATAAAAATCAGCGTCTTGCGATGATTTACTCGCAAAAAGTCACATGGAATGGGAGTTTCTTATCCTCAGCCCTCCCCTTTTTTCGCCCATGAAAGCGCGTACTTGATCGCATAAATCAGCGCGATGCTGGCGAGTATGATACCTGGTGGTACTGGCGAACATTGACGCGACATGAGGCTCCTATGACGCGGAGGCGCACGTGCGCTCGTTGCGGCCGCGCATAAATAATACCCCGAGACGTGGACAAAGACGCCGCCCCACTGACCATTTGTTTGAATTATAATTATTCCCGTGTACGCCTCGTGTCCCCCGTCGCACTTTTATTCTATTTTTCTATCCGGGAGGCGTTTTGTTGGCGTTGTTAATGGTCCTCCCGTACGTAGGCAGAAGAGCAACATTCGCAACCTCAGCGCGGACATGTGGCCCAGGTAGTTTATGGGCCCATGGTTTCGAGTGAAAACGAGAGCGTTTCTTCGGCTTTTTAATAAGCTCTGGAGAATTCCAACGCAGCAGCGGATCTGGTACGTTCGGCAATTAAAGTGGTTATTTGTAGGTATTTACTGGCCTGGGCATGGTAGTGATGTAAACAAAAAAAGTATTGGGTGAATGGTGCACGCACTCTTAATTAAGGAAGAGTAGGATGATCAATTATTCATGTAAACAAGGCATGATGATCATGGTCTAGGGTATACAATAATATTTCTGTTGTGGTTAAGAACGGTGCAGTTTTTGTTTGAATCATAGAATTATTCGTGCTTATACCTATAAATGTGAAGGAAGGGAAGGAGGACACAACGTGCATAGATTGGATTACATATTTAGTTAGAGACTTCCAGAATTAGAAGATTGTGTGAATCTATATTCTAAAATTTAAAAGTCTGAACATTTTATTTCTATGACTTGCGTATCTCATTTTTCCTTCAATCAAATCATGTAGTCATAAGAAACAGAGTTTAAAAATTTCAATTATCTTGATTCTTAAGATCATGCTATCTGTACAAATTAGAATCGTAAAAATATAAGAGATTGTTGTTAGCTGCGAAAATCTAATAAGAATCTCCAGTTTGTCATGGTCGATCGTAAGAAATTTAGAATTCGTCTTGCATATTTTTTGAAATTTCCAATCACATTTGATTTTATTTTGAATTGTTTTTTAAAAACTATCATGCAACCTCCAACAAAAATGCACGTTAATTTCTAAAAAAAATTATTTCCTCGTCGCATTTTTCGTATGGAATTGTAAAATAGGATATTTCGTTTAAGTTTTCAATTGTTTCCTTAATTTTTGATTCTGTACAGAAAAAGAAGCAGAAAACTATGTTTTTATTTGGCAATAAACAATTGAAGTTTCCGATTATATTTTTTCAACTGTTTATACAGGGTGTTATCAATTTGCCATGCCAAAAAAAATCCGTAATTCTTTATTGAATTTATAAATGAACTTCATAAAGTTAAAAAGTCTTTCACCAATTTTTATGAAACTCCGAATAAATAATTCTTCAAACTTAAACAATTAATTATCTCTCTCGACAAGTGAAGGTAGACATTCGTGGACTAAACTTTTTTCCAAATTTTCATCATATTTTTTATCTTCATATTTTTTTTATTTTTGCCACTTTTCACTAAAGTCAAAATGAGGGAAGTTAATTTGGGAATAAGTTTCGGTTATTCCGATTCCTTACATCACATGCTCGAATAACTTATTTGATTTTGTTTTTTGTGAAAAGTAGCAAAGGACTTTTTGACTCAGAAAAATACAAAGAAAATTCGGGAAAAGTTCAGTCCATAATGTCTACTCTCACTTGTCGAGCGAGAGCATTTTTTAGTTTTAATTTTAGGCTTGAATAACTTTTTCGATATAAAGTTTTATAAAAAGTTGTAAAGGACTTTTGGACTTGGAATTCGATAAGGAATTACGGATTTTTTTGGCACGGGAAATCAAAAACACCGTGTATAATCTAAAACTAATAAGTTGTTAGAACAAAAACCTTTCAATTTCATGCTTAAAATTATAGATTCTCGAAATGTTATCCTTCCCCATTGCAAATGTAGAAAACATGTATGATTTTTTATTATTGTAAGCAACAGCATTATAAAATTTGAACATGTACAGTAATAGACTTTAATGTGTCTGGTTTCATAATATTCTACTCTTGATTGATATATTATTAGTTTCTTTTTCTAATTTTAATGGAAAATTTGCAGGAATTTCCACAGCAACATATCCGAAATTCGATGAATTTGAATTCTTATATCAAGTGCACTGTGATTGTTTGTCAGGGAATCAAGACGTTTAAAAATCTTTTCACTAGGATTTAAAACATCATATCTAATACTATTATATTGATTTTTCACATCTTATTCGAAAAATGCAGACTTGAATGTTTTGAAATATAAATTTCACAAATTTTAGACCCGTGGAGTTTGATATTCTGAATGTTTTAATGATATATTTTACTGTACTGCAACCTTGTAGAATAAAAGTGTTGGACATAATTTATTATTCAAGAAACAAAATACTTAAAACTATCTTTAATGTACATGAATTCTGAATATTTGTTAAAAAAACTTTTCGATAATATTATGCTAGAATCACTTATATCTTAAAAAAAATTCACAATATCTCACAAGCTACTTCTCAAAATTGTTGTTACAACTAATGCATATCTAAGAAGGAGATGATTTACAATATTGACAATGCATTTTATTGATGATTAAAAAAAAAGTGAAATTACATATATTTGTTTGGACTTTGATAGATACATACACCTTTCCTCCCTATTTTCTTCTTTGATGTATACTTAATACATGCTATTGAAACTTTACATGGAAATCATTGATAGAAAGCTCTCAATTAAAAAAAAAATTTTTTTCTCAAGATTACTCTTGTTTAAAAAAGTACTAGCGTTTGATAATTTACCATATTGTTCATATTTCAACAGTAAAGACTCAGAGTCGATCTGGCTCTGATAATGCCAACATGTTGTTGGCGATGAGCGTTATTCACTCTAATTTTTAATTCTGAAGAGATTTTTTAAATCTAATGGCACTTTTTAATTCAGACGATATTTGACTAATTGAATTGTGGTGTCATATTTTTTACTCGAAAGACGTAAGTTAGAAATGACTTTGTAGATACTATTGTTTTACTTCATTTTCATTCATGAGTGATTAATTAAGAACTGTTTTGTAAAAAATGTCTTCCAAAGGGATCGAAATGTCGATCTTATAAGAATAAATATAATTTGACTGGGATATCGAAAGAGGATTTCATTATTTGATCAAACCTAGTGAAGGAAAACCCTACATTATTTAAAATGTAAGTACTCACATTTTTTCCGAGCAACGTGGGTATTCCGCTTTATGTGATCTCGAAATCAAAATAACGTCTTAACATCGAATATACAGGATTTTTTGATTTGAACGAAACGGAAGTGAATCTTGTGAGAATCGACATAATTCGATAAATCGATAAAAAAATGTAATCTGATGGATAGAACTGAGATTTCTATTTGATGAAGCTGTCCATTATCTAGTGTTACAAAAATAAAAATTGATAATAATCATCTAAGCATTTCAAGTCAAATACAGATGTAAACACGTAGAACGATGTTTAAACAGTTAACTTATAGTCAATCATTTAAAATAAATATAGACAATATGTCGCAGACACAGTAAAATAATAAATTTGGTAAGACCACTTATTTAAGAATCTGAGTGAAAGCCTTACTGTAAACCTATTTCCTGCCCTTTTTATTTAACCCTGGATTATATAACAATTTTGTATCAAAATCATAATTGCAGAAATTCTACTTCACATAACTTGTTCCATGTAGAACAATCCCGACAAGATCATACTTCGTACCTCTTTTGACGAAAAAGTTTCACTTCAAGACGTAACACACGACGATCAAAAAATCCACATTTTTACCCAACGCAGTAAATCAGCTTCATCGAAGGTCACAATCAAAATGTCATCGGATCATTCAATCTACGCAGGTTTCCGATTTCACAAAACCTAACAGAATCTCTTAAGGATAGACAGAATTGATCAATAAACAATCTAATTGATGGAACAGGCTGATACCTCTTTTCTATTTCTTTTCCCCGTTGTGAGAAAATGTTCAATTAAGCCACGTCCCGAATTCGACGACAGATCTTGCGAGCGGTCGCCATAAAACTGTCGTATCGTTTCCAGGATCCGCTTAAGCTGTCTGGGTTCCCTCATAATGTTATCGATAGTAAAGAGATCGGTATCAGGAGCCGATTTAAGACTCGAGAAACATCAGACGCGCGAGATGACTCTATTCTGAGGCGCGCGCGTGTAAAAAAAACGACGCCCCTAACAAAATTTTATGTCACTGCATCCATACTAAATCGTTGGATTTGCGTGCTGGCGGGCGATCGCCAAATATGCGAAGTTACGATGAAAGGGACTGGATGAGGAATGGGTTTTTCACAACAAAACATTTCAAAAAATTTATGAAATGATGAAAAACTCTGTCAGCCATGAGATGAACCCTATCCAGAAATTCATCATTTTTTTATCATCATTGCATCAATTAGTCTCAACAGATTTTGAATATTTTGTGTTCATCCATGAAGAAATTCAATAAAACCTTTTAATCTTGACTAATGAAATATATGGAAAAACGGATACGAAATCTTATCATCGACCATTGAATGTTCATGTAATCTGACGAGTTTTTGTTTCATGTTCGACACTCTTAGTCCACACTTTAGTCTTCGCCACACGACCAAATTCTGAGTCCTCTACCTCGCTGGCATGGACAACTTTTTTTTTCGAAAATCACAGGAACATTGGGTATAAGATCTTTAGATTACAAAGAAGCAGGGCATAATGTCCAAACACCGACTTGTCAACGACCTGGCTAACGATGCCGGCAACGATTTTTCGAGACAGTTCGGGCTTCCATCCTTTTTCTCCGCGCTACCCTAGAAGGATTTAATTTCATTGCACCTTAATCGCGAGAGATCGTTGATTTCAATAACACTCCATTTGACGAGATAAAAATGTTGGCAGGGCAATCTACGATTGTGTCGCGGAGATACTGAGAACAGATAGTCTTTGAATTGAAATTATTTAAATATCTACAAAAGTTAAGGGAGATGTTAATGATGATTTTATGGTGAGAAAATGGTCACTATAATGGATAGAGATTCGATTCACGAAGAAAGTTAAGTATGAAAGTATGGAGAGTTGAATATCTGTTTCCCTGGCAAACAAACTTTAACCCAATTATAACCTTCAAAGGTTATAATTGGGTTAAAGTTCGGTTATAAATCTTTAAATGAAAAAATTGAGCCTTAAGTTCGATATTTTTGCAGGGAATGGCATCGAATCATTATGTTTAATTATTTATTAGCATATTTAATCGCCAGAACAATAAATTGTGGCTTAAAATTATCCTTTTATCTATTTTTTCAGACGTCATATGCTTATTTTAAAAAAGCCACTTTTTCACGTTTACAAAAGCTCTTGAGGCTGAAAAGTGTGATGAAATCACAAATCAAAGATTGTTGACGCATAAGTATATTCATTATATCATCAATTTCCTTTTTTCAAACTTAAGAAATATTGTGACTAGAATTACCTTGAAATATCTAAAAACGCTACAAAGGATTATAAAAATGATGCAGATGAGTAATTGTAAATAAAAAATCATTTTGACGCGCTTCGCGTCGTAGATTATGTTTATTTTTTAATTTTTTATTGAAAATCGTACCTTCTAAAGAACTTGTTCTCCGCATAGTAGATTATATACAAATCATATGGTAACACATTCTACGAAAATAATTTATTATAAATGATGTTTAAATACAACTAATAAACGAGGAATATCGTTTTAGGATTTAAAATCGTCAACAGCGATGTTTTTTTAACGAAAAATTAACATATGAAGCCTCAAGTACATTTCTCACCCAATATTTATTTACATTTTTTTAATTACCGCGATACATCTTATCAATTTTATCCGTGAATCTTAACACAAATGTTGCTAATAATAAGAAATAATTGATTTTCGATGGGTAAATGCGATTTGGACTTATTTTCATCTCTAAGATTTTGGGTTATAAATTTCAAAATCTTTTACCCAATTATAACTTTTTAAATTTTTAAATTGTAACCAGCATGCCAGGGTTAGAAAATATGTACTGGTAATCTACTGTGAACATAATTTTCTGATTCGAAAATTTACATCTCAAATTCAATAACGATGAGAATTATGTGATAAGATGACAATTTCACTGATGGAAATTAAATTGTGGATAGCTTGTGGAACGAAAGTTACCGTATTTCAAGTAAAAATTACAGAAACTAAATTGGTGGCAGTTGAATTTGAATAATAACAAAGAGATTATAAAAAGGATACAGTAGGATTAAAGCTATAAAAACATCATCATTTATATTTTATAATTTTTCTCTACTAAAAAAGTTATAAGCACATAACTACGTTGTATACGTGTATAGAATAGAATAAAAAAAATGTATTTCGAGTCCAGAAAACAATGCAAAGTTTCAAATAATATATCAATTTTTTAAAAATATCATGTTTCTATACTCATTTAGTATCAGAAAGTGTGGGTTCGTTTTCCTACAGGTAAAATATAAATGATAATTTCGAAAAGAGTAGAACTTTAAATTAGTTGTTTCAAAACATGTATCAGTTCTACAAAGTTTCATGATCATTGGAACAAGGAAGAAAGAACACACACAATCCTTTTCCTTCTATTTTCCTTGTTATTGTGTATTTTCAATTTCGAACTTCCTGCCCATCAGTGCGTCAAAGAGTCTATCTTCCTTTCTTTTAGACGATTAAAAATAAAAGTTGCTTTTTTCTCCGTTATTTCTATTTACATTTCTGAAACTCCGTCAAATATATGTTACACCAATTTAGTTCTTTCAGATGCACATTTCATTATGAACCAATCATTCGCCGTTTTCATAGAAGATTCTTTTTACCAAAGATAAACTTATAATTTTCCAACATGAGCGAAATGAACTTTATGATTCAAGCGACAAGGGCCACGTGGCCCTTGTCGTGGCCCAAAGATCAATTAAATTAATCATTTTAAACTCTTCCAGGCAACGTCTATTGTGGAAAAATCTTCAGTACGTTGAACAAAGTTGAGGTAGAAAACCTAAGTGGTGGCACACTGTCGAGTATCTTAGACTATCCATACAACGCTGCAGTAATGAGAAAATAAAAGTTTGGCATGTTTTGGTGGAAAAGTGTTCAATATGAAAAGTGTGGAGGTAGCTATCGTGAGTAAAAATCATGTCGTGACAGCAGCACATTGTATCGATGGACTTGAAGTGGACATGATAAAAGTTGCCGTTGGGCTCTTTTCAATTTTCGTAGAAAATACCGTTTACGAATTTCCAAACACTTTTGAAAATATGTTTGATGAATGATGTAAAAAGTGCCAGGAAACATCCAGGTTTTGACCCTTCAACGTTAAAACATAACATAGCTGTCCTGACCGTAAGTTGCATTTAAATATCATCCACTCTCTTCCAGATATTTATGTACATGTTCATTGGAAAATGTTTTCTACATAAAAACTCTATCCTTCATATTTTGAACCTGTAATCTTCAAATTGTATTAATGTTTAATTTTTGGCTCATGTTTTTTAGCTGTCTAAGTCCTTGCAGTACAATGACCGAGTGCAATCAATCGCATTGCCTGTAAAAGACGTAGTCCGTGAGTTACCTCTAGTTGTAACAGGGTGGGGCTTAAGTGAACGCATAGAAAACGAGAACAGAAAAAATTCAAAAAAAAACAAGTTTTCCGAGTACTTCAGAAAGTTGTTTTTATCGTCCAACCATCCGAATACTGTGGAAATATTGTAGACAGTACATTGGAACATTGTGCTGATGGTGCGATAGGCGTTTGATCATATTGTGCTCTATGTACGAAAATAAATGTTCAGAATATTTGTTTCTAATAACATTTATTTGTTTCTTCACAGGATGACGACGGGAATCCTTTGGCTAACAATAATGTACTTTATGGAATTTTATCGAAAATTAATATTAAAGCGTGTAGGGATGATCAACTTAAAAAATTTACCAGTGTCTTTAAGCATGTGGAATTTATAAAACAAGAAATAAATTTATTAGGTAATTCAGAGATATTTAATCTATTTCCAACTGTCTGCTGTCAAAAACATCTTTTCCATAATTTTAATTAGTTTTTGTTAAATTTGAAGAATCTTTTTAAGAGTATTAAGAATATTTTTCAATATACTGTATTATAAGTCCATTAAGCCATTAAAATTGACTTTTATTTTATAAAAAGTTGATTTAAATTGTTTATTATTAAAACCAAAAAGATGAAAACACATTGGCTCCAAGAAATCGGTTGTTTCCGAAATAATAATTTGTTTAAACAATAACTATCGTAAATAGTTAAAAAATTTGATTACTCAAGAGATGCATGTTTTTCTCGGTTTTCAGGTGGCTTGAAATATATGTAATTTTTATACATCACTTGTACAAAGAAATAGTTTGAATAAATTGTTTTCGTTAATTGGACACCAGACAAATGATCAGTGTGCCAGTAAACCATGGAAAGCATTAATTTGCAAAAACTTCAATTTTCAACTTTTTATTGATAAGGTTGAAACAAATCAATTCGATAAATCTAACATCAGTGTCATTATCAACGCACTTGAAAACCATGAGAAGCACAAGCACCTTGCAAAAACTATTATTTTCCAAGAAATTGTTAAAAAGTTAAAACTCATTTATCAATTTGGCACTAGATTCATTATGAGCGCACCTTAAAACAATGAAAAGCATATGCGTCTTGCAAAAATATCAATTTTTTAAGTAATTGTTGATACAATTTTCAAACAAATAAGTCTTTTGTTTATCATCTCTACATTGTAGCGAAATTATTTTTCGTTTTAGGTTGATTATGCAGGCTCTTACATTTTAAATTATTGGTAAAAGCATTTTATTGAAGGTTTTAGCGGAACCTAGACTATAAATTTGAAAATATACGCATTTTGCGATTTTTTGTTTTGCATTTTTACGATTGCAAAATTATCTTTGTGAAATTTTTCTTCGAAGTAACCAAAAATAAACTTTTCTGAAGAATCATAGAAACGTTTCTAAAAGCTTTCATTACGGTTTCAATGTTACATTGGTAGTGCAAAAACTATACAAATATTGCATACATCTTTCTGAAATATTACTAAAAAATTTGGGTAGCTCAACCGAAAAATGTTATGTTTCAGATACATAACATTGATGTTATGAAATATTGTAGAAATCTTTCAGAAACATGACGTAATAGAAAGTCGTTTTTTATGTATTTCAGAAATCTGTCTGAAATGATTCTGAAACACTTCTGTTACATTACTGAAAGATGAAATATTTCATATAAAAGATACCTTAAAGATTTCTGAAAGAAAATTTTCCGAGTGGGTCATCATTAGTTATCGATAGTACCCATCACTAGTTTTTCAGCGACTGCTCACCGAGTGAATGTCGGGCAAATTTTTGTGCTTACATAAGCACAAAAATTCACTTATGCCATAAGGCTCATTTTACATGATATTCTGATGAAATTTTGAACGTTATTGGATGTGTGACTTTCTCTGTTATGGCGGGAAGCCACAGATATAATAAATTACTTTAAATTTCTCAATAAAAGCCAAGAAATATAAAGTAGATGAACGGTTTTATAAAAAATAGGAATAGGTGGGTGAATGGCCACCCACGCGAAATCCTGGAAAAAAAACTTTGGCTTGTATATCTTCAGACTTGCAGCTTTCCATAAAAAAAAAAACAAATGTGAAAATCGGTTGAATAGTGTAAGATGTATAAATGTGTTGTAAATGTGTTTACACAATTCGGCTTAGCATAACAAATATACGGATGAAGAATTTTGGAACCATATCAGTGTATGAAAAATATATATTAGGTATTCTAGACTTTAACAAAAAATTATGATACAAAAATAATGAATTTCCATTAAACTCCATGAACGAAAATCATGAAACAGTGAAGTAATAGAATTTGAAATAAGAGTAGAATAAATCTGAAAATATTTTACGAAGAATAATATGTGGATAAACAAATACCAAATAAAATAAAAAAATGTATTATACAAAATCATGTTAACAACGCCAAGATGTTAATTACTACGACTTTATGCACACTTTTGATCGATCAAAAAAAAAATGTTATAAACAACATTTTTTGTAGTTCAAAAGTTAAAGAATGTATTCGAAGTATTATCATATTAGAAAACACAATTAGACCGATGATTTACCTCTTACCGTCATAACCGCCGAAATAGCTCAGTTGGGAGAGCGTTAGACTGAAGATCTAAAGGTCCCTGGTTCGATCCCGGGTTTCGGCATTTTTTTTGGTTCTTTTTGTCATTTACAATGAAACGTTGATGCTAGAAAAAAATATTTGAAGGTTAGTAGTGTTGAAAAGGCAAGCAAAAATTTTTTTGTGTTGCTTAATATTTTTTAATCTGTAATCGTTGTTATTCACTTTGAAAATATGTATTCCAACTCCTGACAAAAAGAGTTCCGAATTCCTACGTTCAAAACTTAAAATACACAAGTCACTTATGTCAGTGATACCAAATATTTTGATAAATCTCAACTAAAAGATGACTGAAATTTTCCGCTTTCCATTATAGATAGCAAGTTCATCTTTAGCATAGAAAACATTGACAACATCCAATCCGATAAAAATATGAATCGAATTTTGAAAGTATGTGCTTCAGTTATAAAACGATTCGATGTTGAAAAAAAATGTCATGTAACTATATTAAAATTGAAATTATATATAATAATGATCTGTAATATGATATAATATTATATATGTTAAATAACTCTACACATACCTATAAGGTTCTGAAAAATGTTTACATATAGTACTTTATTACTCCTCATTAAACTTTGACAATTAAAAACAATAAATTGATTCTTAAAAAAAAAATTCTTCTCAACATGTTCATTTGAAATTCAATAGATTTTCATTTTGAAAGAGCAGCAATTTCTTATTAGAAGGATATTTTCGCAAATTTGGACTTCTGTTTTTTGCTGAATGTGTTCGTCATTTATAACATTGGTCTACTGAATATTTATCAATCATTGTTCATGGAAATAAAGAGCCATTTCCGGAATCATAATGTGTATTTGATTATATTGCTGAACTCGTATGATTTTTGAAGATTCACTTTTAATCAAATTATGTGCTGATTGACAGTTTACATCCAGAAAGGAAATCATAAAACCACGTGAAATCTACGAGAACCGATGTGTTTGATATATTCGGCTACTCGCTTCGCTCACTTTTTTTCACGTGCTGTAATCACCGTACTCGGCCGTTGACCTTTAGTGAAATACTATCGATACGTAAACTTAATATTTTATACCATATTTTGTAGATCAACTTTGCAACTTAAGTGTATATTATTCATAGTTTCTTAAAATATGAATTTGAAAAGTGTTGATAGCCAAATTCTTTTCTTATCTAATTAAGTTGTTATCTCAATGTATCAAAAAACATTTTTTGCTAATGCAAGTATGCGATGATAAATAAATTTTGAATTAGGACTAGGTTTCTTAAGAAAAATTATGCTTACTGATTGATTTGGCAAAATTGTCAGACCAGCCGAAATAGCTCAGTTGGGAGAGCGTTAGACTGAAGATCTAAAGGTCCCTGGTTCGATCCCGGGTTTCGGCAATTTTTTTGTTTCGAAAAACATTTGTGATTTTCTACAGTTTTTAACTGCCGAGTGTTCTAACAATCATTTTATTAAATTAATAAATGTATCTTTCTGTCTTAAACGTTAAAAAAAAAAATGTTTCTATTCAATTTTCCCAGTCAATTTATTGTGAATTAGTAGCCAAAATTTCAACCCATTTTCGGGTCATTTTCAAGGCCTGAATACAGAATAAAAATGGTAACAAAATCTCGATAAAAAAATCTCCTCGATCTCCCTCTCTTCTTTTACGACTTACAATAATTAGAATCCTTGATCCTCAAACTCCTCAGAATTAAAAATGAAGTATGAAAAGTTTATAACTTTTCTATATGAACAGTCTATGAATGATTGTCTCTTCTGGATTCTTTCACGTTTATTTCTCTTCACGATTGAAAATAAAATTATCAGTATCTCATTAGAAAATTAAGAACCAGTGAAAATTTATTCGGGTCTACATTACAACTATTTACATTATAAAGTTTTCTGGAAGTGCATAGTGTTTCGGAATTTTCACAAATTAGGAAATTGTAAAAAGAACTTTTTATATTATGAAAGAAAAATTAATCTATTGCTATTTCCGTTAAAGCAGGTTGAATGCTTCAAGATAAAATTGTTTAAAAATTGAAATTAATTATTTCAAAAGTTTCATTTATAATTTGTTTTTGAAAGGAAGTGTTGCTGAAAATAGATAATTTCTCATCAATATCAGGAAAACTTTAATTTATAGGTACGTACCCACCGGAAAATGTTGAATAAAACTATGAATCAAAAAATTCGTTTCCGATTTCATATCAACATACAGTTAAGTATCTCACACACAGAGGATTACAGTTCTGGGATGCATTATATTCATCATTCAGTTATTTATAGATTATAATAAAAAAAAGATCGTTATTTTTTTCATTATAAAGTTAGAGACGTTGCAAGTCGCAGTTGATTTGATTACTTGATAGTCTTCTATTTTTTTAATGTATTCACTAATTTTCTTTTTTTTTAATAGAATTCATATACGCTTCATAAGTTTGGATTTATTGTCGCCATAACGTAAATAATAGTATATTACTTAGTAGGTACGTATGTGCGAATTTGGCAAAACGGGGTAATTATGGACCGAGCCGAAGACGAGGTTTGTAACCCGTTTTGCCTATGAGCACACTTGTACTTGTTTACCTAAGATATTTTTCATCACGATGACCGAAAAGTCACTACAAAATGTTAGTTTTGAGGTTAGAGTGATGAAAAAAAAATTTAATACCTCAAGTTTCACTTGCCACAGAAGTTCATGATTTCACTATCAAAATAGTTAAAAAAGAATAACTTTGATAATTATGTCTTCCTTTTATTATGAAAAAAACTATTCAACGTTCAATTCGTATGAGATAATAAACTTTAAATTTCGAAAAGTTCCAATCTCTGTATCGTCTGCTTATCAACAAGTTGCAGGAACATGATTTTATCTAAACACATGCATGTTTTAAAGAACACTAATATCTATTTGCCATTGAAGATATATATAAAAATTGCTGTCTATTAACGAAAGTTCAATTAAATAGAATATACAAGAACTCGTTCTTCCTCTCAGTAAATTCATTTCATGTGTAACGAGAAACATAAAAATTGTATTTCATACAATGATATTTTACCTAAAATTAAATAAAACATTCATTTTTTATTCGACATTGGTGTTTTTAGGTAAGTCTTAAAGATATATAGTTCAAAGTATTAAATAATATACAAAAATTAAAAAAAGAGTGTGATTTTCATGTTAAGGCGCTATCGTTATTTTGGCGTGAAAACTCTTTCGATGTACCATTTAATTCGTCCTAAATATGGGTCAAACAAGTGCGTTCGTTCAAAATCAACCTTATAAGACTTATTGATTAGAATAGTTTGATACAAGCAAGAGAAAAAAAACGTTATTTCTCCATGTTGACCATCAACCACCAAAAAATAAATGTGGTCAAAAGCTCAAGTACAAAAATAAGCCAGGTATATTCAAGAAAATAATTTACTTTTTCATAACCTGATTCAACGACTATACACTAAATAACCTCTAGATGACGGAACAATCATTTCTATTGTTAAGAGACAATTATTTTTCATTCTAGACAATGCGTTTTGTTCAAAAATATTGAAAACTCTTGACAAATATGAGGCAGAAAGCATAAGTGGCGGCGAGGTTGCTAGTATTCAAGATTATCCATACAATGCTAGAGTATACAGAAAAGAATATGACTATTTATGGACGATTATTAGATATAAAATGTGCGGTGGTGCCATAGTCAGTAATATGCATATTTTGACTGCTGCACATTGCGTCCATGAGGCTGACACAGACATGATAGAAGTTGATATTAGAACTGAGTACTTACCCGTCTCGGATTGGTTTTTCGTACCGATACATATTTTTTCATCTGGCAAGAGAGGAGTGGACAAAATTGTTCTTCATCCGGAGTTCAATCCTATGACGTTGGCCCATAACATAGCAGTTTTGACGGTACCTATAATTAAAGTTTTAATTACATCATGAGCCATATAGAAAAAAACTAAAAGGTTCCATGTTCAAATTTTAAAATATATCATAAAATTATTCCTTGCAACTTTTCCTACGTTCCATTTCTTTCAAAATATGAATAATTTACTGAAAAAACAATAGTCACAGAAGATCTACTATTAATGAATAATTTCTCGGTCTTCCATTCTAGCTTGTCACATTCATTAAATTCAATGCGTGGACTCAACCAATTCGATTGCCAAAATCAAACGTGGAAAATTACGTGTATCTGAGTATGACAGGATGGGGCCTTACTCAAAAACCAAGGAACGATGAAGAAGAAGATGTTGCATCAAAAGAATTGCAAAGACTGAGAGTTGCAGTACTTTACACCAGATCACCTTGGGACTGTGGCGAATTGATTGATACTTCTTCGGAAATTTGTGCTTATGGTTCAACCTATGAATCATCATATTGCAAGGTACATGTTACACTGAACATTTTCTAGCTTGAATATTGGATTCTACCTATTTTCCTCTCGTTTTTGACAGTTCGACGATGGAAATCCTCTGGCTAACAATAACACACTTTATGGGATTCTTTCAAAGATTGATAATAGTGTTTGCAGAAATGATTTACCAAAGAAGTTTACCAGTGTTTACAAGCATCTTCGATTCATCGAAGAAGAATTGTTTTTAGCATAATCATTCGATTATTAACAATATATAAAGGAGAATACACACAGGAACAGTAAATATAGTTCTCCTATCAGTTATTAGTAAATGACGACGTTATAAGCTTTGAATGCTAACATGTACTGAACCAATTATGCAATTGGTTTTTTTAACGAGCGCAAATATTCATATATATGATCGAGAGGCTGTCAATGTCCGATTATACAGAGAGTGCGAAGCGTTAAATATCTGGGTATAATGATTGATGAGAATTCGAAATGGGATGACCATGTGATGGAAATCACTATTAGAAATAGATATCTTATTTATGTATTTTATAGACTCAGACTAGTGTTGAATGTTAAATAAATTACTTCAGATCTATTATGCTTTATTTTGGTCTAAGGCTTCATACGGTTTGACGGTTTGGGGAAATGCAGATCAATCTACCATGAGACATTTGAGACATCAGTTCAAAAAATAGAACTAAATTAATTTTTAGTAAATATAGAAAAAATCCTTCGGCTATATTATTTCGGGAACAGAAAATTTTCAGCTCAAAGTAGGGGTTTATTGGGAATCATAAATCACTTTTATAATCATCTGAAAGACGAATTGAGAAATAAGCGTAATATATTCAGTAGAAAAAAGAGAACTATGTCA
This sequence comes from Platygaster robiniae, assembly GCA_028476575.1. Lineage (NCBI taxonomy): Eukaryota > Metazoa > Arthropoda > Insecta > Hymenoptera > Platygastridae > Platygaster > Platygaster robiniae. The sequence goes on from CM052018.1 coordinate 13,023,066, forward strand.
CCTTTTTTCAAAAAGACTATATATAGAACATTTTGTTACCTTACATTGGAGATATTTAATAGACTATCGGATGAACTGAAGCTCTCGGAAGGAACCGACTTGAATCGATAGACGATTGATGATGATCCTGATGATTACCTGAGAGGGGTCGAAATATTGATCAATGCTGTGAAACAGAAACGAAATTAATTTTAACACCTATTTTTTGAAATGTTTTTGAGGCATCTTCTGGGTACCTTCAGAACACGGGAAAACACATACTCTTGTATCTTTTGAATTTGAAAATGATACACGAAAATCCATTTTCTTTTCCAACGTGCCAAGATATGGTAATTATAACGCATTTCCTTGTGCGCCTCAACTATTACCCGTAATGTCATAAAAATGGCCGACGTTCTCTCATCCACTTCCACGGTTCCGCGAGTGATTACTTTTCCATGATTGCATATTCAAAAGATCGGATCATCGCTGTGAGTTAAGAGTTGCCGCGGGTATGGAAGCCGGGTGCTACCAGTACGGAGCGTTTTACAACGTCAGATCGTACGCTACGTGGTGCGCGAAGATGCGGATACATTTTTTACAAAAACATTCCTCATTCCGCGGCGCATTACCGGAGGGACGCGAAAGGGATGATGCGATAAAGCGCGCATGAGAAAGAGGGCGAACGAGGGGAAAGAGGGCCGAGGAGAACGATAGGGAAGAAAATGGAAAAAGAGCAAAGCCCAGGCCCCGAGCCGAGCATTTCGTGAAACAAGGAAAAATGCGATCCCGACGAGCTACGACCGCAGCATTTTTGTCTTTACAAAATTATGTATTCCGCAGGCCTTCGCCATATCTCTCAAAGCATAACAAGTTCCCTCTGTGTGCCTCTTCCCTTTTCCGTCGTCCAGCCGCGATCTTTTCTCTTTCCGTCCGGTGGATGAATCATCTAAAATATAGACGGATCATATACCGATTTAACTTATTTGATTTTCATTCTTTTGGAATTTAACTATGACAATTTTAGTGAAACTAATCTTTGCAATCTTATTTTCCTCATCGCAGATCAACAGGGAATATTTTAATGTAAAAAATGTTTGGAGAAATTCTTCGATGGAATTTTTTGGAAAATAGATCGGTGTGACCGATGTTTTTCATGAATATTTCCTCACTTTTCGTGTACAGAAGTGAACAATTCTGGACTTGAAAATAAAAAAGTGACGGACTTTTATATGACATTTGTTAACTAACGAACCTAGTGACCAACTCCTTTTCATGCCATGTTTGAGTTATGAAATAACGATAAACAAACAGGTCCAAAATTTTTCAGGTCTGCAGAATCACACTCTGAATATTCAGAAAATGAAGGTCGTTACACTATTCTTCAAAAAACTTTGTCCATCCTATTTTACTACGCACCAATGTACCTCTTACTTCGAGCAAAATGAAGATAATTTTTCGTTTTTTTTTTTATTCAATCAGCGCGTGAAAGTAAGGATCATTTATTTACTCATCAACATATACACATTGTTATATTGAGCTGCAATGATTGCATCGCCTAGTATATAGTACATAGTAAATAAGAAAATTGTTCCATTAACCTTGCGGAACAGGATTTTTGTAGATATTTTATAACATGTTGTCTTCCGCTATGCTCATAATTTTTTTTAAGCAGAATTTTTTTTCTATTTTTTATCGATCTTGCATGATTTTGAGTGTCGATATTTTTGACCTCATTAAAGAAGTTCCGTTACCTATCATACAAAGATTGATTTGTGTAATATTCGGCTTATTGTTCATTGCAAAATTTACTGTTTTCTTCTTGACAGTTCTCGATGATGATAAAAATGAAAGAACTTTTTTTTGCAATTACGGTACCAGCAATTATAAACTTTTCTCTCCTTCGTTTGTACTGCGTGAGGCCACAAAAATTTGTAGATTTGCATTTATCATTTATATTCTTTAAAAGCAGAATTATAGGAAGATCACAGAGTTTCATAATTTCGAAAGAAAAAAAAACTAAATGACTAAAGTAAACAATAAGATTCTGGAAAATTGTATGTGTACAAAAAAAAGTGGTATCACTCGTTTCTTCAATTTTGTGGAATAACTTATTTGCTAAAAAGGTAAACTTGACGTTTTCTTAGAAACTTTCCTGATAAATACCTCAAATATTTTTACAATAAAAAGAGATATTGTGAAAACGTGATCTATAAAATTTGATTAAGATAATGAAATGAGGAAAATTTCAATCATTCTTATAAAAATGCAAGTGTGAAGTAAGATAAGCGAGAAAATTAGAAAAGAAATGGAACGTTCTTATTCCGAAGGTTTCAGTAACATTGAGAAGTAGTGAAAGTTAAAAGGTGAAAAAAATGTAAAGTGAATAGTAAAGAAATAGTTTTTGAGTCTAGAAAAATCGAGAATGATTTTCTGGATCTATAACTTTTAGTGATGCTTTGAAAATTTAATCAAATTAGAACTTCAATTGATTGCTTATGTGTCGTTCATCTTGAATTTGCTGCATCCATTTACGTCTCAGGTCACAATGTGGTTGGTTTTTGAAATCATTACTGATTCAGTTCGAATTCGTTCGAAAAAACTCTTCTAGTTAAGTTCAGCACGAAAAATGTGGACAAACGTCATTTAACTCCATGTTAACCATCACACCCCATTTCCCTGCTCTGCGTTTGAACCCCATTCTTCTTTCACCCTTCATCCAACGCATAGTTGAGATGCCCAACGAATTTCAGTGGTTTCGCCCTGACTTTTTGACGTCTCACAAAAGCCGGTCAGCCGTTCAAATACTTCTGTAGCCACAAAACAAGTTGTCCACTTCCTAACCTTACCTCAATTTTTTCCAACTCTATTCACTGATTAGTAACAAAAGCCAATTGATGTGTAAATGTATTACCATTTCAAAGTTGTAAATCGTAAAAAATTATCACACCAATCAAAACTGTCGTCAGATCTCTTATTTAAATATAGCAGTTAAACATCCATTTTTTTATGAAACAAAGGGAAAAAGAATAAAAATTCTTTTGTGTTACAATAATTTCCCATTCAAAGACGTAACTCTTCGTCAAGAATCGATGAATTTGTGAATGAGATGTAATCTCTTGAAACAAAGAGTGCATACCTTCGAGGAACGCATAAATCACGAAAACGAGAATCCTCGCCCAAAACAGGCATCACAATTAACACATCCGGACTTTCGATAGGCGAATCGAAAAATTCGATCGGCGAAGGCTGGGAACGAAAAACCAATGGGTCAGATTGTATAGACATCAAAAAACCGATCAACCGCTGACAGGGGCATTATAATTATTGTGTGCCAGCGCGGGACGAATACGAAATGAGGATCTCGTACCTCAACGTGATATCGGGTACGCTCGGAAGTTGCTATTTATAGCCTTGGCACCAGTGGCACGAGTTATGATATTGTTTTGGTCTATTCTCGGAATCTAGCTGATCGTCGGCTCGGATAATCTCGCTTAGACTTCCCTCGCCGCGCTCGGTCCCACACCTTTCCTATCTCTTTCGCCCCTTTTTACAGCTCCTACCGTAAGATCGCACAAACGATTTTTATTTCTTCATTCTGTGCACACCTTGACTGTCCTAACTTCTTCATCAGTCGCTCGGAAGACGCTGCGTCTCCGTGTCCTACAATATCTGATTATTTTTACTGGCACTTTACCTTCGCTCCCTAAATTTCTACCTTTCGTGCGAATTTTGTCGCGTGGGGATGATTATGGCTGTTTCAATGTAGGGAAGAGCGATTTTGGTGGGTTTGGTTTTTTAGGTAAAGTTACAAATGATGGAATGGGTTCGCACTTGATGTAGGAGATTTTGAAGTGGAACTTTCCTTCTCACGTCCGATTCTTTTGCACGCTGCATACGTATATGCTATGTTAGGCCATTTATGCCTACAACCATGTATAAAATTTGATGTTCAATAGAAGTGAAACTATAGTGAAATTAGAAATTTTTAAATCATTTTGCTCCGATTCTACGATCTCTATTGTAGGACTCCAGTTTCGAAGTGACTACTTTGGCTTTATTTTACTTTTGCTAACCCACATACCTTTTTTGGTTCTTTTTTTGTTGTTTATTGTCAGGGATGATAAAAATAAGCACGTGCATATTTTTTTCACATGATGCATATTTTGGCCTTTTTCGAGCGTGCATGCATATTTTTACGATTCCACTAAGATCGTGCATATTTTGTCCATTTTTGGGAAAAAAGTTGAAATTATTAGCGAATTTCGTCAAGAATCATGAATTTTTTTGAAGTTAAAACGTTTTGTATAAACATTTGATACACAACAATAAACAACGAATCTAAAATTCTTCAAGTGACAGTTCATCTATATATTCTAAGTGAAATGCCAAAAGAACGAGGGCTGCTCGTGAGTTTTAGCGCGTATTGTACGTGCTTATCAAAATAATGTTTTTTGTCAAGACAGATTTATTTGTTCTGCATTCATTTCAGTCAAAAAGTAGATGCTGGAAAGATGTTTCAAGTAAAGCAGCACATCAGCACGACACGATATCAGAAAGCTGCGAAATTTTCGGTGTTAAAATACTTTTTCAGACAAAAAACGTCACCTTTCATTTGGAAATTTGAAACAACACATTTTAATATGCTGTAACTGACACGTTGAAGTTGAAGATGAAAAAATAATTATTTTGTATATTAGTTCATATTTTTTATCTTTTATGATTTTTATAGCATATTTACATGATTTTTTGTGCATATTTTTCGGCGTATTTTCGCCATTTTTCAAACATATTTGCATGCATATTTCGATGTTTTTTCGTGCATATTTTTATCATCCCTATTGATGATAATTAAAGAAAATGTTGCTTTTTTCAATTAAGAGAACTTCCTGGATACTCTGCTAAGAATTAGACTATATAAAAAATATAAGATTGATGCATAAAAGTTTTGAGTTGTTCACTTCTTATGGAAGTGCTCAAGTAGAAAAAATATTTTCCAAAGATTCTTAGTGATTCCTATATTATTTATCATTTTTTCTCAGACTTCAGATTATATTAATATACACCCCTAAAAAAACGTTTGAAAGTTTCTTGTTGGTTTTTTAATTTACAATATCGTAGCTGGAAATGCATGTTTCAAAATTTGACTTAGACGAATTCAAAGTTGTAATGAATTTTTGACCTAAAATCCAAAGTTAGAGTCATATCTTAGTATGATTGATAATTTCATCTATCAATATGTATACATTTTTTACTCCAAAACGAATTCAAAATTTGCATACTTTTAATGCGTGGAGGATACGATTCAAAAATTTAAAGCGATTGAATACAATGACCTTTGTTTTTTTTATTCTTGATGATGAATTTTCGACACACATTTCTTCAAGATAATACTGTTACAACAGAAAATATGCTATCTTATTTGCGCATTATTTATACTCAATATTCCGATACCAGTTTTATATTCGGGAATTCATGTTTTAAATTATGTTTAAAAGATATATCGGGTGCAATAAAGTAAGCGTAGATAATTTCAATGAACACTTTACAAACGTGTTGGATTTTAGAGAGGTACATACTGTTTCTAAACGATTTCAAAAATCAGTAATCACAATACTACGACTTCAAAAGTTCAAACACCTTGTAAAGTATTGGATATAGTAATCAATGTAGTTACATATTGTAGTTGATATTGTAATCAAAGTAGTTATATAAAATACTTTTTTGGACAATTGAAAATTTTCATTACTAAGTAACAGAATGAAAAAATTACTTTATTTTATTGATAATAAATTTAATTTCAAAAAATCGAAAAACTTTAAATTTTTTTTCACAAATATATTTGTATTTCTACTAATATATTTATATATTTTTTTTAATACATTTAATATAATTTCAATAAATTTAGTCAATTACTTTAATCAATTCAACTCCTTAATTTCAATGAGAAAAGAAAAAACGAGTATTTTAACTTCTCAAAATGTTCCAACAGCAATACCGGATTTTTATCTCTCATTTCTGTACATCCAAGTGACAAATATAATGTCCAATATAATTTCAGAAAGTGTTTTACGATATCGCCTACAAAACTTGTTATATTTTCTGTAAATTACTCGAGAAGCATGTACTAAAATTCCCTTTTTTACCTTAGAACACCTCTCAGAATAAAATTAATGATCCGTTATCGCCTCAAATGTCTGTTACACGAGACAAAAAGTATAATCTGGAAAGATTATCTTTGGTCCTCTTGGATTTATAACTCAATATAATGTCCTTATCCTTACAAGATACATCTCGAATCTGAGACACTCATGGAAAATTCATGATACGTTCACGGGCATGTAAAAACACGTCGATATCCGATACATAAATCTGTTGAACGGATGTTTAAAGTGTGGGAAAAAGCAAAAAAAAGCCCTGACCCTACAAAATCGTTTTTATTGATATTTAGTAAGAATAATGGAGAGGAAAAAAATTGTGTACAATTCCTTTCAATGAAAGAGTTATTTATGAGTATGTCTGAATCACGTTCTGGCGAAGATAATTTTTTCAGAAATTAAAACAAGAAGATCAACAACAAGTAGTACAAAAAAACACGAATGACACATGCTCTTGACGTACAAAACAAGTTAAACAGGTAATCGAAAAACCAATGACCCCAACAGTGTTTTTCAAAATTTGCTTCGAATAATTGGATAAAATAAATAAATTTAAAAGAGTCAAACATGTCATTAGTTCATTTTTCGCCATGCACACTTAATTTCTATACAATAGTAACAATTAATTATTGAAAAATGGACGTTTTATCTAAATATTCATAATTTTGCAAAGTTTCGAACCTATCAAAACAATTCAACGAAAGATCCTTGTATCGCATTTCTCTTGATCAGAAGGATTCTGCCATGCCATGTCAAGGATTGCGATCTTGACATTTAATATCAACCCTGACCCAGCGTATGCACTTTCGAGAGAGCGAAGTACAGTAAAACGAAACGACGGTCATGTGAGCGCATACGCGTTTTCTGCTCTTGTATACACGTGTTTGACACGATTATTATTCCGCGGCTGTCTCTGTCCCGTGACTTATGTTTATGTCGTAATTATATCATCCTAATCTTTCTCCGTTGCCGCTTATACGTACTCTACGTGTCCGCGTCCTATCAAATACCAATCTGGAGAATTGCCATGCGTGCCAGAATGCGCACATCCAAAGTAACGTCGACTCTCCTTCCTTTTCTGAAGCAAATATCGCGCGCTTCCCCGAAACTTCGCGGCGTCGTTCATTTTTATTTTCGCTACGTGTCTTTACTGAAAGGCGAATTTCACGGCTTGCCCTTTGACCCTCGAACGAGATTTTTCTGATACCTCGAAGGATTGATGTTGTAAATGTAAGAACATCGGGGAATCTGATTAAAACATTTTCAAGACTTTCAGGTTCATAATTTCTCCTGTAATACGGAAAAAGTAGAATGAATAGTTTACGTTGTTACTGGAATATAACTTGAAAAATTTCATGAATCGTCTTCTGCATATATTCTTGAAAAAATAATTATTGGTATTCTTAAGCAACGCGTTTTTAAAACTCGTCAATATCTTATCGAACCGCAAGAAGTCGTCAATTTATGCCAGGAAAAGGCTTTCTTAATAATTAAAAATGGTAATCGTAGTTCCTGGTTTCCAATTTCAATTACATCAAGCATTACAGTAACGTGTAACATTGTATGTATGAACTTATTAATCAATTTCTGATTATTCAAAACCGATAATTTATTTCATTGTTTCAGTTTTAAACTTGAGATTTTTCAAGCATTAGCTAAAAACAAAAGTCATCGATGTATAGAAGAAGCTGATATCTTTGTTCTATCGAACAAATTTGAAAAAAATGATTTTCACAACGAAATCTTAGTATCATATCATGCCTGATGAATAGTTTCGAGAATTTTTCAGACAGTAGATTCAACTTACAATTAGTGCCACCAGTAACATACAAAATTTATTTTCACACTATGGAATTCTATAAAAAACTGAGAATAATATTTGCTTTATATCTGACATTTGCGTTTTTCGGTGAGTTTGACAAAAATATCGAAAGTTGTATCTAAAAATTAAAATTATTAATAGACTCCATTCTCATTCTGAGGAGCTATCATCATATTAGCTCAGCTAAAATTAAAGATTACACATGACGCCAGTTTTTTTCTCATAATAAACTAGTTAAATAACATTCGATTCCATATTTTGAGTATTGAATGATGAATATTATTATATTCAGACATTATTCTAGACAGTTTTTCACTTCTGAAATACTACTCTCGAAGAATCTTTCCATTTCCTCTCTGGGCACAATGATGGCAATTTTTATGAATATGTACCGTGCAAAATAAGAAAATTAGAATTTACTGGAGTTTTGACAATTTTTTGACTAAAATACGCAGAATTTCAACCATAGTAATAAATGAGATTCAAAGAAAATACGACAAATTTAACGTTAAAATTTAAAAATGGTCATTATTCGAGACAGTTTTTCTTCATTATAGGCAACTTGTTTGGTGCAAAAACATTTAAAACTCTCGACAAATATAAGGCGGAAAAAATAAGTGGCGGTGAGGACGCTAATCTACAAGATTATCCATACAATGCAGGAGTATACAGAAAAGAATATGACTATTTAAGGACAATTATTAGATATAAAATGTGCGGCGGTGCCATTGTCAGTAATATGCATATTTTGACTGCTGCACATTGTGTCCATGGGGCTGACACAGACATGATAAAAGTTGATATTGGAACTGAGTGTTTATCAGTCTCATATTGGTTTTTTCGACTGAAAGATGCATTATTTTCCAGCAAAAGAGATATAAAAAAAATTGATCTTCATCCAAAGTTTGACTCGAAGACATTAGCACATAATATAGCAGTTGTGACGGTAACTGAAATTTTCATTTCAATTTTTTCAATTCATTTTAATCTGGTGAAAGTTTCGGTTTTCAATTTCAAGGTATAATAACACGGAATTCGTAAAATAATCTTCGAATAGAATTCCTGCTATTATACTGACTCAGAGGCAGTAATGTGAAATGTTTTTTATTCTCCAATTGAAATATATACTTCTACTTTAATGAAGTTTCTTAAAAAATTTGAGAAATCTAAGTACTGTATTTTGTCTTTGTAACCAAACAAATTATACAAACCTAGAAATAAAACTTAATCAGCAAAACTTTTTAATGAAATAAGAACTTTTATCCACTTTTAAATCAGAAGCATTAAAGAAAACCACATACTATTATTTTCCATTGTCACTAAGCTATGAAAGTAGAATGAACTATTTGTAATAAGTAAAATCTTTATAGAATGCAGAATGTAACGCAATGGCCTGTCACTAAAACCGTTTCCTTGTTACCCCCAAATTCAAGAGCACTTACTTTATCATTCCTATCTTTGTATCTAAGTTCAAATTTCTATTTCGAAAGACAAAAATCACAAGCGATATTATTTACAGAAATTTTCATGATCATCTATTCCAGCTTGTCACATTCATAGGTTTCAATGATTGGGCTCAACCGATTAGTCTACCCAAATCGTACATGCAAAAACACTTGTATCTAAATATGACAGGATGGGGCTTTACTCAAAAACCAAAAGATGAAAATGAAGAAAATGTAGCATCGAAAGAATTACGAAAACTGAGAGTTGCGGTATTTTACACTAGATCATCTGAGGACTGCTATGATTCGATTGATGCTTCTTCAGAAATTTGTGCTTCTGGTGTAACGTACGAGTCATCATATTGCAAGGTATATTTTTACACGTATAAAGAAGCATCAATTTTTCAACACAGATTCTAAAATGAAACATTTTTTGTTGACAGTACGACGATGGAAATCCTTTGGCTAACAATAACATAATTCACGGTATTCTTTCGAAAATCGATGATGGTGTTTGCGGAAATGATTTGCCTAAAAAATTCACGAGTGTTTATCAGCATTTAGAATTTATAGAACGAGCATTGTTTCTGAGATATTGAGTAAATTAGAACGTTGCAAATATATTCGGAAATTTTAAACTCGATTATGTAAAAAGGGAAAACAAAATATTTATTCAGTTTATTCAATGACATATTTGTGTGACATTCTGTCCCCCAACTTTCTTCTACTTAGGAATCCCATCTTCAATAATTTCGGAAATTTTGAGAGAGCCTAGTTCCTTGTATCCTTCAAGACACTGAGTTTAAACTTCAGTACAATAAAAATAAACAAGATAAATCTAGAGCCCATGATATTGCAGAATACAAGTACAGGATCGAAAGAACTTTTCAAAACACAGCAAAACCTCTATCGGTACATTAACTTTTTGCATACTCTCCAATTCCGAAGATAAACTCGGGGACGGAAAAAGCGACTCTTGCACCGTGGCTTCGCAAGCATCGAATGATGTATCGATACACCCGAGCTATGCATTTTTCGAGCCTTTAATATCGAATGCTCGCGGGAGGTGTAAGAATGTCGGAGACCACACCCGTGTATAGGGACCGTAAAATAAATTGGTGACACTTGGAAAGGCAGGTACATGATTTGTGAGACAGACGAACGCGAGGTATAAAGACATCACGAGCAAGGGTAGCACGTATCGCGAGATGAGCACATGCCACTGCTTCGGAGGGGGTCCACGCTAATGACCCAACTTTCGGCGCAATGGAAAGAAACTCGTTCGAATTGATTTATCGATTCAACTCGTAGCTGACTTCCAAATCTTGCATGTCCAAATCCAGTCTCTTATCAGGTACAATCTTCCTGCACAAACTGTTAAAAATTTAAGTTGCATTTTCACAGTTCCTACCAAGGTTTTCAAATTTCTTGACTGTTCGTATATGGGGTGTTAAAAAAAGGTCTCACCTGTAATTGCTCAATTACCTTTTTGCTTCAGCAAATTACCTATCCCCAAAGGCGAAGTTGAGTTGGAGATAAGAAACTCCATTCTCAGTCAGCAACAACGCAGGTGCTATTGACGAGTGTCCTCGCAAAAGCAGCATTCCGCAAAAACACGAATCACCAATCAAGGAGTCAAAGAATGGTAAACGATCCCAAACCCCGAACATAATTTAGCGGAGCCGAGGGAGCGACACGTAATGCGTCACCAACGGCGGGTGTTGCGTGGGCGTCCGCTCGGCTACTCATCTGTCAATGCTAACAATGTCATTAAAAACACGCAAATTTATCGGTTTGCATTAAACGTTCCGCGGATGTGCATTACCCTGTTCATTGTGCGCCATTTACTCCGAAAAAGGATGCTGCAATTTGAAGTTTGATTGCTGATATTCCGTCATTTCTCAGATTTTGAATCGTACGTTGGCTTATGCAGTTGAAGATTTGGAATGGAAAGGTTTCTTTGATTTTGAGAAGATGAGCATTTATGATGTGGATTTTTATGAACATTTTATGATTTACGGATGTTGATTTACAGTCAATATAGTATTGAATACTTTTTTTTGATTTTTTGATTTTTATAATTATTTGGGAGTTTTGAAATTGGTATTTGAGGATAGTCAAAAGGTCATTTTCTTTTGAATCATTCAGGCGATTCAGACTGAGTCATTTTGCAACTTGGAAATTATTTTGTAGCATTTTTATTAAAATCGATGGGATGATTTTTTTTTCGCTTGAAATTTGGTTGTTTCGACTAAGGCAATTTTTGAGTAATCGGCTGAACAGTTGATCTTACTTATTTTCCACACATGAAGATTTCTACACCATTGAATACTTCGTTAAAGAATTGTCTCATTATGATTTTATTGTTTTGTTTAAGAGGTCAAGATTCATTGCAACAGAGATTTCAGACTTAATTTTTTTCGTTGTGATTGTGTTTCCTATGGAAATTTTGAAAAAATGACAACCTCAAAATTTTTAGATGGCGTCAGTATTATTTTCTTTTACTTTTGGTAAGTTTCATAAATCATCTTTGGTATATCATCAATTGATTAGAATTTGTTGTTTGAAAACTATGATTTTTCAAAATAAAGTACCATTTTCCTCAGTTATTTTGACGCATTTTTTTTTTGTGATTCCGAAATGAAACAAGAAACAGTTTTTTTGGACAAGTTTTTGTCTCAGTTGAGATGCAACTGTTGTATGAAACAAAAACTTTTGAATTAAACGGAATCATCGAATTTCTTACCGTCTTGTAAACAAAAAATTTTTAATTTTAAAGTATTCATGCAGCATGAGTTTTTTTCGTACTTTTTTTATGAAAAAGTGTAGGTTTATTGTGAATATAGAATTATATTGTCTTCTGAAAATGATGGGTTGGTTAAGGGGTATGCAAGCAATATAAATATGTTTTTGCATTTTCTAGAAAAGGCAGCATATCTAGAAAAGGAATTAAAAGTTATAACAACACAAATATGTGAAAAAAAAAGCGAATTTTGAGTCAATATGAGATTTTTTTTTTATATATATATATATATATCAAAAAATTGATGATGTATGAAATATTCTACATTATAAACTAATAAAAACTCGTGCTAAATGATAACTTAATGTGGAGTCAACAAATTTATGATTTATTTTTACAATATTAATAGAAATTTTTACAGTTTTCGAGATCTCGCATTTTTTTCGATCCATAGTCAATTTAAACTGATAGTTTTCAGACAAAATTTTTGTCATTGAAGCAGTTATTGTTAAATTCTAAAATCGCAAATAAACGGAGCATAAGAATAATATCAGCAAGCATGGCACTATGAGTACTAAAAATTGTCGTTCCCAAAAAAGGAAACTTTTCTGATAAATATTATTCATCATAGTCGCTCATTTATTTATTAAAAAAAAAAAACTTCTTTCAAAAAACTCACGCAACGTCAAAATAACGAGAGAAAAAAATTTTTTCTTCTGATAGTTGTTCGTGGAATATAACAACAGCAATAGAATTTTTCGCAAAAAACACAGAATTTATCTTTGTTCGAAAGTTAGCTGCTATACTGATATAATAAATAATTACTATGATTAAACGACTCTTGGCAGAGTTTATAATTTCAAAAAAAGTATACAGAAAACAATCCTTTATAAAGAAAACTCATGACCACTGGATGATAAAAATAACTGATCTGTAAATACTTAAATAATTTGCTAATTGAGTTAACTGTTCTTTAAGAAAAAAAAAAACCGAACAGATTAATTTTCATACTGATTCCAGAAAAAAAATTTTCTGGCAAAAAAAAAACTTCGCTTCAATTAATCGGACAATTTGAGATAAAATAACCTGGAATGAGAATTCAGTCATTGAAGTCTTCGAAATTGGATAAAATTATCAATATTCAAAAATAGCTTCAAACTTTACGTATAGTTTATTTTGAAAAAAAAAACACTTAAATTACAAATACTCGTATGTTCACAAAAAAATCTTTTTAAAAGAATCATGACTCCCATTCACTCTTTACTCCGAATTCTCTGGTATTCCAGAGCCTCATTCTTGACGTCGAACATAAAACACAGCCCACCATCGAACCATTTATTATTGACAGATAAACTATCCCTCTGCCCATCTTTCCATGGTATTGAAACGTCGATGATAACCCGCGTTCGATCCTATATCAAGCTTTGACGAGGGTCGGTATGAAATTAATTTATGTCCCGTTACGAAGACGAGCGTCGCGCTATAAATCCTAGAATATTCATAATAAGAATAGCCACGTCCGTTCGTTTGCCCAGAAACAGCCGACTTTTTAACCCCTGTATTCAGCGCGATACGTTCGAAAATTTACGACCACCCGAAGTAAGAGAGTTTTTCAGCCAAAACTGACGTCCGCATTGAACGTGTAACACGCGTGCACGTGGAACAAAGATTCCAAAGTCGCTCTATGCAAAAGCTCCCGTGTTTTCATATCGGGGATGCTTCTTCGTTTCGACGTGAAATTTTTTCCGGTTAAATAAATAAGTCGGCCTTCCCCTTTCGCTCTCTTTGAAACTGACACGAAAGTTGTATCGTGACGCTTAGTCGGCGAGCGCGATGAATTTCTCCAAGCCAGCGGTGAGAAAAGCGGGGGAAGATTTGAAAAGTTTTTGATTCGAAAGGTTGATGGGCGAGGGAGGTAAAAAGAGAACGTAGGGAAGGGAGGGGCGCTGAATTATTCATGAGAATTTCGATTCCCGGATCAAATCGGGTTCAACTCCTTTTAATCAGACTTGGTTCGAGCTTGGTTTTGGACTAAATATCATCGGCCAATATAAAGGATTCGCGTCAATTTCGGATCCTTAAAACAAAAAAGGATACATCGGAATACCAATGATTCTCGATGATTTATCAAACTTTTCATATAAGTATATTCATCAGTTCATCATGATTATTTCGATTTTTTTAATGGGATATTAATACCCAGTGAACCTGTGAGCCCGCAGCGTGCTCGCGGCGAGCGTGAAAATCAAACTCGCTGCGAGCTCGCAGCATTTTCATTATTTCCGCCCCTTTTCGAACACGCCGCGAACTCGCCAGCGAGCTCGTAGACTACTCGCCACGAGCTCACAGAGTACTTCCAGTCGTTGATAATTATCAATATATATTTCAGGAGAATGAAAAGATAATTCATTATTTACAGTAAAAAGTAATCACAGTGAAGCTGTAAAAACGATTATTTATGAAAAAAACATTTCTCCCGGGTGGGAATCGATCCCGTGTTCTGCGGAGTTGAACGCCAAAAAGTATCATATTCATTAGCATGAGACATGCACTTGATTTAAGCATTCTACACAAAACTTGAAACGTGAGAAAAAAAACCAGCAGCCATCTGGTGAGCGCTTGGGGAGAGCGCGCGAATTTTCAAAATTCAAATATGGAGTAATTCAAATTTTGAAAATTCGCGCGCTTTCCCCAAATGCTCACCAGATGGCTGCTGGTTTTTTTCTCTCATGTTTCAAGTTTTGTGTAGAATGCTTAAATCAAGTGCATGTCTCATGTTAATTAATATGATACTTTTTGGCGTCCGACTCCGCAGAACACGGGATCGATTCCCACCCGGGAGAAATTTTTTTTTTTTATTAAATAATCTTTTTTACAGCTTCATTGTGATTACTTTTTACTGTAAATAATGAATGATCTTTTTATTTTCCTGAAATATATATCAATAATTATCAACGACTGGAAGTACTCTGTGAGCTCGTGACGAGTAGTCTGCGAGCTTGCTGGCGAGTTCGCGGCGTGTTCGAAAAGGGGCGGAAATAATGAAAATGCTGCGAGCTCACAGGTTCACTGGGTACTGCAACCTTTTTTTTTAAACAAAATTAAAACGGAAAATTATGTTTGAATGTTTTTTTTTAACTCACTTATTCAGCATCTAGATCAGTGATTCCTTCGAACATCAAATTCATTGTTCTTTTTGAAATTTTTTACTTCAAACATATAGTCATATGGTACGATTGCAGGCAAGTCTAAGGTTGTTGAATCCAAAAATATACTTGCAGGAATGTTCAATAGACGTTCAGATTCTTTCATTATAGCAATTTTTCATCAGTTTTGTCTTATATTATGAATATATTTTAACCAATATTGTTCAACAAATGTGCATAAATGTTTGTAATAGTAAAAAAAGTCAAATAAGCAATTATAACTCATAAAGTTAGATTTCTATGAACGAATGATAAATATATGAAGGGTCAATGAATTTTATGCTTCAAGATCACGAAATTCTTGAAATTCATCTCATAATCGATCCAAATCGTTAAATCTGCTGAAAACTCTTACGAAAAATATTTCATATAAAAACACTAAGAATGCTCATCGTTAGAAAAAAAAAATACTTTTAATTATCTAATCATTTGAAAAACATCCTGCGAATCTAAAAAATGGTGAAAATTTCATTCCTGGAAAAATAAATATCAGAATTCTTATAGAAAAATCGAAAAGAATATGTAAAATTTCTAGTAAATTTTACGAAATTCGAAAAATGAAAAAATGTGAAGAAAATGAGTAAAGAAAAATTTCATTAAATATTTCTATACGCTAATTTAATTTTTTTCAAAAATCTATACAGAATTTGGAAATCAGTCATCTTTGGCTCTTACACCCCAGACTCTAGAATTGTATGTATAAATCTAACGAAATTCCAGAAACCATTTTGTACTGGAGATATCTTTTCGAAATACGCAGAATATCTAAAGAACTTGGAATCTACGATGTTTTCTGATAGATTATTGGGAAAAATTTAAATATTTTAAATATTGAATTACAGTTCAGTATATCATAGAAATCTGAAGAGTATCTTAAGAAACGACAACATTATGTGAAAATCAAAAAATGAAAAAGAAACTCAATGATAGTAAGAATACCGACAATGATAAAATGTTAAATATGTATAAAATTTCATTGTGTTGAGAGTTGAAAATCTCTATAGAAATTCATGAGGATACTGCAAAATTCCTTCGATTGTATGAATGATCAATCAAAACTAAGACTATCAAAACAGCTATAAATTCAGGAAGATACCGTTTCTTTGTATAACCATTTAAAAATAAAAAATATATTGATCTTTGAATTCTAATGCACAAATTTTTGAAAATCGTAATGATAATTTTCTCTAGACACAGGTTCAAAATTCTAAAAAAAAATAGAAAATTTTGAGGTAGACATTATTTCCTGATAAATATATTCAGATCATAGCAATCTGTAGAGTACAACAGACAATCTATTAAATCCAACTGATTCAGATTAAGAGAGTACGTACAGAAATCCATAAAAATTTTACATAATCTTTGAATTTGTTCTGAAAAATACGAAAAAAATCAAAAGTACTAATAATCTAACAATATTTCCCTGAAAAATCAATCAAAATCCCATCCATACATCGGCGTATACATATATTCTTCCATGCATGTACATCTATATTGAAAATAAAATAATTTCAACACATCGTATGACACGATATCGATATTTTTCCTTCCGATTCCCATCCTCATTTCTAGCTAAACTCTCGTAACCCGGTCTTTCCGGGTGATTAGAGGATGGCATTTGCTTTGAGGGGGGAAATTCGCACACCTGGTTGCTTCGCTCACGGCTTTTCCCACTTGTGGGGGCGGAGGGGGGGGGGGGTTATAACGACGCGGCAATAATTACAAGCGAGGCGTACGGAGCTCTTTGCGCTTATCGATTCGGCGGAATTAATAATTGCGTTCCCGCTTTGGCGCGCCTTCATCCCAAGATAGCGTAATGTGCAAACTTCATTGTCCCTAAGGGGTTCCGAAAAATTAGGTAACGTCACGCCGTGTTCGAGGAGCCGCGAGAAAGAAGAGAGCCGATCACGCGGACAAAGACCGCGGCGCGAGGCAAGAATTCGTGTAACAGGATCGCAGATTTATCGTCCCTTCGACATTCTTCGCTCCTCGATTTCGCTCCGAGGTGGTATAAATATTAAAAATTTACCGTTTTTTCACGCCGAGCCGGAGGAGGGTGTTGCAGGTATACGCCATGCACCGAACGCACACGTGCCCGCGCGACGTGTGTTCGCGGGTACGCAAGTTTTCGTGAGTTCTCGCAGGCGAGAGGACGTATCGATATCCGAGCGATATCGCGTGTGCCATCGAAACCGATAAATAACACGGGTCCCCGTATAAATTCCGGCTTCGCTCCTTATAAATCCAAGCCTGGGGAAGGCGGGGGGACACTTCTATGTGGTTTTTACTAATTTTCTGTCTTACGCTGTTCTACAGCTGGGCTTGAACGGCCTGAATCCTAATGATACCTTGGGTCTAGTGAAGATTTGGCGAGTCCAAAATAGTGTTTCGTCTGAAAAATTTATTTTGCTGTGGATGAAACTTAAGTTTTTCTTGAAAAATGTTGCGAAAATAAAGTTTCTTGAATGAGAAAAAAAGCAGAATTGTGAGATCTACATTTATAATGATAATGCATTAGTGGCTTATATATTAAGAAACTCACATTGTTGATGAATCCCTTTAAAGCCCTCAATGATCCTCGAAATTTGGAAATAATTAAAAATTTTTGAGTATCGTAAATAGCAATATCAAAAACTGCACCATAGAAAAATACGAACTCGAAATTTTTTTACATGAAATTCAAGATGATTCTTATTTTTCATTGACTTTTTTTTATTTCTACCTCGTTAATTATTTGCCTATAAATAATTGTATATAAATACATATAATAATAGATAGACACCTAAATCCTCGAAAAAAGCAGGGCCACAAGTACCTAAATACATACATTGCTGTAATACAAGGCACACACAGAAAAAATTTTGAGAATGGGTTTTTTGAAGAAAAAAAATGTTTTCATTTTCAGCGTATTTGAAAGGTTACAAAATTTTATTTCCACTTACTGATTCTTTGTTTTTTTCTTCTAAATCTTAACATTATTGAAATTCTAGGCGTTTTCATTCAGAATTTTATGGCTTTGAATATTAACTTCAAAATTATTGGGAATAAAATATTGAAATTGAATAAGTATTTTGCCATTACACAATTTTTCAGTTTTTTTTACCTGAAAAATTTTTTTCTATCAAAGAACCTTATACATCTGTTAACCAGAATTTTAAAGTTAACCGTATTTTATTCTTAAAAAAGTAAAATTTAAACAGTAATTTCTACCAAACGACGAAATTCTTTCGAATTACTGTTTCATACAACATTTTTCTATTGGAATGCCTATATATATAGTGAAAATGTGCAATGTTTGTTTACGATTTATTAAAAGAAATAATCAGTCTTTTAGATTTCTACGTATGTTACTGCTAGCCATTTATTCGGTAGTTTGATTTTTACTGTTTTAATAAAAATATTCATTGATAAACAGGTAATTTTTTAATTTTTTTCATTATTGAAATAATACTGACGAAATTTTGATACATAAAAATTACGAAACTTTCTAATATTCCAGGTGCGTTGATTTAGCTTTTTTACTTGAGAACGTTTCATCGAAAAAATGTTTGTTCGTCTGAAATTGTACTTATAAGTTTGCATTCGTTGAAACTCACTTGCTTTATATTTAGAATTAAAAAATAATCAAAATACATTTGCTCATATTTTTTCTTCCTTCCTTGTTGAGAGAGGGAATGATATATTCAAATAAAACATGAACTCTTTAAAATTCAAAATATAAAAATATTATGTTCAGTTATTGATTTCAAAGAAATAATTTGTAAACAATTTCATGCTCATGTTCAGAATTTCGAGGTATCATTGAACACTATCATGAATGCATGAATATGATTCTTTTACATCAAAATTTTTAAGGTTTGAAAATATTTATTGTATGAATATCAACTGATTCACGATTCTATATGAGAAATGAATGACAAGTCGTTTCAATACAAAATTCAAGTCTGGAATATTATTGTGCATAAATAAAAGGAAGGATAATGTCTGATAAAAGTAAAGGAATAATTATAAAGTTTGACAATATTTGTATTTTTGATGTTGACGTACTATCAATTCGAATGCCCTAGTTTCAAAATGAAATTAAAAAAAAAAACCACTTTTATCCTATACGAAATTCGAGCCGCCAAAATAAAGTGTTTCGAAATTCGATGGCATGAAAATTTTCAGTCAACTATTTGAAATGTATGTAAAAGCTATTGATTGTTCGAAATAGCAGTTACCATTTCGAAATTTTCATTGTATTAGATTTTACATTATTCTACAAAATAAATGGCAATGACAGGCGCTGGACCATTTTTTATTCATACAAAAATTTCGTCTAGAATTAAATAATATAGATTTCAGATGTCAGGTTTTATTTTCAGGATTTTTGAATTTCTTTGTCGTATTTATCAAAGGAAATCTTTTTTATTAAATTTCTTTATAGATAACCACTACTGAAATACACTTTTAATACAGCTTCAAGGGCACCTGAAATTTCGCACCTTGGAACCTCACCTTCGATGACAAAATCGACGCTATCGAAGAAGTATGTATCAGGTTTGGCAAAATCGATGGCGAGGTGCAAAAATAAAAGTGGAAGCCAAAAAAAAAGGAAAACAATCGACTCTGCGATGGTCCCGGTTACGGCTGCGTCCAGTGCATTATACGGGACATCGTTCATCACACCTGGAGATTTATTAATTCCGAAAATCTACACCAGACACTCCCCACCACCGAAGAAGTCACGCCCGAGATAAATCTGTGGTCGCATTACACATCGCGATTCGAATTTATTAATAATAGAAACCGGTATGGGCTACGTCAAACTTGGGGTGTTCAGCCAAGCACCCACGAAATATACGCCCGTGCATAAATTATTATAATCAGAAATGTATCCAAAGCTTATAAATTATCGACTGGAAGACGTGACCGCATCGAACGATGCCTCTTAAGGTCTAATTGACAGTCGAATGAATTACCGATTTCACAATTCTCTTTCTTTCTCCCTGCTACGAAATCAAACCGATTTTTTTAATCGCCCAAGATTTATCGGGTCGACGGATTTTGGGGGATTTCGTGAATGCGAGGAGATGGTGAAAAATTTCGTCTGAGAAAGTGAAAAAAAAGTCAAACGCTTGTTTAGGACTTGCTGTCGCCGGCTCGTTTCGGTTCAATTGTTGAAAAATGAGTTAACGTCGAGGACTTCGAGTTTCTCGTAATGTATGCATGGTGATTTCTGGGGTGGACCTGTGACCGACGGGAAGAATCTCCTGATTATGCGATTTACCTGGATGCAGTGGCCACTCGACCACCGAGGACGAAGATTTGGGAGTTGTCGAAATGTCGTGGTCGGTTTCCAGGAGTCAGTGGACATCCTTTCATGAGGTCGGGTCTTTTCATCGGTTTTCAGAGATCGAGTGTTTACCTTGTTCGATTATGATAATCCAATATCGGTGTCAACCAAAACGAGTGTTTCTTTTGAATGGTCAGAAAGTTTGGGTTCCTGTGGAACTGAAGTTGTGGTGTGAGGAGGAAACTTTTTCACAACAAAAATTTTCAAAAGAGGTGAGAAATTGGTTCATGTGATTGGTACTTTTTACGATGTCAAAGATTCTAGGGTAAATTGAAAAAGTTCATTCTTCGGCATTTAGACATTTTTGAGGTTCAACTTTTGGAATAGACAGTTACGAATTTTAAAGTACAGAATGATTTTATGTAGTTTCAAAGAAGCTAAATTATTGTAGTGCAAAAATCAACAAAACAATATGTAAAGTTACTGTAAGAAAAGGCATTTTTCCTGACTTTTGAAAATACTGCAGACCATATCAGAAAAATTAAATGTAGTGAATTTATTTCTACTAACGAAGAATCCCTACAACAATAAAGTGCTTTTCACTTGACTGAACGAGAAAATTGAAATCCCCATTCTGAAATCGGTGTTGCCTTTTCTATAAAGTAAACGTTTGAGTTTTCACTGTGCAAAATCAACAATTTCAAACCAACAACAAAAGGGAGAAATCGTGTATCTTACAGATTTCCTCTACCATAGAATCTCAGATTCAAAAGCGTGATTGAATTAGATACAAGTCTGTGGAACGCGAAAATACACGTTAAAGCATCATGCTTCACGTGCGCCTGGCGCGCGGTGATTGATTGTAATGAGCTTGTGTATACAGTTAAAAGGCCTTCTCGTGCTTCAGCATCCAGCTCTAGGTATTTCCCAGATTTTAATCCGTACTCAATAACTTTTCCACTAAATGACTTCATTTCCGAATAGCATATCAATCAATCAATTTTTTGTCAATGCATATGCTGAGCGATCGTGTATGAATATCTTTAAGCCGTGAGATTGTAAAACATGAAAAATGCTGAGCTATAAAATATTCTATCGTAATATTGTTGCATTTAAAGTTGTGCAATATAGTCGTTAATAATCTTAATACATAAAGGAAAAAGCAACCTTTGATACATTCATTGCTCTTGTTTTCAACATGATTTTGTGCTACAGATTAGGATTTTTGATCGAAAATTTATTCAATACTATCTGGGAATTTCAAGAATTTCAGGACGATGAAAAGACTTTCGTTGATATTGATATCATCGAGGACAAGGAAAATTGTTAAATTTTCCTGTCAAAAGCCCAATTTTTCAAAAATCTTGCAGTGAAAATTTGATGGGATCTAACTTGTAGATTATCTGTAGGTTGAATGAAATAAATATTATGTTTCCCTAATATCTACACAGCATGAATATTTCTAATACGACTAAGAACAAATGTTGTTTTTTTTTTTTTTTTTTTTTTTTTTGTAAATTAGTCTCCCTCATATTTGAACAATTATTTACTTTCCATTCTTTATTTTTGACGTTCAATTTTTCCAAATTTCAATTATAATTTTTACATAATTGATATGCAAAAAAAATGTGGCACGTAATTATTATTGCTTAATGTATGTGCCTACTGTAGTTCTAATGATAAATCTAAAATTTCGTTCACCCTTACAGTTTAGAAAATATTTCACCAAAACCGTGTAATTAACAGAAATTTTTGGCTGACAAAAATGTATTCTTGATTCTTGAAAAAATCACATGATTATGGAATATTTTCTACAAGTTGCTCAAGTTCTGAAAAAAGGTTTAAAAATTTTTAGCAGATCAATTCGTGAAATTGTAAACGTATGGAAATCCTATACAAAACAAAGCTTCTTAGTACTTCAAATATTTTTAAGCCGTTTTTGAAAGTTTATTGAATTCATTTGTTGACAAAAAATTGTATTATAGTTCCTTCGATTTTCTTCAATCTGAAGTGATATAAAACTTAAAAAAAGTGATAGTATTAAAAATGAGATAAAAATTGTACGTTCTCTAATTCTATAAAAACGTAACTTATATTTATAGAACTAGATTATAAATCGAAAATTTATTGAACTTTTAAACTAAAAAGATCCAATTAATCAAGTTTTCTATATTGTAATGAATCTTATTTTGTATGTATGAGTTTATTTCAAGCATCTTACAAAGCAAAAAGTGAAAACTTACTTGAAAAATAAGTTATAGTGGAAGTGAGAAAGTTCTGTATAATTACTCTTACATTTATTAAAATGGATAGTAATGGAAACAAAAATTTGCTTGATTAAAGTTTCATTCTAAAATAGCAAATATTGGCATATATTTTTAGTAAGCATGATATGAATCATACTGTCGTTCAGAAACAAACTCATTTAATTGCATCGTAAATATCAATTTTTCAAAATTGATTGATAAAACCCTCAACTTCTACTTTCAGATAATAATCAACAGATTCTGTTCATAATTTATTTACTTATTTCTTACAATTATACCGATAGATCGTCGAAACAATAAAATTGAAATAATAAAATATATCAATAAATAAATAAAAAAATGAATAAATATATAAATAAAAAAGGATCAAGTTATTACATACATTTATTTATGTATTTATTAAAATGAACAGATAAAAAATTGATAAATAAATTGAGGAATTAAAAATTATAAACAATTAATCAATCGAAAAATCAATTTTTCAATAAAATCATAACATCAATTACTTAAAAATAATGTAAAACCAATTTTTTAACAAAATTAAATTATTGAAATCAATAAAATCAAATCAAAACAATTAAAACAAATCAATAAATGAAATTAAAAAAAATATAATTATAAAATCATGTAAATTAAAAAAAAATTGTTCAAATGAAGTTCTATGAAATTCTCACGCAAAAGAGATTTTTTTTTCAATATCTCGTACGGAATAGCTACTGCAGTTTATATATATTCCGGAATAACGTTCGATGCGTCTCGTTAACGTAAAAATATCGTAGCTTCGAGTTCATAAAACCGAGGATTCTAAGAGTTTCTAACGGTTTTCGCAATAAGACGGAGAAATACTAAAGTTTAGTGCAATAACTCATGGAATCTTTATCCTGGTCGTTTTCCGAATATTGTTTCTCTAGTTTTTATCGTTTTTATCAAAAAAATCTAGTAAATGTGCTTGATTCTTATCTTGGTAAAAAAGTTGCAGATAAATACACAGTTCTGATACATGTGTCGGTAATGTGATGTCAAAGTTATATTGTGTTCAACAAATTTATTACTGAACAGGACGATCACTAATTGTAAGTTTATGAAACAATTCTACTCATAATCTTCATTTTCATTAAGAAGTAGAAACTTATTCTTTTTGAATAAAAAAAACAGTGAAAAAAAGACAATGTTTTTTTTTTTTTTTTCGAGCAGGAACTATAAATAAATGAATATATAAATCAATTTTCTGGATGTAAAATCAAAATATGTCCAACCTCTAAAACGATGACTGAATATAAAAAAATTGTCCTCAAAATAAAAAGAAGTTTTTTTTTTCAACCGTTTTTAAATGAATTGTCTGCACAGTATTTATTCTCTGACAGCTACATCTGATTTGTTTCGTTTCGATGCAATCATGAGTGCATTTCTTTAATGGAATCGACTCTAGGAAGATCAAACATCGAGGATGATAGACAATTCCGACAAACAAATAATAGCGATCGACGCTTTCGTCGATGACGGCGAAGGTGGTGGCCGGCAAAGGCCGCGCGCCTTGCCGAGGTGGGGCCCTGGTGCGTCGCAGCACAATGCACTCTGAAGTGATCGTTACTGTTCGCCGCCCTATAATCTACACGGACTAATGACGTCCATTACGTTACCGCGCGCCTTGCCCACTTCGACCACTCGCGTCGTCCACGGTCCCGATACGCGACGTTTGACCACACAGGAGACGCGATGTTGACTATCCATTACTGTTGCGAATCGATGCCAAGAAAGTCGCTCTCGCGAACTCTCCTCCGACCATAAAACCCCTTACTTCCAATTGGAATAGAACCGAGAAAAATCACGAATTACGTGGCAAAGTACGACGAAAATTGTTGAGGGGAGGTATTTTATGGGTCTGCAATTTTTATGGAAGCAAAAAGGTCTGACTTTCTTTCAGAGAATCTTCATTAGTAGTTTTTGCAGATATCGTTATGAAATGTAGGTTTGGTCAAATTTAGACAAGTCGAAGAGTTTTATGAACAGATCCAATAATTAGAAATGCAGTTTATCGATCTTTCTGCAGTGTGAGAACGATTTCGGCATGTTTTTATTGTCGAAAGACGTCGATTTGTCACGGGCCCAGAACCTATATTCAAAGTCCCCGGCATCGAAGGTTCGTGGCTATTTGAAAATCGTAAAACCCGAGAGTGGAAGGAGAAAAAAGCGAACGGAGCAGATAGACATCGGACGAGAGCGAGAGCGCGAGATACCGCGAGGAAGCGCGAGCGAGAGGTGGGGTGCATTTAGAGTAATGGCGTTTCAGTGGAGATGCTATAAATTTATCTGCCATAACTTGTTATACGCGGGTCTTCTCGCGTATTTATACATGCTTTCGCGGCCACACGCAGGCCATACTGCGTATACGCACCTTGGCTGTATGTAGATATGAGGTTCTTGGGAAAAAAAGTCGTGGCGTAGCTGGTGCGATGTGTGGTGCAGAGTTGATAGAGTAATGCAGGAATCGGACCCGATTGATGGGTTGCATTTGAATAAAAATGATTTTTTCTCGGGAACTTTGCAAAGTAATTGCTTAAAGTTTTACAGACTCTGGGTAAAATTTTAGTAGGTTATGTAAATATACTTTCAGAGAATATATGAAGCACGATTGACTTAATTTATTTAGTTAACCGAGTTTTAATAAATTCGACTAAACTTCTTAGTATCATGTGTATGGTAGAGTTATTTAAGGCAGCCAAGCCAATATAGTAAAAATAACTAAAGAATACAGTTTTTTTAACTTGATTTGTTTCGGTATATGTAGAATAAATATTTTTCATTCAACTAAAATTGTTTATGACATACAACGTTAGTGTCTTGTAACAATTACTGTATTTTATGATTGGCTCGAAAAAATCTTCAGTTACTTTCATTTAAATAATTTTTTGGAACAGAAAATGTTTTTTGATATAACATAAATATTATGAATATCGTAATTTTTAAAGTCAAAAATAACAATATAAGTATCTAATATATTCCTAAAAGTCTATTGAACTATGATACTCGCATATTTTCAAATATTAAATTAGACGAAAGACCTGTAACGGCGAAATAAACACTTTTTCTCCAAGTAACTAAATTGAAAGTAGAATCAACAATTCTTTTATGTTTGATAATAATGGAAAAATTAGTTAAACTTATAGCAGGATGTTTAAACTTTTCTTCTAAAAGGAATAAACCAATAGTCAAAGCATCAGTACTATCATATTTGATGTGAATGATAAATTTATTAAGTACTAAATACATCTCCGAAAGCAAGTAATCATCTTGTATTAATACTACAGTAAGTTTGAGTGGGAACGACAATATGTACTTTTTATTTTGATGCAAATAAATGATTTAGTTACTTTAATGTGATACAGTTTTGAGAAGAGTAAGGACATTTTTTCAAAACTAAATACCATGCATTTAAAACGAAAAAATGCTACATTCGAGCTGACTACAAAATTGAGTAAATCGTACCGAATACATTATACTCAAGAAACTTAGTCAAATAAGATAAAATTACAGTAGGTTGTGGTATGTGACTAAATCAATTTAGTCAGCTGAAAGAAAATATAGTTATAAAAACCAAATTTTTTTCTGAGTGCAACATTTTAGAAATGGGGTATTGCAATAGGCTTTGCTATCAAAATTAAAAGAACAGATAGTTAGGATCTCGATGGAAAATTTCATTTTTTTGACTTATAAAATGTCGGAAATGCTTCTTGAACAGGGAAAAAATGGGGTGCATTCACTATCAGTAAGGCAAGAGTGTGCAAAACAATATAACTTTTTTTATATATTTTACTAAACAGTATTGTAGAATCAAATAACAAAATTTAATTATTTAACAGTAAATGGAAAATATAAAACAGTGTTGTTTTCCAATAAAGGTTAAAATGAAAAAAAAAAAAAAAAAAAAAAAAAAAAATGGGAAATATGTTTTCTTGTAGTGTTATAAATTTCAAGAACGTGTGTTACAAGCAGCAAAATTTACAAATTATAACTTTTGCGAGAAGAGGATAATATTTTATTTCTGTGACTTGGATTGACAAAGGTCAGAGATTGAATACGAATCATAATTTGCTTTCTCAAAGTTTTCTGAACCTACAGATAATCTTTTATTATTCTACTGATATCTAGAATGTTTTTTTATAATTTCAACATTAATTTATTGATTGATTTGGTAACTTAAGGAAAGAGGATATTAAATTCTATCAATTCGAAAAAGTCAAATCAACTGACTAATTTTTTTCTACTACTTATTTATTATTTTTCATACTTTGTATACAAGAGTCTATGCAACAAAAATAAAAGTTTCAAGTCAAGTTTTTTTTTTCTATAAATGGTTCTGCTATGTATTCATAGAATTATTAAGGTTCCACTTATTTATTGCAAATGAGTAGTTCCTTTTCGATTGAAGAAAAAATATTATATCCAGAATTTATTAAATTATACGACTGAAAACATTTGTTAAGTCGTTATTACTGTGATAATAAATTCGTTAATTTCAGTCATGATTCAAGAATTTTTGGAAACCTCCAAAACTTTTTCGGTACACAGTTTAAACAAAATCTAATTTTTAAAGTATCATAGGTAGAGAAAGAAACGTGTTACTCAGCGAAACAATTATGCGTTTCCTAAATTCATTAGACAAAAATACAATAGTGAAAGATGATTAAAAAATTTAACAAAGTAGGTTTTACATTTTTGACTGCAATTTTGTTTCTTTTTTCTCAATTTAATGATGACGGAAGAATCAAGCACTGCTGTTTGGTAAACAATCGCATATCTTGGGTTTTTAGAACAGCACCTTGGTAAATTATCATCACTAGAAACTTGGTTTGTGCTCTTAGTTTCTAAGAAGCTATTTTCTGATTTTTTACTTTCTGACTCAATCAGAATTATGAAATTCTTGTGTTTAAAATTAAGGATTGATACAGTTGTATTCTCAAAAATATGAAGAAACGAGAATTCAATCCTGAATATATTTCTCTTTTTAGAATTTTTGAGGATTCGTAAATAGATAAATATGTATGAACTAATGATTTGGATATACGTTTTTACTTTACTCATTTATTCGTAATTATTAAAAAAATATCTATTTCACCTGCTTTCTCTACATATAAAATTTATTGATTTTGGTTTTCAACTTCTGAGCTTACGGAAACAACCGCATAGCATCTGAACGATGAGAAGGCCACGAAGAGAAAGTGACGGAAAAAGATACCAAAAAATTTATATTATTTGTGCTCTTGAATAATTACTGCATCTATTTGAATCAAAAAGATTAACAAATAAATTAACGAGTAGATTTTGAAATCATTAGTAGTTTTCTGTTACATTTCCTTTGTTTTACACTAAAAAAAATATTATTTTGCTTAGTTCTGTACTAATTTTTTATTTGTGGATTCATAAAAAAAGTATTCATGCGTGAGTATAGATGTGATTAAAATAAAACTTGTAACGTTTGAACACTAATTTCCGAAAAAAAGGTTCTTTTATGGATCCACAATACCATCGTTGTTTACATTCATTTTTGCGAATCACCAGAATCTTATTCGGTATTTTCAAACAGAAAGTATCGTTATATATTCGATAGTATCTTTTGTGAGTAGCGAAAAATGAATTGCTTCAATTGAAAAAAAAACATCTGTATTATTTCTTCTAGGACAGCGACTCCTTGTCATTTTTAATAGAATCGATAGTTGCGAATACAATCTTGAAGTAACTCAAATCATTATAATAAAATGTACAAAATTCATACAATTGTGATATTTAATCAGAATTGTGAACGTTTCCGATTTCATTTAACAAAAAAATTTTTCAAAGTGTTGTCCGAACATTTATGGAGAGGATGTTACATAATTTACTGCGAAATTTTTGCCATCCAACAGTTTCAATGATGCCCACCTTCATGTGAAAAACCAACCACTGTCCTCTCATATACATAAGCATGTTGTTAGTGTTGATAGGCGTTTACCAAATGAGACATTTGTATGGATATGTAGTATATTGCATATATAAGAAGACACACCAGAATAGTCATTGCATGAAACATCATAATCCGTTGATCCTAAATAATTATATTGATTTGAAATAAAAATGAATACATAACTGATCTGTGATATTTTAATTATTCTAAACAAAAACAATTAAATCACTTATGATGATGTTTGTAAAGGAATTATAGTAATTTTTTTATTTTGAGCTGTTTTATGCAAGATTCTGAAAATTGAATACAAAACGGACATCAGATATATAATTTTGTGCAATTTTATGTAACGTTTATATTCAAAAATATCAGCTTTTTCTCACTTTTCATTGCACCGTCTAAATACACATCTTTAATCTTTTTAGATTAGAATACATAATGGGAAAAACTGTCACGTAAAATATATTCTGCTAATGGAGGAATTATATGCATAATAAGCCAACAGAAATACCAAGTGTAAATATTCATGTTTGTTGTTTTCTAGTGGACGGTAAATACACTACTGACATCGTGAAAGCAATGCAATTAAAGACTTTCGATTGTCGATACACTCTCAATTTCGAATATTTGGGGGTCATTTTGTAGATAAACGACCTGTTAAATTGTTTCTTAATAAAATCAAATGACATAGTCATGATTTCATTTGTAAAGTTATAAGTATAAACTCATTTTAAAATTCTTCGTGTAAAAAATATTATTATTTTTAAAGTACTTATTCAGTAATTTAGTATTCTGATACTTTCTGAAGTTTTTGGTTATTGGAATTCTTAGGTACCCCGCTACTTTTTCAAAGTTTGAAAAAAATTCGCTTTAATGCTGAAATTCGATCTTACAAAGGGGATGTTTTTTACATTTAATTATATAAGTTAATCTACATGAAACATATTCACTCAATCGAAAATTTCGTTATTTTCACTCATTTCCTGACTCGTTACGTTCGATGTAAAAAAATTTGAAAAAATATCTTTTCAATGTTTTTAGTAGATCGAAAAACGTTAGACTACTAATTCAAAAAACTTTTTTGTCATAAATCTGTCGATACATTTTTGTTTAGTTTGACAGAATGCTAACATTTTATCAAATTCCTCGACTGTGCATGTATTCTTGTTTCTTTATTTTCATTCTTTTCATCATCGATCGATAAATGGATGTTTTGTTGTGACTTAAAATCAAAACATGGTTCATTCTGTAACAGCAATTCCTGAAATTCCAAAATTATTTCACAGAAAAATTTCATTAAGTCTCAATTTGCAAGAATAACTTGATTAACGGAAAAACAAATACATTTTCACGATCACTATAAGTATTTTTATCATTCATTTGAACAAAAAAGAATAATTGTTTTTTACGAGGACATCTTCGACATTTTTATAGAAAGCCAGAAAATCAGGATGGACGATTTTTGCTACAAAAAGATGAAAAAATATTTTCTTGAATGTTTTAGGAGAAAGAAATTATGATATCTAAAAATTCTGCAACTATTCGTATAGCTACATGTAACAATCTTGTAGGCTTCTAAATTTTCGTTTCATTAAACTTTATTTTAACTCATTCCACAGAATTTTCATTTGAAAGTCAGAAGAATCTATGAAACCAATTATCACCAAAACAAAAAAAAAACTAGAAAAAATTTTTGCTGTTTTGCCTTTACACGAAATTTTTCCAATGTAACACAGCCCTTAAAGCCAGAAAATTAAAACAAGTTATTAGAACGTACTTCACTGTGTCTCTGGCTATGCTTGTATCAAATAAAATCTTTGTTGTAGGCTTGCTTTTGGGATTGTCAGTACACTGCTAAACAGCTACTTTAGTTGTGAAAGTACATAGAGTTCTTAATTTAGTGTAATTACAAGGAAAGAATTTCGAATTTTTTTTTTTTTAATAAGGACTTATTTCATTTATGCTTGTGAAGAGTGTAAATAATTTTTCTTTTTTTAGCGTTTTTTGAACACCTCACACCCTCCCTCCTGTCACGAAGTGTCACAAAACCTTGGACCCCCCCCTCCCATGGTGTCACGTCACAATTATGAAATGCAAAAAAAAGACGACCACTTTTTTTATTTTACATGTTTTTCATTTTATGAAAACGTTTCGTATAAGGTATTAAACGAATCACAGAGAATATAATCTATTGCAATTCACGAAGAAATGTACAAAAAAAGGTTTTTTTTAAGCACCTTGCCAGTTTTTTTCGAAGCACAGAGAAGCTTGAATGTGCAAAATCAAAAATTAATAAAAAATGCGGCAAATTTCTTTACTGAAACATTCTTTCATTTGGAGAAAAATTTGTGACTCACATTGTCGAGAACCCCCCCCCCCCCCCTCACCCTATAACCGTGACATCATAAATGTATGCTCCCTAAGACGACATATGCCTTTTACATAACAATATAAATATTACTTACAAGACGCTCTTTCTATCTATAAGTTATCATCAGTAAATGTAAGGTCAAAAAAAGCAGGGTGAGCATCGCAATTGACAGTGCTTTTATTTTTTCCTGTTTCAATATTTGAACATAAAAATTGCCTGAACATAAGATCTAATGAGACTTTCCAATTGTCAGTTTGAAGCTCTTGAGCTATTGTCTTGTAACTGTTTCATTTTTTCCAAATCTTTGTATATGCTATAAACATAATGCTATATCGTACTTTTAAAATGATAATCATCCCAAATTGAACATTCCTGTTTTGGAGAATTTTATTTACCGACTCAAATTTCTTCGATTCACACTTCATTTTACTTTTACAATATTTTTGAGACTGTTTGATGAAGAATATCTAATTTGATTATCAGTGTTTTTTTCATAATATAATTATCAGTCGTTAATCACGATCGATAACCTAACCTCATACAGCTCGTTTGCTGCTAACTCGTGTGACATGCGGGGCCCAAGACATTCACATGATAGTAAGGCTTCATAGCCCCGAGAGAGAAACCACGGTTGGATGGAGAGGGCGAATGCGAGGGAGGCGAGTGTATCAGTATCGCTTGGTATCGCTTCGACTGCGCTGCCAGGTAGGCATTTATTCCTGTATTATAATTAGTTAAATTCTTCGGGACGTGAAGGTGTCTTTACACGTCACTCAAACTGCTTCGCTTCCAGGCTCGAAGCTCATCCTTCGCCTTCTCTCCCTTCAGCCGATACAGACTAGTCTGCCAGGCTCAACTCGTTCACCAGACCCCAGAACGAACTATCAAACTATCTGAAAATTAGTCAAGTCTCTTGTCTTAAACTTTCAAGACAAGAACAACCGTTCATAACCTAAAACCGATCCGACTTTTGAGCTGGAAAATTTTTTTTTGGGCACATCGTCCCGGATTTTCGGTTGGAAGAATGTATCCGAATGAAGCGAAGTGAACCGTCACCGCTACCGAGGGGTTGCTCCTACTAAGAGATAAAATGCGTTTGACGCCTGGCGCTGATTTTCTCAACTTACGCTTTTGATCCTGTATATATATTCCAGCAGAAAACCGAGCACGTCCCTTGAGGGCATGTTACGTAGGTATTTCTTCGTCCAGATAGCTACGTATCGTTGTATGCCGACTTCGAGCGAAGGTACTTTTAAATTATAATTCTCTGGTGGAGTCGTTTTTGGAAAAAATCTTTTGTATTTATACTTCTTGAAAGGCGTTGGTGGTAGCAGAAGAATATTCAGAGTATGGACCATGTGAGTCTGGTCTATACAGGGAAAATTTTCTTTTTTTCTTTTAAATGAAATCGTACAATGTTTAAGGTTTGCAGAAGAATGATTCTTTCATGTTAAACTTTTTTTGAAAAATTTGATGAGAGTTTTCACAAATTTTTCTCGATGAGCATTGCGTTTGAAGGGTCGAATGGCGTTCGAGAGACCCCTGCTGCTTCGGGACGTCACGACTGGACTGCACCCTTGTCAATATCGATGCACCTACAAAAGTCTTCCCTCGGTAGGCCGGGATAGCTGCTCGTGAGATATCTTCTCATGCGAACCAAATTAAAACCTGTCGGATAAATAACACGCGGTGCCCCGCGAGCTCTGTTAAAATTTGACGTTTTTGATTATACACAGGATCGTGGTATCTGTTTCTCCTCTCGCATTTTTTCTCGTTCACTTTGGAAAGAGTGGTTTTTTTAGTTCTCTGCGGCCACTCCTCCTCATCGAATTGATTGTCATGCGAATATCCACTTAAACATCTATGAGATCTCGATTTTGCCGACCTTTGGAACTTTGATTATGACAATGTGAAGAATTGGAAATTTTGGATGAATTTTAGAGGGCAAAAAAGTTTTCATGAAAAAAATTCGAAGTTCTTTTTTTCTAAGAAGACAAATGATTGAAAAAATTTATTTATATTTTGATGATTTTTGATCCAACCCTTAGTGATAATGAATGTTCGAATTTTGAGACAAAATTTTGAAAATTTGGGATTTCTAAATCATTTGAGAATTTTAAGTAAAACTTTCTGAAGTATTGCATGAATTAGGTAGTTTTTAGGATACTTTTTCATTTCTTTAATTGGTTTTGGATGTTTGAACAAAGATTGAGATATATCGAATGGTATAGATTCTTTAAAAATTATCTGTAATTGAGGACTGCTAACATGAAATTTTCTATCAAACACCGATGACGAAATTGCGTCAATGTGTAATCAAATGTATAATCCTAAATGATTTCCACTTTTTAAACAAGTTTTGGTATTCCATTGCTATCAATATGTACAAATTTTTTGTAATCTTTATTCTTAAATAAATAATTTTTGCAATGTTTGAAAATAAGGGAAACATATGGTGCATCAATAGTTTACAACAAATTTGAAAATATATCGAACAAAGAAATCATTTTTTTCTACTGGAAACTGTGATACGAAATTCATTGAAGAATAAATTTTCTGAATTTTCAAGATTGTAGGTAAAAATTTGTTATTTATTCATTGGATAGAAGAGAATACGATATAAAATTTCAAATTAAACATCATTCAGTCGAAATAATCATTTTTAGATATTTTTTCGTCCTGTATATTTCCAAAATCTTTTTGAGTATATTGAAAAATGGAGTGTTTAACTATTAAATACCTATAAATGCATATATTTTTGTTCAAATTATAATTTCCATATTCATGTTTTTAGTAATTGGTCGTTGCATTAGTTTTATTTGTTTATTTTTGAGATGATTTTTAATTATTGGTTTATTATTATTAAGATTGTGATTATTATAATGATTATGATTATGATCATGATGATGATGACGATGATGATTATTAATATTATTATTATTATTGAGTATTATGACTCCATGTATATTATTCTTATATATATTCATGTATTATATTCATTATTATTATTTAATATATTAATATATTATAATATATGATATTATAATAATATATTATATTCATATTCGTATTCGTCATAATCCATATTATCCATTATTTATTATTACTTATTTATCTATTATTCATTCTTCCAGTTAAATGAGAAACTTGCTTCGAAATAATCTGAATTTTGATATGCATTAAATATGTCAGAACGCTTTGAATATTCTTTGAATTTTATCAGAAATTTCCCTATCATTACTTTCACTATGTATGCTCAATTAACAAAACAATGAAAATTTGGATGGATAATTGTTTTAAACCTTTAAAGTTAAAAAAGTTATTGTATATTCTTCTCAAAATCTGTTTCAACTCGAAAATTTCTTGAATTTTAGTATATAAATTTTTTTATACACAAATTTACGTGTACTGGACAACGGAAAATGACCTTCGGTCTGAAATTCATCAAAAAGTTACTAAATGTCAACGACATTAGAAAGCAAGCTTTTTACATGCTCGTTTCGTTTGTTCCATGTCATTCATAGAAATGATTGAATTTTATTTCGTTTCAATTTGTATAAATTTGGTGATATTTTTACTGCTGTAATACAATGTTCAATATTCTTAAATGTTGATTAGTATAAATAAAAATGCTTGAATAACATATGTATTCAAAAACGTTCTGAATGATATTTTAAAACAATTTTTCATACTTCATTGTTCTCAAAATACTTAACCAGATTTTGCATTAAGATGTTATTTCTATAAAAGAGCACCTGTTTTCTTTTGAATGGTGGTTGGTTAATTTATGATAAATTGCATTGCAAATTTGATTATAGATAACCAACTCACTGTTCCTCTAAAGAAAATTACTGTATATTGTAGAAAACTAATAAAAATATTTAGTAATCTGTGTTGACATTTCTCACAGAAGCATTTCACAATCATGTATTTGAAGGAAAATAAATTAATTAAAATCGATTGAAATAATGTATTTACATTCAAAAAAATGTTTTTTGACATCTGAAAATAGTTCGATCAACATTTCTTTCATTATTCATCAACGTATAGGAATAAGTAATTCACCTCAGCACCCTCTTATTTCCATATCTTCAGATCTCTATGTCCACTTAGTTCGAGATCACCTTGAATTTCAAGATGAGTTTGAATTTCCTCCTGTTATCGGTCAAAGCCCAAGTTACGTACACGTAAAAAAGGAACAATTGAAAGTTACCTGTCGAAGGCACCGACAGGTGACGACCGTTTTTTTCGTCTGTTCAGTTCAGCGTCGATGAATAGTTCTTCTACTTCTTCTGCTAGGGCCAATAGCCCGTTTCCTAACGGCAAAGCCAGAATCATCGACAATAAAAATCAGGGCTCGGCTCCCACGCTGATCAGCAGTCAAGTGAGGTGTACACATAAATCCACCCTACCAGGCTCCCCATCACGATCCTTTCAACTCCTCGATCTAGTGTCCCACGAAAACTCGATGTTCCCTATTTTTTATTATGCCGAATTACCACCTTCATATCGAGGCTTTTGGCATCAAGATGCAGTGGTATGTAATCCCAGGAACATGCTCTCTGAAAAAGAAAACAAGGTTTTTTATCTTATTGTTGGTGAAATATTTTAGTGCCGCCTCTTTAAACATCTATTATTGTTCATTGAATATGGTTGTAAATTCTTCCTGGATTGAATGATTGAAATGATACTCATTTTTTTCGTTTTGTTTCCCATTCTTAGCACAGTGTCCGCGTGGAGCGACTCCTTTGGTGGCATTTCTGCATCGTTAATTCCGAAATAAATTACGGTTCAGAATTGATATCACGGCGGGGCTAATCTCTCGTTCCACGATATTCGATTTCGAGGAGGATACGACCTCGGCTCGCTCGTCGCTGATCGAGGGCCGCTGCCGATATTGTAACTCAAGAATCGAATGCGTTCATCCTTCAGGAATGCAAATAAAAGCAGCGTGAGCTTAAACGTGGGGAAAAAAGAGGAGGCGGGAGTCGGATACCCAAAGTCGAAGGTTTTGTATTGGGCTTCCGAAGCTACCACGAAACTACCGGGATTCTTGGCCCCGATCATTACCGACATTGTACGCTAATGGATATTTATGAATGCGCCAATCAGAAATGCTACTACTGGGCTTCAATGCAATCAGAATCGATTATGCTGCTTCTGCAGAGGAAATGATGGTTGGAAACAAAACGTCGTTTTTCAAGTACGTTATTACATTAGTCGGAAAGTGATGGAGCGAAGATATCGGTCAGTTTGGATTGGAATGATTGAATTTTTTTCTGGTGTTTTGGGTTTGGGTTCTGGCGTATTTCCCGTCATAATTTGAAATTTGTTATATCAAGAGACTTGTTTCTATGAGCTGATTTTCCGGAAAGTATTTTTTCGAATCCTGTTTTCTAATGATCATGGTTCCGGTAAAATTCGTTTTCAAACTTTCTGGTATCGTTTTTTTTTTCTTAATTTTGATTTTAAACTACTTTGATAAAAACCTTGAAAAAGTTAAATTGTATTACTATTTTTAAATTTTTATTATAATGTCTAACTACAGCAATTTTGATTTTTGCACTGAATTTACAACTTTCGAATACATTGCATTATGAATTTTCTTTTATTTTGGAACAGTATAAAACTTTAAAAAAGTGAAAAAATCTGGTTAGTTTTATTGAAAATTTTATCAATTTCAGAATACTTGTGTATCGAATATGTAAATGGTCTAGAAAGAATCCATATATTTTTAAGAACATTGGGAAAGGAACAAGGATTCAGAAAAACTTAATTTCCAAATACGTTGGAAAAGAAAAATGGGTATTATAAAAATGATTTTTAGCATGATTTTCCAGGATAAATGACAGGAAAAGGATTTGTTGCCACTGCAGAAAAGTTGTAGCATTAATCACAAAAGCCTGTATATTAATTTTCGGTAGTGATAAGAAATATGTGACAAGTAAAGGATTCAGTCAATAATATGTGTGATAATTATATTAAAAATTTATTTTTTTGTAGCATTGACTATTTATTATTATTATTTATAATACTTTTTTCATATATATATATGAACCGTTTAATAATAAAATTATATTCATTCGCAAGATTTTCTGGTCATTTTCACATTTTGATCCTACTTACATTTTTTCACTGCCAGTTATATGATTCGTATTATTTTAAATATATAGTTAAAAATTGCATGATTCTCTGATTAAATTTTAGAATCGAAAACTACAAAAACAGAATGCAGTTTTTATCCAGAAAGGTCTAAAAACGTAAATACCGAAATTTCTGTAAATTCAAAAATATGGGCGATTGCGTATATTTCTTACAGTCTATATTTTGATGGAAAATCGAATTATTAATTATACTCAATTATTAACGGTTTATTTTAACAGATATATTCACAGTTTATAGAAATGATGTCAAAATTCTCAAACTAAGTTCATCGGGCTTTCTAGTCTGAAATAACATCAATAATGTTATAACAGTATGGTAATAACATTATTTTATCAATACTTCGAAAATTTTTTTTCTCAATCATTGAAAAAGTTATATTTTTTAAAAATTTTCTAAACATTGACTGTTAGAAGACGTATGCATAAAAGTAAAATAAAAATGACAGCAACTAAAAAACATATTTATATTGTTTACATACGAAAGTACTACATAAACATGAAAAATAAACATTTGACAGTTAGTCTTTGTCAAATAGAATTAGACATAATTTTTCATTCGACTATTTGATAAATGAATTAGAAAATTAGTTTTATATAATATTTTTATTTAGAAACATTAAGAATGATAATTAATGAATCCATCCTACCGAATTAAACAAAATGTTATATAGAAATTCGTTATACAGGATGTCCCAAAGTCAAAAATCTATATTCAAGGGATCAATACTTCTCGAAGTTCTGAGATAATTTTATTTTTCCTCTGCCATTTTTCGAAGAAAATCAAAATTTGAATAGTTATGTAAGCCACTAATTTCAACAACAATTGCACTCTCTTGACAAATAGATATATACACTATTAACTAAACTTGATTTTAATTTTTTATATTTTTCTGAGTTGAAAAGTCTTTTGCAACTCTTCACAAAACTCAAAATCAAAAAAGATATTCGATACCACTCAGATTCCTCAGATTTGTGCATTTACATCTTTTTTCATTTTGATGTTTGTGAAAATTGGAAAAAAGACTTTTCGATCCAGAAAAAAATTAAGAAAATTCGGGTGAAGTTTGGTCACTGGTACGTACCC
This sequence comes from Platygaster robiniae, assembly GCA_028476575.1. Classification (NCBI taxonomy): domain Eukaryota; kingdom Metazoa; phylum Arthropoda; class Insecta; order Hymenoptera; family Platygastridae; genus Platygaster; species Platygaster robiniae. The sequence continues at coordinate 13,061,521 of CM052018.1, forward strand.
CTACTTGTCAAGCAAGCGCATTTATTGTTTGAATTTTAGACTTGAATAACTTTTTAAATTTTGAGTGTTTCGGAAAATGGCAAAGGAAGAATCGTCTCAGAATACAGTAAATAATATTTGTTGACATTGGGACATCCTGTATTAACTAGAGAATCTGATAATTGACACTTTAGTATAAAAAATTAGAATGAAAATACGAACGAGACAATTTTCATGTATCTCAATGTCGGACCATTTCTCATAAGAAATTTTAACTATTCAGCATGTGTCTTTTATAAGAATGAAAGATATATTTCTCCTTCAAAAGAAAATAATCATTATCAGATCTAAGAAATTAGAACATTCATAAACGACTCTCCTACTACATACCCATAGTAAAAATAAAATCCACGTTTACAATAAATTTCAAACCTTATATTCCTATAACTTTCCAATTTTCGCCGACTTTCGACTCCAACCATACCTCGTCTAGAATCTAGGCCGATGATTCACAACATAACCCATGTTCCCCGGAAAACAGAATTTGTCAGGTTACTCCGTAACGCGATTTCTCAATCATAAAGCATTTATTTAATAAGCAGGCCACGTATGATTTTATGAGTGTTCCTGTTCGATTCCGCAGTCAGAGCACGTTGGCAGTAAAATAATCCTCGTTCATACGAAAAAGAGTTACGTTTGTCCCGATTCGATGAATATTTTATCAAAAAGACATAAAAAAGCGTTTTGTCCTTTTACCCAACACGTTTTACTGCCGCCACGGAAGGCCGAATTCGGCGTTACGACGTTTCTCGCGCTTATTTACGCGCCGATCGTTAGGGCCCGCTTCGAAATGATCGCGAAAATTAAAAACACGCGGGAAAAATGAATATTTACACGCGCGTAATTAGACGCATGGCCATGGGGTATGAGAGGAGCGAGAGCGCGTCTTTGCATAATGACCGTTTCACGTGAAATATCGTATTGGCCGTAAAGCTAGTACGAGTATCTGACCCTCAACGTCGCATGGTCGACTTTATCCGTGTACGTTTCGCGTGTAACGCGTGTACCACCATAACTTGACACACCACCTCGCTTATATTTGACATCGTAACGGGCGTACTATGCATGTATCAGAATAATCTTTTACGGATAGACGATGAACGTCTCCTAGAGCTTGTACACCATGTGAAATATGCCTGGCTATGTTTTCTAGCCTGCCATCGAAGATTCCAAAACGGTTTACAGGAAAACTAAGAGTTATGGGAAGAGAAAATTTTTATTTAACTGTATTTAATGAGACAAAGTAGCGTTAAGGAAGTCAGAACGTATGTTTTTTCAAAATAAAGCAGGAAAAATAATAGATTAATTTAAATTTCAAGAGTAATATGGAAACGCTGTTTTCTGCGATGAATTGTCGGAAGTGTTCGTAACATTTCAAAATATGAGAAATTCGTATGTGTTGAATGTTTCTCTGAAATAGGGAAGATTAACCAAACAAAGCTACATTTTTTACTCATTAGGGATTGCATAACATACTTATACCGAAATTTACAAAAATCAGTGCTTGAAAATATTTTTTTTTCATAAAAGTATATTTTTTTAATAATTTGCATGTACCAATAATATTTCTGGAATAAATCGAAGAGCATTAAAAAAATAAAGTTACACAGAAATCGAATATTTAAATTGTATTTGTACTGAAGAAACACGAGACACTTAAATAATTGTTGATAAGATACAGATCAGCAGTCAAAAAATACACTAATTCCGAAAGAAAGTGCATAATATGATGAAACAAGATTAAACTACGAATTGCAGAAAATCAAATTTTAGATTTCTCTGAAGAAATCTATTACAGTACAGGGAAACTTTAAAAAAATACAAGTCATTGGTACAAAACCTTACAAACATTGAAAAATACAAAAAGTTGTCGATGTTTGGCAGCTCATAAAATTCCACATATTTGGGTATCAAATTTTTTTCTTACTTTTGAAAAAATAGTTAAAATTTACCAAATTCAACGGGAAACTTCAACTTCTAGGAATTTATTCATAAATCTGTATGATTTCCAGAAAAAAAAACCTCTAAACAGTATGTATTCTAGAGTAAAACGAAAAAAATTAGATTGATTCTGAATTTAAAAAATAAGATAAATATTTGCAGAAACTGCTTGGAAAAAAATATATATATACAAATTGTAGACATCAACCAAACTTTTAATTTCTAATCATCAAGTTTTATAAATTCATATGGAGTTTTAAGGATACTTCCAATTCGAAAAAATAAGACAAAAACATAGAAGATATAATAACAAGCAGTTTCAAATATCATTATATATATTGAATGGAATGCTTTTGTGAAAAATCTGCAAAAGTATTAAATCTCCTGAAATTGGAATCCTTGTGTAATGTATCCTTATATTATGCTACATAAAAATCCACCTATGTACGGTATAGTTTTTCAAGCAATAAAAATACTTAACAAATTTACAAAATTTGGAATTCATAGAAAATAATAAAATTTTCGAGGCCAATGAAGGTATGACTTAATTATGGAATATTTCAAGCACTTCGAAATATTTAATACTTGTATTCTAGAATTTAATTTATTATTTAATAGAATGTATTCTATTCTTCAAAAGCGTACTCTAAAAGGCTGTGAAGAAATCAATTTTCGAAAAAAAAACTCGATAAATAATAAAAAATCCTTATAAATTGCACAAATACTAACATTTAAATAAAACTTAAAATGAAAGAAGCCCATTGAAAACTTGAAATTGATATCTGTATATAACAAGTACGCAACTCCAATTTTCTTTATACTATGTTTATTATAATTCAAGGAAGTGAAAAATTGTAAATGATCACTCAGAGCGAGTTCCTATTTCGTATATTCAAAATAATTAGATCTATGTGTTCATTTACAATTAATCACTTATTTATTTACATAATTTTTCCTAAAAACACTTTACTCTCTAAAAGTTATTCAAAATTCTCATCCTTTAGCATCGATTTATGAAAGTTCAATAATAATTTATATCAATACTTAAACGAGTTTGACATAATACAAAATTCAACGAAATCATGCATATTTTTGGAAACAGATGTGTAAGTCTCCAAGCTAAACGTCGATACAGATTTTTTTCATCCATAAAAAATTACAGTCTGTGTAACTTTGACTGCCTCACCATCAAATTCTGAAAATTCATACAGAAATCCATATTGAGAATACAAAACCCTGCGTAAACATCAAGTACATTCACAACGTTGTATGAAAAATAAGAATTAAAAAAATTACTGAAGCAGACATCTAGAAACACACAACACGTATGTATACAAAATTTTTGAATATACTCTACAGAAGTTGGAAATATGTCAATTTCTAAATCACACAACATAAAATTTAGAATTGAAATGTTAATACTAAAATCCATACAAATACAGGTCTGTTCTTATAATGGCATAAATAATGAACTGACCACCACTGATATACATGAAAAATGTCACTCTCGTGATAGCACAAGAAAATTTATAAATTTTGCAATGCAAAAGCTTTAGAAATAATGTATTTTTTCACTTGGTCACAACAACTCCTCAAATCCCATTTATTAGATGCTTGTAGTCGAACATTATTTCTGTAGATAAAAAATAGATATTTATTAAATATATTTTTTACGAATAAAATAAAAAATGAAAACGATAATACATAATTATTGTTTGACCAGTGATGTTAAATAAATGAGATTCAGATTAGCACGTTAATTATTTTTAATATACGAGGACAAACATTCTCAAATACATGTGAATTTACTGACTAAATTAGCATCAACCTCCTCCCCCCTATAAACACTTTTTTACAACGTCCCTTTCTCCACCCTTCACTTAACAAAAACTCATATCTCGAGTGATGAATAACACAACACACATGCAAAGTCGATCACGATCGCATAGCCAATTACTCGCGGCAAACCGAATTGTAAAAAACGCCCTCGGAGTGAACTGTATCAATAGCAATCCGTAAAAGATTGACCGCGGCGAATGGGCGAATGGGAAAAAAAGTGCACCGAGCTCGCAGATAACTCGATACTGGACCACACGTGGGCATGTGCCCACGGGCAACGTGTTGCCCGACACCCCCTGTTCCACCCCCGCGGCCTCTAAACAAATTTTTACGGCATTATACGCAGCGTGCAGAATTCACGGTCCAGATATGTATTCGTGACTTTTCGAAAATGTTGCAATTACGTCACAGACCGCGTACGCTCATTAGTCTTTGTTTCCTTGGCAAAAGAAGAAAACAAACCCAGAGCGGTGAGATCAAAAACGGGCACCTCTCGAACGTTCGAACCTTTGACACGAGCTTTCGTTTCCTTCCTTCGGAATCGACGCTTTTTTTCTCGAACTGATTAATGCCCGGCGCGCTAATCTCGATTTTCGAGCTACGAGGATCACAAAAAAGGGAATTAGTCAATGCGCGGGGGGTGATTAATCAACGACACTTTTGGGCCGGCAAAGAGATCGTTCTCGATTTCTCTATGGAAATTCTTCAAATAGGCGAGACGTTTGTGGGATCGTATTGAATGGATATTTTTTCTTAGTTTTTATGGCTTTCTGTTACGGGATATGGAATATAATATTCGGTGCCCGGAGAAATTTGTCAACTTCATATAGTTACAATGGGACACAAATATGGTATTGGGGAACATTTTTATCTTTGGAGATCTGGTGAAGTGGAATTGTATTTCCTTATTTCGAAGACTGGAGTAACAGAAAATCAATTCATTGGTAAAAAGGTGTTCCAAAAAGAAGAAATAATTTTAGATACATAAAAAAATGTAGTTATTCGACAAAATTCTGCTGATATTGCATTTTTCTTGTCTCACGGAGAAATAAGAAAAGATAAATTTTTTTAAATGAATCAAGCTCCCCAAGTAGCCAGTAATGACAGCGAATTTCCGATCTCGGAGGCGAAACTTTGTCAGAATGAAGGACGACTCAGTAGTGTCCACCTAAGATTACTAATGATCCTATGGGCATCCTGGATTATATATGGAGCGGCCAGTTTGAATTAAAATCGCTGTATAGTGACATGCTTCCTAACCTTCTCTTCCCCATGATTAATGGACAGTTCACACTTTGAATGCATACACAAGATAATCAAGGGGGTATGAGTATTCATACAAATAATTTATCGAACGAAGCTTGTAACTATTTTCGCAATACCTCATTATTTTCCTTCGCGCTATCGAAAACTTTGCCATAATTGGTATCACTCGACTCAACCTTTAATGTGAATCATATTTATTCGAAATTCCCGGTGTGTTCGAATAAAACGATTTTACACCCTTTATATGTCACGAAAGTTTGACATCTGTCACGTCGTTCCGCGCGAAGAAGGGCCTTAGATGATCATTAATTACCGGATTAGGCGCGAACAAATGATGATTTGATGACGCTTGGACTCTGTCCTTAAGCTACTGCGTGTTGAGAATTTTTTCTTTGTGAGGGGAGTAACATTTTTGTATACATTGAACGTCGATCTGCAGAGAAAAATTCGAAATCGGTGGGAATTGATAGTATAATCAATCTATGAATTTTCATTGTCATAAGACAATGATTTCATATTTATAGATTTCTTTTTCATAAGATTTTTCGATATTCCTTTATCTTAGTTTCATCAATTGATATTTTCATATTTCAAATTTCTGCGCACACTAGTTATGGATCGAAAATTCGAAACGGTGTTTTCCTTCCTTCAAATTTTTGATGATTCAGGATTTTAAAACAGCTCATAGAATATTGACAGTTCAATAAGCAATTTTTTGATATTTGACAGTTTTTGTAGTTGTGAACAAACTAAGTAGCATTCAAACAGTTGTCATAATTTTAAAATTTTACTGACAGATTAAGAGTGTAACTAAAAATATGATCATTTTGTCAGTTCATATAAAATTACAACTTGCGGACTGCTTATTGTTTTTTTGGCTGTTCAAATAACTGTAACGTTGGTGAATTTTTAAGGTTCAAGCAGCCCTGGAAAATCTTGAAATGGCATGAAACTTTTAATACTTTTTACTTTTTTCTGCAGTTAAAACAATCATTCCTAGTTAGTTTAGTATTACGTTTGTAAATTTTCAGTTTTCTATTTTTGTTTATGAATTTCATTATTAATTTCTATTTCCTCAACTGCAATATTATTTCACAGTTAGTAACAGATAACTTTGGTTCGAAAATATAAAAAATGTTTTTTTGTTTTTGTGCTGTTCAAAGTATTCATATTAGTATGGTTTGAAAACATTTGTGATACTCAGTTTTGCTAATTTGATTTTCGATATAACTTATATATTTTCTTAGTTTTTTACATAGAATACTGTGTAACAGTTTGAATAAATGTGAAAAGATACAGTTCTGTTAAAAATAAACATTTTTTTATTCCTGAAATTGATGAGTCACAAATTAGGATGACTAAACAGTATACTGATTTTTAAATATTACAGACAGTTTACTAACTGAAATTTTTATGAAAAAACTTTTTAAATAGTCTTCAAAATAGTTAATGGTTCCGGAAATTTTGAGATCATGAAAATTTGTGCTAGTTTTGTATGTGTTTCAAATTGTAAAAATATATTTTGTGCACTGTCGCGCAAAACACTTTGAATATCTACTAATTCGAATAAGTGGTTGGTAACCAGGGCAACCAAAAATATTTGTTAAAGTTAAAAATTTGTGAACAAATATAATAGCTGTAAGCGTCAATGAATAAATATCATATTTATTATACGCGTTTCGTCAATATTCCAGTTTTTGAAAAATATTTCTGACTCTTTTGCCCACTAATATCAATGAATCTCGCGATTTTACAGATGAATGTTATTTGATGCTGCTTCGAGTTTTTTTTTAATTTCGACAGAAATTTCACGGAAAAAAATGCTTCATTCGTCCAATGAAAATTTCATCGTCAATATATCAAGCTAATTTTTTTCATTGGGATAAGTAAGGTTTTTGTTAGCCGAATAACTTATTATTTTGGTAAAAGAATCATATGTTTTGATCTAATGAAAATATTCCTTGTATCAAAAAAAAAAATTTTGTTTGATACATCGGCAATGAAATTTTTATTTGATGCATGAAACATTTTTTTATGTGTTTTACAAAATTAGAATCCCGATCAACACGAAATACTAAAAATTGAATAAAATTTTCAAATTTTATCAAAGGAGTTATGGCTACATATCCTAAATAAATTATCCTTGATAATCGACGAAGATCATTTTTTATTTTCGGAAAATCTTTTTTAGTATGTAATACTATATTGTAATCAATAAAAAGATCATAGTGTACAATGGTTCATTCAATTGAAATATTCATAGAAATTTTAGAACTATTTAACATCTTTAATAAATAATTTTGCCTTTTGTTCTTAAATGATAAATAAGTATTTTACTTTTTTTCGTAAATATTTTTGGTTGTGCTGTTGATAACTTTTTTTTCGTAATATTGAACACTTTCTGAAAAAATTTTTCTTAAATTGTTTACTGCAGACTATACAACGAATTTCTTGTTGCTATATGGAACATTGAATGGATAATTTAATTGTTTTTGAATCAATCAACGTATGTTTTTTGTACTGTTTCTATAAATTATCTCATTATATCAGTATTAATCTTTCATCTTTGAATTGTAAACGTTCATTATAGTGCTCGAAGTTTGACAGAAGTTCTTTCCTTAAAAAAAAAAAATCATTAGTAATTCTGTGTAACTGTTCATTAAAAATATTTGAATTTCTTCATTCCATATAAAGGACATAAGAACGAATAAAAGTAATCATTCAAAACTCAAGGCTCCCAACAAATTAAAAATAATTATTGTCCTTCTTAAATTCTAGTTCACCCATACACAAAATTTTCTAGTAGTCACACGACAATTGATGACAGTCCAAAAAATAGAATATGGTACAATCAGCCATACTCGTACATCTTAATTGCCATGCCAACCATATTAATTCGTATACTACACATACCTTGAAAGTCACAACTCCCACATTTGCTTAGCACTTCTAAGATGCACGAAAATAAACTTCCCCGAATTGTTTTGTAAAAGCTAGATAGCTCATCCGCGATGTACGATAGTCGCTTTAATGCCCTGGGTTCAATGTGAAGAAATGGATTTCCCACCTCCGCGAAAAGGGACCTATTTGAATCGCCCCGACGTCTCGCGGATAACTAACAGGTATAAACATGGCGATTACGAGTGCAGCTATTTTTCAAAGACCGTGGCGAACGCACAGTCGTGATCTCGTAATCGATGGCCTGTTATTACATTCTCCCGAAGAAGCGCCAGATTCGAGGTCGCGACGAAAAGCGTATACCGCGTGTGCTGGTAGAGGCGCTAATTTATAACCCACCTAATCTGTGACAAATTGGCCAGACGTGAAAAAACCGATGAACCATGGATTGGAGGTTGTTGAAACTGGAAATCGAAAACGGTGAAAGGTAATCAGAAAAATAAGTATCGAAAATTTTTGCATAGAGGTTAAAAGTAGGTCTGGTAGAGTCATGAAATACTTTTTTTTGATGATGAAATTGAATTTTTTTGTACAGGTGACCATTCGACGCGTAATTCATGTTGATTTCGTTGTTTTCGACTTTTAAATCATCACAAGCTCAGCGAGGGAGAAAGGGGGTCGGTGGCAAAGAGGCGATATTCTTTCGTAAGAAGCTCACATAAATTGCGACACCCAGGAGTTAAAAGCAGTCTTAAATTACGTTCTGTCGACTCGTTGATGAATTGAGTGCTCCCACCGACACTGAAGGTGTTGTTGCTGTTGTTTTTTTTCGCCATCTTCTTCAGCCAATGACAACCTCTAGCTACCGGAAGCTTGGTAACTGGAGCAACCAGGTGTAATGAACAGCTTCTTTAGCGCGGGATAACCCATCTTCGTTGCATACGTCAGGGCGTTTTACGTTGCATTTGAGGAACGTAACACTTAACTTTGGTTAGGGATGATGTGTAAAAAAGGGGAGCCGTGAAAAAAAAATGGAGAAGGGTACTGGAGAAAGAATTTGGGAAGTTTTTGATGAAGTTATTAACTGTTTTTTTTTATGTTTCAGTTGTACGTTTGAATCGAAGAAGGAAAACATTATAAGTAGGGTTGTTGATATTCGGTCAATATATCAAAATATTGATATTTTTACATATATCTAAGACACTGGTTAAATATTTATATTTAAATAACATATCACATATTGGGTATAAAAATGAGTTTCACACGAAGTAGGTTTTTTTTTTTCATTTTCTAAAAATCAGGAAAAAAATAATTAAAAGTCAGATTGAATACACAGACGCCAAAAAATTTTAAACGCTTGTTATTGGCGCATACCAGCCAAATGAACATAAATTTCTGATATTTTCGGATATTCCACCCCATTCAATTGAAAAATCAAGTCATATATCAATAAAAAAAATGATATATCTCGAGCAGAATAATTTGGAGACGTCTTCTTTCATACATTAAATGACAAATAAAAGCAATTATCAAATAAAACCATTTCCCAAAATCTTGTTAAAAATATTATTTATACCGATATTTTCATCGGCTTCTAAATATTATCAATGTTTCACATGATCGACATTTTTACTTTAAAGTATCAAGGCGATATTTGATTTCTAAAAAAATATAATAGATCTTATGTTTCAAAAAATATAAATAACCCTAGTTATAAGAATTCTGCATTTTTTCTATTCATCTAGAAATAATGAACTCGAGTAATCTACTTGATTAAATTTATTGGTGAATGATTACATAATAGTTACTTTTTTGAAATATTGAATTGTTTTTGCATCGAATACTTCAGTAAAAAATGGTGGAAATTTTATTAGAAAAAATGCAATTATCAGTTTTATTAGAGACAATACGCAAAATATTGTCAAAGCTTTGCAAAAGAAAGAGTAGGTTTAATTAAAAAAATTTTTTCAAATGGCAAAGCTATAGAGGAGGTTTTACAACAATATTTCATTTTTTATAGTTTTTAACAGGTCGGTTAATTGAAACTTTTATTGGAGTTTTGCACTGCAAAACTTTTTGCAATAACTTCCTCTACTTTCTAAATCTGAATCTTTTGAATGCAACGCAGTATCTGTTGTATTTCACAGATTCACCTGTTATAATTTCAACGATAAAATCAGTTTAAAATAACATAAAAGATACAATTCTGAAATTCAATGGATGATTTGTTTGAAAAGAAGAGAATTCCTTTATTATAAATAATGTTACTGCTTAAAGTTAAAATTTTCAGTGACAATTATAATAGATTGCTAACTGTTAGGATTAAATAAATTTGGAGTAAGAGAAGAAAAATTAAGCCTTATGAAGGTTTTTTTGATAATAGTCTCAGTTGGAGTTTCCAATGAAATATTTGTTCAGAGCTCTCATTAGGTAACTTTTAGGCAACTTCTAAGTTTTGTCCAATCATAGTTGATCAATGGTAGTTTTTAATTATTTTGTCCATGGAAGTTGTAAATTATTCCATTAAAATTTTTCATTTTACAATCGAATTAGATTTTTCTATTCTGAGTTTCAACGCAGTTTATTAGGTTTTCAAAGGCGGTGAAATGATTTCCGAATATATAGAAATGTTTCTAATCAGAATTAAAAAAATAAGGCGCCCAAGTAGAGTTCTCAACTGAAGTTCACTGAAGCAACTTTCAAAATAGAGTTGAGACAGTTTTCAATGATAAACAGAGTTCAAAAAGAACGTTTGCACTGGATGTTTCCGATGTTCCCTTAATTGAAAAGTATTTTTTTAGAAACTTGAATCTGGAATGCCATTGAAAACAAGTGTAAAGTACTCTATAGTTATTAAAAATTCAAGTTTTATAATGAAAGTCTGTCACATGAGTTTCTAATTGAAGAATCTGTAAGAAATTTTTATCAGGGTTACTAACAAACTGTGGAAAACAAAAATTTCTTATTCAAGTAGTTACGCGAAAGTATAGTAAGGAAATCACATTTTTGTGTTTTTTTACCATCTGTGACTCATCAACAGCAGTTTTAAGGTCCTTGAACAACACCATAAAACTTGAGTTCATGAAAGGTGTTTCTCGCTTTAAATTTATATTAGAGTAAAATTCAATCGTTGAGATACACCTACAAAAAATTTTGACAGAAATCTGAACTCAAATTCCGTTTATGGTAGATAGTTCCACAATATCTTCTAGCTGTAACTTATCAATTAGACTTCTCAAATGAAGAATTTCGTCGTCCATATGCCACCTTATTCATGCGAATCCTTGTTCAAGTTTCATTCAAACAGCTTCTTGCTCTTATGGAACCAATCCCCTCTTCAATCTGATCGTCTGTTCGAGTTGTTTGTGTCAAACTCAAGAAAGGTCAAAGTTCAACGTCTCTTGAAGATCAATTCTGGCAAGGCCAGCTAGAAAAAATTATAGAAACGTCCAATTTTCTGAAAGGAAATTCACATCTAGTTTCAAAATCTGCTCAAACCTTCCACCTCCACTCCATATCAAAATTTCCATCTCCCCCGAAATGACCCTGGAGAAAGCGTACATCACCACACGAAAGGTTTCACTTCCAAAAAGGTACGAAGAAGCGGGCGAGCGGATCTAATGCCCGTGTTATACGTTATTGTTCTTGGAATGATTCCAAATAAAGATTTCAGCCCGCGCGGGAACCTGAATAATAAAATCCAGGATAACGAACCATTTCATTTGGATTCCGTTCGGGTCGACGCGGAATATCAAAATGGACACGAGCGGGACCGAACAACTTCATCGCTCCTTATTTACTCCACGATGGGGAGATATGTTCATCACGTGTTCGCTTTCTGTTTGTCGGTATTGCCGTATTCGATACTTTTTATAGATTTTATCGCTGCCCATCTCTCGGCGTTATTTATTTTATTGACAGTACGTGACTCTGCCTCCTCCTTCGAGTCCTCTGCCTCTTCGCCTCAACTCTTTATTTCCCGCGGCGAGCCGAAAAGTCCGAAATTCCGCGGAGAGCGTCATTGTCCCGGATTTATAAAATCTTACGAGAAGGTCGTGCTGCCTGAAATTCAGGTCGTTAGGAGGTGTAAACTGCTTTATTATCATTCGAGCCATAACGAAATTTCCGTGACGACTCCAAATGAGTCATTCACGATGCTTCCAGTCGTTTTTTCGGTGATCTTCGTTATAATTGCTAGTTTATTCGTGGTTCACGTATGCTTTGATGGTTTTCATTATTTTGAGTAGAACTTTATTTGACGTTTTATGCCGTTATTAGAAAGTGTAGTAGCAGATCCACTGATCGTTTTCTGGTTAGAGAGGCAAGGTGGAGATTAAAAAATTTTTTTCGGTGGAGTACTGTAGAATATTCCTGAGATATAGAAGAATTTACTTAAAATAAAAGTGTAATTTTCTGAGAGATATTTTAACTGATGCAAAAATTTTATGAAGTGGAAATAATTTAGTTTTTAATGAAATTGGGTAAGTTATAACACAAATTCTTGGGCTTTTTTGAATCTTATTTTTTTACTTGCATTTTCTAAAAAATAACTTTTCTTGGGAACAACTTTTGAAAGAAAAATTGTCTTTATTATATTTTAGTAAACGAATTTTCAATATAATACTTTCTGAGAGATCATTTTTGCTCTTACATAATATTTTTCAAACAAGTGTGATGAAATTTATTTCATGTATATGTCACTTCATGAAATCGAAAAAAAAATGTCAATTCGCAATTGTTTTCTTTCAAAGTTTCGTTCGAAATTATGGAAATCATTTACTTACATTAATTTTTTCTAATAAACATTTGATTTCAATTATTTTTCTCGATGTCATATAAATAGTATAATTGATTATGGAAGTTGCCTAAAAATCATAGAAGAAAATTTCCTGTGATTATCACTTTTGCCACAAAGAAGATTGTGTGGGATTGTTTCTACTGCGATCGCAAAGAAGACATTATTGTATTTTCCAGTGTCTCTAATACAAATTTTCTGAAAAAGAAGAAAAGTTCTTTCAATAATACTATCATGAACGGAAAATAACAACGAAGAGCTCACGCTCAAAATATCAAGAATAATGTTTCCGAGTTATTTCAACGAAAATTCAAACATGGGAAATAAATTTATTCAAAAACATCTAAAATTGAAGATAAAAAAATGGAAATTTTTTTTTGAACTGAAAAACTGTGTTTGTTTTGACGTAAAAAGGACAATCAATTAAAAAAAAACAACAGGAAATAATAACATAATGGAAAATTGAATCAGAAAAATCAGGAGAAAATCACAACACAACTGAATGTATGAAATATAGAGATTTTATTTGAAGGCAATATATTTGACTTTTTTTATTGAAGACTGTGATAAACACAATTTCTTACTTTTGATCTTTAAAAATGGCAGTTATTAAAAAGATGACGATAATCTGCAAATTTTTTTTTTAAGAAATCAGTCCTCTGTAAACTTGCTTACAAAAAATCATAAACAAATAAAAAAATTCATATTCTCATCGTTTTATTGGTAAATTGATTAAGGTGTTTTGAGCATTGAAAAGTTCAAAAATATGCTTTTTAATGAAAATTTACTAGTGAGAAAATTTTTTGTTTTTCCAACTGATTTTCACGTCCATTTCACACCAAGAGATAAATTCCTTTTTTTTTTCGTTGCGTATGCGCTGTGATATAAAATTGAGAAGAATTAATATTATTCATTCAATACAGTATAATAATATAATCAATTTCTAAGAAATCCGTATGTTATGGTGTTACAAAGAAACATTCATCATTTTATAATGAAGAAAAAGTACCAAATTTACGTACAATATAGACCGGTATGAACTTTAAGCACAAAAGTGTAATGTTCACGAAAATATTTTTAAAGAACAAATTAAAAGAAAAAAAAATAATTGTCAAGAGAATCAGAAAAAAAGAGAATATTAACAAATTACATCTATATAAGTCACTTATCAGGTAGAAGGAAAGAAGATCTGCATAAAGACACTAAATTTTTACCTGTTTTGACGTTCTCAACGTAGTTCATAAGATATAATAATTGATATCAAAACTTAGAAATATCAGTAGGGAACCAGTAAAATAAATATGATTTCTGAAATAATGTTCTTTTTACACAATCCAAACAAAGATAATATCTTTGTTTCATTTTCACTTACCCTAATTACAATTTTTTGCAACTGATTTTAGTTTTTGAAGTGACATAGTCATAAAAATTTCCTTTCACTTTATTACATTAAAAACTTATGAAAAATATCATTGTAGTAAAACATTGGGTCAAAACGATGTACCTGCACTGTCCTTCAAATTCTCCTTGTCAAGTTTCTAAATACGTGAAAATTTTGATCATCACGTTTATTAAATTGCATATACTTAAACTTGGTCGTGAAAACAAATTCACCATTGATTTGAAAAATCAAATAAAGCACTAAATGTATCACCTTGCTCCAACTTCATCCACTGATCATGTGATACTTTTCTCTTCAGGATGTTGTAATTTGGACCGCTTGAAAATCGTCATGACGCGCGGCGTTGAAGAAGTCATTCACACTGTCCTTTTTCAGTATTTCGGACATTAGTCCTGATAATCGAATTTTCATTGGTGTATCTTGGAGCTATAAATTTGATCTCGTTATCTCGCGTTTACGGCTGCAGCGGGCGACGCGAGGGAAGTTGACGGGACGAGGAGGACACCACGGGGCAAGAGGCTCCAAGGGCCAAGACCAACAACTACCGAACCAGTCCCATGATGTATGCCCACGTCTTGTCTCAGGTCCGCGTGTCCGCATCAACTTTATATCGCGGTAATCAAATCGCCCGACATAAATTTCGCGGTTATGCGCGCGAGCTGATGCGGCTGGACGATGACTTCGAGGAATTGGAAGGGTACGATTGATGACGATGGTTTCGGGTGCGAGTGGGTGATTTATTTCATGCTCAGTGTCAATACACGAGGTTTTCTCAAAAGTTGTGAGTCAATGATGGTTTTTGTGGACACTTACTGGTTTTTTATATAAAAAATTTCTGGCTTCTCTTTCATCCAACGATATCCAAATTCTACTTAAGACGTTAGTTTATAACAACTGTATTCTGCATGTATAGGCAGTCTATTTTTGCATTTCTTATTTGAATTATATCTTGAAATAACTCAGTCAAATTCAATGCAATGTGATACATGAAAATAAAAATAAAGTTCAGATTGTTTGATTAACTTTAATTTAAGAATTTCTATTATTTAGCACTTTCATTACAACTTTCGAGCAACAAATATTATCGTTTTGCGATCATTCTTTGAATGTTTTGGTTAATATGAAATTAAACTTTTTCTTTGCATTTTGCTTTCAAAACTTAAAAGTTAAGGGTAATTTAATGATTTTGCAGTAACTGTACAAAGAAGACAACTTGAATTGTTATCCTTATGAATGCAATGAATAAGTGTGCAAATATTGTATTCCGATTATTGAAAACTGTAGTACTAGTGAATAATTCGAAAAGATTTATCGAGTAATGCATAGTAAGTTTTACTTAGCAAGGTTTGGTGAAAGTAGAAATAAAGATAATGTTTTTGCATCATATTCTGATAAAATTTTTTCAAGAATTGTATCATGTAATATATATTCAGGATTTAGAAAGTTACTTAAAAAAAGGTAATGTGTTACGTTACCGTTAAAAAGGTAAAAAAAGTAATTCGTTACATTACCGTTACTTCAAAAAAAATGCATAGTAAGTCGTTGCCGTTACCACTTGAAAAAATAACGCTTCGTTACTTTCACGTTACTTTTTGGAATAAATTGAATGTTAACAATGTAAATAACAAAACACTTCAAAAAACAAAAGCTAAAAAAACTTTATCAACGTACTGGTGGTTTTGTTCTACAGAAATTGTTTATTTCAGATATAATAGGAAATGTTAATCCGTACTTTTTCACCCTGAAAAAAAAAATCAACCAGCTTTTTCAAATTTTTATATATTTTTCAAGTTCATGAAATTTATGAATATGGTTTTGATTCAATGTTACGAGGAAGTATTTGCAAATTTAATAGAGTTTTCAAAGAATCCTAATACTTAATCAGATTTTCAAAATTTTTCATTTTTTATATATGTATGAAATGTATGAAATGTTGCAGAATATCCTAGTATTTTCATAAATTTGTACAATTTTTCTGTATCTTCATATATAGATTCCAAAAATTTCATGTTCTAAAATTTAAAATTCATTTAATTATTTGTGTTCGATAGGATTTTTCAGCGAATAACGCCCATGAAGATTTTTAATTTCTTTGACTTTTTTGAAACTTTTTAAATTCTTCTACGATTTGAAGGATTGTTTAGTATTTCGGAAACTATTCGTTTTTTTCACGATTGTAGAATGTTGCATTATTTCCTGATATTTTAACATAACTTTAGTATTATTATGATATAAATTGTTATATACATTCCAACAATTTTGAACTCTGGAATTTCAACATAATGAATTTTTTCGTGTTTTAC
Organism: Platygaster robiniae; assembly: GCA_028476575.1. Classification (NCBI taxonomy): domain Eukaryota; kingdom Metazoa; phylum Arthropoda; class Insecta; order Hymenoptera; family Platygastridae; genus Platygaster; species Platygaster robiniae. The sequence continues at coordinate 13,078,004 of CM052018.1, forward strand.
GGGATTTTCCAGAGAACAGTGTCTCGAAGGTTTTTTACTTATTCAAGTATTTTTGTTTTTTTTTTTTTTCATTTTTTCTGATTTTAATGATCGTTCATTATTTTTATACATCGCTGTATAAATTTCTGGCATTAGGAAGATTTTCTATGTTTTAGATATGTAAACGTATTTTTCTTTACGTATTTCTTTTCTGTATTACTAAGTATGTATTCATAGAATGTTGTGGTATTTAAAATTTTTTTTAAAAATATCTTTTCGAATTTCCAGAATGAGATAAACTTGGAAGTTCACAATTTCTGAAATATTTTGATTTTTGTCGCAGGAAACAGTTTCTTTTAGATTTAGAGTATACTCTCAATATTTTTTGTATTTTTCACGAAGTGACACGATTTGAAACATTTTCTTATTTTCATATAGACTTCTATAAACATATATTTTTAGAATTCAAAACTCAAAAAATTAAAGTTTTTTCATTCCTGGAATCACATGAATTTTCAAATAATCGAATAAAATGAATCTCATTTAAATCTAGTATTTCGAGTATTTTTGTATTTTATGTATTCATTTATAAATTTTTCTAGTTGTATTCATTATATTCTTTAACATTTTACAGCAGGATCTCTAGATAATACATCTTGATATAAATTTTAAATATTTTTATATGTTTTCATGCGAATTTCTAAAATTCAACGCTCTGAATTGTGAAAGTTTCTAATAAAAAGTAAAGAAGCATATTCTTCGTCAATATTTTTACAAAAATTACTAATGCTCCACATTATTCCTTTAAAAATTATGAATATAGAATTTTGTTATTCAAAAATGAGGAAGTTAAAACTCATGTCTCAGTATGCGAACATTCCTTAAAAAGTTACAAATCGTGCTCAAAACTTTATAAGACAGATAAAAGTAAGGTAAAATAACGGGATTATCGTTACTCGTTACCGAAAAAAAGTAATTCGTTCCCGTTATCCTTACTTGTTTATGATTGTAACGCGTTACTTTCAAACCCTGTGTAAATTCAATGTTATGGTAGTAAAAATATTTCAATAAAAGACAAACGTTAAAAGAAAGAAACATCATTAGTTTATTACATATCTTGTTATTCATTCATAAAATATGTCACATTTCTCTAAGCTGTACATCAAAAATTTCCGAATTCTAAAAATATTTTTCGAAAAATTACGAACAATTGGAAATTTTATATGCTTTGAAAATACTGAAGCAGTACGAAAAACGCAAAACTTCGTAATGATCCATAAAATGTATGTGATAAATGCAGACGATTTTTTACAATGTTTTCAAGATTCAAAGTACTCAAAGTGAACTTCATGATCTATATCATTAAATCTCGTAAATTAAAGTATTAATAAATAAATTTACGGAAAATGTTTTTTAACAGAGGCAAATACTGAAATGTATAAAAATGAGTGAGATTGAGAAAAAATTTTAAATACTTACAGTTCTTGTAATGTTTAAAATGAAAATAAATACAATTTGCTTCATAATCAGTGAGTGAACTGAAAATCAATACCATATTGTGTATGGGATGATGAATCTTTGAAAACTTATATAAATTCATACAATAAAGGAATTCATTCAAATTTGCTCGATACTGGGGAAACAAATATTAAGAGATGTAAGAAAAAACTATAGTGCTATTTTAATTATATTTAAGACAATTTTTCCCACAAAAAATCATCCTGCAAATTTTGCTGTGTCCAATTGATTCGAAACTGTGGCAATCATCGAATGCTCTGCATATCATAATCAATTATAACCAATATACATCCGTAAACGTAATCGACATGTATAATCTAGAATTGATCTTCTATGAATTTAATTACATCTTTTTTTTGAATTGGCTGATATTTGATTCGTTGTATACTTATAATCTACGATTTTAATCAATATTCAAACATATCGCATATCATTTAAAGCGTTTCAGTTATGTATATTTCAAGTTAGTGATGGGCGATACTTACTCGAGTACTTGGTACGCGATATTTCTATGCTTGATACCGATACTTTGAAAGTCGATACTATCGAGTACCGATACTTTTACTATTAGTATTGACGCATCGATACTTAACTTTGGAAGGTAACTAGGGCAGATAGCAGCCTTTGGTTACCGAGTAACTTTTGTAACTCAACCTTTCCCTTTTTTCACCATGTTTCAAGCAATGTCAACAACGTCGTTTGTTTCTGCCGTCATATGAAAATAAAAAGAAGGTTCTTTATCCATTTTCATCATGGAAGCATTCTTTTTATAAAATTCATGAGGATAATAATCAATGATTCACACATTTTGTCCAAGCTATTTCATTTAGTTGATTATCTTCAGTTTTTTTAAGGCAGTACACCTAGTCTCAATGATTCGATTTTTTATTTGCCTGATTTCCCTAAATTTCTCATGTTAAATCTAGGTAATCAGGCAAATAAAAAAAGGAATCATTGAGACTAATAGTACTTGACAACAAATATAGATAGGAACGTTTTGGTTGCGGTTATAATATAAGATACATTCGCATTTTTTATTGAATATTCTTTCCGGATTCGAGGACTTATAATATCATTAAAATATGAATAATTAGTTTTGGTACATAAAATGATAAAATTTTGAGTGAAACCTGCTAATTAAGTAATAATATAACCAATTTTTCCAAAAAGGCAAAAATACTTCTTTCAGCGTAAGTTGCTACGAGTTACACTATACTTAAGAGGGTCTTCTTTAGTAACGGCTCTTTTTTTAGGCGTTTTTTAAAATTTTGCTGTATAGGAAGTATTTAATATTTTTTGATACAGTTTTTTTTTTCAAAATTGTATCGTACTTTTAGCTAAAAAATGTAGTATTAGGTTTGTAAAAAGTAAAAATAATAATTAGTTGCTGCACTGCAGCCCCGAAAAGTGATGCCCTCCAAAAAAACATGTGTTGATGATTCACACGGTTAATCACACAATCGCACCAGTCTGAAACATTGAAATTGAAAAACTTTTTTTTTTTTGTAATCTATATAAGTGCCCTCATCGTCCGAAAAAAGTTTTTTTTTTTTTTTTTTTTTTTATCAAAAGGTTCAAAATGGCTCGAATGGTAAGTTAAAAATTTTTTTTTGCTAATTTCTTCGACTAAAAAAATTCATAAATAACTTGTAAATATCGAAAAAATCGCTCGTAGGACGATAGCGACAACAGTTTTGAGCATTAAAATAAAACTTATTGAAATTCGTTCGCTCAATCGTTTGTAATCGTGTAAACCAGTTCGAAAAACGTGGTTTCGAAAAAAAAGCCAAACGTACTGTAAGAACTCAGTGGAGGGCGTCACAAACCCCCCTTGAAAAATCACTTTCCTGTCCGAATTCTTGAAAAACCTTTTTGTATAAGATAGATAATAACATTACCTGTTAAAAAATGCAAGAAAAAAATACCGATTTTTTGAGATGTTACTACAAAAGACCACTTGAAATATGTTCGTTCAGTTCCGTGTTGTAATGAATAACCAAAAACTTCGATACTTTTATTCGATACTTTTAAGTATCGGTATCGTATAGGATCGACATCGGCAACTTGAAAGTATCGAGTACTGGGATTTCAATACTTTTTTTGAGTATCGCCCATCACTATTTCAAGTGATGTAAAGCGTCCTCGAGCAGCGATAAATTACAGTGTTTTTCCATTACCTTGTTTATTCGGAACACTTATGTAATTTTGAATAACTTTATTTTTGGTGATTGTTTTTCTATTATGCGTCACGCATCAGATAATGGAAGTTTTCGGCGATCTTATCAATACGCTCGCGTTAGATAAAACCAACGCTCTGGCGTTTCCGCGCTCAGACGCAGGCAGACACAGTCGATACTGATACCGATACAGTACAGATAGTTTCAGATCAAATTCGGTTTTAGAACGTTTTGCGTAGACTTTACAAAAAAACCCAAAATCAGTCGCATCACGAAAACACTTGCCGCGAATCGTTGAAACGTGTAATGATAGTTGTGAACTACTCGAGTAAATAAAACTTTTGGTGATATTTAGGGCACATTCGGCGTTTTCAAGCCAAACCGGAATCCAACACAATTGTTGAGAATTTGCAGCAAAACTTCGTTTGGCAAAAATTCAAAAGGTGATTTCGCCATTTCTGGAGGTCTTTTATGTGCTCAGTTGGGCCAAAAGATGTTATGAAAACAGCTGCTCTTCATTTACTTGTTTACTATCAACAAATGCTAACAAATTTCGTCCATTGTTTTGTTGTTTGTAGATTGGTAAAATTATATGTGTTATAATTCCAAACACTGTGATTATGCTTTTTATCTTTGAATGAATTGAAGATATAAAAAGTTCCTTCTTAAAGTTTTCTAGAATTCTGTATCAATCAGGATCATGAATAAATCTGTAAGTTGTCGCGTGTTAAAAAAAATACCATCTCATCCAAAACTTCAGTCGTATCAAATTCATATCGTTCGACATTGCAAATTCAAATATTTGACTCGCCTTCGGTCCCCAGTCACACCCATTGGCGCCCTGGAATAATAGCGGGCCCTCGTTCTCGACCGGAAGTCAACCCTGACCCCCCTCGTCGCACGCACGTAGGACGATTCGAAGATTCGATGCCCTCGACCACCGCGGCTGCACAATGCAGTCACGGACACACATTCGCCAACACCAATGATCCAATCAGAGACGTCGCTATCATCGAAAAAACCATGCCATCATCGTTTGATTTCCAGTTGTGTCAGGTACTAATGATGCCTACACGACACAAACATGAGCACGAACGTCGTGGGCGAGTCGCTACGGTGCAGAGCCAGAGAACTTAAAATGCAAAGAAAAGAAAATCGCGAAGAGTACGAGGTTAGAGATGAAGGACCAACGAATTTTAATATTTATAACTTATTGTTCGGTATTTACGAGTGTAATCAAAAGTGCGACGTTATTTTGATTCGTGATTTTTTCAGCGTAGTTGTTTTTTTTCTTGTGAAAAAGAAGAAAAAATTCTATATGAAGAAGTTATTTCAATTAAATCATTAAATTTTTTTTATGTTGAGATTCTTCTATTACAAATTTATTTCGATATTGATTACCCAAATACATCAACGCCTTGATTCCCAGTAAATTGATGAAATAAAGTTCGATGACCGATGCCGAAGGCACATTTTTCATATTGACGTATCAATTCATACGAGCCGGTCCCGTCAATTTGAGCATTCCATCCTAAGTAAACCATCATCAAGTTCGAAACCTCTCGAATTTGATGGTCGTGAGAGTAGGTCGACAGATTCAATAAGCGATCGAGCCAAGTCATTGGCGCTCATGTGAGTGATTCGTGAGACAGACTTCTGGAGAATCCTTACGAAGAACCAACAGTGACGAAGCCCCTACTTTTGTTATTCTCTCGAGCAAGTCCAGTCTTCGATTTTTTCTTATCTTTTATCATAAGCGCTTGGACTATGTAATGGCAATGACGATACTTGTCACGGTATTAATTGAAGTTTCATTCACTTTATTAACTAATTGTTGGAATTATTTTTCTCGTTTTACTTCGATCTAAAAATAAAATACGTACTCTAAAATTGCGAAAGTCTTAGGTCAATGAATTAAATTTTAAAATACGAAATAATGTTCAAAGTTATCTACAAATATGTTGTAGCTCTATATATTTCTCTCTTAATACTATTAGGATTCATGTATTCCTAACTAAAGTTAGTTCGTAATTATAGACAAGTACACCAATTACATAACAAGATTTAAAATTTTGCCCTCAAATGCAATAAAAAATTACAGTTTCTGTAATTTAACTTTCATCAAGATGACAAAGAACTGAATTGAAAAAAAAAACTGTTCCTCCCATGACTCAGCAAAAATCATTGATGTTAAAACTGAAACAGACAAGAAGTCATCCTTTTTCATTTCACACATTATTCTATACTGTCGATTTTTCAAAACCTTCTTTTTCGATCGCTGTCGAATGAAAAAAAAAGTTTGAAGAGATAAATACGATAGCACACTTTCCATTCACGAAGGAGGATATTTCAATCCATACTCGTTATTATCATGATTTCAGCATTCGAACACTCAAAACACAGATGTAATATTCACTGCTCCTCAAGTAGTTGAAGATGAAATTTCGATTATTTTAGACCACACCGTACCAAAGTGCTTGGCGCCCTTAAGATTGCCGGTGGCCACCTTCGGTGGTCTGAACAACACGCCTGTGAAGCTCGAGTGGAAATTGTTTCACGACTGAAAATTATCGAAGAAACAAAGATATGAAATTCTCTCTCGATTCTTAGTCTAAAAACAAAAGTTTATTTGACATCGTCGTAATAAAGGGCGCGAAAATTCCTTCGCCAAAATTTTCGCAAATTACTAAAGTCGATCATCAATTCCGCTGTTGTATTCTCACCAGTCAATGCTGTCAAAGTAACCCGGTGTCGGCGTAAAATCTGTGAGGTCGAGGCCCAGCCACAATATTCTGATAATAAATGATTTCCTAACCTCCTTCGACGGCACCGGCGTCGTTTGCTCATCCCGACAAACACGCGCATCACCTGACAAAGTATGATTTACGACGCGCGCGTTTTCATTGATACGTTTTGAAGTCGATTCGACACCACGGAAGTGTGGTTCTGAATATTATAAGGGATCGAATTTCCCCTCGAAAGACGAAAAATCACCTGCCCGATCTTGTATATCGTCAAAACGAATGAATTTACAGTAGCAGGTTGAACACTGCTGGGCCAATGTTCCGTGTGACGTTGACAAATGTACCCGCCGTCGTTTACGATGCAAAAAGTAGCGTAATTCTATACCATCGCGATAGCATTTGAGATACGATGGCCTTATTAATAACGAACCTTTGTTGGAAATGACTCGTGGGACTCTTGAAGCCTTATTATATCTAATGAGGTATTTTTGATTCTAATTCGTTACAAATGATTGTTGCTCAATACAAAGACAGGATTTCAACATAATATCCGAAAAATTACGTCAGATATTTTTGGTTTGCGGAAATTCATGTTCCTATAGTGATAAAAATTGAAACTAAAAGTATTGATATTTAGTTCATCCGATTAATTGGAATCATATAATATATAAATTCGATACTCCAGAAAGAAAATATGTATTGATTTGCAGATGTATCGTTGAAATTTTGATGGATTTGTTGAAAAAGAGTTTCTTCATAGAGATTTTAGTATTTATCTTGTTTTTCTAGTGACTAAACACTTCAAAGAGTATTCTGGTATCTTTAAGAATTTTAAAAGTCATCAAAATTTACACAGATATCTAGTATCAGATCAATTAGAATGTAATCTTAAAAATTTTTATAGTATGTACTCTATAGATTTCCGAGAAAATCATATCAGTGTACCTGAATTTATTCGTTTTTAAATATACATACCTATTGTATGTTTTATAGTGTTTATGAAACCAAGTAGGAATTTATTGTATTTTTAAACATAACTATTATATTGAAGGATTGACGTTCAGATTTCAGGAATTTTGTGCTTTGAGACCCGGAGTCTATTCAAATTTCGTTTCTCAATGGATTTTTGACATAATAGTAACCATACAGATATACTGTAACAGGATTTTTCGTATTTCCTCAGTTTTTTCTTGATTTGAAGTATTTTTCGTATTCTTATGAATATATATATTAGGGTGTAACTTATTTTGGCGGTGTTAGAATTTTTTCCACTAGGGCTTTAAATCAATGAAGATATAAAAAAATTTTTTGTCGTTATGCATTGTTGAACAAAATATATAAAAAACTCCATGTAAATCCCATTAAAAAATAAGTCGTTTTGTGGCATATTTTAGTTGCTTCTAACTTAACAAACAATTTTTTTTTAACAGCTTAATTGATTTAAAGCCATGGAGTGGAAATTATTCTGACATCTCAAAATGAGTGACATGCTAATATATACATTATAGATATAGATATATGGATTTCTAGAATTTGATACTTTTGCTACTGAAGATTTATAGATTTGCTGTTTTTTATATATTTCTTGTATTTTTGCATAATAATTATTTTTTTTATATATCTATCTAATGTTGTAGGATTTTTTCTTCTGTTTTTTTATTCTTTTTGAATTTCTAAAAGGCTATTTCCTAGAATTCGAAGTTGGAAATATTGCAATTATTCGCATAAGTTTTTCAGAAAACATGACTTATTCCAAGGAATTCTAGTATTTTGCGTGATTTTGAAGGATTTATGTAATTTGAAATATTTTCTGGTATTTAAATTGATTTGTCTACAAATTTTTGGGATTCGATGGTGTAGAAATCAGTTTTTTATTTACCCCCAGATTATTCATAGATTTTCGAAATAATTAAAACATCATTCATAAGTATCCAATAGAATCCGAAATTTTTTAGTATTATTTATTGTTTATTTTAATAGTTTTGTCAGATTTTTCGAAGATTCTAAGAGTAAAGGTATTTTTGTAATTGAACAGCGAACAATTTCAAAGCCAATTCTTCGATGATTGAAATGGAAAAAGAACAACAACTGTTTCAATTTTTCGGCTCACACTTTTTCATCATGAAAAAATTATCACAATAGTCTTAATCTCAAATTGAATATATTCAATGGTCAATAAATTTTAGTTATTTATTGAAATAGTTCGAGTATTCGACAATGTACTAATAGTTTTCTGATGATGGCAAAATAGGTATATTGTACTTAAAGCTTGAAACTGTAATGTCTATTTAAGTAAATGAAGAATTGGTTCCAAAATTTATCGCTGTACTATTTGAAATGTTATGTTCCTTCAAGGAGAATGAATTGAATATCATTTTAGTATTTTTTACACATTTTATTATTGATTTGTAAAATTAAAATCCATAGTAATCGGAATCTCATCAATTTTCAGAATTCCTAGAGTTTTTTAATTCTCTTTCATCAGAAATCAGGAAGATCTTTTGAGTTTCTTTTAGATTTGAATACCATAAAATGTCAAGCAGATTAAAATTTTTTCATTATTGAATGAATTACTAAAAATTTTCTAGTGATTCATGTTATAGTATCTAAAGACTCATAGATTTCGATTATACATAATTATGATTAATTGTTCATAGAACCGAAACTTGATATTTTCCTTGTATTTTATATACTTTTTTATCAAGCATAGCAAAAAATGCATAGATGAAATAAATAATATTTATTCTAAATCATATTCAATCCACAAAATGTAAATCATAAGAATGACGATATGATATAATATAAATGTCATTCAAATATTCCTACAATTATATTTTTTAAACTAACAACTATAAACTAACAAAAGTTGACGATGCATCTACATAATTTCCATGTTTTTAAACTTCAAAAATGTGAAAAAAAAATTAATGTTAAAAAAATCATTGACCTTAAGGTGAAACATTTCAGTTAATTAAAAGAAAAAGTTAAAACGCAAATTTTCTTTTTTTTTCCCCCACTAAAAGCTTTCGGTATCATAGAATATCGTCATAAAAATATCAAAATAATTTTTATCTTTCGAATTATATATTTACACCCAAAATACTTACATTTGGAAAAAAATTGCTTACGACTCGATATATAGCAAAGAATTGTCCTCCCTATGTTCAAACAGAAACTTTCCTCGCAAATATTGTGTTAACAAATTCACTTTCCATAAAATATGTATTTTTTTTCTTCTCAAAATCTGTTTTAATTCCCAAATTTTTGCAGTGTCTTCTGTTCCCAGTGCAGTAGCCAGTGTTGAAATCATTCAGCACGGTGAAAATACGGCGATCAAAATCTTTGTATCGACGTCTTGACAAACGATGCGATGCCCAAAGGCTTGGACCACCAACGGATCTCGGGTGTGCAGGGCGCCCGCCTCCCACAATCACGTGTTACGTACGTGATCATATCAAGCCCGTCATTACGCGTGCGGCAACGTTGCGGTGGATCCGAAAATGCCCTTCGATTGCGCGAGGCCCACCTTTATTCATCGCTTCGTATCGATCTCAAGAAAAAAAGCAATAACAAAAGACCGCACGTCGCTCACAATGTTTCAATCGCGGGGCCCAAATTAAATCCTTATCGCTTATTTTAGATGCAGAAATTCATGGTTGGTCAATTCGTTTAGGGTTCGATCTGCGTCAAGCGTTCGCCGGTTGCAGGACCTTGACATACCAATAAGATTATTATGCACAGTTGGGAGGTTCCTCGCAAGATCGACAGCTTGGCAGATCGAGAGACGTCATTTTTTGGCTATCGTGGCTTCTTCTGTTCGTTTTTTTATGTTCTTGTGAAGATTTTTTTCTGGTTTTGATGAGCGATTGAAGGGCATTTGTCAGAAGGCGCTACCTTTGCGTAGGGATTATAATTATGTAAAAATTTCGGTAAAGAAATTAGCTTACAGGATTTTTCTTTTGTTAATGAATTTTGCATGATTAACTTTTACATACTTGCACTTTTTTGAATATTGAACATTATTCTGACCGTCGTAACCAGGCCCTCGACTTGTGCTAAAAAAAGGGAAAAAAATGATGCAAGTGCAAGAGGGTTGCTGAAGAGAGAATAGAGGCGGACATTTCAGTAATGACGGGACATAAATAACGCCGACATTTACGTGCGCATTGATCCAAGAAAACTAATGATTTCACTTTGATCAGCCGCGAAGAACAACCGCCAACCGCCTGTCATTGACGTTTATATCTATGCCCGCATAATTTATACGTCTATTTCCGACAGTTACATGATCACCAATGATTTTGTGTCAAAATCGTGCCTAGCCCACAATTTTAAGTTTTCACTGCTATCATAAATAGCATAGATTATGATTACTTTTTTATTTTCAAAAATATTAATATAGGGTTCTACAATCTTTTTACGCACATTTAACAGTGTCTCATATTCGAAAATTTTTCTCGATGCTGAATTTTATAAATGCTGGTGTATTGAAATTTTATTGTTATGTATATTCCTTGTAGAGAGTTTAAAACACTTATTATTGTATGCGATAGGAAAGTGATCACCGTAACAATTTCATTTCATTCAATGCTGCCAATTTCAAACGATAAAAATATGTATCTTGAATGAACATTCGAGGAAAAATCATAATTTATAGAAAATTGTAAATCTCAATTGAGTTCCGTTATTCAAACTTTTTATGAAACTATTAAACTCGTCGTAATGAATGTAATATGTTTACATATTTCAATAGCGAAACTTTGAAAATGATAAATAATAAAAACAATTTAATATTAATATATACAGCATAACAGACTAGATACTTGTATTAATCATTTTCTTCGCTCGTGTGATTAGAGTTCTAAGCTTTGTCTCGGACCACAACTTTTAGACATGTAGGTAACGATTTTACCGTCTTGGTATTGGAATATAATAAGAATAAAATATTAATTAATGTCGATAAATGATTTTGATCATTGAATGAGTAAATTATTAAAACATTGTATGAGATGAGAAACTTAGTTATGCCTTTTACTCATTTAATAAATGAATGAGTGATATTTTATTATATAAATAAGTATTTCCATCAATAAAAAGATAACTTAATTGAATGATCTTAGTAGAGAGTTTTTTACTTGAATTACATTAAAATTTTATTATTATTTAAAAATTTTTTCCTTTAGGTGCTTTCATACAGCGGACGTATGTCTTCTATCTAATTATTGATTGTGTTGTTCGGAAAAAAATTTATTTCACTCTGAAAGCCTTTATATTTTTCTGGAATTTTCTCTGTGGAAAATTTTTTTTGATAGTAAAATAATGCAGCCTACATAATTTTTTACTCCACAAAGTTCTTGTTAGGATTGGAATTTTAAATCCAAATATTTGTCTGTAGTAGCTCAATAATTATGTATATAACGTTTTCTATGGCAAAATATATGAACCATTTTTACACTACTCTTTCTCTTTTTCAAAAAGAAATTTCAGTTTGGATTCTAGTTATGGAGAGTAAATCAACATTACTAAAATTTATTATTGATCAAGTGTCCATAATAGAATTCATTTCCTCTCGGTTCAAATTAGTAGGAAAATACTAAATAATAGTAGAATTTCACTAGTTGAAAAAGTGGAAAGAGAGAAACTAAAGTTCCAGTAAAAATTTATTATTTGAATAAATGATATAGCTTACTGAAGAAATTAGTATTATTTTACAGAAGAAAAAAGTGAATAACCATCTTCAAACTCTAGTACAAATCCATTACTACAGTGAGTAAGTTTTGACTAGTCTTATTCGTGCATTATGACTTAAAGATAAGTATAGTTCAACTAATCAAAAAGTCAATTTTTACTAATACTTCAGTAAATAGTAAGTATCCATAATAATAAAAATTTACCATTGCAATAATTGATTATCTAGATGGCATTCAAATGCTACTAATTCATTATTGTTTTATAGTAAAGAATCAGACAATAGCAATAGACATGCTCATACGTTTGTTAAAATATTTATTCCTTGAAACATCAAGCTTTCAACAATGTTTCCTACATCAAATTTTTTTATAACTAGGTGCCTATAGTATATAATTGAGTAGAATGCAACTATTTTTTCAAGTCAACTTGTAGAAATCTAACAATTTATTAGTAGATCTCTGATTATCTATGACGTACTAATTGCATCAGTGAAAATTTTTAATAATTTGAAGTGAGAGGGTTGATCGGACTTTCACTCTTCAAGAGTACTTTGCAAAAGGGAATTACATAAGTTCACTAAAATTCAAAATAAAACGTTTACTCACAAACAAATTGATTTATGAAGACAATGAAAAAAAATTGATCATTGAAATATCAAAAGATAATTGTATATTCAAATTGAAAGATTGATACTCTACATAATGTACGCTACATCTGAAGAATACAATTATTCAAAAAGAATTCCAGCACAAATAATAACTTAAAAAAAAAACTTAAGTTAAAAGTTCGTAGAGAAGTGTTCAACTTCGTAAGTCTGCATAAGATCTGCAGCGCGAATTACTATCAATGAAAAAAACTCTATTCACATAATGTCGTAATGTAAAAATATATGTCGTTTAAATAACATTCTTCGTTCCTATTATATAGTTTTAGAAAATCGATATTTTTTATAAACTAAAAAAATAATTTATCAGTTTACTCACACAGTCTTGCTCGTTTTGAAGTGTACACATTTTCAGATAATAATTGATGATATTCGACAAGTGCATTATATACAGTTTGAAAAAATTTTTTCTTAAAAACCAGCCTCAACGAAGATACGAAAATAAGAGAATAATCCATATTAGACATTCAAAACTTCCTAAATTCCATTTAACAGATCCCTGGTCTCCTCAAAGATTCAAAAAATATGACTTCACACACGTCTCCAAAATTTTCCGATCCTCCCTGCAATAGTCCCTTATTAGCGAAACTGGAAAACATTAGAAACTCCATTCGATGCAACGCCGCGACGACACCTGACGCGGAAATCCTAGGACGTTACAGATTCCGTGGCGCGAAAAGCAACGCACGCGTTTGGCCCGTCCGATAAGTCTGAAGGGCCTTAATACCGCTGGACTTAAATCCGAGCTCAACTCATCCGTCAGTGCGAGATACGTGCGCTACTTAGTACTTGTCAGAACCTCGCCAATGAAGTACGTCCCGACGATGCTGCGACAAATGAACGCGATTTAAAACGTAGCCGACTTCATTTCGCTCAAACGACGCAGCACTGAGAAAAGCTGGATGCAACTGAAGTGATCAGCTGTTAAATTCAAGACATTACAATAGCTTTTGCTGTATTTCCACGTGTCTAGACTGATCTTAAAATTTTTCGAGAAAAATATAAACAATAATTTTCATCACAGGACCACTTAATCCACTTACTCAGAATATTAATTTCAGTTTAAAATCATCTTATGTGTAAAAAACATTTCGTCAACTTCTAATAATATTAAGTGAATAGGAAAGAAAACAATACGTTACCACAAGAACTTATCAGTGGCCTGTACACGACTAACAAAAATACCTCAGTGTTCACTTATATAGAAAACGAACCGATAAGAACTCATACCACGTCATTAATGCATGTATCATAAATTAAACTTAAGAATTCCATGTCTTCTTGTTTGTTGAAAGTATTTTTTGTCCTCTTAATAAAAAACATCTCCGAAAACATTTTTTTTCTATAATCTCTCTCTTTATCTAAAATCTTTACTTTATCCCAACTAAATTCATGATTCATATTTTTTCTATGTTCTGTTATAACTGAATTATTATCTGTAAGTTTGCGAATATTTCCCTCGCGTTCCTTAATTCTAGTTTCTAAACAAATTTTTGTATGCCCCACATATTTAAAGTGGCAATCCCTGCAATCTATTCTGTAAACTACATTCTGTTGTCTTTTCATTCGCAATTTATCTTTTCCCCTTTTAATAATATCCATATTAAATTTATTATCACTTTTATATACCACTTTCATATTTTCTTTTTTAAATATTCTTTCAATTCTTCTTTGTCCTTTTTCCATGTATGGTAAAACCAGAATCTTTACTTTTAGTGGGGAAAATGCTTGTTTTCGACATGCTCCTAACAATGACAGAATCTTAAACTTTTCTATCAAAATTTCACTCGGCTTCTGAAAATTTACATATATTTATCGAGTAGTATAACGATTTTTATAATTATTACTCCAACTTGATTATCAGCTTTGAAATTTACACGTTTAGAATATTCATATTTGAAATTACAGGGCAAGCTTCTATTCCGCGAGGAACAAATCACAAGTTGTTTATTTTCCACTAATGTTTGAAATATTATGAAGTGGACCATTCCAATCTGACTAGTTGACCCAAATGCATTGCTGATTCTCGGTTCCATACACGCGCAATCACGGCATTTTTATCGCTTCATGCATATTACGAGTTGAGTTATTATATGCACCGTGGCTTACATTTTGCATATTCTTTGAACTGGAAACGACTAATTCCAAAAATCGTTATGTAATGTTACGTAGAAATAATTTGAAAGATGAAATTAATCGTGAGTTTTTCGCAGTTGATGGATTTGATGGTTCAAACTCAAAATTGCATACTTTGAAAATAAATAACTATCGAATAAAATTATTTGAGTCATCCGAATGTTATGCAGAACATTACTATGCTTGTCCATGTTGAAATCAAACCAATATAGATTGAACCAAATTTATGATTTGAGTTAGTGCTTTTAGAGAATTTAAGGAATTTTTTCTTGATTTCAGAGACGCTTTTTTTGATCGAAATATGAAAGGTGTTCGATATTTTATCGACTGAAACCATAGCAAACTACGATTTTTATTTTTTTTGTTTTTTTGGAATAATTTTGCCTCCTATAAAATATATAGGAATTCAAAATATAAATAGTCTACTATCGAAATTCTAGATAACACATAACTCCCCTTCCCAGAGAAAACATTTCAGAAATCATTACAATAATAATTCAAAAATGATAAATTTTTGAAAATAGGAACAATGCGGATTAATCTACAGTAATGAACTAATCAAAAGTGGAAAATTTTTTTAATATTGTAATAATAAAGATTGATAATCATTATTTTATAAATTATTTATTCGAAACTTACAATTTATCATTCTTTCTAAATGTCAGCAGATTTTTTTTAGGTCGAATTCCATCTAGTGAATTAAAAATAAACTATGAGTATTTCATTGAAATTTCAATAATAAGTTACCTTTTTATTGGATAAATACGTTTCCATTATCACAATCATTTTTCTACGAGATTCTTGAATATACATCAATTTTAACTGACAAACTTCCAAAAGCAGTTTTCATTTAAATTGATTAATGAAAAAAATAATGTTTATCTGAAAAATGTTACTAGGATAATAGTGATAAATTTGCCATCACTGTAACGTCAATTTTTTTAATTCAAAAAGTAACAAAAGATGATTCTAAAAATTCATAATAATTTTCAAAAAACAGTATATTTTTTGTTTCATCAAACTCAACGTTTCATATTGATGAGAAACTCAACGATATTATAAATTGAGATTAATATAATTGGCACTTTGATTACGCTCTATAAATTAAAGCAATTTTCAAATGAAAGATTTTTCAAAAATGCATTGTAGAGAATCTATTACTTGTCGCTTGAGGATGGGGTACTTAAAACAACCTTGCATTTTCTGATCCAAGCAAAGCGGATACGTGATAACACATAATCCTTATCCAATTACATTACGCAATAATTAGGCTCGCGTTTTAACTATCCACATACAATATTCAACTTGCGAGGCTACTTTTGCATTGCTTGAAGGTACGAATCGCATCCCATACAGTTAAAATTTGAGCTTGGCAATTCCTGCTCGATTTTTGTAAATAAGCTTACGTTTAATTATCTCTAGTTGTAGGCAATCATGCGTAGTGGTTTAAAATAATTTTTGTGAGGCTAAGAAATTTTGTAAAGTATGAAAATATTCACGAAATTGATGATAAATAGGCACGTGGTTTTCATTTTTGAAACTTCTATCGTGACAATTTTTACCTGAACATGTAAAGTTTGTTAAAATTCCAGCACATTTGTTACCCATTAAATGAAAAAGAGATGTTGATTTTTAGTCTATGAAAAGTCTGATAAAATATTGTTAGCGCGCTGCGTCTTGCTTTTCTTTTTCCAATGAATCTAATTTTGTATTGATGTTGACCCTAGTCGCTAAGATTGAAAATTGTGAACTAATGATTTTATGTACCAAATCCTTTTTTCTGTGTAAAAAGACAAATTTTTTATAAAAAAGGAAACTTCCAAACGAAAGAACTCAAATAATTTAATATATAAAGTCTATATTTTTCATTATCAATCTTAAATGTTGAAAAAACACCATGAAAAATTTTAGGAACGATTTATATACTCCTTCAAATTTCACGTCGTGATTTGACAGTATAGAAAAATGAACTGGAAAATCAAAAAATCGATGGTATACTGAGTCACAAATGAAAACAATCGCAAAGGTAATGTAAAAGAAACCCGCAAAAAGTGAAATCCTGCAAAAGATATCCGTCCCGTTGATCCGGCTGGAGATATTTGCGTGTCTAAATCCGCTGAACAATCGGCTCTTGCTCGCTCTCGCGAGGAGCGTAAACATCAGGCGTAGACGATTGCCGTTAAAATCTCGCAGATGCATAACACGCTTCGCAATGCAGTAAGTAGCGTGGGTGACACGCTGCATGATGACTGTGCAGCAGGTGCGGGCGTGCTTTGCTCTTTTACCCTTCGAGCTTTTCGTACCAGCATGCATTTAAGCTCGCGTCTACGTCGCCGTCGCCGACGGTCTACGCCGGGCGCGCACGATTCACGCATTCTCATAGCTGGAGAACGGTTTATCTCTATTTTCTTTCTATATTTCAGCCTCTCATTGCCTGCGCCGTACATTTTCATTTCGAGTTGGCTTTAATCTTCCAGCAGCGCCAGCCGAGACGGCGCGCACTGATGTATCCGGGTCTAATATTGAGATGCGTTTTTTGTATTTACCGATGAAAGTGAGGTCGTAGATTTTGTCTTATCTCCTCGGGGGCTTTTTTGAAAAGTCACAGGAAAGTTTTGAGGATGAGCTTATTATTGCTTCTTAAATTGTTGCAAGGATAGATTTTTTGATTTTAAAAAAGTACGTAGATTAAAGTTGAGGACGTTGAATGAGATAAAATGTTAAACTCTGCAAGTGCCAAAATCAATGTTTGATACTGATGGTGAATTCATGAATTTGAAGATAACTTTTCAAGGACCATAGAAATTAGAGACATTTTTTCTATAATTTATTTCATACGTTTTATGTTTGCCAAGATGTATTACAATTGCTTGAAAATTTTAAGCGGTGTTTGTAACTAAAATACCTAATTGTCCTTCTGATTTTCTTTCACATTTTTCGAAAAAATCATGAAAATTTTAGGTAATACGTATCAGAATCTATCTGTCAAACTCACAAGGAGGTTTTTCAAATAAGGCTTTCGATACGATCAGAATCTGGGTAAATTTTTTTTTCTCCTGTAATTTTCTTGAGGGCACGAAGGGATAATTTTTTCCATAAGAAAACCATCTCTTCATTTAACTGAAAAACTTATGGTTCAAAGTTACGAAATAATCAATTACCTTGGAAGAAATTGTGACATCCTTTGTGAATACTCAAAAATTATGATATTATGTTCCTGAATCAGTAACAGACACTGATTCTAAATGTTAAGTATAAAGATAAATTACGGAATTTCTTAAAAATAAGTTTTAAATATCTGTAGTCCCCACCTTGAAAATTTTTCTCAGCGATAACAAGAATGACTATCCCTACGACTATCTCTCTAATGTTTTACAAATTCAGAGGAATAATTTACAGTTTTTAACAGAAAAGTGTGTCTTTTTATTCAAAAAAATCAAAGCCCAACTGTTTTACTTTTTACAGTTTCATTTCCAGCTGTGTCTGCTACTTTGTATTATTTTGTACAAGAAACTTTTTATGTTTCTGAGGGTATAGAATTTTATAAAGTTGCTCGATCTATTAGAGAAAAAAACAGATATCGATAAATAAAAATAAAAAATTTAATGACATCTGATGATTGAATAATATGTGGTTATAATTTTATGCGGATTAATATTATATTTATGTAAAAATTCATTTCCTATCTATTTTCTATTAATTTTATGCAGTATTTCTAACTAACTAATTTCTATTTAACTGAAGATACTTAAGAGTCCTACTGATTTTATCTCACACTCCTGGAAAAATCAAGATTAGGTTATAAGTATCAAAATCACATTGTGTATCCCTTGAATTATATTTGGATAACTTTTTTGTTTTCAATTTTAGTGATGAAAACAAAGTGATAGATTTTGTCTCTGTAGGAGATTTTTCGAATAAGGCCTTAGATACGTATAAAATCTGGGTTAAAAATTTTTTTTCTTCTGATATTTCTCGAGGGCACGAAAAGATAATGCTTTTCATTGAAAACTCTTCATTCATTCAACCGCGAAACTTCTGGTACAAAGTTATAGCATAGTCAATGACTTAGAAAGAAATTGTGTCATTCTTTGTGAATACTCAAAAGTGAATGATATTATTTTTAAATAAGTAACACTCACTAATTTTGAATGCTAAGTATAAACATAATTATGAAAAACTTTATGTCTGTAGTACCTAATTAAAAATTTTTCTCAACATGAACAATAATTAATTAATTGACCTTACGATTATTCCTTAAATATTTCACGAGTTCGTAGAAATAATTTATAGTTTTCAACAAAACATGGTATCTTTTTATGTTGAAAAATCATAACCGAACTTTTTTACATATTACAGTTTCGTTTCCAACTCTATCTGCTACTTTGTATTATTTTGCACAAGAAATTTCGTATGTTTCTGAGATTGCAAAATTTTTCAAAATTGCTCGATCTATGAGAGAAAAAACAGATATCGATAAATTAAAAGAAATATATGTATAATAACTTCTAATGGTTGGAGAAAATTTGGTTAGTTTTATGCAGAGAAAAATTATAATTTTATGACTATTGTAATAAATCATAAATTTCAAAATTTGAACGAATAGATTTTTCTGAGATATGATTTAAGTTTGTTCAGTTATGGTCGTTGAAAAAGATTTGTTTCGTTAAAAAAAATTTTAAGGAAACTTTCAATTTCTTATCCATCGAACATTATTTTTATTAGTGTACAAGTATCATTGAATTACAAGAAGATTGTTATCTTCGACTTAATTCCCTAAAACGATTCTATACCACTATCAATACAAAAGCAAAAAATTATTCCTAAGTCTATGTTTCAGTTGTATTTTAACTCATTTTTAATAATATCTTGTTACTTTTCAGAGAATAAAAAATTTTGTTCCCGCGCTTCAAAATTTTTATCGAAAATACATGTACTACAATAATTTTTTCATTTCATACACATGTTCCTCAATCAGTAGTTTGGAGCCAGCAAAAAAAAAAAAAAAAAAAAAATAATAAAATTAAAAAGCGGAAAAAGAAAGCTTTTTTTAAAAGCTATTAATTTATCTAGAAAAAAAAAGGAAAAAAATTCAGTTTATTTTCTTTTCACATTCTTGTTTGTAGCAGTAAATTCACAGATAATCTAAAATGATAATAAGTTCTGGCAACATTTGAAGTTTTGTTGGTTTATATCGTAGTGGTTGCCAGAAATCATTCGTCAATTACAATTCAATCTATCGAGAATGACCGTACATGTAGTATTAGTGACCACGCAGGCATGCATCCTTTGACAGAGAACGTGTGGGGCCGCTGCACTACTAGTAATTGATTAGTCATACTCGTAGCTTGCGGTCTTTAATAAACCTTTCATCACCTCTTTCCAGAGGGCAAAAGTTCAGAGTAGCTATAAGGCGGAAAAATTTATCAGAAAAATCATTTATTGATGGGTGGAAAAAACAAGAACAGTGTATATATTCAGAAAATTTTATTGTTTAATTCTATCAATCGTGTCCCAACTTAAAGTTATTTTTTTAAGAAGCCTAAGTTTGTAAATAAATTTTATTCGAAATAAAAAATATTGGTACAGTACTATGATTATAAGATGAAAAGAGTAATGAACTGAGGAATAATTGAATTCTTTGTGTTCATTGTAATTTTTATAATGTTATTCTAAAAATGTTCTTCATTAGTATTCTAGTTTAAATAGCTCTTGATTTTTTTTCAGGCTTAGAACGAACACAGCAGTATTTCCCTTATCCAGATACTAAGAGCAAGTTTGGATAAAATAAAATTAGAAATTTATAACTTTTATGCCCTATATATGTTGTATCTCGTGTTACTGTAACGTTGAAAATTAGTTTCCCTTAGTAATGTTTTTCTCTAAAACTCTGGTTCCCATACTAACAGTGCGCTATCTCAGCTTCCCAACGTGATAAATAGCGCTCGACCAGCTAAAGGTTCGCCATTATGTGACCTTATTTAACTTCTCGAAAGGCGGTGCGTGAAGCGTAACACTTTTTGGCAAACAGCATAAGTTCGAAGCCCTTTCCCTAATGGGGCATATCTCTTCAAGTTCTTTGGTCCTGCACTCTTCCACGCAACATCACGAATCGTCAAAAACTATGAAAAATCATCTAACTTTGTGGCAATCATTCTAAAATTCAAGTAACGCCTTTGACTTAAAGGTTCACCCTTCAAATAATGAAGAAATTTGATCTACTCTTGATAAAAACTTACGATCACATAACATGAAAGATAAATTTTTTTCTACACCAATAATTTTCATTTATGTTCTATTAAAAAATTTCTAACATCTGCGATCAAAATGATCTTGGGAATTCACAGTTGTAGTTCAAGGTTGCCAACAACAACTCAAATATCAAATGAAAGTCAACGAGAAAAATGAATCAAGGTTGAATAATGACAAACATTTTTTCTCATTCTTCACTTGGAAAACGAATTACCGATTGTGTGTGATAATTATAGAACAAGTAAATTCACGTCGTAACGGTATGCCTATCATATATCCACGTCTGCCAAATGGTTCAGAGATACAGTCGTATATCACGCTCGGTCGTATAGTCCCCGCCCGGTAACTCACCAAAGAGTTTGGCTCGAATCCACATTCGCGTTATGGTGCGAATCGAGTGTGAATCGGAATCGTTTCGAACGCGAGCCATCTAATAAATGCACCAGAGCGCATTCATTGGGTCACATTAGATGGGCACCTGATAAATTGTTGAACAATGGTTTCGAGACATCCATTTCGTGCATGAAAAAGTGAATTTCGGCAAAAATGGGAATAAATTTTCATTAAATCAATTGAAGGTCATCAGGAAAGTGATTCCAATGGATAACAGATTAAAAATGCATCAAGTGTAGTAAGTGATTGGGATTGTCGGTGAAGATCAAAGGTTTCCCACCCAGGGTATGATGGCATACGTTCGGTAAAGGTTTGAGTTAGTCCCATTGATAGCTCAATAAGATAGCGTGTGATCAATTCGGCGAACACACCCTGGGTGGGTGATGCTTTTGTTTTATACGCTTTTTCAGCGAGTGGAATCTCTTTGCGTTGTGGGACACTGATACCATATAATCACGGAACCAATAGGTGGGTACCGCTCTGATAAATATATACATATAACTGTGGAGGTTATTTTTTTTCGAAGCATGTGGGAATGATAGATGCAGGTTGGGTTGTTTTGTTGTTTACTTAGTAATGTATCATTTAGTTTTGTACGTGAGAAATCGTTCGTTATTACTAATCTTTGCAAAGGAAGTTTTTTAGTGAATAAAAATCAAGGATTTTACGATTTAAAAATATGGACTAAATAGTAGCAGTCTGGAACTTTGAGTGGAACATAAATCAGAGTACAAAATATAATGAAATATTTGTAGAAAATATTGAAGAGTCAGATGAAAGAATATCAAGCACGTGCATTTTCAACAAGTATAACAGTGAACTGAAATATTTATTGATATTGATTTTGATATTGATTTTAATTGAATTTGATTGATATGATTGATGATATTGATATTAATAATTTTATTTATCAAAAAAATTTTCAATCTTCAGTAATAATAAATGAAAGCTTCTTTGATAAACATAACATTGACGTGATTTTCAAAAAATGGAACGTGTCGAAAAAAATAGTAATTTAAAATAAAGTCTATTTAGTTGGAAAGCATAGGGTGAGTCTAGAGCTCAAAACTAGTTTATTGAAACTATAAGGTTCATACAGAAAAATTTTAATTTGATGACTAAGTTTTACTTGGCTTTAACAGCATGGATCGTATAAACCTATAAATTTACATTGACGTTCATGTTTGTAAAAAATAGAAGAACATTAACAATCTTCAGAGCATTTTTATATTTATATTTTGTCTTTTTCACACGTGAATGTAGAAATGATGGGTGGAACCAATCTTCATTTAACAATATTTACAAGCTTCCAGCCACTTATTTTCAGCTTTCCAGATTTCCACTATATTTAACATAAGACTAAGAAATAAATTAACAATGTATCTAAAAATCACAAACTGTAATCTTACTCAAATCTGATTTTGAAGGAAATGAATTTTCAACTTTTGTGATTTTTATAAGTACTGTAAATTTATTTGTTATTCTCATGTTTTATTATAGTCGATATGTAAAGAGGGCCCAAAAATATTTGCATAACAATAATAAATATTGTTAAATAAAGATTGGTTTCTACGTTATTTTTACATGCAAATGTTAAAAAGACAAAATGAAAATGTAACAATTTTCTGAAGATCAGTTGAAATGTAGAAAAGTATGGATTGCAGCGGAGCGTATTCTGAAGAATTTACATAACCAATGTTAGCTTCACGTCAAAGCATTCAAAATAAATAAAAAACTTGTTTATTTTTCAATAAATCTAAATTGTATACTTTCAATAACACAGTTAAAAATAAAAGTTTTATGATTTGAAGAACTATCATTTTTATTGTTTCAACGCAAGTAACTGTCAATGTTTGATGATATATTTTAGTTTTCAAGGAACATTTACTGAAATCCTTGGTAACACAACCATAATTTCGTTTATTGAGTTCTACGTTTTAAAGCTGTAATTACATAAATTTCATCAATTTACAATGATTGAACTTTCTTTTTTCTGTGCTCTCATGATCCTGCAAACTCACAAAAATGCAAGCTTTTTTATGTTAACAAAAAAATTCGAAACTTTTTGATACACTCTTATTAGTCGAGTTATATTTTTAGTTGTAATATTGAAAAAAAAAAAAAAATTTCTGACAAATATTTCGTCATACAGCTGGACTTTTCAAAACCTTCTAAGACTCGATTCCTTTACGTTTAGATAATATGAAGTCAATAAAATTTAGACATTAAGAAAAATATCACCAAGAAAATAGAAATCATTCGCAATTAGAAAGTCTACAAAATATCAGTAGAATTTTCGTTTATAGATGCACATGTAAGTAACTTGAAGTGAGAAGGCAACTTGTGTTTAATACAGGTGTTCTTCATTTTTTGCATTCACAGCCTAATCTCCAAAACAAGAGCAAGGAAGTTTCGCTTGAATAAGCTCTAATGATTCAAAATGATTCAAAAATATAGTTATAACGCAAAATTATTTCATTTCATATACCATCTCTACCAAATGCTATTTCTCATAAGTGAATTAACTTTGAAGCAAGGATTCTTAATTATAGTTTTTTTGATGGTGTTTTATACTACCATTACTCCTGAAACAAATGACACCAATGTTTCAGACCTCTACAGTACAATCACATTTTTCCACGTTTCGCGCTAAAATCTCCGATCTCCTATCCGCGGGAAAGACGCTGAAGTCACTCATAGATCGATATCGCACGATGTAGATGACGGATAAGCAACCTGATGTTATCGGTGACGCGCACCCCGCCTGTTCCTGTGCACGCTCCGTTGGCAACGAAACGTAATCAACCTCAAAGAAGGTTGTATCAAAAGCGCATCCACACAATCGCTGCTCATCGGTAATCCACGCGTGGGGTACGTCCATCTTCCCGTGGATATTCACAATAGCTTCTGTTTATAGTATTTATGCCCCACGGAGCTCCTGGGTAACCCAAGTCAGCCATCTTACGTCGAATAAATCATCGCCAGACGTCAAGGAGATATCATTGAACCGGTCGACGTCAGGAACTCTACACAGGGTGTTCGCGCGAATTCTCGGCCCTCGATACGAGCATCATTCCACCGTATGGAGTAAAGGCATCTTCAAACAACGATTCCAATCCAAGTTTACTATAGCAAGAGTTATGAAAGTGCGATCCTGAAATGCGAAAAACATGTTCTGTCACAGCTCTCGAAGGTCAGATGAAACGAAGTCACGAGGTATGTTCCGAGCCACGCTCTCGTAATAGCAGGATGGTATCACGTATCAATCAAAAGTCCGTGCCATATTGTCTTTCGACTCAGACAAAGAGAGCTCGATTTTTTCGAGCCTCGATCTTGCTGGACCACCCTGGCAGCCTCTGGATCCACTATTGGCCGAGTCTCCAGTTACTCATTACACGATTTTCTACCCGTCAACGTAAAAGTCATTTGCGTAATTTTTCTTCGAGCCATCATCGTTCGCCGGCGAAATAAAAAAACATCACCCGTCATCTTTGTCATTCTCTTCGGTCCCATGTTCGACGTTTCATATGGCTTTAATGACATTGAAAGTTTCCTGACGAAAGCAACAATGAAGAGGCAGTCGAAGCCAGAGATGGAGAAAGGCAGATGGATAATAATAGGGGAAGGCAGGCGAGGGGCAAGAGAGTGACCGATGCCTGTTTCGCGAGGGGCTGAGTACACAGTAGCGGACTCTCTCATATAATGCGATATAATCACTCGGCATGACTGCGCATTATCTGATCTCCACCAACACTCCGCGCCGAGATCATCAAGGACCGAGTCCACATTTGAATCCATTACTCATTGCTCCTGATATTATTTCCATTCAATCAGTGTCTCCTCGGGACTCCTTGATGCGTGCAAGTCGCAAACATTTACATTCACACGTATCGTTGGGTTATTTTGCTTCTGCATACGACCGGGTGTGGGTGTGTGATAAATCGTTGGACCGCTACCAGAATGCAGTCTAGAGATAATCGACTTCATTGATTTCGTGTCTTGATGGTCTTGAAGGTGACGATGGTCCAAACGTTCACAAAAATTGGCTAATAGCCATTTATCACTTAAATGTAGAAGAGTCTGCGATCACCTTGACTGTCTACCTCACCCATTCAGAATGCACATCATATCCATAATCAAACAATGAAACGATGTACACGCCTAGGCTTGATCTAATTCTCTCAGAAACATTTTTCATATCGCCATCTTCCGAGACAGACTCATGAATACCATCCTTCGAAAGATCACCGTTGACAATGCGACAATGAATAAACTGTCAAAACTGCACGGTGAATGGATCAATCTGAGAACTCAATTTCGGAGCTTCCCATCTGAATGAAAATAGCTTGGCAATTATCGTCCACCTCCCTCATCATTTCGTCTTCCAATCTTCACATCTCTTTCGGATGCGCACCTGATAATCCGCCAGCGTCCTTCACATCTAAGCGAGTAATTCCAAATTGGTAATCATGCGATGGCGCCAAGCTCTCGCGGCCCGTCAGCAATCTTCAGCTTCGTTGCTGCCGTCTTCGTCCCACTTTTTCCACGGTCATTCGGGGCGTCTTTATTTCCTGTGTGTCCGTGTGCCGGGAATATGTTGCATGCTTCTGTGTAGAGTGGAACGTTCCGCTACCGCATCAGAGGTTTGTCTTTGTGATGGCCGACCGCTACCGAGATACGCGCTGAATTATCTACCGCGATAGTCCCTTCAACGTGGGTCGCGTACCCTTGGATACAATCATCTCCAGCTCTCCTTTTTGCTCTTCTTCGTTCGCCGCTCTTGGCGTGACTCTCGCCAGAATCTCGATCCTGCCAATCTCTCATGACAAATTTTACCCCTTTTTCCCATCGCCATGCAGATGAAATGAATGGATGTATCTGATTGTGGATCAGGGTTCGACTTTTGTTTTCGTGGGCACGGGCTTTTAGACTTCAAATGGTGTCACCCATGTTGAGGATGAGTTGATGGAATTTCAGGAACATGTATGCATGTATTGTAGAATGGTCAAATAATTTGGAGGGCCGTACTTTGACGTCCGAAAAATTGTTAATTTCATTGATCTTAATATGCGATCAAGTTTCTCCGGTGGCCAGTGATATATGAAGGAAACGAAACTGGTCGATTCAAAGGGGTTGTGCTTGAACTCACGCATGTTGTATCTCTCCAGCACCTTCGACCACTTTACAGCACCCTTCGTTCTCTTCGACCAGCGTCGAGGGCAGTGATGGATCGACTTCGGTTATCACCACCTCCGGAACACCTTCGCCCGGCCGAGTGCCGAGGAAATCGCGGCGCAAATCCAGCATTATCGGACACCATGCAAAAAGGGGGCAGACAGCTGCTAAATAGAGGCCTCCTTTTTTCGCGCATCGCGGGGAGAAAAAATGTACCTCGGGCACACGCGAACAAACAATTTGAATTTACAAATATTCTTTTAATCAGAAATGCGACGTAATAGATTACACGACAAATTGAAAGATCGCTGCAATTACGGAGGAAATTATGTAGGTGGGGTAGAAAATGCTCTTGTCAGAATTTATTTTTGTTGATTATGCTGGGACTTGGAAACTGCTGAAGTATTACACGTTTTGTGCTTTATTTAGATTATAATACATGACTAGAAAGTACTGATATGCTGTAGGTAAGAAAAGACGTTATTAGTAATCTGGAATATTGGGGTACATTTTTCGTAACTGTATTCAAAGAAAAACTTAGAAAAAAATTTGGATAATGTATAAAATGAATGCTTTAATTATTTTTACTCAAATTTACTGAATGACTCTGTTCTTCTTCACAAAAATTTCGCCATTTTAATTGGCATATTTATTGTTTCAGGCTGATAAATGCATGAAGGGGCATGCATCAATTCTTAGATCGTATATGAAGAAAGTGCCAGATAGGAAAAATAAACTTGCTGATCTAAGTTTGAAAAATCTTTAACATGTGAATCAGATTTTAAAGCCCTGGATAATGTTCTGATAATAGAATTTCAAAGCAATCTTAAAAAAGAGGTAAATTAAAGCTCCACCCAATTATTTGCAAACTAGTTCGTATACATAGCACAATTAAAAAAATGACCAAGATCAAAACCTTTGTATTCGAGCACAAAATTTTTTTTTTTTTTTTCAATGTGTATCTTGAAGATTGATTCTTCCTTTTCTTCGAATTTACGACAGCTTCAAAAATCATGTCATTTCAGATTTTCAACAAATTGGTCATGAAAATATGATGAAGTAAATATTTTCTTAGTAGCAGTGACTTTACTCATGGTTCTTAGCTTGTACAAGGAATGTAAAAAAATGCGTATTTTACAAATACGAAATGAAAATATTTGAGGAAGCGAGTATGTATGGAAATTTTTCGATGAGAGCTCCAATTTTGTAGTGATTTTATTATTGTTTTAGGCTTTATTAGCGTTCTGTGCTTTCATATATTATTCAGAAAAAAATATCGGAGAATCATCTTTAAAACGATAACAGCAGCAATTAGGGAGTTCGAGCTTTATCATATAAAATTATATACAAAATTTAAAGTTCAATTCTTTCAAACATAATACAACCTTGAAAACTTATTTATCAGTATTTGATTTTTAACACAGAACGTTGATATTGCAGAAATTGCATTAAGTGAAATATTTAAATTATACAATTATAAATGAAACGAGTATGAAGGAAATTTAAGGAATCAACAATTTTTCACAAGAAATCGTCACTACTGAATCTGCGATTTTACCTATTCAAAATTCTGCTTATTACAAAGTTAGCTATTGTCAAATTTGTCATAATAATTTTCAGGATGAAGCGATTGACTATGCTCATTTTAGAAACTCACTTTTATTAAAACGTTTGATAGTGAAAACTAAAAAATGAAAAAATTTTGCCGTTTTTCATGATGAACGTGATAAACATGATAAACGTCTTTCTTGAAATACTATCTAAAAAATCCAAATATGACATCAACTACTTTAATATTTACTATTTTTTTTAACATTTTATTACAACTTTTTTTTGCTTGAACAATAGAGAAGTATAAAAAAATTGAGTGCCATTTTCTCTGAATAACAAAATGTAATTAAGGTACTTGTCTTAGACATGATTCCTCGATATATTAATAAAAACTCTAATCAGTGTAATGAAAGTATTCAAATATTCTTTCTTCATTCCTTGTTCCGCTTTCCCAACGAAAAGTATGAAAAAAATGTTACTAAGAATATCCTTTTTTTTTTTAATAACGAAGCAACCAAAAATAAAAGGAAAACGTGTTTTTTTGTTCAAAGATTTTAAATAAATTTATTAAATAAAGAAAAAATATTTTAATCATTGTAAAATGAAGCTTTAATTCTTCAAAATATATCATTTTTTTATAGTTTTCTTAAAATACATGATCCTCATTCAGTCATCATATTTCATTTTTTTCACTTCAAAGTTCTGCGGAATGCCTGGGTTAATTTATTTTCAAATCAGCAAATATCAAACTGACAATAAAGTTCTTTCAAGTTTCATAATCCTACACTTCAAAGTTCACGGTTCCATTCTTAGTAATATTCCGGAATCTACAGTAAATGAATGATACAAATAATTCTATTCAAACTATCGTCTCAAAACCCTTATAATAATAAATATAAATCGTTTTTCTGAATCCTCAATAAGTAATAAAATAAAAGTTGGATATATTTATTTTTTTAAGATCGACATCGCACAAAAAAAGAATTTTTAATGAAAATCAAGCTTTTCTTCCACACGTGTTACTTTGTCAGTCTATTACCAGCAGCTCTTCTTCGTCAGCAGAGCCAAATTTTCAACCCTGGCGCCCCAAACGAATCATCGTGAGAGGTAAGTCTCTAAACTCAAATCATTTTCATCTTTCAGTACTGAAAAATGAATTGTACTTTCAAGGTCATTCTTCGTCCTGTGAACAATTTTTCAACAAAAACCTAACAGACCAATATAACTTGAATCGTGTCACGAAAAAAACGCGAACTCGGGTTTAATCGATGCATAATCTCACAATCAGTGTAACAAACCGGCATAACCGATCGCCACAATTCAACGAGTACGTTGAAAAAGCCGCTGCTATACGGAGAAAAACGACGTGGAGTAATAAGCGAGACGGTGGGCGAAAATTATCGACGGGACGAAGGCCGCGAGCGGCGATTCTTTAAGACAATTTCGAGTCGTAAAATTCCTTCGTTAGGCATCAAAGGTGGCCCATAAAATCGGCAATTTCGAGTGCGTACCCGAACGCGGGTATATCTCGTGGCAATGTACGCGTCGGGACCCCCGTGGCGCCTCGCTTCGGCATCAGATTAAAATCTGCGAACCCTCGATACATACAAACCACCGAACTTTATTCCCAACCCTTCTTATATTTTCATTTTGTTTCCTCGCATACTCTGGGTGACCTTCTCTTTCTTTCATTTATACACTCAATTGTGAGTCATTTCGTTCTCCATTTTGGATTTAATCTATGAAGTAAGAGATTATTTTATCATCTCATTATTTTTCTTTTACATCCTCTGGGTGATATTTTTTTAATTTTCATCTGTTCACTCAATATTTAGTCAATTTGAATACTAAATTGCAACTTATTACAGTAAGTGATTTCAGATTTTTGAGGTCCTGGTTATTTATTGAACATTCTTTTTCAATTTTTTTTTAGTCGAACCGATCGAACAAAACATTTTTAATTCTATCTCCAAAGTTGGAAATTGGTTTTCAGTTTCCAACCTACGTCTAAACATTCAAACATGAAAGCAAGTTTTTTTCTCATGGAATGTTAATGCAAGAAAGAGGAATTATATTTTTTCATAACTGACAGTTATTACACAATTTGTACTTTGGTTTAAAAAATCGAGAATTATAAGGTTTCTTTCTAAAACGCTTACACGTAGTGATAATACGTGTGTAATATTCTTAAATATTATCTAATCAAAACCATAAGTTACTTAAGTACGAAAGAAATTCACATGCCTTCATTGATTTAAAAAAATTTCAAAAACTGACAAAGAAAGTCGTATTGAGACATATAATTTAATTGAATAAATTAATTTAATAATTTATACTTTTTCGACGTTGAATTCATAACTTTAGTCGTTCAGGTATTTGTTACGGCTGATATTAATTTTTTCGAAATTATTCCCAGCAATACAAAATTGTTACAGATCATGAATTTGCGTTATTCAAGTGTCGCAATGAAATATTGCTACTTATATTTGTTGGTTTAAATCAAAAGAATTATTTTTGCAAACTTATAGGTCAGAATTTTTAACTTCTTAAAATCATGGTATTTCAAAATAGAATATAAGTTGCGAATGTACATTTGTGAATTTTTAGAATTTTTTACTGAAAAGCGTGATCGTTAGAAGTTATTTAAAATTTCATTTCGGATAAACTTGCAATAATTTTTCCCTTATTTAACTGAATTTCAAGTTTTTAATTATAAATTTCGCTATTCATTTCGTTTTCATCTTTCCTCTTATATTCTTATTTTTTTCATAACGTAGGTACATATGATGAGACAATTTTAGGATATAAAAATCCAAAAAAATTTTTTTTCTCGGATTAAATTATTTCAGTTTTTCATGAAGTATTGTTGAATTTCAGATGTGAAGCAACAGATGTAATATGTTGGAACTAACGTACTTGAAAAAAAAAAATACCCAAGAATTTCTCAGAATTTTCTAATTATTACTCTCGTATTCTTATTCTTCGCAATTTTGCACTTATATGTAACACTCATCTTCGAGGTGAAAATATTTATTATCAATTTTTGTGTATCCATAAATTTCTCATTGGATTACAACAACTCACTAATTTCAACCACTTTTACTCGATTTTCCCAGTCAATGAATTCAATGAGAGGAATCATTGACTAGGAAAATCGAGTGAAAGTGGATGAAATTTTTGTATGTCAAAATAAATATTCCATAATATATTTTGATGAGTGGGTTTCCACTGTTCTTTTTCATTTTTTTTAAGCTTCAAGTATGTAACATGAAATAATAACATTTATCAAACCCATTCCTTAGATACTGAAATCTAAAGAATCATTTTTTTTTGTGACTTTGAAAACTAACATTCGTCTTACACGATAATTCTGATGTCAGTGAAAAATTTAAAATTTCAAATCTCCATTATTTATAAGGTTCAACAAGCATTGAAAATATATGAATAACGACATTGAAAGTATTAACATGTCTTGGAATATAAAATTTCGAAATTTATTAAATGTATAACCTACCAGAAAATCTAATTAAATATTCTGAACCATCATTGTCACCTTAAATTGAAACAACGGTTGGAAAATCGCTTATACCACGATAGTTATAATCGACAAAAATGATTTGCTGGAATTATTTAAAAATATATTTTAACGGTGAGTTATTCACTACCTCGAAACATTAATAAAGTTCTGAAAAAATCATCTTTTAATTTTTTTCATTTTTTTTTTTAACTTTTCATCTACTAAGACTTCTTTAAATTTTCCGACAGTCCCATAATTTTTTATTGTCTCTTTCAACTTCACCATCAAAACCTTTTTTTAAATTGCCAGAAAGATAAATGAAGAGGGGGAAGGTGGTCTTCAATTTTAATGACATTTTTATCAATAAAAAAAGTAAATAAACGATCTCAATCTACAAAATTCAACGAAGAACTCCATGTTCGGGAGTCTAAAATTTTTATTCATTATTTTATATTCACAAGTATGGATCCACTCAGCATTTTCTCGAGTATGCAATCGCAGTTCTCGAACTTCCATGCACGATCAGGAAAATACGCTCTCAGATTTTCCTTTTTTCTTGAGCTGGGCCAAGTTCTCTTGGGATATAACGCTCGTGCTTTCTGATGGACAAACAAATATTCTGAATTCTCATTGTTCTACCCGTGCTTTTTTCCCGGACTACCAATTGAATATAACGAAATGCAAACATCGAGATCGCGAGGGACGTTTGAAGGCCGTACAAACGTTCCGCAGACACACAATTTTTACAGTCGTGTTTTCAGACAGTTATTTTTCATTAGAGTCCAGAATTTGAATTTTCGTGAATTCGTCGAGCTCTGAAAATACTCCTTTTTTTTTCTTGAATTACGCAAGGGAAATTCCGCTGATTGATAATTTTTTATGTATCAGAAAATTGAAATAAATTTACTAAAAATTTTGAGTTTAAAATATGTGATATTTCTAACACGTAAAAAAACAACGAATTAATTATCTGGAATTAAAAAAAATTAGCTAGATTCAATTATATAAAGCAGTAGATTATGCTTCGAGTGCGAAACACGTTAGCTAATATTTTGAGAGTTTTTTGCAATAGATATTGTTTTATGGATTCAACACATGGGAATCAAAATTTCTAAATAAGAAAATTCGTAATTTTTAACATGGTATATTTCATCATCTCATTATCTACCGTACGAATTCTATTCACTTTTTAGAATCAAATTTTTGCACGCGTACCTTCTGTATTCAGTTATTATTGAGGAATGGGTATACACTACTTTCCGTTGCAGCGAGTCTCAAAAATAAAATAACTTTAACTTATGAATTGTATACATTTTTAAAACAGATTATTTTGTCGTGTGATACAAAACAAAGTGCTCAAAATACACCATTATTTTTGCAATTTATTTGTCTAGTAAATTTATTGCCGATTTAAATTTAACTTGTTCATCTTCGGAGTTACATTTCAATGAAATTAATTCAAACTCAACTCGTTAAAAGTTGTGTTGTGCATCTTCCTCTTTTGCCCTTTATATCACATCTGTAGTTTATAATACAAAGTAGCAAAATGTAAACGAAATCTCGAAATTCTAAAAAGATTATTTAAACTCTATTTGCGGATTCTTACATCTACGTTTTTATGAATATTACAAATATTTTACCGTAGATTACGCAAATTAGTATAAAGAGATATAAATTCTGTATTCTTTATTATTTTTTTAATCTACTGCAGTATAGTCCGCGATTTACACAGCATAACATACTATGTCATGTATAACATTACAACAAATTTTTTGAATTTTTTTGTTACCTACATTGTCAATAGCTTAAAATTTATAGAGATTTTTTACGACAGTTCAAACTTCTCTGAACCTGCCTAATATACAATTGAAAATGATGTATTTTTTCTATAGCCCACTACATTACTAACTGTATCCTTAAGTTATTAAAATCATGAGATGTAGAAAATGATTGGTCTAAAGAATACAGATTGTTCGTTGATTATAGAAATCTGTTTGACTGATTAATTCAAAACCTGTAAATGGAATTTAATGAATTTAATGATATTAATAATTTTTTTTGTTGAGAAAATATCAACATACACTTACTGAAACTCACTGCACAAAAACGTAACAACTACTCCCTCCTTTGTGCAACATCTTGAAAATTTTGTCAGCAAATAGACCATTATAATGAAAAAAGATATTCACGATTCCTCTCTCAACTCACTCTTCCTTTACGTTACATGACTTACGGTTATAACAGTCGATTTTCTCGAAGGTGTATGCATTCCACCCCATCATCGTTGCAGTATCATATTCAATAAATGGGCTTTCACTGAAAAGAGCCCTAATTGCCCCGGCCTCTGCAACTCAATACAACATCATTTTTCGCTAAACCTATTGCGGCGAGTCAAGTGAGCGTCCAGAAATACCCCCATCTAGGGCCTCATCCCTGGCGATGTCTGCTGATGAGAATATCATCAGCGGAGCTTGTAATTTTGATCATTTGACCGCTCACAATTTGCCAGGGCCGCGAGATCCCACCGCAAGATTTATTGCCGGCAATAACGAGTCGGGTATATGAAATTCGAAAAACTCCGCGCATTCGCTTGTCCCGTAGATTATCAGCGTTTAATGATTTCCAATCCCGAACGTCATTTCGCATCTTATTTGCAGGTAGTGGTGGTACGTATCGAGACGCGGCTTTTATTTTTGGATTTCATGCCGTTCTCAAGGCATTCGAGGCACTTTGTAGACAAATTGAGGGAAACAATTTTAACAAAGCTCGAGAAACGAGGCATGGAAGACAATTTAATTGGGCGGGTAATGACGGGACGGGAAATCGACGCGGAATTCATACGGTTGCTTGAACGTTACTGATTATGACGGTAGTTACGCGCAAATGATTTACGTCCATAAAGAACTCTCTGAGGGGGAATTGGTGGAATGTTGCTTATTTTGAGTTGGAGTTTGGATCACATTTTTTTGCATTTTTTTCTGATTTTATGGGATATTGGGCGAATGTTTCTACATTAAAAAGATTCGAAACTTATTAGTAAAGATCGTGTTAAATTGAGTCGTATGAGAAGAAATGATAGCTTAGAGATGAAATTTTTTTTTAACTTACATTTTGGAATTTTTTCTCGTTCTACTCTGAGGTGAAAAAAAATTCATTCTGTACATTTAAGTTATTTTATTTAATTTATATAGTGATGTTATGAAACAGTGATTAAATTATTTTGTATGGTTCGATGCCTACTTCAATTCGATTTTGTAACCATATTACAGTATATGAATTATTACAAAATTTGCGAATCAAATGTATAGAGATAATAAATATTTTGTTACAGCCTAAAAAAAATATTTTCAGAATTTTCGTTGCATTCATTCGGTAAAATAAGTTTCAAGATAAATTTTCGTCAATTTCTTAATAGTCCAATATTCGATAAGTAATCCGCAATCGTTCTTCATTTTTCGTTTATTTTAAATAATATTGAAAGATACTGAACCTGTTTTTATAATCTGCAAGTACCTAAAAATGTTTTTTTGATCATTTACTCTGATTTTTGTAAATTTGATGAATCATTGATTTATCTTCCATCAGTACTTTTTTCGTAAACAGAAGTGACTGGAACTTTTATATTCTGTGAATGAAAAATTCAAACTTTACTATACTTTTAAGAAGCTCTTTCGTTATTTTAATTAATAATTATTATAGTAGATGTTAATTTCTGAAGCATGTCTCCATTTTTTACAATTTTTTTTTTTTGCTTATCAATATGTGATACAAGCCACACAGCTTTCTTTTCTCTTCCTTATATTTTGAAAAAATTCAAATAAAAGATCACGTTAAATTTTAAGCTTCGCTAATTTGAAATAAAAAATTTTTTAACAATTATGTGCAAGAATTTTTGTATTTTTTACGGTGCTCAGTTAAGTGTATCTTATTTAAAAAAAAATTGTATCACTTTAAAGAACTCTTTTGTATTTTTTTTTCGCTCTTTTATCCTCATTCCTGACAGACCGTTAAGAATTTCAATATTCAATCAATGATAATGTTATCACTCATGCCAACTCAACATGTATATTGGAAATTTCAGTACATATCCTAAATTTATAATTTTTTTTTCTATACCTCATTTTTTGGCTGTTATAAAATATTTAAACGTGTTCCAGAATCTTTTAAACTTCCTGTTTGTATTTTATTTTTGTCGTACCTGAACAACGAAATATTTATTGACCTCATAAAACTATTTCGGAAAAAGTGTTTTGACTGACTAGCACTATTTCAATTATGTTTAAAATGCAGAATAAAAGATTCTTGTTTTTTTTTTAATGAAATTGAATCTCGAAAAAAGTGTCCAGGATTAAGTGATACATGGGGTATCGCATTTTTATTATTTATATGATTATATGAAAAAAAAAAACAATCCAGATTTCTACATCAAACGTTCTGCACGACTCTATATTTAATTAAATACTAACTGTTTACAGCAATCATTATGTATAGAAGTTCTAGTTTACTGTAAAAAAAATTATTTTGGATTTATTCCAAATTTTACATAATACGTAAATAGATAACCTTTCATTGGATTTATATAATTGGTAAAATACAACCGTAAATATATCAAAGTAAATAAGATTTCAGTGATTTTACTGCATAGTTTAGAAGTTTTACAATATTTATATATTCTTCAAAATTTCAGCAGATGTAAGCTTTCATGAGTTAATGTGAAATACTGTTACCTTTTTCCGAGCAGATTGAAGTATTTGAAAAAAGAATAATTCAATATCGTTTACGTTAACGTCCATTTTTCGTCCCGTACTACAAAATAAAGTCTGTGCTAATGTGATCTCAAACGAAGAAATCTTAACTTGTGTAAATAGTCGAATGATTAGTAAAATCATTGTTTCTTATCGTTTACAAATTTTTGTGAACAGTACACATTTTAGTATCCTTTTTAAATTTCAAAGTTTCATAATAGGTTTTCTTATCTAAAAAAATAGTTGTAAATTCTAACTGATAGTTTATTTCAATCCATATCAAAAATTTCCATCATCCTTCAATTTCGTACGATTCTTATAAATAATTTACCTAAACAACATAAATTGATACCTCAACGAATGCAGTTATAAATAGTGAGCCTTATGAGTATCATAAATTAAATTTGTCTAAATAAAGATGAAAATATTTGGAACATGTAAACTAACATATTTGTGTGGTAAAGTCGCAAACTTTGTAGAATTGACAAAAAAAAAAAAATGCCAGATGTAAAATTAATGCACTATCATCAATGTAAAATAATATTGATGTAGAACCATCTAAAATCTCTGTACAAAGTCTAAAAAGGTAAAAACAACACTCAAAAAACAAAAGTTTAAATCATCTAATTCCAGCACTGGAAAATACTTCATATTGCTCAGATTACTTCTATAAAATATATCATTCTTTTTTCTCAATAAAGAACTGGCATAACTAGCCCCAGTACAAGCACTTTTTTAATTCTCTCATACCTGTCCATCCTCACATGAATACATAAACCTCCATCAAATCAATACAAAGTTATTTCCACCAACTTTGCATAATTGATCTTACGCCCCAGTAATCTTTATCGAGCTACGCTCTGACCTACGCTGGGTTATTCAATTTCTCAGGTCACAAAACCTCACCCACCCTAATAAATGTACATGCTACGTAGTTTCATAGTACAATGTGAAAACTTTGTCGAAGATTAGCGTGTTTTCACGCAAGAAACGACGAAAGCGAATGGCAGTCGTGACGTCAATTTTTCTCATGGGTCAGCCGTTATCACCTAAACTTCGAGCTCTCGCATTACCATTAATTGCGATCTCGAACGTAAGACCGCCCACAAACCAGAGTGAGGCGTATGCGAAATAATCCATTCGCTTTCGAACGATCGTGAAACGAAAGATCGACACTCATGCTCTGAAGCACGCGAGCTTATCAATAGGGGCATAATCACAGCAATGGATTTCTCCATCATGCCTCGAAAGGAAATTTTCTGGGTGAATTCGAAGTGTCTATCGTCCAAAAGGAGACTTGAGTGAATAGATGAGGTTCATGCAAGTTATATCATTGTAGTAAATCTTAGAAGCCATATATTTCGTTGGCATTGATTTTTTTCGTGCAGTACATTAGGCAATGAAAGAAATTGAATCAAACAAAGTTTTTTTTTATTTGTACATTTTATTTTGCAAAGGTTAGTTGATCATAATATTGCAAAAAATTAATGCTCAGAATGAAGTATGAAGTAGAGGGTTTGGTTTAGCACTGAAATTATACATGAAAAATCACTGAATAAGGGTAAGTAAACTCAAGCAGATTTCCCTCATCCAGTAACCAAGTTCAAGGACTGCTGCGAAATTCCAGAACATTAGATTCACCGTCCTGACTCGCTATGATCGAGAGAGAAACTGCGAAAAAGAACGCGGGAATGAACGAAATGTGAGCCAATTAGGCGCGATCGAAGGAACTCGGGTGTAATTTTCGAATCCCTGCAGCGATGAATAGTGCGAGGTTGGTCGCGACAGCCATTGACTGACTTATCTTCGTATCTCGATTTGTTACAAAAAATACAATTATTTTCCCTGGATGTCGCTTGCAACTTTCTCTGCGAAGATAATATTCTTCATTAATTCGCTATTTATTAAACCAAGTATATCAGAAATTTTACGAACCTGCGCGATCGATTAAAAAAGTTCAGAGTTGTGGAAAAAAAGATACATGTGTATATTCATACGCTTGGATAAGATCGCTACGAAATTAACGAAGAAATCCGAGCAATAATTTATCGGAGCTAATTGCTGACGTTTTGATATGGTTAAGTTACGAAATGCACGAAAACCTGAAATTAACGATGGATGGAACGAAAAAAGGACTGAGGAAAATTTTTGCTGACGTTTAGGCTATAAGGAGAGTAATAGGTGCATTATTTGAAATAATTGAAATTCATTGACTTCGTTAAGTTATTAGTTTCTTTGATAGAAATTTTAATATGATTTTGTACGCATGCAAAAATGATTTTTATTATTTTTTTTATTTCCAAGTAAAAATTTATTTTAATTTATGTTGAATAACATCCATTTACCAAGGTCATCAGATCTTAGGATTTGTACTTTACCCTAGAAAGAAATCACTTAAGTCAGTTTGAAAAAATGTTAAGTACTAATTCTGGAAATTTAAAATTTTTTAATCCAGAACGAAAAGTTCTGCATCGAATGAAACTTCGACGAAGAGAAAAACTTGAATGAACATCCTTACATCTATACATTTTTCTATGATAAATAAGTATCTGAAAATTTTTCAGGAACGTCCGACATTTCAATAAATGATGTTACATCACGAATTTTTTTATATTCATGCACGAGAAATAATAGGTATTGAAATGAAAAACAAAAAACTAAAATATCATTACGTGGAAGTTACGAGTTAGTGAAACGTGATTCAACGATAACATTTTTATTCACAATTCCGAATTGTAGTTAAACGGAAAAACTTTTCAGAACAACCAAAAGTGTTTCTTACAAAATGTATATATCAAAATGAATAAGAAATCATGCATTTATAAGTAGGCAGCCCTAGGTTGTAAAAAAAAAATTTGAAATTATGATTTGTTATAGTTTTAGTACGAAATGCACGAAAACCTGAATTTTCCTAAAAAAACAAAACAAAACAGAACAAAAAGAAAGAAGCTTCGTTTGAAAATATTATTTATTGTTAAAGTTGGAGAAAATCGTACCTTTGTGTTTAATAATAAGAATCCCAGCAACAATTTTGTATTTAATGATTATTATTTTTTTTTTTTCAATAACGTTGACAAGTGAAATCGATTCTTCAGTATGCTAAAAAATTGTTGTGAATCCTGATACTTTACGAAAAGTAACACGATAATTTTGTTTAATTTGTCAGTGTTTCACATAGTAACATATAAATCACTTTCATCAATGATCAAATTTTTCTAAATATTCGTGTTGATTTGAAAAGTTCGATGCATTTTCGGTACCCTTGTAACTTGAAACCTAATAAAAACCTTATAAATTCCTTTTAAATATCAGAATTTATCTATAAAATTTTCGATTTTTTATGAAGCAACCTCAAATTCCTATACGAATTTTGTATCATTTTTTAATAAAATTTAAGTTTCTCTATAAGGATCTTACGATTCCTTACAAAGAATTTCCGAATCTTTTTAAGGATTTATGATTTTTTTATATGGAAAAACTAATTTATAAGATGTTAATTTTCTCATAAGGATTTTACAATTCCTTACATGGAGTTTCCAGTTTCTTATTATTTTTATTCATTAATATTTATGATTCATTTGTCATTATTCATAGTTGTCGGTAATAAACGATTAAGTAATTGTCATATCGATTGAATTAGGTATTTAGAGCGTATGTAATACTATATTAATTATAATATTGTGTCAAAAGTTCTTTCAGTACATTACATGTTCATTATAAAAATTCGGCAAGAGTAAGAGAATATAAATGTAAATTTAAATAGGATATCAAATGCAAAAGTTTTCATAAAATTTTTAATTTCCTTATAGAATTAGAAATATATTATAGAATTTCCAATTCCTCATAATCATTTATATTCCCAATAAAACGACCTTATAAAATCCTTGTAAGGAATTTCTTAAAGGAAACGAAATTCTTATAAAGATTATATAAGGTCATTTTAAAAAACATCTTCATAAGGATTTTACAATGTTTTTATAAGGTATCAAGTTACTACTTCTCAACACCTGATCTAATAATGCTTTCATGATGACTTTTATCACTTGTATGCAAGTAAAAAATAAAGTTAGAAAATTACAATTCTGAAATAACTCACTGTGAAAATCATGAATTCGAAAAATGTCATTAAAAAATATCAGTATTTTTTACTCAGTTCTGAATTGTCATCGTAGAAAAATTTTGTAAGCAAACAGAAGTGTTCGTTATCAATTCATCCGTAAAAAAAAAAAATTGTTCAAAAAATCATTTCTAGATGATTTAATTGTAAATTGACAGAATTGACATAATCAATTGGTTTTGACTAACATTGGTGAAATAGTCCTAATATATATTTGATATCTAATTCCTGGGAAAATGTGTTTCAAAATAAGTAAAGTTTCTATCGAAATTCTGAAAATCTATTATTTGAAAATGTATATATTTGCGGTGTTTTTCTTAGTATATATGCTTCAGAGGGATTTATTTGCCTTTTAGATTTTTGAACAGAATGACAAAATATAAAATTTTTTTTTCGTTTTATCTTCGAATTTTCGGATTTTTTTTACATACCAGAATATATCATGCTTTTTTTAACGTATCAAAAGTGATTTAAAAAATGATAAATATTCATCTATTTTTTACACGATATCTCATGTTATGACTGTAGAGAAAAAAATTTTCGTTTCAACAGTACACACTTTTTGAAATTTTTCCGAACGTGATTGTATTTCACATTCAAACGAAAATATTCACCCAACAAACTTCAATCCCAAAATTTTTCAAAAATGAGGATGAAATGGTAGAGATTTTCAACCCATAAAAATTCTTTGTGGAAAATATTCCAAATAAATCATTTTCAACGAACCATAATCAGCCAATTATTTCTATCAAAATTCAAGAACATGAATATTTTTCGTTTGAAAACTCTGCCTCGAAACAAGTTGATTCTGTTACGAAAATGAAGCCAAAGAATCCAATCCATTATTCGATCCTTGTAAAAAACCGAGCCATTGTTGGCCCGAGCGACATCGAATATTTGAACTCTTTCTTTTATCTCTTCATCCCGTTTTCACAGAAAATTGCCGTGCATTATCGATATTAAAGGATAACCTCAGTCGGGGCTAGAGGGATTAATTAAATTCTTGCCGCCAGGACACGCAGAATCGAAGGGACGTAAATGGCAGAGGGGGCAGGGGGTGAGCGAGGGAAAATACCCCGGGACCGGAAACGCGTCGCGCGTTTTTTTATCGCGAGTTTTTTCGTGAAAATGTATACATAAGAGTCACCCAATGTTCGCGGATTCCCTATAGTCTACTCGAGTCACAAGTGCCTCGTGGATGAACGGATGAACAGGCGGGAAAAAAAGAGAAGTGAAGATTGAAGAAGGGCAAATGGGATCGAGGGTGCATGATACGAGCTCTGTGTCGGACCGGACGAGATAACGAAAAAGCGATGTATCGTCGATCCTCGTTGAGAGGAAAAATGGCGAAGGGAATCCTCAGAATGGAATAGAAATAGGATTTATCTAGAATATCGTTTTTAAAGGGTCGTCCAAAGCGAATAAAAATATTGAACACTACTGGGCTAAGAGTAACTTTGATTCATAAAAGGGATTTCCAGATTCAACTTTTGAAAGTTTATTTGGGGATTTCGATTACCTAAATTTCAATGTTACAAATAGAAATATAATTAATGAAAACAATTTTTGAGTTTTGACAGTTTCTAAACAAACTTTGTGAGAAAACTAATGAATTCACTTGTTGGCAAAAACGTAATCTATGTATAATTTGTGAATTTCAATCATATCTTTAACTTTCTTCAGTGTTTAAAAGAATGTAGATGAGTTATCTTTTAATATTCTACAATGAAAAAAAAAATTTATTTATTTTTATTTAATTTCTCTGTCAACATCGTGCTCTTTGTCATTAGTTGAAGTCACTGTTTTTCATTTGTCAAAAATTTATTGGTATAACAATTGTCTGTAAAAATTCTATACATTTACTCAACTTTTCCTTCACTCTGTAAAATTCTCCATTTTTCCTGTGCTGTATACTTATGGGGTTCCATTACTATTACAACTTCAGGTTTCTTGTTTTCAATGAAATAAGATATTTCCCAAGAATCATCCATAAGCTCCCAAAAAAAAGTGTGCGCGAATCCATTTTTGAAACATTCAGAATTTTGGTGATTATTTAAATGGTCATCGTTGCACTTGTAGTGTTTTGGGCGGCCTTCCAAGTCTATGTAGTAACTGTAATCACTGCTGTTATAAGCTGTTAAGGCGAAATACAGTAAGAGTCTTCCTTTATCTATGGGTTGATTTTCGATTCCTCTCCTTGAAAAATTAAAAATCTCCATGATTAACAGTATTGTGACGTAGGAAAAATTTTTAATTTAAATATTTACATAAAATTCCTGGTGAAAAAGTTGCAGGCTCTATAAATTTTTTTAGAATGTTTTTTTCATTTTTTAAAAAGTAGGTTCGTAAATTTCTCAACTTAATCGATGTGTATAACAAAGTTACATAGTTTAAAATGCAAAAATTAATAAATACTAAACACTTGATAAATTTTTCTTATTCGTTTTAGATTGAAATGTCA
The DNA here is from genome assembly GCA_028476575.1 of Platygaster robiniae. Lineage (NCBI taxonomy): Eukaryota > Metazoa > Arthropoda > Insecta > Hymenoptera > Platygastridae > Platygaster > Platygaster robiniae. The sequence goes on from CM052018.1 coordinate 13,121,124, forward strand.
GAATAACGAATTTTACTTCAGATTTAGCGTTTATGAAAAAAAATTGAGAAAATTGTTAGAAGAAAGGCAATTTTCAAATTGCCTAAAGCAGAGAAATTTTTTGTAACGTTAAAATAAAGTGAGAATAATAATATCCTTGTAAATGTGAGAATTATAAAAACATCAACTTACGCCCAAATACCAACTCGATATTTTAAATCAGCCCAAAAGGAAAATCTGTTCACTTGGCGCATACTCAGATCGAGAATTGAGTTTGTAAAGTTAGCTCCCAATGCCATTTCATCGCCTCTTTCGTTACGGAAACGAATTTCTTCCTTAAATAAATCAGAAAACGATACGTTTCTGAAACATAAAAAAAATACGATTTTGAAAAAAATCAGTTGAAGTACTTTTTAACAATTTTGGCAAGGAATGCCGAATGTAACATAAAATCATATCATTTACAAATGTTGAGAAGCATATACTTAATCTCTATTTTTCAGATAGAAATAAAATTTTTCACACACCAAAAAAGTATCAGCGTGCTTTAGACTGCAACATCTTTTCAATGTACTTCATAATATTTAGAAACTTTACCTAAATACTTCTATACATTATACTGAAAACATAAACAACGTGCGATAAAATTTCGTCTCTTACTTACTTAAATAAAATTCAGAAAGTTCTTGAGAACATATAATATAGCTCAATTTTGAAAATTCATAAATAATAGTGATTAACTTGAAAAGGCGTTTTCAAAACTGAATATCCACAAAAGTATCTAAGAATCGAGTAACTAGGTTTAAAAAAAATGATATATAAATTAAACTGAAAACTGACTGAATTCTAAGAATGTTTCTGTTTACAAAGGCTATAAATAGCAGTTGAAAATATAATTTACATGATTTGTTTGTTCATATACGCCTTATAATGGTATATTTTTGAACCCATATCCTTAGCTAATCTTCCTGGAAATTTGTTGGGGTTCAAATATCCAAAATATATGTCTATAGTAGTCATCCTGGTAGGCTGTGGAGTTGTCAATATCGTTATGACCTTTTTAGGTTCTACGTAATGAACGAGTAAATAACCGAGTGAAAACAAAAAAAGAAAAAACGTCTGTAAAATAAAATGTTTACAATTTATCAAACTTATTCTGACTCTGGATTCTATATGAAAAAATAGTTCAAAAATACTTAATTTCATGATCTAAAAAAATGTTTGAGGTTGACAGTTTAGTGAACTTGCGGAGTAATTTTAAATTTTTAGAGTTTGATTTTCAGAGTACCCTTGATACTTGAGTTATCTAAATAAGATTTTGGGTTAAAACTGAAGTTCAGTCAAAAAAAAAAAAAAAATTTAATAAATAAATCTATTCGGACATTATACTGCATTTCAGAAAATGTTCATCATCTTAGATAAAAATAAAAAATAAAAAAAAAAATGTTTACCCTGTAATTTTTTGAGAAATATCAGAAAACTTTGAAATTTTTTTCTGAATGAAGATGGGAAAATTAGAAAAGTTTGAGTGTATTTCTGAACTTTCAATAGAATAATTCAATAATTTTATTTTATGAAAAACTATTTGAAAACCCAGAGATTTTATTGTAAATTCTCTAAAATTTCATTTTCAACAGAAATTCATCAGGAAAATCTTTAATTAAGAATAATTACTGTAATTTCACTCTCGCCATTGAATTCATTTCCGTTAAAATTTTTTTACACTCTCCTCCATTGACACAAAGTCATGAGATTTTCAGTATATAAAAAAGTTATGTACCCTTATCAAATATGGAGCATTATTACTTAAAATGAAAAAAAACACATATTATAACTTACCGCAAAAATGAACCAAATTGCAACTGTTGGATACTTTCGAAGACTTAAAGTTGCAATATTGTACACTGGGACTCTCCCATGCATTTCAGAAAAATATTTTCAACATATTGTTTGTAAACATGATAGAAAAAAATGTTTTGCTTCTTCATTACAGGTTATATTATTTGTTAATCAATTTTATATATTGAAGTTAGCTGCAAGATACTGAATTAAAACCAGAAGGTTCATAAACATTTTGAATGTAGATCATTCTGTAGCTAACGTGGACGCTGATGTGCAAAGTTATTGAAAAATGGTAGCATTCAAAATTTCATAACACTTTTATGAAAGACAAAAAGAAAAAATTGAAATTCGTGTTTGAATTTGAAAATCACAAAAATGCTGTTATTAGAATCCAAAAATAAGTGTCAATTTCAATAATCAATTGATGGTTGAAAAATCCTAACAAACAGAAGAAAGATGATATGGTCAAAAATATTGCCCATAGATTTAATAAAATTGAATTTTTGTAATAAATCCATGTCTACTTTATCTGCCAATCATATACGTTTCATATTGAATAATTCCATGTGTTCACCTGTTTTTCGAAACATAGAATAGTTGATTTTTTGATAAGTCATGTGTGTCAATTTTATATAATCGAAAAATTTGTCTCTTGCGTTTTTATATAAATTATGTATGTAATGAAAAAAACGTTATTTTGAAAAATAGTCACATGGAAAAATAGTCATTTTGGTAATTACAATCCATTTTATTGATTAGTCATTATAATCATACAAGTCAAATAAAATATCGAACTTTTTACTCAATAAATGAAATGAAATTATTAGTCAAATAGATTATTTTCAAACAGCTAATATTTATCAGTCATTGTACTAATTATAAATCATAATAAAAAAAGTTCTTTCTTTTGTTTTGGCTCTCTTGATTGAGTTTATTAAATAATTTATATTATGTATCCCTAGCAATTTTGATTTTTGAAAAAAACCACATGAAAAACTCCTATTTCTTGAAAAGAATTTTACTAACCAAAAAAAATCATAAAACATTATTTTCTGATAAAGTTCTATCAAAACATTTTGTTAAAGAATTTGAGTCTCTTAAAAGGTTTTTATAAGGTCAGCTTATCAGAAACTGAATCGCTTCAAGAAATGTCATTTCCCTATGAGGTTTTTATAAGGATCAAAATTACTACAAATCATGTTAAATTTATGAAAAATTGAAATTTTTAGGTGATTTGTAACCATCCGATGCAAAATCATACCTACTGCATGAGTTAAATTAACTGTTGATAATTAATGTTACAAAAGTAAACCCTTTACATCATGTACATACATATGTCATAGTAGGTTGGATTGAAGATCTCTGCCATGTCTTCATTTATTATTTTTGTCAAATCTACATCTGATCTACATCAAGTTATCTTTTGAATAGCAAATCAAACTTCCATTTTGCCAATAGCAAAATTCTAAGACCTGACCAGTAATGAAAGTTTCCTGTAAATATAAACCCAAATAATCATTTACCTAGCCATTTATTATTTTATTGATACTTAAATAATTATCAGATCAAAAGTTCCATCACTATATCCGTTCATCTTAAATTGTAGCAAACGTATACCAGAATCTTTAAAAATCGTATCAATGTCAGCAATCAGATATAAATTTTCCAACATCAACTAATCGATCTCACTGCCTTGAAATTGTGCTACAACAATAAATATTCCTCGTCGTCGCAACTCACGAAACCGATCGATTATAGGTGGTAGGTTAATGCGTACAGAATGGCATGCAGGCAGTTTGTGCAAGCGACCGACATTAAATAGAATCGCGCCGGCGTATAAAGAACGATCGGATCGATAATTTCAGATCTTTATCACCCTCTTTATATTAGTGTCGACCCCGCGATTGCACGTTAACCTGCGAAACAGCGGTTTTCACTTTTTCACTGATTTCCTTGAAACCTCGAAAACATGCAAAAAATTCTCGCTCTTTGACACCATTCACGGTGTTGGGTCAACTTATGCAGGTTCAATCGATCTCGCGAAAAATTATTATTACAACTAAGAGTAATTACGGCTTTCGTCACGCAGTCATAAATATTCTCGCGAGTTCTGAGTTCGTTAAATTGCGATGTTCTATCGCTGGAAACTTGGTATAATTTTAGTACATCGGAGTTTGTATCGCGGGTCGTTCGCGGTCTTGATCGATTTCTTTGCTAGACCATCGACCGAGTTGCAGAAAAACAAAATTAGACAAGGATTTTTCCACTTTTTTCAATAATTGCTTGCACTAAATCATTAATGAAATCAATAGAATCCATCCCTGAGAGAACCATGAAATTTCCATTCAAACCATTCTAATCAATCCTCACAAAAACGTTGCAGTGAATCGTAGCCAGTCTCAATTTCGCATTTGTCGTTGATTCACTCGGCCAGTCTCGTTTGCTCGAATTAAGGGCCTCGAACAAGCCGTAGTCGGGAAATCGATCGCGCGAATTCCCCACGATGTATTGAGTAGTTTATTGCTTTCATGCATTTGCATGCAATGCTAAGCAGTCGCGTGCTTTCAAGTAATATCAGCGCCCCTGATACCATTCGATATTGTGAACGGCGGGACACTTATAAATTGAGATTTTATCGCGGGATTACGAGAACTACCCGACTTGTACGATACTGGCTATAGTTACTCGGAGATTTCTTACCTTTTTACCGCCCGGCGAAATATAATTTTCTCTACTGCGGAAAGTTTCTGCACGCGCTGAAATAGCGAGACACGGACCTGCAATGATATAACTGAAACGGACGATCGTTTACAACGAGTGTAATCTCGTGTTGCAGGGGTGAAAAATAATGATCGATGGAGTTACTTGAGTTACTTTCTCGGATTTCAGTAAATGCAAAGTGAACGGTTCTGCTCTGTCTGCATGGGTGATTTCAATCACTGATCCATAATACTGTAGTGATATTTTCTTTTTATTTAGGGTTAGTTTGAGTTTGAGTTTTCTTCGATTCCAAGCAGTTGGTTTTTCGTGATTCGTTCATGAACAAGGGAACACCAATTTCCGAATGTTGGACAGGCTTTATCAATAGGGGATCGTAATGAGTTCGAAGATAATAGCGTCTTATCAGTCTTCGGGCCGAAGAACAATGATGGATGTGATCCGTATTTCCGTTCTCCCGGAACAAGCGCGGCTACGACTCCTCAATCTTCACCTTGGCTTGCGAGGGATTTTTTTCCTGAGCGCGCATCACGCAAACGCCGCACTGATTATATGACCTTTGCTCGGCCAGTGCTCGGTAATAGAATTTCCTCACGAGATTTCCTCTTACGCATTTTACGAAAATTGTGTATTTTTGGATTGCCGTTTAAATTGCGGATGTTTGTCTCCGGGTTGTAGGACTGTAATTGCCTTTGTTGTACTTGGTTGGGTTAGAAGAAATAAGGAGGAAGAGTAGGAAGGTAAATGCAAGCTTTATAGTCTGATTATCTTGAAGTTATGATTACGTTCATCCAAATTAAAGGTTTCTTTTGATATTTCAAGCTTGAAGACGTCAATTTGTGCTTTGATCATGAAGATCTATAAAATTTTATCAGTTAGTCTTACTTAGAAATATATACGAAAAAAAATTGAAATAGAATATATGTACTTCACGTAAGTATTACGTATTTTAAAGCAAAATTTCGTGTATTTTCATGAAAACTCGCGCGAAAATTGTAAAGCAAATCCCGCCAGTATTATGACAGGTAAGAAATTAGGTTTTAAAAAAGATGAAAAGTTCTTATTTTTTGTGCAATAAATTGATGCTTGAATTAGTGTAAAGAGAAAACTTTGAATTTTGATAATATTAACCAGATAAAAGCTGATAGGAAAATAAATTTTTTGAACTCAAAGAAAACAAAATAAAAAATAAACATAGGGAAATCATTTCTAATTTTTTTAATTTTTAGACGTGAAAAGTTCCTCATTTTTAGAAATAAGCTTTTACAGTTTCTTTTCCTATATGCCAAATTCTTTCTTGGTCTAAAATTTTCAATGTATCCTACATTGAATCATGATTGTTTTTAAGACTTCACTGTAATCCCATAAAAAAAAGAACAGACATCTGAGAAATTTGTTCACATGTTTGTTAAGTCTAGTTTTTAATTTCATTTTCGCCGACTACTTTTTATCATGAAGACCTTAAACATAATATTGTTCCCACAATAATTATTCTTTGTCTTTTACAGTAACTGAGTTTTAAATAATTTGAAAATTATTTTCCTGCTACTGCAAATTTTATTACGATTACTTACTGAATGAACTTAATTCTAATTAAACTCATGATAGACCTGATTTCTTAGTTTTTACAAATTTCGAATATACGAAAAAGGAACCAAGTTCTTCCTAATATATGATACCTTCATGTCATTGTTATTCCTAATTCAACTATGATCCATTCTTCTGGTTTTTTGTTTTTTGTTTGAAAGATTCTGTATGGTAATAAATTTTCTAACAATACTTCTTTGAGATAGCCTCAATTTTTTGCTCGTGATTTCAGTAGCCTAGTCAATTTAATGACATTTAAGACGCACTTTTTAGCATTTCGGATGATTGAAATTCTAATCAATTAACTGATACGAACTCGTCGTTCCAAGACAATAGCAAAGAAACATATTATTTTTTTTACTTTATAACTCAATTATCTAAATCTGAAAGTGTTCGATCTCGACAGATTGCAATCTTAAAAACTTTCACTTACAAAAAATGTTCTTCAAACAAATGTATATATCAAATTCAATTAATCGTTAGTTGTTTTTAACAAATTTTTTTTATATTTTCCACAGATCTCATAGTTAAAATTTGATCAGCAATCTACAGAGTATAGCAATGTATTAAAATAAACAGATTATAATTTAGTTATTACCTCCATGAATAAATATAGTTGTAAAGTGAATTGGTTCTAGCTAGTTTCAGATCACGACATTATTTTTGACAACGGCAATGTTGTCTTGTGCTATCTTTTCTATTAAAGCGAGAAATCAACGTCATATGTCATATGATTCTGTTTTGTTGATAATAAACAATAATAAACACAACTCCAAAAGCATTTTAACAGCAAATAAAAAAATATATAAATAAAGTAACTCGAATCAATTGCGTATCTCAATAAAACGGCAAATAAACTTAATAAAAATGAATAGCAAATGCAATGAATGAAATGAAACAACAAAGAAAATGAATCGAAAATTGAATTCAACAAAATATTAAAAAATTGAATTTAGTAAAATAAATGAAATTAAAATAAATTGCAAAACTATTAAAACTACTGCCAAGGTTATATTTACAAAAAAACTGTTAAAAACGTCAACGACGTCAATGCACTTGAACATTGGTAAAAATTTGACGGAAAACACTGTTTCCAGGTTCACTGATTTGATGTGGAAAGTGTCAAATTTGTTAAATTTTTTATCCAAACGGTACAGTAAATCTTCGTTCTATTTGAAGCATTCAACAAAGTACGTTATTATAAGTAAGTAATTATTCAGGTGATACCTTAAGAAAGTAGTATCCCAAAAATTCATAGTGTTTTTTTTTCATTTCATCAGCAGACCATTGTCTATCTTATTTATTTTAATAAACTTTTTTCAAATCATTGAATTTCTTTCGAAAAATAATTTCAAATATATCATACACGAACCGTTCGTAAATCACAAAATTAAATTTAAATTTTAACATACAGTTTTCTTCCTAATCAGTCGTTATTGCTAAATCTGCTGAATAATAATTTATTAAAGGCCAAAAGGTCAAAATAATAAATGAAACTGGATATGAATTATTCCTTTCTTCATGCGATTTTTTAAATTTGCTTTCTGATATATTTTTTCTATTTTTTTTTTCTGCATAATTTCTTTTCTAAATCAAATGATCATCGAAGCTACCACCTAAAAGCATTCATATTTCATGGAGTACGATATTAGATCTTCCTCTTTAGCTTGTCCATTATCCGATTCTTATTTCTCCATAATTATAAATTTAAATTTTCTACACTGGCGCTCTACTCAACTGAAAAAGAACCACACTTATTTTTGAGGGAAAAAAGATAACACAGCTGGACATACCCGCAGCCCACAATAACCTCCAGAAAGCCTAGAATCGACCAAGAGAACTGAAGAAGCAAGACGAAAATAAAAGAAACGAAGAATGTAACTTGGAAATTGGAGGCAACGCTTCGGATGCAATCCACGTACCGACTGCCTTCAAATATTAATGTCACGTGACTTATTACATCTGAGGCCGGATTGCCGGTGCACTTACACTGCGCCCCGAGCACTCGTATCGTATAAACTTGCGCCAAGAGCGCGGCTCATTTTATCGCCATTCGGAGAGTTAGCCTAGGCCGCAGCTGAAAGAAGGCGAAAAAAGGAAAATATGGGAATAAATGGAGAGGGCGAAGAATCGAGGGAAACTCTCGAGAACGCGGGCTTTTACCACGGGTGCATTCTACGTCGATTCATATTTAATTTTTTCACGCAGCCACCCATGCGTATTCGAAAAAGAACTGTCGCGCGGTCGCCACTCCAAAAGCCATCGACTCGACTTCTTTCGCGCCAAAGAAACATGACATGCCCCGCGAAACGCCGAGCCACTTCGGTTTCAAGCGCAACCAGGATCGTGCTCAGACAAATCGCTGAATAAGAAATTACCCTTTTCGTCATTCAATAAAAATGTGCCGCGGTATCTAAGGAAAAGCTGCCTGTGAGGAGAGAATTGAAAGGTGAAAAAGTATCCCGGAATAAGTCGAGCATAGCTTACGAGTGTTGACATCATTCTGTGGAGTAGGTTTTTGATATTCTTTGGGACGTTGAGGGAATCGTGAGTGAGGATTTTTAGAAAATTATTTGACATATTACAGGCGCGTAGGCAGAGGGGGGTTTTGGGGGTTCAAACCTCTACCCTCCACAAAATTCCGATAAAATCAATCAATATTTTATTTGAAAATAAAAAAAAGTTACATCGATGAACGATAAAAATATAAGTTACAAAACAATGCATGTAAACGTCAGCAGTAAATATTTAATAGAAAAGTAAAAATTATCAAAACGTGAGATAACTTAGAAAAAATGAATCAAAAAAATTGTTGCAACTCAGTGAATAATCGATGAAAATAAAAATCTTCGGAAATGCTGAAGATTCAAAAAACTTTGAATCTTTAATTATAAAATTCTATAAATCTGTTTATAATCTATGTAAAAGAAATAAAAATCTTTGTTTTCATACAAACTCAAAAAGGATTATAAAATTAATTGAATTCTATGAATAAACTGATTTCTGAAATATCGCAACGGATGGCTCTATGATCTATAAAGTGTGGACTTCTAGAGCATCAAGTTCTTAATATACTATAATTGTGTGAAAATTCTAGAAAACGCACCAAAATCATTAAAAATTTCAAAAATATGGAAGAAGAATAACAATACACATGAGAAATCTATATGAATGTGGCTTTATCATTAATTCTTGAAATTACTGAGAATAGATTGGAATGATTGAAATTCGTATTTTAAAGCATCGAGTTTTTAAAATCTTTGTAGCGATCTACACAAATATATGTAATCTATGAAAATACCTAGAAATTTTCCAGGGTTTCGTAGATTATAACATAAAAATGTGAAAAATAGGTTTACTACTTTACCAGATTCATAGTTTACTCGTTTACCAGTTTACTAGCTAACTAGTTTACTGGATTACTTTTTTACTAGTTTACTAGCTTACCAGTTTGCAAGTTTAGCAGTTCACTTGCTCAAAACTTTACTATTTTTTTAATTTACTTGGTAATGAGTTTACTAGTTCACTAGTTTACTGATTACCAGTTCATTGCTTACTTGTTTTTTATTGAACTAGTTAACTAGTTTACCAGATGACTAGTTTACCAGTTTTCTGTGTTACAAATTTGACAAGTTTACTAGTTTACTAATTAACTAATTTATTTGGTAGCGAGTCTGCTAGTTTCATCTTTTATATTCTCACTTGTTACTATTTTACTATTCTACAAATTCAGTAGTCTATTAGTTTAGTAGGTAACTTGATTACTAGTTTAGTAGTTGACTAGCTTACAAGTTTGCTAGTTTTCTCTTTTTCTAGCTTACTAGTTTACTAGCTTACCAGTTTACTAGAAATCTTTTCAATACATAAAAATTATGTACATATAATTTTCTTAGAAATTTGTAAAACTATCTGTCCTGGGCCATATTTATTGATATATTACTATAATTATATTTTATATTAGAAATTATTCTAGAAATTAATATAGAAAGCAATAAAAATACATCCAACCCAGTTTAGACAATTTATGCAATTAAACACACTTTAAACTGTATAAATACTAAAAAAATGTGTAATACAATTATTGCGAATCTTCAACAAAGAAACTGTCCTCTAAGAAAATTAATTTTAATTCTAAAAATCGTTGAAAGTTCCAGTTAACCACAGCATTGATTTCTAAAAATCTATCGAGCGATCCATAAAAATATTAGGAATATAATAAAAGAATATCTAAAAATACTACAAAATTTGATGAATAATATACCATACAAAAATGATATAGATTGATTACTTACTTTTTATTTATGTGGTTAAAATTCGTTAAAAAGTCAAATCAATAATATAAATTTCTTCGGAGTTTGATACCAAGACCATCGAATTTAAAAAAGCTCTATAAAAACCCACATTACCCTATATCAGTTAAAGTATAAATGTACCAAAATTATGAGAAAAAAAAATTGAAACCTCAATTACTAGTTGAAAATCACAAAAATCTAATTCCATTATTTACGAACATGAAAATTGTGCCACTCTGAATTAAAAAGGTTGCATAACTTTTCAATTCCGAAATGTAAAATATCACAAAATTTCTCTCTGGTAACGATATTATCAAATATTAAAAATTATAAAATTCTGAAGGAAAAATATTTTTTAGAAAAACCCTTCCCGAAAATTTTTTCTGCCTACGCCCCTGACGTACAATATGACGTTGAACAAGACAAATGAATCCACAGTAGAAGAACAAGAAATTTTCGAGTATTTTTGGGTTGAGATGAATCGTAAAAATATTTTGAGAATAGCCCATACTTTAACAGTATTGGAAATTCATCAAAACTTTATTTATATAATTCAAATTAAAACGACAATCTCTTTAGCGACATTTTTATTCATCTCGTAATTTACAAAACCAAACGCCTAAAATAATGATCCAACATTGCTGGTACGAATTACCGTAAATTATCCGTACGTGGAACATCTAAAGAAAAAAATTGTGATCGTCCGATTTCTTCTTGTTACGGCGGGAACTGTAAATCCGGGAAGCAAAAAAGGGCGGATTTCGCGGTCTTATCATTACGCTATATTTCGCGCAAGTTATAGGTATACGAGAGAGATACGTAAACGTTGGATTGCCCCGCATATTGCTCAGAAACGGAATACGCTATTTCATGTTTTATGTGATAGATCTGCTTGTGGGGCCATACGGTTCTGCGAGTCTCGGGGATAAAGTAAGATAGACGTTACGTTTCTCGTTCTCGTATCCGTGTTATTTCTCAGGTAAAACATTAAAGGATCCGCAAATGTTTTTGTTCTTGGATGCGTTGGAGTAAGTTAATAGGAAGTGATTTCAGTTTTAAAGTGTGAAGCTATAATTTTTTTCGGAAAAGTTTAATATGATACAAACGACACGATTTTAGTAATGCTTTAGAAAAACTGTCGTTAATTTTAATGTTTTAATAGGGCGACACTTCGCATTCTCATATAGTGCCTTTGCCACAAGAGACGTATGATAATGATTTATCTCAGTGATATGAACGACCATGCTTCAGAACACTAAAAAATAATAGTGACATGAATAATTCTTCGTTATAACACTGCCGTTTATAAAGCTGTTAATTTGTTGCTCATGCTAAATTTTTGTTAAACTCGTCCTCAGGTGCAATGATAAATGGTATGATGGAAATAATATGTATAAATAATTGTTCGGGTGACAGCTTTTGAACATGATATCAATGGAGAGAACAAGCTTCAATCGTTACATGAATTTCTTCCCAAACAGTGGAGAAAACTTGAAAACCTTGGACACCTTCATCACTTAAAGACAACCAATAATAGTTAATTTTCAAAGTTTCATGGTTAACGAAAACCCCCACTTCGGAGCGCAATGATCAATCAATCCCGAAAAAGGCACGATCGATCAAAACGTCATTTTTTCCCCGACACACGAGCCCATTAAAATCCAACCCTGCCACGTCCCTCCGGCACATCCCGAGTAATCAACAGTCTATAATTTAACCCGATCGAAGAGTGCGGAGCTAACGAACAAAAACTGTCGTGGTTTTTCGTGTTAAAAATCATTATGGCGGGCTCCGGAGGCGGCGTCTTGTCATTAACGATTCCGCGGAAGGGCCAATTTATAAAGCATAAACTTTTTCGATTTCTCGTAATCAGGCTGCGATAAACTATCCTAATGATTTTGATTTTCGACTCCAACCCCCGGCCTCCGTAAATCACCAAAAGACGTGTATGGTTTTTCGATGAAACGTCGCGGGGTGAAACGGGCGACGTCGATGCTCGCGTAACGCGCGGCCGTAACTCCTCGTTTTTTTTCCGCCAACTTTTTGCCGTTCCCGGCCCGCCGACAAAATAATTGCGGGACAATCATCCGATCCAATAAAGTTTCGCTCTCCATTTCTTCCGCGTACGCGCCGTCGTATTTAACGCACAGGTGCGCGGTCACATATGAAGCGCCGGTTATCAATTCTCCTGGGATCGCCAATAAAAGAGACAAAGTTAGTTTGTTGGGTAAGGGGGTCACGGGGGAAGGAGGGAAAATCGGCCGCGCAAATTCGCATGTACGCTTACACTCGGGGGCAAGTTTTTGCCTCCCCCCGGATCCGGCGAGGCAGCTCGCTATCTATCCCTATGTTTTATGCATCCTCCTACGAGAAAGTGGATATTATACATGTACGTTTCGACTCTTCAACCTAGACAGACGGCTCCCGAAAGACTCGGTAGATGGAATCGGACGTGGCATAAATGTATTGTGCAACGAGTTGGGAAAAACTGCAAGTACGCAGGGATAAATGCTCTTTTATGTGATTCGAGAAAAACAGTAAGTTTTTACCATTATTTTTGAGGAAGAAAACTTTCGTATGTAGGGCGGAGCAGTTTCAAAATGGTCACATTGAATGCCTTGCACACCAATTTGAACGTAGAAATTGAAGGGTTATCTTGCACGATGCAATTTCTTTAATCGAATAGCGACACTCTAACTCATACTTATTAAAGCAAATGAAAGATTTATAATAATTTCATATTTATTTTTGTACTTTTTAACAGTTTGAGTATGACGTATATTGATTCATTTTCGGGATTTCTCGTACTTACAAACGCTTATAGAATTGAGAACCATCTTTATGGTTTTATAGTTTTTTTATTAGATTACTATATAAACTTCTGAAATTTCATCATCTAGAGTTCTAAGATTTATATATCTTTCAATAATGAATAAACCGTATTTCTTTTTAGTGTGGACGCCAATGGGGGCTATGAATGATCCTGAATATATAAGTAAGTTATATTATATATTATTATGTATAAGTAATATATTTTTGTGCACTTTTATAGATTTTTACTCACTGTAACTTCAATACTTCTACATATATTTTTCTAATTAGATGCTATTGTATCCCAAGTTTCAAAAATGTCAGTTATTTAAGTGAATTTTGCACACAAAAAAATTACACTTATGAGTTTTGAATTTTAAAATACTTACAGAAATGTTAATATTCATTGTAATTGTACAGTTCGAGGTATTTTAATTGTATTTTTATACACATTTCCATTGATTTTTTTTAATACACATTTCCATTGATTGATTTTTGTTTTTATTCATTGATTTATATCTAATGTCTTAGGATACAAGATATTTTAGAATTGGAGTACATACGCTCATTTATAGATTTTTCAAATAAAAATTATCACATTCATTTTAAGTTTTCAATAATCATCTGCCACGTTTTGTAATTTTTTTTTTCTTTTTTTTGTGGAATTTTGTGTGATTTTCTCACGTTCCCTCAGGTATGTAATTTCTATAGGAATCTACATAATTTTCTAGAATACATTACTTATTCTTCATTTTTCCTTCTATTTAGTTCATTTTACGTAAACTGGTGTAAATATATAAATTACTGTTCTTACATTTTCATGTCTACATTTCAGTGTCTTATAGTATTAAGAGCTCGTGTTGTTTTTCACAATAAAAAAAAAAAATCTCTAGATGAGAGTGTGAAATTTCAAATATTTTGCTGAGGATAATTCAACTCATCTTTCTTCATTTTCGACTGAAAATTTTTCGTATGTTCTAAAAAAATCATTTTGTGCTATAGCTTAGTACGTTTAACATAAATACATTAAGTCTGAAGGAAATATAAAGAAAAAAAGAAAAACTAACACCTTTGCTATTCAAAATCTTCCACTTTTATACATTTATAGCAACAAAAATCAATATTTATTTATTGCTGTGTATAAGAATTTCTTATTTCATATCTTTACCAGGTTAGTTATGCATATTTTAGTGTGTATATGCCAAAATTTAAACGAACATATAATCGTAGATACCTATAATTTTATGAAGTGATTCGGGTTTATAGTGTGATTGAAACCTAATAAAAACAAACGCTCTAAATAAAAAAGTATTATGGGATGTAAAAAAAGATTTTTGATTTTCCTTAAAAGATAACAAATGTAAAGCAATAAGTTTTTATGATACTTCAAAAAATTATTAGATGAGTAAGAATATTGAAATCAATACATTTTTCTCAATCTGCATAAAGTTATGTTTTCATTACTTTCGAAGTGAACACAAAATTTTCGAAAGTATATGAATAACATTTATATTTCCTCACGAGTAGGTAACGAACTCGTGTAAAATTGCTCGATTTCACGGGGAAACCTATTTCATATTTTGATAAAATTTCGAGATCCCATTTTCAAATCGTAACCAACCCCTATTATCTACCACATCATATGATGCAAAATCAGCTTCCAAAGCTGCAATAATAAATTCCCAATGAATTGATTCCACAATAATGAATTAATGGGGGAAGGTTATCAAACGCGTGCTGCACGGCACATTCAGGTCGAACACCTGCCTCACCTGTTGCAGCAAAACATTATCTTTCCTTCCCTCTCTCGTCCCATCCCTCTCAGTCTCCTATTTTCACACACTGGCACCCGTTCGAAATCCCTTGCCCCAACAGTGCAACGTTGTTCT
This sequence comes from Platygaster robiniae, assembly GCA_028476575.1. Taxonomy (NCBI): domain Eukaryota; kingdom Metazoa; phylum Arthropoda; class Insecta; order Hymenoptera; family Platygastridae; genus Platygaster; species Platygaster robiniae. The sequence goes on from CM052018.1 coordinate 13,136,242, forward strand.
CGTCTCTCGTCAATAAATGGTTCAAATTAATTCTTGCTCTGCACCAAATTCTCACCAAAGAGTTGTACTATTCAGAGTGGCTATAAAATTTATGTAAGAGAAATTTCATATCTTCAAGTTTTTGCAACTTTTCATGCAGAATAAATAAATTTGCAGAGAGTAGTTCTTTCCACAGCAAAAATACGAACTGAATATTCCAACTGCATTACGTATCTAAAATAAGGTGAGTCTGTTTTAAGTAATTTTTCTACCTTTGTAGAAGAAATATCTCCCATCTTTAAAATATTCAAGGAATATTTTTGGATCTAACTTTAAGTGATTACATTAAATTAGTCATGTGCATGGAAATTCAAACTTTGTGACTTTTAAATAACCATTTAAACGACATAAGGATGAATTATGGTTTCTCTCAAACGAAGCTTTATGTTTGTTCCTGCAAGAATGCACGTGACACGAAAAAGTTTGGCATCGCGTACGTGGCCATGTTTCGAGATTCTAGAAGTTACATTTGTTTTGAATTTTATGATCCACCGTCTTGTACTCGCGTGCGTAATGGATTACGTGCCAACTATCGCTGCTTCCACTTTGAGAGCAGTCGCGGAATCTGCGGCGGCGCCACTGTCCAATCTAGTAAATGCTGTAGCTTGATCGTGGACATAGAAATTATGATGGAGAGGAAATTTTCTTATTAAGAAGTATTGTCAAAAACTTATGTTTTAGAATAAAGTGTTGGTGATATATGTAAGAAGTTAACTCATACACATTTTTGTTTCGTGTCAATACGTTTTTGTTTCTTCTTTTCCTAAGAATCAACTTCTTAAATTTCATTTTATCAATTAAAATAAATTTCTTCACATTGAAGTTAGAGTATTCATTGCTGACATTACAAATTAAAACTGTTTTGATAGGAATTATTTATATTGAAGCTTTTGCTGCACTTCATATCCATGAGCTTTGAAGATGGATTGATTTTTTATTATACATCCTTCAATCTTCAAATTTTATTTTCAAAATAAGTTGTTGCCCATCAAAAACGTTTGACTTGTATAATTTTCTTCCTTTTGTCATTTTAACGACTGGATATTCGATATTCTACTGTGACAAAGGTCAAAATTACTTCAACTGAAAAAATATTTCAAGATATACATAGTTCCTCTTTCAATAGTTTTGATGTATGTAAATACATACAATTTCTTCCTCATATCCCAAAATAACCAAACTTGTAAATTTGAGTCGTTGATTTTTTTTTATTATCATTATTATCAATCATCAAATTATCATTATTCATTAAACCATTTTTGCGTTGGTGTTTACATTCTGTGTTTTTCCTCTACAACATGACTCATCAACTCACCCTCCTCTCATCACTCATTAACAGCCCCGAATGTTCATTGCGCTTCATTCTCCGTTTTATGACATCGAGTTCCACGCGAGGCTGAACTTTCGAGAACAGAAGCCGCGCCGTCAATGAACTCCAAGCGTCAAGCGTCGCTCGTCTTTTTCTCCTTATCTGTGTATGTATGTGATGGACACGCAACTGCCGAGATCTAAGATTGAAATTACTCTTTGTCAAGGTTACTCTGTAAAGGTGGAACTCGCGAATGCAAACAGTTCACATCCTTCATTTCGTGACTTGGCCATCAAACAAGTCAGATGATGGGAAATTTCAATTGTATTTAACTCAAATAATGTGTAAGCAAGGTGTAATGAGTATTCTAACCGTCTGAAAATTTGATGTAACATTTTTAGGAGTGTCTTCTTCAACATTCATAAAAAATATAACTGAAAAATCATGGAATAGAGTTTTTTTCTAAAATTCAAGTTTCATGTTGTCTTCGTAACATCAATTTCATGAATAAGTAAATAATGTAAGTCATTTATTGTATAAGTTTAAACTTGCAATGAATTCAGCAATTCATAACCATTGTTGTGACTGTTTCCATGATTTCATATTGAATAATTATGACTTAAATGTACCTGTTAATTTAAAGGCCAATTCGAATCAATAAAAATTGTTTAGTATGCAATAGCGCGGAATTCAGCTTATCTAAAACATTGACCAGCCGTTGTTTATCGCTGCTGCCGATCACAATTTTAATTGGTCGATTCGTCATACCCCGACGACTTTGATTATCAGCATCGAGGTGCAGTGCTGCTTCTGCACGCGAGTGAGTCACGCTTTAAAACGTTCTACAATACCAACTTTTGGGGGAAGCTCATAGTAATTATCGATCACACAATTAATCCGATGTTGGGTCTGCGGTTTTTGTGGCTAAAAATGTATCATGAGCTGTACTAAGGTTGAAATTAAGGTTGAAAGAATTTCTCATGTATATTTCATGAGAATGATATTTTTTAAATACAAACAGATGAAATCACTGTAAAAACATTGATTTCTAAGTGATATTTAAACTTTAAAGGTGCATTTATTGGAACGTAAACATGTATAATAGTCGATGATCTTAAATTTATTTTATTATTATAGACAAATTAGAATCAGTTTTAGGTAACTTTCATAAAAGGGAAAATAATTCGTTAGGACTTGACTTTTCTCTTAAAGACTTTGTGAATTTTGTCTAAGGAAAAACAAATGTAATGCAGAAAGTCATGATTTTGTCTCCTGATTATAACCCTTTTTAGTTACTAAGGAAAAAAATTGACTGGTAATATACGGTAGACCTTATTTTATGCAGATTTATAAAAATTAATTTCTTCCACAACAAGGGTGTTTTTCACCAGGGTTTGGAGAGTTACTTAAAAAAATTTAACGCGGTACGTTACTGTTACAAAGGTGAAAAAAGTAATTCGATACATTATCGTTACTTAAAAAGGAATAGAAACTCGTTGCCGTTACTACTTAAGAAAAGTAACGTCCCGTTACTTCCACGTTACATTTTAAGATAAATTGAATGTAAATAACACGATATCAAAAACTAAGGCTGGAGAAAACAATATTAACGTACTCGTGATTTTATTCAATATAAATTGTTTATTTTAGATATAATAAAAAATGTTAAACCGTAATTTTTCACCCTGAAAAAAATCAATCAGCTTGTTCAAATTTTTACATTTTTTTCAAGTTCATCACATTTATGAATGACATTTGATTCAATGTGAGCCACAAGGAAACATTCACAAATTCGAGAGATTTTTGATAGATCTTAATACCTACCTATATTTTCAGAATTTTTGAATTTTGTTGTATTTTTTAGTATGTATACAATGTTGCAGGATTTTCTGGTATTTTTATTAATTTGTACTATTTTCATGTGCATTGATATATAAATTTCAAGAATTTCATGCTCTAGAATTCAAAAATCGTTAATTTATTTGTATTTGAGAGGATTTTCCAGCAAATAGTGTCTATGAAGATTTTCGTTTTCTGCGATTTTATTGATTCTTCCAACTGTTCTACGATTTGAAGGATTATTCAGTATTTTTGGAACTATTCGAATTTTTCAGAATGATAGAATGTCGCAGAATTTCGTAGTATTTTTGCATAATTTGAAAATTTTTTAATATAAATTGCTATATACATTTCAAGAATCTCGAACTCTAGAATTTCAACATGATTATATTTTTTGTGTTTTACAAGATTTTCCAGAGAAAAGTGTCTCGGTAGATTTTTACTCATATCAGTACTTTTCGTATTCTTTCAGATTTATTATGATTTCAAGGATAGTTCATTTTTTTTTAATTGCTGTATGAATTTCTGGAACTCGAAAAATTTTCAATGTTTCTTTCATATATTGACACTTATTTTTTTCTCCGTATGTTCTTTCTGTATTTATAAGTATTAATAAAATTTCGTAAAGTTTTTAAGTTCTTTTTAAAGATATCTATTCTAATTTCCAGAATGAGATAATATTGAAAGTTCAAAATATCAGAAGTATCTTGATCGATTTTGCAGAAAACAGATTCTTTTTAAATTCAGAGTGCCCTCAATATTTTGTGTATCTTTCACAGAGTTGAACAATTTAAAAAATTTTGTCATCTTTTTGAAGACTGCTATAAAAATATATTTTTATAATGCAAAGCTCGAGGAATTGAAGTTTTATGATTCCTAGAATTACATAAATTTTAAGACTGTCAAAGAACATGAACTTATTAAAAATTTTTTTACTTTTTTTTCTTTTTTTTTTTTCTTTTATTTTTTGTATTTCTTACATATCATTTTTTAGCAGAATCTCTCTATCTTACAGATCCTGTTATAGATTTTGAGATATATAGATTTCAAGTATTTTCATATATTTTCATGCGAATATCTAAAATCCAATGCTTTGAATTGAAAAAGTTTCTGATAAAAAGTTGTAAAGCATATTTTTTGTCGATATTTTTATACAAATCACTAATACTTTACATTGTTACAAAAATGAGGGAGTTAAAAACACTTATATCTTAGTATTAGAACGTTCCTAAAAAAGTTACAAATTGTGCTTAAAACTTATTGAGACATATAAAAGTAACGTAAAATAACGGGATTTTCGTTATTTGTTATCGAAAAAACGTCACTCGTTGTCGCTATCGTTACTAGTTAATTAATGTAACGCGTTACTAACAAACCCTATTTTTCGCATTGTCTTTGATATCTTACTATTTCACATTGCACAAAATCACATATTTTGAGAAATTCATCAAAACATTCTGCAAATTTGAGACACGCTGAAATTGCGTATCTGAGAAACAAACGTTTACAGAAACCCAATTCTTGTTTCATTCGTATATGCATAATTTAAACCACGTCCTGTAAAAGTCTATGTCCAGATATAAAACATACTAATTTTCTCGAGCACGCAAAAGACATTTTCACGACGCCCGAACGTCGGCGCCCTTCGCAAATGACGCTCTAACTCGCTAAAAGCGCAAATTTCCTCAGACGCGGTTTTTTTTGCGAGGCGGTTGATGGCGAAATAATTGAACGTTGCCGGCGATCGGTTTGAATCGATGCGCGCACACGGAGAAGGGAAAAGAGTTTGATTAGCTAGGAGGCCGCGGCTGAAGGAGAATCGGACCGAGCTACCCGTAATGCGTTTTTAAAGACCGTCCTACGCCCAGGACGAAAGACTAATACGAGACGTATTGAAAGATGACGCGGGCGGGAAAGGGAAAGGAACCGGATGTTGCGAGGGCATTCTTTTGATAAATCCCCGACGCCGATCGGGGCCCGCCGAACTAATCAATAATCACCGCTGCATTACCCAGCCACCGCCTTGCCGGGCACCCCCGGGCACCGCGCTCATCATTTTTCTTCGCATCACCGCGGCCCTTTATTCCACAATACTCTGTCCAAGTGACAAGTTATCATTATAAATCAATTACGCGGATTTCGTCTTCTGCTTCAGGAGAATGTTCGGCTTTCGCGTTGATTTTGTTTTGCCGTTGGGCGAGGACGTGGTAAAATTACAGTGGTTGCAGTGGTTGGTAGGGGTTTAAGATGGTAATGATTTTTTGTATTGAGGCGAGTAAAAGTGCATGAAGGGATGTAGACATTTTAAATACTAAAAAAAAATGAATGAATGAATGAATATGATATGAACTTGTGTCACAATCCAGGTATTAATTTTATGACTTGACGATAATGTCAGTAACCTTGTAATAAGAAACATTTTACATTTTTATACAATGTTTTTTGAAAGAAATAAACAAGCACAAGGTTGAATGGAAATTTAGATTCCAATATTGTGCATTGAAAATTTCAACACCATTTAAAAATGGTCTTGTTTATTCCATCGAATGAACTTTGTTTATTATTTAATCTGCAGCAAAAGGAAAAAAAAACCTTTCTGTAACTTAATAAACAATATTATCAGGTTAATAATAACCTATTATGATTTCAAAACTATCTTATATAGTAAAACATAAGAATTGGAACCAACAATTTTTCTTCCACCTCAATGTTTGAAAGAAATTTTCTTTTTTTGAACTACTGAAAAATTAACCATTTGAATTAAGGACTATTATTCTTCAACTTTATTAGTTCAATCGGTGAATATTTGCCAAAAATAACAAAGTCTCGAAGTTTGGAACGCTATTTTACAAAAAATGACGATTTGTCGATATTTTTGACCAGAGATGGGCGTGGATTACATCTTGCTAATTTTTACATTGTCACAAAACTATCTTAATTTTGTCGCAGAACCATAAAATTGTGCATCAATATGTATTTTTACTTTTTTTCTCAGGATTACAGTTGAAAATTGTAAATTCCAGGGTTTTTAACATCTTGGTTACAGAAAATTCCTGCAATCCATACTTTTTGACTGTAATCTCGAAAAATGAAGATAAAAATACTAGCGTTTGGAAATTTTTTCGGTTTTACGACGAAATTTAAATAGTTTTGTTGCGATGTGAAAATGAAGAAAAAGTAATCTGCACCCACCTCTGTTTTTGACTGCCGAATTAGTCAAACATTGTCTACTGCGATAAGCTATTGTAATTTTGACAATCGCACGTCATTTTTACGCAGAATGACTATTTATAGTAAGATTATTATAAATTAGTTGGATACATGACATTTCAATTAATGATTATAATAAAAAATTTACTGATTATAAGACAAGAGTTCTACATATTGAAAATTACGTAGAGAGTGTCTATATTTATTTAAAATTCTCGTCTATTCGAACAAATTTTCTCAGATCTCACTGTTGAGATCAAAGTATTGACTAGGACAGTCAATCTTTTTGAAAAATCATCGATTTGTTCTCAAAGGTTGGGTGAAATATTTTCATTGAAGCAAACAGTTAATCGATCATAATTAAAGAACTCGATAATGATTAATGAAAATCATAATTGGATTTCGAAATGAAATGTTTCATATTCATGACAAGTTTTATTACCTTTTTTTAGTAAAACGAAATTTAAAATTTGAAAAACTATGGCAATAAAAAATACGTTCGTATAATATAATTTCTTTGTTTTAGCCAGCAGAAATATTTTCTTAAAATAATATACTAAAATTAGAAATTATTTTTTCTAAAGAATAAATTTTCCTCAAAATAAGATTCCGATGACTTTTATGAAATATCAAATAAATTGTAATGGTTTAACTTGAGTATACAAAGTTATATAATGTAATAAAGATTTATTCATAGGAAAGGATTAGTGACAAATTTTACAGTTTGCAAAATCTAGCCTCTGTATGTTTTATGAAGCACTTTTTATAAATTACATCTGCAATAGAAAATAATCAGAGTTCGTAAAAAAATAACAGATTTCTTTGCATTCTACATGAAAAAATCTATATTACCCAATTATACTTTGTTGCTGATTGCAAAAAATGTAGCGATGTCATCAAATCATTGAAAATGATGTAAATCAATCATGAAATAAATCATCAAAACGTACGAAAAATATGCACATAGTATTTGAAACGTCCATCATTTCATTTCTCCATCAAGCTTTATGAAGAACCTTCGAATAATGAATGATCAAATAACACGAATGTCACAAATTTCAATATATTTTCTTTGTATTCGAAATAACAAATATGTGGCAAAAGGGACCTAAGGACTAAAATCGTCTTGGCTTACTTTCTAATGCTTTCGATTCAGATACTGAGCCCAACCGGAACCGGTTTTGGTCCTTAGGTCCCTTTTGTGGTTTCACGCCAAATATGTGCGTCCAAAAGTGAGGTTCATAAACGTGAAAAAATTAATTAATATGATTATTATCATAAAAAGAGGCCTGAATCAAATAAATAAAAAGTTTACACAAAGATAGCGTTGATTTAACAAACATATGAGTAATAAAATTTTGTCAATGAGACAATCTTAATTGTATAGTTTTTATTACTACACTCAAAAGAAAATATCTGATTTCTATGTGATTTTTATTACTCGATTTTAAGTATGGTTTCTAAAGAGGGCTAAATATAGAAGCGAGAAACAATAACTTACAAATAGTTAAGTATAAACAATTCGTTGCAAATTGTCATTTCTGAACTCTTATTTTGTAACATTTAATATCATTAAATATCATCATTTAAAAAGTATCGGTTACCTACAAGTAATCGTCTTTAAAATCACCACTAAACGAATAAATCAAGTTCGACTATTCACGATCAAAAGAAAAGTACGAAAAAAAAAGTTTCCATTCACACCCCTCAATCCGTAAAAACCACTTTTGAACCGAACAAATTTCCCTTGTACACCCCATTAGACGCGAAAAGCTTGCAAAAACGAACGGCCTGCATCGCTTTAATGGATAATCGATTCGACGTTGCAGCGATAGGCATTAAAGCGAAAACTCCGCGAGCGTTCGACGGAACGGAAAAAAAGCACCAAAGAGCCGTGACAAGGTGAAAATACAGTAATAAAAGCCGGGGCCCCTCCGGTTACGCGCGGATGTACGTGCGGATGGATCTTGTCGCGATATCGATTAAAGCCCGAACGGAGCAACCGGATTTCGCGGGCGGAAGGTTTGTCCTGGCATGGGAAAGTCATCAATTTCAATGGGCTTTGAAAACCGAACAACTTGTTGCATGCCCCCATACCCGATACGTGAGCCGATAGCTTCCCTCGGGAAACGATGGTTACCAACCCTCCCCCGAATCAGCTTCGAAAGCTCAAACAACCTCGTCCTCGGGGTCTTTTTTTCCATTTGCGAATCGCCGCTTTTCCCCCCTCGCCTTCTTTTTATTTTCTCCTCGTCCAAACAATGGAAAATTGGCGAAATAATTGCGCGTCCCGGCTCGGGCGACGTTTCACCCCGTTCGGCGATTAATTAATTGCTGCGATTTGTCGACGGGAAGTGGACCTAGGTGAAAGTTCGATCAATTTAAAAGCAAGTTGGATTGGTAGTGAGAGACTTCGAGGGATTAAGGGTTAAAATGAAATTAGGATGCAGCTGTAATAGGTTTCATTGGAACAAATAAATCTTCATTCTTCTTCCAGCATTACCAATTCCAATTTCCCTTCCCTGTTAAAGCAAACATTCGCTCGCTTGACACACTCGATTTCCGGCTCTTTCGTATTCAGGAGGTACGCGCGAAAGGGCGATTCCTGGACTTGTTCCCTCATTGGATATTCTTTCGATATCGAAGAAGGGATCTTTAAGTGACTGCGAGTCGCAGGCAACAGGTTGGAAATCCGTTTTTTCATAGGATCCTTAGACGCCCGATTTGGTTCGAGGGTTGAAGGAAAACTCCCGCAAGACATTCCTTTCGCGAATGGGAGCCAGAGAATTGCGGAACGCGCCGATGCGCAAGGCTTATTGCAAAAATCGCGTTCGGCGTCACGCCGAGTGACTCTATTCGCAGGATTTCGTCGAATAATTCACGTGTACAATGACCATAAAATGACGTCAAACTAGCCGCGATGGTTTGAATGACAAATTGCGTGGAATGATCGCCAAGGAGGAAAAACGAAGGAATGGGAATTCCGTCGGAGAGCCCGAGGCCGGATGCCGGCGAATCATTTATTTTATATTAATCACGTTGGGGGAGGGGAAGGGCAGGGAAGATCATGGGGGCGAAAGTTGGGAGAAAGAGTTTCTTCCTTTGGTAAGGATGACTGGAAGGAGGGAACTGAAGCGAGGGAAACAGAACAGAACCAAGAGAGACGGTGCGTGTCATAAACGGTGGTGATGTTCCGCTAGTATGGGTTGATGTAGTGAAATTTGGAAAAATATTCCGATTCATTTTTTAAAAGTTTCTGTTTCTGGAATACATTGCTAGATTGTCATTAAAAACTTTGACTAAGCTTGGGAATTTTGTAAGAGATCTGGATGTACTGACTGTATGAAAAATAAAATTTCCTTCATGGAATCTGAATTTGGCAAGTGAATATAAGAGATGGGAAAAAAAAGATGTTTTTTGACGGTACAAGTATTCTTTTCAGAATACTTTCGTTTTTCAACCCTAAAAATTCAATTGAATATGCGAGTCAACAGAATTTTGCACGTTTCCCTTTTTTAGGCAGAACTTCAATTCAGTAAAGCAGGGAAACACGAGCAAATATTGTAGAAGAAGTTTTATTTTTTTCATCGAGAATTTACTAAAGCTTTATTTGTAGACCTTGATTTAAAACATTTGATCTAATGCACCACAAATTCATGTGTTTTGATGGTTTTGATTCAAGAAGAATTTTTTTTATAACCTATGTAGCATTTTTTTATACTGTGTATTCATAATAAATATAATTATAAGATACCATTTGCCATGTCTATCACTAAAAATGATGGAAAAATTAAGCAGTTAGAAAAAATTTCACAATTATGTCAATGAGAAATTCCTACATAAAAATGGTTCAGTCTTTAATATTTTGATATGTTTTAAAATGAATGAAAAATAAACATTGCATATGTCAGTTTTACGATTCAGTGTATGGCTTACATATAAATTCCATTACACTATTACATATTTTCGATTTTTAATCTCAATGAATAATCCTTGCATGTTCCAGTAAGACAATGTGTATATTTTATAATAAAGAACCAAACATACTCAGTTTTCTAAATATGAACGATTTTTTTAAGTAAAAATATACTTCAATTGAGGTTCTCAATCTTCAATGCTATGACAATAAATAAGACTACATATAAGTATGTCACTTATTCTGGCGATGTCGGAATTTTCTCGTTTCAGGACTTTCAACCAATCAAGACATTGAACAAGAATTTTTTTCTGTAAAGTTTGAAGCAAATCGGAAGTGACTAACACGTCCCACAAAACGACTGAATTTTTAAATGGGTTATACATGTAATTTTTCATACGTTTTGTTAAAAACTCATAACTTGTGCAAAACTTGTGTTGAATGTTTGAAATTTGGCATAATTAGAGTGTATTATGTGACGTTTAAAATTCAATTTTTCTGGATTTTTCTATAGCTGTTATCTATGTTTTAGAAGCATTGAAAAAAAGCAAACATGTACTTTTTAGGTGCTTGTAAAACATAGATAACAGCTATAGGAAAATTCCGAAAAATTTAGTTTTGAACGTAACATTACAGACTCAAACTATGCCAAGTTTAAACATTTATCATAAGTTTTACACAAGCTATGATTTTTTGAATAAAATGTATGAAAACCTACATGCAAATCCCAGAAAAATTCAGTTGTTTTGTGGCACGTGTTAATAATGTCTGATTTGCTTCGAACTTTAAAAATTTTTTTTTTGTAATCTTAATTGACTTATTACTCCGAAATCAATAAATTCCAAACTCGCAAAATATAATGAGTGACACCCTACTACACATATCAATTTCCATTCTTTTTCTTGATTATAGTTGGTTTCATCAAAACAACTTGAATTTCATCTTTTTTGAATAATAGTTTGTTTCAGAAACTAAAATATAGAAATGATAACGTTATGAGAATCAGTAGAAATATATAAAATTACGGTTATATTCGACCATTTGATTATATTTTCACATAGTGCTTCTAAAAAATTTACTATGTCATAATCGGGAGAGTGATCCGCAAAACAAGTCGGGTCTGAAAGTTACAAATTTATGCAATATTCTAACTAATTTATTGTTATTCGCATATATTTTGTTATAAGTCGAAAACAAATGATAAATATAGTGAATCTCTGCATTACGATTTCTTTAGCGGCGTTAATTTAGTTTTGAATTTTGTGCTTAAAAGTTAAATTAGTCTTTTGCAATGGTGAAAATTTTTGAGAGGGTATTATATATATTTAAAAAAAATGATTTACATAAATTTTTTATATAAGTTCATTATAACAATAAATGTTTGGAATTCGATGTATAATAGATCTGTTTGCCATATCTTAATGAAAGTGTCATATCAATAAGATTTATCTGTTACTTTTCTAACATACCAAAGTTTGTAATAGAAGAAAAGTATGATAATAACATTATGAAAAACCTGACATCATAATTATATTATTATTATTGCTGTCAAAATAAAAACTTCTTTATTCTGCTGCTAGAAAATCACTCAAAAAAGTGCAGGGAATTCGAATTGAAAAAGTATATTTTTTTCTTGAGTATTGTATGCAGTACGCATACAATAGATATTTTCAAATTCACCAATTTTTTGGATTAATTCCTATTCAATTTAAAAACAAGAAAAACTTTTCATCAGACATTTACGGGTGTATCTTCATTCGTTTTATGCTGCATTTATCTGCATTATTTTTTACAACACCTTCAAGAGCTTATTTTCTTTCAAATTTTGAATGACAGTTCTCCAGAAATAATGTACAAATATTTAATTTGAATTCAAAAGCCACGTGTTTATTTCCATGATGTCTTGTTTTCAAATTTTTTATTAAAATGAATAAAAAACTCCTGTGAAATCACTGATTCATCTGAATTCCTGATAACAATACCGAAAATTTCCTCAGATCTATCCATGAATATTTCATTTCAGTTACACCACTGCATCTACGTAACTAATTAACTCGTCATCACACTGTTAAAAAATCCTGTACCTCCAGAACGGTAGCAGCCCTCCAAATTATAAGGACAATAACGATGACAACGTCAAGGGCGGAAGTAATTTGCGAGACAAGTGCCGGCCGTCGAGGCCGACTTGCGATAATGGTCGAACAGTCAAAGTGGTCTCATTTCTGCACAGAGTATCGTGAAAAGGACGCTGCCACGAGGTCATATCCTGTGCGCTATGGACTTACCTAGCGTGCCTGAAGGTTCACACGTCCAGCTTCAAGAAGTAATTTTCTAAAGGAACCAGGCAAAGGGCCATCGCCGGACATAATATGCAACACCAAAGGACGGGTCATTAAAAGGTCGGCTTTATTTCGTACTTCACGTTTCGGCTTCATTATGAGGGGCTGTTGAAGTTGTGCGTAACGCGATTTTCGGGTTTGCACTACTTTCGACAATAACCCATTTCCTTGCTCATTACACATTTTTGAATTTTTTATCAATATAGAGAATTACATACATGAATGAAATACTACAGTATAAAAAGAGGCAAATATGAAAATGCCTATATATATTTACGTACAAGAATAAACAAATAATATATATATTTTTTTGAGGTTTCAGAAATGTTTCAGCTTGATTATATTTTTTTTTCTTATTTTATTACTTATTTGTTTTCAACATTTGAGTACTTATGAGAGTGCATTTCAAAAATAATGTCGTATTAATATGGACTATTATTATTTAATCTTATATCACGTATTTTTATATTTTTAGAAATTTCAGAGAACGTTATATCTTCATAAAGAAAAAGTATTTAACGTACTTTTCGTATGTTTGGTATTTTTTGTGAACATATTTCTTTTTTATTTGTTGTTTTCTTACACTTTCATACATAAATTAAAGAGTGAGACAGGATACGTATCATTATTGTAAGCAAAAACAATTTCAGTTTCTTTAAACAGCCAGAAATATGATTTTAACGCAATCGGATCACACCTTCAGAATAAAACTGTCTTGGAGCCAGCATAATCAAGTGCGTGAGTACCCAAGATTTTTTTGCAAAGCTCGCATTAATTGACGAGATACGCATCGTGCTCGAGTCAGTATTCCGTGAACGATTAACGACGGCGCACAGCTGACCCTTGGAAAAAATGCCACGTTTATAAATTGGAGGAAAGAGCCCTATTAAAACCACGTTGGAATTCAATGATTGATACTTTTCCGCTGTATTAAGGTGTAGTTTTTTATAGCAAAAATTTGTAAAGCTTTTTTTTTCGTGCTCAACAGAAACATAAAAAATTATCAAACATTTTGCTTCTAGTTATGAAAGTCATAATTATTTAAGAAGCTATTTACCTAGAGTTCTTAGCTGAGTTCATGTTTCTTAAGGTAATCAAAAAATATTTTATGTAACATATTATATTTTAGAAAATCGAAACCTCATTATTAATTTCAGTTTCTGAGCTTTCGAAAATATTTTTTTGTTTTCATTCAAGAAACATATATAATTGAAATATTCGACAGACAAAACAAGTTTCAAAAATGTCACGATTGAATAATTCAAGGAATATTAAATTGTCCTTGAAAGACTCTTTCTAAAAAAAGCAATTTTCAAACCTTGGAGATTCTAAATTATGTTAACATGAAATTGAAACAAACCGGTCTGGATTCAAATGCACATAGCGATAAACACATACATTATATCACAGTCTTAGACTACATACTTACTTTGGGACCACACGAGTTTACAAAAATACAATGGGAACAAAAACAAATAATCGTACTTCAATTATTTGTCCAGTCATCGAGTTTTACACAAAAAAAGTTGATTCATCTTATGTTGTATTTTTTATAATATCTTCTCTGTGACTGAATGACAAAAAAACAAACTTAAAAATCTTGAAGGAGAAAAATATATGAGCCCTGTTAACTAACATACGTTTTATTAATAATAGGAAAATATTTGAAAACCTATAATTCAAAGAAGATATTAGAAACGTTTTTGATTGTGTATTTAAGTCGAACGAATCTTAATTATAAACTAAGAGAAACGCTTTAAATGTTTTTGATTTCAGTGTTGATATCGTTTATTTAGTCACATAATTTGTTTATTCTCATCAAAAACTATATTCCTGTTATCTAAGCATTAAGGCTTAAGTTTTTTTATGCTATATTGCTTGATGATCCGTAGAGATATTAATTTTTAAAAGACATTTTTCAGATTTTTGATGTCATTACACTTATAATTAGAGTGAATAAATTGATTAATTTTCAGAAAAAATGTTAAGGATAATAGAAAAACTTTTTGAAAAAATTTTCATAGCACTGACTTAAGAATTTCTGATAAATATGTAGAATTCTTTGGACATAATAGAAATTATTGTATTTTTGAGCAAAATAATAAAATTATCATGTAAAACTTACAAAATGTAACGTAATACTTTGGCCACTTGTTGGAAAAAGAACACTTTTTTTGTAAGTTTCAAAATCTCAGAATTTTATCAATAAGTTTTTTAAGCAGAACGTATTAGAGCCCTCACATTTTTCAAAAAAGAATTCTATGTTCTATAATCCCAAAATCAAACGCCCTATTTTTTTTTCCGATGTTTTGTAAAAATCTGCTTTAAAAAATTTATCAAATAAATGTACATACTTTTACGTAGCATCAAATCGGTGATAATTATCATACGAATATAAATATACGTATTCGGTAAAAAAAAAAAAATATACGCGACTCCTCGAAACTCACTCCGAATCTTGATATTCTCGTCATTTTCGTACCTCAAAGAGCGAGTTACATGTGTATTCCCCTTTTACCCATACATTGATTTACCTTTGGGTTTTAAAGGCCATGCCATCCCTAATTGCAAACATTAACAAGCGCTTCGGTAAGATTCCTCGCGTTAATGAACATACTTGCGATTGCTCCGTTACCACCAAACGTTGAGCGCCTACTTTTTAGCCTGACTGAAATGAACATACGTATGTACAATAAAAAATTTTTCACTAAGAATGAGATTTCATCCTCAGTCCTCAAAAAAGGTAGCAGATTCGTAATAACCATGCACTCTAATTCATAGAATTCATTTGAATTCTTCCAAGATTTGAAAAAAATTGAAGCATTTTGGACAAGCTAGTCAACCACGTATAATACATATCAAAAATGGTATAAAACTTAGTTTGATACTGTGAAATCGACACATCTCACTAATACATCAGTCTACTTTGATTTGCCCCGGCTTTCGTACACCCGTAACTGATCACAAAGCGCCTCTCTTCCTGGCCTCGCTCTTTTCCCTGGTCTTCTAGGCGTTACCGGGGAAGTTTCGCGCGGACGTATCACCGTATGTATAATGAAAGCACGGCTCTCTTTGAAAGATTCAGCTTTCATCAAGCTTTACCCACCTCCCTCGCGTCGCTCTTCAGTTGGCCTTCGTCCTCTCTTGTGTCTCCCCGAATACCGTTTTTTCGTCTCCGTCCGTCCTTTACAAATCAAAGCCACGCCGGTAATAAGCACTCGGGGGTCGCAAGCAGAGGAAGGGGGAGGGAGTTGCAAAGTGTAACTTTGCAAGTTCCGAAAGCACCGTGTTTTTGGGGAGTGGGAGCGGTCATACGTGACCCGGAGTAATCTGATGGCTGAAAATGATGGGTGACGCGTTATCAAGTGGGCTTCCGAAGGTGTGAAATTTTATACGATGGACTTTGTACTAGATATATGTTTTTTCGTGGGGCATTCAAATTATTTACAAGAAATTCCTGATATTTTTATTTTATTAATGTTGTTTCAACTGATTGTTGTGAGTGTTTGGCAGATTATTATGTATTACTCTAATTACATGTATGATTGAAATTATAGAAAGAGGAAAATAATGATTAATGTGTAATTCAAATACCACTGAATAAGAACGATCATACTTCATGAGTGTATGAGCTACTAATAAAAACCAATAAGAAAAGTCAACGTATTTTTTTAATTTAAATTTTCATATATTTCCACTGTTACATTTCAGGGCAGTTATCTCATTGGTTTTTCTGTATATTGACAATCTGCATTCTATTTTTCCAATTATGAGATTTCGTTTTACCATTTTTTATGAAATTTATTTCCTGGATAACATTTTCTCAACCAATTTTTTCTAAAACTATATTTTTTTGAATTTTTCTTCCATACGTCGATTAATACAAAAATTTGATGGGTATCTCCTAGAAAATACGCTGAAGAAAGCCTCTGCAGCAAAAATGAAATTTGAAACTAATCTTGATAAATGAAATGAATAATCTTGATAATGAAAAAAAAAAAAAATGTTATCCGACCAAGCATTAAAAAAAAGGCCCATTTGTGGAATCTCTAATTAGCAATGTCACTGTCGAGATTTATTCAAAGATATATTTACATCCTGGGATTTTCTCCTGTGAAAAATTCCATCAAAAAACTTATTTAAAAAATTATCCCAATGATCCAATAGTTTTTTCTTAATATCCGCAAAGCAATGAGTCTTTCTATTCATATTTTCGTAGCCAGAACGATAAGAAATGTCAACTTGCAATTCTGAATACTCAAACTTGTACCCGGAAAAAAATTAAAAAGAATCACCCATTTTCATGTGCTTTAAGCCTCTTACTGACTGCAAAAATTGAATTCAATTCATTCGAGAGAACATTTTCCACAAAAAATCGGTACATAACCAAAAAAATATGTTCAGGCAGATTCAATTACAAAAAATTTCGCGGTTCAAAAACAATATCAAGAAGTTGGAAAGAAGAAAACGAGATTTGGAAAAACGTTGGGGTACGCAGAAGAACCCCTTACTCCAAACAATCCGCGATAGCTAATTGGACCCGAATCCCGATAAAAGCGAATACATCCCAGCGGAATTTCCTGGACACGGGAAGAATCGTTATTTGCGAGGGCCAAAGAAAAAACTCGACATGAAATATTAACGACGACAAGGGCGATTTGCATAACCTCGCGTAGTATCGGCGACGTCACAATTTCGCGCATACGCGAGCCCAGAGCGGACCTTTCGGGGTTTACTTTTGCATTCGATCTTTCACGCTCGCCGTCCTGCACGTACGTCAACGGGACGAGGCTCGTTGAAGTATGTGTGCGAGTACCTTTTCCGCGGAGGTGAGTACGTACTTCTATACGGACATAGGAGACACGTTATTATTGGATTACATTTTTAATCCGCCCTCTCTGGCAGCCTGGCGTCCCTCGCCCTCAGCCCCTGGCGTCCAACCCCTTCGCCGATGCCGGGCGTCTAACCCACCGTTCCCGCGCTATATCCTCTACTTTCGTATTCCGGATGAAATTACTATGCAGGAGATTTCATTTGTTATATATGCGCGCCCGCGCGTTGCTACAAACGAGCACATTTTCGCTTAGGTTAATCGAATTACCTGGCGGACTATGCATTTTGAATAGGCGCTGCCCTCTCACGCTCGGATTGTCGATACTTACGCTATTTTCCAAGACCTCCTGGAAGGAAATCTATTGCAGTTGAAATTGATTAGGGGTTAGATACCTTTTTGTACGAAAAATTGAGAAGAGTTTGGGTTTCTAAAGGTTTGTAGGAAGAATGTTATTACATGAAGTTTAAAGTTTTTTGATATTGTAAGAGATAATGGAGAAATGATCGATCGGAGCCAGTAGTGCAATTTTTATCCATATTTATTTCATTTCTATTTTACAGCATTGATCAATATTTCGACCCTTAAAAAGATTTATTCAAAAAGAAGTTTCGTACAATCAAAATCATGAAGTCTTCATCATATAAATATATTGATAAAGTCCTACCCACATTATCAATCCATCTCATAAAACACAGGCCAACGTTCAAAAAAATCAAGTCTAGAAAGGACTATCGTCACATTGTATCACAATCATATACATGAACATTCTTCCTCGTTAAAAAAACTCATTACAAAATCATTTTAGTATGCAATTGTAACGGATATATGTATATATGTCCTGATGGTGGCCTTCCATGGAATTATGTGCAGTCGATATGATAAGGAATTTTAGTATCGAGTGGAGAACGTTGGATCGATATGGGCCAGGTCGATGAGTATCGATTCTTGTTCCCCTTCTTCTTTTTCTTTATCTATGAAAATTAGGCGTCTCCGACCGTCATTATTACATTTGTTCACTCTGGCATGATTGTACGTCATAAAAGTGCCACAATAAAAAATCTCTATATTATTGCTGTTGAGTGCGGAAATCTTATTTCAAAAGAAAAGAATTTCTATGATTTGTAATAAGGGATAAAGATGAGTCAAGGAGGGCGAGATTTCGGGAGGTTGCACGAGGATTTTGCTTGCTGCTGCTTTATGAGTGATCGGCATTTACATTTTTGACGATGTTTTGGACCTATTCCTAGGAAGATTTGGATCTTTTCTTTGGTAGTCGAGAGGGTGTTATGCTTCTGGGATAACTCCGGACAATGGATCCTCGTGATGAAACCTGATAAGTAAAGACTTACATTTATTTTGAAATTTATCAGTGAAGGGAAAATGGAATCATGTTCATGATTGGTCGACAATATTGATGATTGGTTGACAATTTTCATGATTGGGTTGACAATGTTTATGATTGGTTTACAATGTTTATGATTAATTATTGTCAGTTAAAATTGGCTATGATAAAAAGTCAATCAAGTTAGGGAGAATTTATTCAAATCAATAATCTACAGAACTATTAAAAAAACAAAGAGGAGATGAAAAGTGTAATTGTCATAATTCTGTGAATTATTACAAATAAACTAAATGAAAGTGAATAAAAATATTACACATTACACGTTGGCACTCACAGTTTATAACATCGTCTTTTACCAGTGACTGACAGGACAACTATGACTAACTTCAACCAGAAAAACAATCCGCTGACAAATCTATCACTTAGAGGGAACTATAAACCTTATCATCAAAACATGTTGACAGTAAATATAAATCGCATCTTTCTAACTATCATCATTCCAAATTATACTCAAATATTTATCATAAATCGGACCTAAACTCCCTGTATCTTCATGTATAATAATTGTATTATCAGTTTTCTTAATGAAAATCATTTCAGACAGAGTCCTTTTTAATTCAATTCTCTCTTTATCCAGTATCTCAACGTTCTTCCAATCAAAGTCATGCCTGTGTCTGTTCTATGATTCGTTATAACATTCCCCTCGATAGTGAATTTTCTACTTTAAAGAACATGTATTGGTTAATGAAAAAATTTTTTTCATTGTAATTATGCATCTTTGTCCGGAAACATTTTTCTCGTTTTTTTTTTTTTTTTTAACACGCTTGCAGTGATCGCTATGAAAACCATTCAGTCAACTGGAATTGAAAAAAAAATATGGAACTTACTCTATACTTAAATGATTATTACAATAAATATTTTGTAATTTCTGTATAATGAAACGTTTTATCTAATAACTTGAGTTTTTGTGCTCTCAAATTTGTACTGCAATTTCTAATTTGAAAAAATAAAATTTTTCAATGAAAAATAGGATCGTTTGAGTGGTCTATTCCTAGACGAAAGAAATTTCTGAGATTCTCTTTCAGTTGACATACCGGACTTCCATTGCAGTTACTACAAATCTCTTCAAATAAAATGGTTTCAGGGAAAAGCTCATAACTCCGCCAAACATAGAATTTTTACCAGTAGAAACTACGCCTAAAATATACTAACTCTGATTCAATTTAATTTTGGCTTCGTATCTTTAAAAATCAATTACATTTTCTATAATTTTTCCGCACAAAAAAGTAAATCAACCTTTAACTCTTATATTTCTATTGTTGGCAGACTTGATAATGTAAAATTGAAAAGAGTCACGTTGAGAATTAGTTTCTATAGAAAACTAGTATCTCAATCCTCAGAGCCAAATTTCGTTTCCAAAAGAAAAAAAAATGCTCAATTTACATCGATCAAAAAGTTCCTTTCCTTCAACTTTCTCATTCAATTAACCTCTCAAGCTTTCGACCGTAACATTTTGGTCCTCATCGGGAGTATCTACTACAATCAAATAATTACACATCATCAAATTGATCATAAATAAAATAAAATTTCTGTCTATATACAGTGCATACTCATTCACCTTATTTCAATCTTAATCAAAATCTATACTAGCAGCCTGTCGAGTACTTGTATCCTATGCAGGCAAAAATTTTCTCCAAATTGTTATAGAAATAGTGAATAGATCTTGGCACAAGATTTTAAAAAATTTTCAAAATTATAAAATACATCACTTGAATTTTCCTCGAGTTCTAGGGAGTATTACAAAATTATACTGATCGTTTGTTACAGCTTAAAATTTTCCTTGGCAAATATATTAAAATAAATTTGGTATACATGTCATTTAATTCTTAGAAAAAAAAAAATTAGTAATTCTATAGACAGTCAAAAATTGACGAATTTCGTTAATTTTGGAATTTCTATTTATTTTTTGTGAATTATTTACGGATCTTGCAAGTTGCATTCATTTTGTGAAATGAACGTTTCCGAGAAAAAATTTTAATTTTTATACAACTGTAAAGGTTATCAAAAAACGTTATCAATGATTTAAAAGAATTTAACATTTTCTGTATTCATAAAAAAAAGCATTTCCAAAAATAGTTTTAAATTATGGTACAAGATTCGATGTTTGGTTATTTTAGGACCTTCTGGTGAATAATTCAGAATATTATATGCTCATGCTTAGGAGACAGGCAAATCAAAGACGATGCCAGACCTGTAAGGAGTATGTAGGAAAAAACATCGAAGGATTTATTGAACGACTGACATACGATCAACGCGCTAAACTTTTCAAAATTGTAATTTTGTGGCTTCGAAGTTGAAAGGTAATTTTTCCTAAAATATTCAAGTACAAACACTGATGAATTATAAATTTATCAGTGTCTGAAATAATTTAACTCAAACGCTGTCAAATATTGATTTTTTCTTCATTTAATTTTCAAAATTATGAATTATTAGGCCTTTGATAGAACAATAGGTGCCCAAATGTGCGAACGTTACGTGAATGTGGAAAAAGACGATTTCGAATCTCGATTGGGCAGGGTTTCAATCATTGAGAAACAATTATACAGCGACGCCGAGAAGAATGTTCCGGGAAAATTTGTGACAGTTCAAAGAGAGAAAAAAGAAAACTACGAGCCTGGTATACGAGTTCAAGGTACGACCTTGAACTCATGCGAGACAATCTTTTTATTCAAACCTTGATAACACTCAACGAAATTGCTACCCTCGTTAATGTTTTTTTCGCAAAACAGTCACCGAGTTATTGCTTCACATTTAAAAAAAATGATGTAAGAAAAAATAGTCCATTTATCGAACAACAGAAAACCGGAGAAAAAAAAACACCGAGTCTGGATTCATATACTCGGACCCTGCTGAACAATTCGAAGCCTGAGCTTGGACTTGATAGACAGTGATAGACCAATTGAAACCAAGCACGGAAACAAAAGAGTTTTTCGACCTCATCAGCTCGTGTCTGACTCACATCACCAAATTTTTATAATAGAGAAGATAAGGAAGGAAACAGAAACAAAATAAACCTCAAGTGGTTGATCGAAAGGCTATACGAAGGGCAGCGAATCACGAGCTCCCGCAAGCTTCGAAGTCTATGTGCGTGGTGAGTCAACATTTTGAAAAAAAAAATTATTTTTGCGTTTTTTTTTTTTCATGCACAACATTGAATTGATAGATAATATGCCGTAGAGAGCGAATGATTAATGCCAAAGTCTCAATAATAAGGGAAAAAAAAGTCGTGCTTTAAGATGGACTCGACGACATGAAAGATACTATACTACATTTTTATTTTATTTATAGACAAAAAATATTATTTAAGGTTTTGAAATTTTGAATCAAAAAGTTGAATTTTCAAAAAGTGATGATTCAAAAACGTTTTCTTTTTAAGTTTTCTATTACTTCATTGTTACATTGTTTTATTTAATACGTTGCACAAATTGTAATTTCAAATCGGAAAATTGAGAATCATTCTTACCGTAAAAAAATGAGAATGAAAGTTTTTTCATAAATTCGGTTAGATCAACCTCCATTCCTTTTAACAAGTACTTTTCCAGCATATTCCACGCAACCGAATACTAAATAATTTTTTTATGAAACAATATATTTAGATGTTTTAATATTTCTATACGTATTTCTGGCGAATGTAATGTATAATAGTAATAGAATTGTCATCTTATCGTAGTGAAAAAACATGTAACTTATAGTGATGATGATAAATATTATTTATCCGCCGTAGCCATGAACCTCATTTCAACCTATTACAAACCTCATGAGTATATCTGAATTTCCTCATTCAATTTCTAATTTGTTACAAAAGTTATAAAGTGACCTTATAAAAACTTCTTAAGTTTGCTTTCCTTGGATAGTTATCTACTATAAAACTTTTAAAAGGTTGAATCCTCCGAATTTTTTCAATTTTTATATACAAATTTCAGAATTTTTATACTGAGGAATTTGAACTTCCTCATAACGAAATGAAACTCTCTCGAGAGGAAATCAAAATTTTCTCATAACTAAGTATATCAATTTCATTCAATGGATTTGGAGCACGTTTAGTGAGATTTAAAATTTCTTTATATTATTATTCCACTTATTTTAGAGGTCTTGGTAAATTCATTTTTCAGAAAGTGTCTTAAAAAATAAAAATTTGTCTTAAAAAATAAAAATTCAAAAAGGGGCCCTTTTTTATAATGTATCAATGAAAATAGTATAAAATTTTTTTTTAAAAAACTTTTAATAGAATAGCCTAAGCTCTATATAAAACTGTTCAGATTTTTATGGACAAATATATTACACATGACAGATTTCGAAAAAAAACCTTAGAAGGATTTGAGAATTGTTATATGTACAGCATACATGTATATGTATATCACAAAACTCTTTATAAAATATGTTAACAGACTTTTAAAATTTGTTTATCATTTTAAGCTGTATGGAACTTTTGGAAAATATTTTCCAGATTCTCACATTTTGGTCAATCATAGCGTTTTGGAAATGAAAGACCGATTGGTTTAGTTTTCAGCAAATAAATATTTTTGCAAAAAGTAAACATTCAAAAACAGTGAAGGAAAAGACGAAGAATATAAGCATGCTGTTAGATATGTTAATTCGCATTTCAAATGTTCAATATATGACTTAACTTATCATTATGCTCCGTTTATTCAATATGGTGAAGAATTGAAAATGATCACTCGGAGCCAAATTTCTTTTTCATATTTTTAATTTATTAAGGAAAATAAATAAAAAATATGAAGAAGAAATTCGGCACCGAGTAATCATTTCCGAATCTTCACCCCGTTCAATATATGAAATGGATAATTTTGAAGGTAGAAAAAATGGCAAAATTAAACTGTAGTCCAGTGTCGGTCCTAAGGGGGTTGGAATTAGGGAACCCCCCCCCCTCCCCCCTCCAAAGAGCAGGCAATATCGAACATTGATTGACAATGATTTCTAAAAAAAAAATGTCATCAGCCTGATTTTTTGTGGATTCCCCCCGCCCCAAAGTTGTTTCTGGGACCGCCCCTGCTGTAGTTGGAAATAAGATGAGATTAAAATAGTCGAAATCAAACTCTAAATAAATTTGGGATATTTGTCTAGTAAATTTGAGATGCTGATATTTCCATGTTCGCAACCGTAATAATTTTAAGTACATATGTTTTCAAGTTTTATAAAAAATATAAACAGTTGCGCGAAAATTGTGCGGAACAAAATTAGTTTTTCAACTAATAAATCACTGTTCTCAGTTTGAAATCTGAGTAATTTGTCAATTTTTGAAACATTGATAGTAATTGTGTAACTGGAAAATGAACAATAATTTTTCAATACAGCACAAAAAAAATTGTAATTACTTAAATATAAGGATCAAATTGAAAAAAGACTTAAAACAGAGTATCGAAATTGAACTAATGCAAGCGGTAAATAAAAAAAAAAAACATTTATAAATTTTAGAGTGGAAAAATGAAAAAAAGGAAACGAAGTTATGCAGATAATTTTTTTTATTTATCAAACAATTTTTTCGAATTTTTAGAGAAAAAAAACATTTACATAAGAAAATATATTACGAAAATGTTGTTTAGGTAAGCGCTTGAACAAGAAAGATACTTCTGTAACAATTTTTTTAGTTAGACCACCCTATCACATATTGTTTTGACAAACTAGATATAAATACAGGAAATTGTTTTCAGTAGAAAAAGTAGAATTATTATATGAGATAACTCTTTTTCGTATTATAATATTTCTAAATAACGTATTGTTGATTAATAATGGGAAAGGTAGACACATATAACGTATTTATAAATACGTTATAAGTGTGACAATTAACTTTGTAAATCAGACACCAGATTCATCATAAGCATACCCGAAAATTATGGAATTCATGTGCATCTTACGAGAACTCTACTCTTGTCACTATTTGTTCAAGCAATAGTTTTAACAAATTAATTCCTCGAATAACAAACTTACCATTCAAATTTGACACCATAATCTTTATGAATAGATGAATTAACAATAAAAAGCACATGTATGTAGTTTTTAAATATCAATTGTTGTAACAAATATCAAAAACTGATGAATTTTAGATTGACGCTGCTAGATTTGTTATCAGCAACCTTGAACACCGTGAAAAAAATATAAATTTATGAAGTATAAATAAATTGTTTCGATAGACGGCATTATGCGTTACATGTTACATGTAACGCGCTTAGTTGAAAGTGATCAATTACGTGTATTTTACTTATACAGGTCAATTACTTTTTTCGTTATATGTAGTGCGCTACCTGAAGTTGCTGAACTATTGTAGCGCGCTACGTTCTGTTTTTTGAATTACATGTCCTTTTCCTATCAATATAAAAAATAGATGATGATACTGTCTTGCTCTAAGAAAGTTTACAGCTCTTGTAAAGTTACACAACCAGGCATTTCCCACACACTCAAAAGCAATGCTGCAACAATACTCGATTCATGCTTTTGCAGAAAGAGATCGGGCGGAATCTCCACCCGAGCGTTGGGAAAGGGGGGGGGGTTTAATGGATAATCCGTACGGAACGGGGAATTGTTAAGAGAAAAGCGGAAATACTAATCTCCCGATGAGAGATCCGCGGATGCAGTGCTTGCTCTTAAGCGTAAAAGTCTCCTTCACGTCTCTGGGATTCCGTGCTTCGCACTTTATTCGTCCCTTCCCTGAGTTGTCGGTGGAGCTTTCCGTCCTATTTTCGCGCCTGCCGACTCACGAATCACGGACGAAGGATGCGCAACCTCGACATGCAAGATTAGCTGCATTTGTCTCCAGCACGTGGAACGCTCTGTATATAGATTCCATAACGCGATTCCAGGGTATTTTACTAATCCGCGCCTCACTCGGTTTCATTGCCTAAACCTCGATTGTCGCCGAATGGCTGGCAGATTTGTATTGAAGGCTTTTTAGTAACAGTCTGTTTTATTAGGGAAAGTGGCGAAGAAGATGCTTCACTGGTTCCTCAATGAAATATGGCCATAAGGCAGAGAACATACTCTCAGAGTTTATCCATATCAAAAAAAGATAGAAGAATATCATGAAAATACCATCCATTTATTGTAGAACATTTCATTTCAAAAAACTCCTTGATCCGACGACAAAAGCATAACCTTCAATGGGTATTAATAATTCGATTCATCTACCAGAGCAACACGTTTTTTCCCCCAGAAAAGGGATCCTTTGTTCTCTTTATTTCGCTCTTTTGCCATCATATATCCAATCAATTCTGGATTCTTGATGTCTGGAAATGTGAACGACAATACGGTCGACACCTTGTGACTTATAATCGCATTTTTCACCCCACGAGTGCAAGAACACGCACCACACAAACCGAAGCGTAAGACAGAACCTACCCTCGGCTAATGGCCAAGGGCTTTTAGCTAACCATGCCTCTTTCTCTGATCTATTTCCAAGCTAATCCGATGATTATACGTGTCCATCTGAACATCGTTTATTCGAAACGACTTCGATCTGTCCAGTCTCACACATTTACAAAGGCTTTTACTTCTAGTTCCTATTCAATCATTCAAAGACAAGAAGAAAAAAAATAATTGCTATTCCATCAATTGAATAAGTTATTCAATCATGGTGAGCAATGCTTTGCTTTACAGAATTTCCAGAATTCTCGAAAATATCTATTAATAATAAACATCTTGAATCCAGATTCTTTCAAGAAATAAAAAAAAAATAAATCGAAGTACTGAACAAAATTTCTTTCAAAATTGATCAATTTAGAAAATCTTTAGTAATCTTTAGTAATTTTATTACATATTTCGACAGTTCATCTTTAAATACGATAAATTTCATCATTCCTTTTCCCTTCTCCAGTCTGCGATTTCCATTCGCAACGTTCGCATTTTCGGATTAAATTCATAAAAAATTGGCCCGTTCCGGCAACAATGGATTGTCCCACGTTGCTCTTCCTCGAATGACATTAAAGAATCGTAGTGAAATTCTCGTCTAGAACCTGCGAAGCAATTACGGGGCAGATACCATCGGCCAGGACTTAACCTACTATCACTTTGGTTTATTGCAAGTTATATTTCAGCACGTGGGAAAGACCGCCTACGGCTTTCAATGGGACACCGTGTGCGAAGAAGGTTGCCCAATGATCGTCCCGATAGTGACTTCGGATCGGCGGAAACCCACTTTTCCATAAAACGCCTTGCGAACATTTAATTAAACTTGCGAAGTTCGTGGCGATCAAAGGAACGAAGAATTGGGTAACTGCTGATTGTTCTGGTCTCCTTTTCCGGCGTACAACCCTTTCCGTTCGATAATGTTTGTTGGATATTTTTGAGAGATGTGATTTTGTACTCAATAAATAATGAAAAGAAATAATTAAACGTATGACTAGAGAAAAGAACAATATATTATTATGTATTAAAGTAGAAAAAAAAAAAAAAAAATATAAGGAGATGAAATTAGAGAAAAAAAAAGGAATGAAAATACAAATCACGTTAATAATTGAAAGAAGTGTAAATTTACAGTGAATTTGGCAGAAAATGTAAAGACCATGTAGATTATTCCTTGGGATTCATTTAGAGTACGTTTGAAATAATCCTATTTCTAGTATGAGTTATTCAAGATGTTTCAATATTAATCGATGGTTGTAACTGTAGCTGTAATAAGCATACTTTCTAGATCAGGTGTCTCATAATTTCTTCCCAAAATAAATTTTTTTCCAATGCAATGTCCCCCAAACAGAAATTTTTCAAATAAATTTTTTCAAAAAGTATTCGACAAAAAAATATTTCTAACATTGCATTGTCTGAAAATATGTTTGTACTCAAAAATGCATCATTCTGAAAATCTTTTCTTAATATTTTTCTTCTGTAAGTGTTATATGTTATTGAATGAAAATTATGTTTCTCATGTAGCTCTTTAGTAATAAGAAAGTGATAAATGAACGTTCATTTTGTAAAAAAATTAGTTCAAAATCATAAATAACTCATTAGAAGGTAGCAGTATATTACTGAAACATTTTTTACAATCATACACGAATGTAATATCTCAAGTTTGAAATATTTTAAATCATTGTTTTCAACATATACATGGTATGTGTTTCGAAAAAATGTTGAATATATAAAAAAAAATTTTTATTATTGAATCCAATATATTTATTATATATTTATGTATGAAATTTCGAGAAACAGAAAATGCTGATAGAGAACAAAGACGTAGTCTTATAATCAAACTTTCGGTTGTGATAAAAAAAAGTATTTTAAATAAAAAATGAAGATGACTGCAGTACATTTTTTCTTGCATGAACTTATTTTATTATTTCTAGTTTACAATTTTTTTTCAAAAACAAGTTCATAATTTTATACATATTTTATCAGTTTGACGTTTTTCCGAATTCGAATTGCTAATTTCCACAGCATTTTAAAAATATTTGTATCAGAATTCTAAAAATAGCGTTAAATATATACCAGAAATAATATAAATATCTAATTACTCATAAGGTAATTACCTATTTGGAAATTATATGGAATGGGAAGGAAATATTTTGGGAGGAAGTGCTTTTGGGAGGAAACAATACAGTAGGTGAAGATTTTTCAGGATAAACGTATATTGAGAAACATTTTTTTTTATACCTACTATTTTAGGAAAAGTGAGCCCTTTTATGTTATTTAGTTGTTTGAAACACCTAGATACGTGGAACTGTGCTCTGAATAATCATTTCCAATAGAAAGCAATGTTAAGTAGCAAATTAATGAATTTAAAATCAGTTTCGTCAATTCTTACTTTTAGTTTCTAGGGAGTTTTGAAAATGTTATTGGTCTTTTTATTTTTTTTTTTTTTTTTGCAGGCATGAATTTTTTCAAATTTTGATTTTGTGATTCAAATAAGTTTTTCGACACTGCTTGTACTATCATATTCGGACCTATAATTATAGAGATAATTAGTACTGAAAAGACGAAAATCAAAGTTGTAAAAGCCAAAAAAAGAAACGGAAAAAGAGAGGAACAGATATAAAGAAAGTGAGCATTTGTTCATGGGAGATGCCTTTATCAACATCATTAAATTCATTTGATCCAAAAAGAGTCTTATTTGTTTTCTAGTTTTTTAATGTGTCATATTGAATACCAAGATGATATTCTATTTTGGTCCCTTTTTTTGTTAGGTTCACTGGTGAATATTAAAATTGATGAATTAAGGGTAAACATGCATTACTATGATAACTAGCAATTACTCAACATTTATTATCCAATGTAAAGTTCATGCATGTATTCTTGAAAGTAACGTACGAATTTTTCAAAAGTACGACAAAAATCGCTATCGTTAAAATGAAATTAAATAGTTAAGTTATAATGAAATTAAAGATTTTTGTTATATACTGCAGTTAACACAATTACACGTTAATTGATGAAAACAAGTCAAAATATGGAATTTAGATTACACTTTAACTATGGAAAAGTGCATGATGATCACATGAAGAACACTCCAGAGGGATCCCAGACAGCATTACCAAAAATATTTTCCTTCTTTACGTTAGTCTAATGTTTTGTCCTGCAATAATCAAGCGGCTCGTGAATTACCATGGAAGACGTTGATTCCTGGGTTTTCTCCCAAGTCACTTCCTCCCCTCAGATCACTTTTAATTAGTTTCGCGAACGCTCAGTCCCGGCCCCGTCCAAGTTCTTGATGATTATACGCACCGAAATAGTCCGACTGCGAACGCTGATTAATCGTGCATTAGCATACAATGAGCACCGTTGGATTGGGCTTTCGGGCCGATCGCGACGAGGTTCCGGAAGTAGCGTTCGCAAGAAGCGCGGCCCCAACCCTCTATCGGTTGTCACGATCGGAGCCCCTGCCACCAAGCATAAACGTCAGGTCGCTCGACTTAATCTGCGATCGCTAATTGTCTAGCCAAAGCGTAGGAAACGCATGCAAATCGTTGGTAAATTATCCGTCTCAGCGCAATTAGATGAGTAGCCGCGTTCGCGCGTACACGACGCCTCGTCGATTGCCATCTCTGCGCTAGAATAAAGAGTGCTCGGTCCTTCTAATCGAAATTGAATCGCTTTCGAATAAAATTGTACGATTTTCATGACATAACATTTTCAGTCAGTTGACTATTACAGAAAATAGTACATTGTAGAGTTACTTGTCAAGCATTTTTACAGAATATGGAAGAATTTTTCCTAAAAATGCGTCCAGCTGCTCACCTGACTTATCATTTTAAAAGACCGTAGTTATGAAAAATCAAGTTTTGACAATGCTGATAGCATTGTGCAACAATTTTCAAGTCATCTCTTCCAACCTTAATAAGAACAACGCTAAATTAAAGCAGGCGAACAAACTAAGGAAACCCTCGCAGGGTTTGATGACGTTAGCTCTACTTTTTTTTATGGCATCCTGGAGGGACATATTCTTTTTGACCATTATTTCAACTGTTCGCAATGTTTAAGTCGACATAGTAAATGAAAAAAATGAGAAATGAATAAAAAGAGACTGTCTCTTTGTTATTTTTTTTTTTTTATAGTTATTTCCGTTCATGTTTCAGTCAATTTTCCTGCTTTTTCACGCATGTAGTTGTAATCATTGTAACGTGTTTCACAAAAGGAAATTAATAATGTTACATGTGAGAAAAGGGCATTCGTTTGAGACTACATTTTTTTCAATGTAACGAAACACTATATAAACCACAAAAATATCATCTACCTCGTTCGAATTTTTTTTCGTACTGGTAGAAGTCGAAAATGGCCATTCGTATTTTTTTCATCGTCAAAATCTTATAGCAGTATTTTTTGGTAAAAACAAGGATGAAATCCAAAATAAATCTGAAAATTTGTTGAGCATAACCTCAAAAAGGCATTTCCGTTATTAAAGGCAAATTATTTCATTTTTTAACTTTTTACAATTAAAAAAAAAGAAAATCCTACTTGTTTGAACTATTTGTCTGTTCACATTTTCAATTTGCATGTGAAAAATTATTAGAAAATTGGCTATAAAGAATGAGAACTTCGAGGGACCATACAAAAAATGCGATCTAACATCACCAAACCGTTTGAGGGTTTTCTTAGTTTGTTGGTCAACTTTCATTTCACGTTGGACTTATTTGGGCTGGAATATCCTGTTGCACTCTTTAATTTTATAAACCGTGTTTGGATTTATCGATCAATTGTGAGCAGGCGTTTGTTGGGGTTTTCGGGAAGAAAATCAAGGTGAAAAATGGCGGTGACGGAAATTAAGGTACCTTGGCTGTACTTTCGAAATGATCGTTATCATTGCCTCTTATTAGCATGCTCTATCGTTGGCCTTAACGTGACGCTCTAAAAGGGGAAACGAGAACGAAGGCAGTTATAAATGTTATCCGGCTTTTACAGCCACCTTTTTATTATATATTATTGCGAATAATCATTTTTATCATTTACCATTTATCAAAAAAACGTAGAATCATAGAAAATCATGTTAAAATATCATTTTCCTATTGCTATCCTTGTCATGTATTTTATAAATTTTATTGGGCCTCCTTCCTCAAAAGTGAAGACTTAATCGAGCAGTGGTTTTCAAAATGTGCTCTTAGTGTTTTCTTAACAATTGTTTGGTTTTTTACGTAGAGAAAATAATTCTGAGCAGAAATTATTCTTCTATATTCTCATCTCTAATCAAAGTTCTTGAATGTTAATAACAATTATGTATATTATAATTAGACTTAAAACATTCTTTCATTTTTAAGAACTCGAAAAAACCTATCAAATCCATTTCCTACGATAAAAAACATATATCACTCGAAGCACTTGTGATTCACGAAACTCCCCTAGTCGATATCCACTGACCTTTAGTGATTATCGCGACAGCAGTACGGTGCATGAATATTCATCCCTTCCGCAAGGAGAAACCGATAACAGATAGTCTCCTGGTTTACATTGGCCTTTGGTTTTTTTATCCCTCCTCCCTTATCAAAAAGTCAACCCTGGAGAGTTGTTGAAATTCTCCCATTTTTCCCCTCTTCACGATCGAACCGTGACTTTTGCATCCAACTTCGGCTTGAACAAAAAGTCAGTTATCGTGGATAACAAAAACCAGGTCTGAAACTGAAGTAACGCACAATGGCATGAATTGAAGCGACGTTTCTTCATTTGATGTGCGACCGGTCGCCGTTGCATCATTCGCACAATGTCATAATTCCGAGCAACGAACGAGGAAAAATTCAGCATTGTTCTGAATGGATCGCGCAACGATGCGAGAATATTTTTTTTCTCTCCATAAATAATGGAGCCACTGACTATGGGATTATAGGCTTGGGCAGTAATCATGGGTGTAGTTTTAGGAACGTGTAACTAGGACGGTTTTTTTTGTGTTTGCTGAGATATTTAAATAATATATGTGAAGTTATCAATTACAGAATGATTTAATTTAATACTTTGAATGATAATATGTGACTTTTCGGAAAACAGTCTGTTTATATAAAGGGTTGAAGGTTCGAAAGTCAAAACTGTGAATAAAAACATAAGAATGAAAAATGAATAATGAGGAAAAAAGGATGAACTAATTTGTAAATAAGAAATCATAACTTGGAAATTCATAAATTATAACTCGCTTCAATATATGTATGAATTTCAATCCAATGGAGGAAGTGCTATCAAAAAGTTGTTGCAGCGCAACGAATCCGTGATCGCATCGATGTAGTACGTGAAGGAGTTAATGGCATTAGCTACACCGATGGTAATTACGCTTAACACAATCAGTGATATCGATCAAAATGTGCGTGTAACCGTACGCGGGTAACCCCATTGAATAATTACTCGCGTCGCAACCTGTTCTCGCTAAGACGCGCAATGCCGATGCACGGATAAAACTGCCATCGTTACATGAATTTGCAATAATCAGAGCAAGGGAGAGGAAAAAAAGGAGCAGGATAAGGCGACGCAGGCATCCCCCCATGGCTCGAGCAGTTCAGGCATACCGCTCGTAATTATTGCCTACGCTTTTAGTCGCTGGTTAGCATTACTAAGGTCATTATGCCAACGCATGCTCTTCATATATTAGCGGACGATCCATGGGCCAACGTTTGTTAGCACGTGCAACTTCGCGATCATTACCTATGAAGTGTTGTTTTTTTTATGATTTGGAGGCTTTGTTTGTTTCTGTACATGTTTTATGGCATTGTTTGGATTAGAGAAAATTGCAAGAATATAAATGAATTTTATTATTTTCAGTCAGGCAAGGAAGAAAATAAAGAGAATTTGAGAATAGGAACAATAACATATTTTCAAAGACTGAGAAGATGAAAGATATGCCAAACAAAGAAATTTTTTCAAGGTAATAGATTTTACCATAATTCTGACTGTCAGAATAACTAAGGAGTTTATACAAAATTTTCTTATTCAATAATTTAAGATATCGAGTTTTGCACTTCATTTTGGTGAAAAAACTTCTTAATAAGAAATTTGTGCGAGAATTCCTCAAAACTTTGCTCCAAAAATTTTGAAAATGTTAATGAAGGCTGTGAATAACCTCCATGATATTTTTATAATTTATTATATTTTTGTGAAAAAACTTCAAAATTCATAGTATCACACAAATAATGGTCTTTAATACTCAGAGTTCTAATTGAAACATTCAAACAGTGAAGGTAAGCGGATCATATAAAAAAGTTGAAATTTCATACCAGTTTTTAGGTTTACACTTCGAAGTTATTGTTGATGAAGAAATTCGTTTAGAGAAAAATATTAAAAATGCATGAAAGAAGCTCATGACGTTAGAAAATCTTTTATTCATATCTGATAATAAAACGAGAAAGATGAGAGCTTGATTTAAAAAATTCAAGAAAAGGAATTGTGAGATTAAAAATTTAAGCAAATATAATTCTATGAAAATCCTTGTTGCCAAAAGGAAATATTTTAGAAAATACACATTTATATTCTGAATTGAGGTTTTGCCGAATTCGTGTGAATCACGCAGAACGCTAATAATAATTTGTAAATTTGAAAAGTTAGTATTAAATGGTTGTCACAATTTTACTGCTTTCTATCTAAATGTATTTTGATAATCTGTCGTGACAATTCGATTTGATAAGTCATGAAATTTAATAAGTAGGATTGAAATTGCATAGTAGAAAAAAACAATGCAATCATTTTCACTGTCATTTCTAAAATTAAAAAAAAAAGTTCTACAGTGACACCATTAAAAGTAAATGTAAAACGAATTTCAGTAAATTTTCGCTCGACCTTTCTTGAATATTATATAATCTCCAATCAATGTCTCGGAACAAGTAGAAGAAAAAACTTATGTTTATGTAGTCATTTTTTTCTATTTCTTTGATGACCTTGCTTTACGCTGCAAATCCAAGCCTTCCTCAGGGAATTCGTGTTTATTTTATGAAATGAATGAATTTGTACCGTGAGGAAGGCTTGAATTTTCAGCCGAAAGCTTCGTTGTCAAAGAAATTAAAAAATGACCACAGTAACACAAATTTTTTCTTCTACTTGTTCCGAGATATCGATCGGAGATTATATATTAAAATGAATTTGTTTCGAAACGAAATAAGCTACTATTTTTATAGGCTTAAACACCAAATCTAGATAGTGCGAATTTCAGATTCTTATATACAGTTGATGGCAGTTGTTCTTTTACAATATTAGAATTTGACAATCACAGAAAAAATGATTTAACATGAATTGATACATTTGAAAGATTCAACTCACGACACTCTTATTTGTAATCTATAACTACGAAGGCAATTAATTTTCAGGAATTGGAATTATTCACTCTGACCTTCATAAAGACGATATATTAGAGTGCTAATGGTCAAATTTCAAACTTGAAAATAAGAATTTTATAAAATCGTGTTAAACTGTATGTATCAAAATTTAGAAAGAAGTTCAATCATTATGTTAGATATTGGAATTCAGTCTGATGAATTTTCATGAAATAAACACTTATCCTAAAACTGTTGGAACATTCGACTTAAAAATGAGAAACCCTTCGTTTTCAATTTTATAACTCAAACCATGTTAGAAAAAATTTTAGGTTCAATAGTTATTATCCTTATCCTACTTCCTTTCTACAGTTCTCTAATTAAATTCGTTCAGGTTTTTTTCGTAAAGTAAACACAATCTAACTGTCAATAAAAAACACATTGTACTACTCGCTCATTTCATCGCCATTCAAAATTCACTCTACGAAGCAATAAAACTTGCCTTATGAAATTTATCATCGTTCATAAAATTCCATCTTTTCAACGACTCCGCTTCAAGATCAGAAAGCAAGCAGTCCTCTCCGTTTCCCATCGTAAGCATCCGTCGTTTCCATACTATTTCAGGAATACACGTAAATTTTGAAATTCAATTAAAATACAATGCCAGACACAACGCGAGCCTGTCGACTCGCAAATATCTTTAATCGTCCCTGCTAATTACAGATTACGCAGCGCTACAATACATGTGTATTCTTACGCACTCTCGTTCTTATGGCTGGATGGACTTGCGTATAAGCTTTTACCGCTCTGCGTGAATGTTGAAATTGAGCGACGTTTACGTTCCTTCTTGGCCGGCCAACTTCATCCGGCGATACCTGCCTCAGATAGGAAAATTAATTACAATAAATTCAACGGTAACGAGAGCGCGAAGCACCGGTTTTGGGGAAAGGCCGCGTTATCGATCTTCCTCCGATCTTGAAAGTGCGAATCATCTTCGCGTGCGAATATCCTCGAGTCATCCATCGGATGCATGGTTTTTTCAAGGATTTTTATAGTAAAAATTCAATTAGCTGATTCCCAAAGATATGCAGAAGATGCGCTGTTGTTGCATCATGGCAATTAGACGAATAGGAGTTTGCTTACTTAGGCCTGATCGTATTACAATTTTCGTGGGAAGGCTCATTATCTAATCTACACATGCACGTACGCGTAAACAATTCATCCTGAGACAAAAATCAGATGAACCTTTCTAGATCTTGGGCGATGGCGAAAGAGAATAGATCCGGCGTGGCGTTCGCTCCCGAGGTAATGAGAACGGTCACCGTTATAGTGACGGAGAGATAAGAGAAATATAGTTAAGGCGCCTCTTGTATATTGTGTGCAAATGTTTTCCGAAAATATTTTTTCTACAATTTCGCTCTACAATCTTCTTTTTTTCATTCTGAAGATGCTAAATATATTTTAAAAAATATGGACATGAAAATGGTTTCCATCTGACTACGTATATAGGCAGAAAAGGTCTTCGAAAACGTTTTGAGGAAAAACCGCAGGAATGCCACATCGATTCGTCGGACCGGGGTAAATCGAAACCTTGGCTACCCGCGAACGCCGCGTTGGGTAAACACCCTGTTCGGTGGACCTTTCGACGGTCAAAGCGCTTTTCCGTTGTGGAGAAATTTCGTTGAAGCCACCATCGACAGCGCTTGTATCTTTAATGGCCTCCGAGATACTTTCAAAGCACGATAACGCTGACCACAACAATATATCGCCCCGGGATATCTTGGTCCTCCCTCTCTCATCACCCTCTAGAATAACCCCGAATATCTGCGGGAACGCCAACCCGTTCGAGCTGAAAATATGAGGAATTTTCGAAGAGATCAACGTTTCAGGACCTCTTTTTCTACACTTTGAATGGATGGTGAATATATTTATATATTATATATTCCCGGTTACGACTAATAATTCTGAATTATTGATAATTAGTGTTGTAGAAAAAATGATAACTTGGGGCCAATATGTGTGACATTAGATGAATTTCGTATAGTATTTTTTATCTTCTGATCGATAATTCAACCCATACGGAGTCCTCATCAGGATCCTTACAAACAAAAACTTCTTTTACAATCAAGAAACATAAAACCATATAGACATGTCAATCAAGGTATACTCACATTCAAAATCATTTCCGAGTTGTATTGCTAGAACAAAAAAGGTCTACTATATCAAAATAAACCGTCGTCGACTTTTTATAAACATGACTTTATTTTGAAACGAGTCGTGACTATGTTACAAACAAGTGCGCTTATAATTAAAATTAGAGATTATTTTTGCTAACCAATTAATGAATTGATATGTTTCGCTATGATGGTTAAAAATTACCTACTTTAACCTGGAATAAGTGCCTACTTTGGACAGTTTCAAATTGTAACAAAATGTCTCTTACAAGTGAAATATTGTCACGAAACTAGAGAAAAAAAAACAGAAGGACATAATATTTTAAAGAAAATAAATTCTTATTTAAAATGTAAAAGATTTTTTATATGTTGATGAGCAACTCAAGTTGCAACTTACAATAAACATAAATTTGAAATAATTTAAACGTGTGATTTTTCTCAAGGTGTTTTCTAATATTTTTTTTTCTTACAGAAACAGAGATAAAGCACAACTAGGCATTTCTAAACTCTTCTTTTTTGTATTGGAGAAGCAGGATTAGAGTTGTCTGTAGATTCATAGAGAAAATATGAAATTTGGAAAATGTTCATTTTCCGTAAACCCCTTTTCCAGTTTCAATGATTTATAAGCATCTAGAATCTGAGAAACACACAAACATTTATGTATTGGATCGGACAATTTGTTGCCAATTAAATAAGTAATCAATGATTTTTAGAATTCTACGAATTCAAAATTTTTTTCCGAATCATATTTATACATTGTTCATCTAATGAACAGAATTTTTTACCATGTATGAAAGTTGTATCAAAAAGGTACAAGATTCTTATTGTTTTTAAAAAAATTTTGAAAATTTTAACACCCTTTTTTAAAATTTACGAAATCCGAAAATTCAAGAATCCACGTGTTCAAGGAACTGTTTCCCGATTTTTCTTCCATTGATAAACATCCCAAAACTTGAATTTCAGCACATTTTATATTTTAACAATCTAACAATCTGTTTGGAAATTTTGGAAAATACGTAACTTATAAATTCCATAGAGTAATATTAGAAACTTTTTTTCTAAAAGCAAACACTAAGTCGTCGAAATAATTCTAAAACTCTAAGAATTCGTGTCATTCAGAATTGTATAATTGAGAATTCAGTTTTTTCAACTTTCGACCGTAGGATTTCCATGAATTTCAAATTCTTCATATCAAAAATAATTTTTTTTTGTACACAGATCGGTATAATCTTAAGAATAATAAAATGCCAAATATGCAATCCTTTGTCATGAAGATAAAAAATCACAAACGTTTTTTATCGTCAAAAGTTTAGGCATGAAGATTTGTTATGCCTCTACATGAATTTTTCAAGTGAAATTCACGAAACGCTAATATAACTATGCATGAATTTCATATATTTTAGTCTGAAATTAGAAAAACTTTACAGAAGGTTTTTTATTAGTAATTATTTAAGTATTTGTATTCATACTTGAACGAATTAGAATATTCAATTCGCTTCGCTATTATAAGTATTATTATTAATAAACGTAATAAGTTTCGTATAGGTATTACTATTAGTTTAATATCATCATTTTTGATATAATCGGTAAATCAAAGAAATACAAAAATTTTCTACTCATGTAAAATTATACAATCACGATCCCATAAAATATGCTGTTTTAGAGAGACATGATTTCATCATTTTCAATGAAAAGAAAATTTTCAAATTACTATGATGTACGAATTCTCATATTCCAAATTCTTAATGTCAACAGTAATAAGTTTTTTTCAGTACCCAAACATACCAAGTTGAAACAATAATATATGAACATCTTGCATTATTAAAGTACATAATCTTGTGGCTTACAAATTTCTAATCATATAATTTCAAAAAAGACACCACAATAGCAGGAAATTTGTGAATTTTCAAAAATTCCTTAACCTATTATCAACGGCATAAATTATTTACTTCGATTCTCTCATAGTAAAAAACTTTCAATTCCTATGATTCTTGAACTTTGAAGTTTGATATTTTTAACTCCTTACTACTCCCCCCCCCCGCCCCTTCATTTTGAAAATACTTTAATCTCAAATGTCGAATTCTACATAATATGTTTGATTTTCAAAAGAAAATTGTAAGAAAATAAAAAGTTTCTATCCTTTTTTCACTGAAGTGAAAAAGCATGACGTTTCACACAAGTTCCAGGACATGCAGCTCGAAAGTGCAACATGTCACTGCTGAAACAATACATATGGTAACCCTAGATCGAATGAACTTTTTTTCGCGAAATTGACAATGAGCTTACGAGACCTCATGCCCACGTTTCGCTCCATGAATTTGGTAACTCCCGTTAGAATGAAACCTTTCTCCGGTCGGGAACTCATCGCGTTTCGAGTACGTCATCGAACAAACGAGTACGATTTTATTGAAGCTGAAGCCTCGCAATGACTCGCAGTCATAGCGGCGGAACGAGGTATCTCAAGGAAGGGTTGAGAGGAAGAAAACGGAGAAGGGCTGCTGGGGGCAGGGGAGGGGGAGGTAGCAAGGTGGTTAAGGGGGAAGGGAAGTGAAACAGGGTTGAAGCTTCGCGAGGAGGGAAGGTAGACATATTTATTTGACATGCGACGCGACTGCACCCGAGTTTCATTAATTGAAGATCGCGGGAATGAGCGCGACTCCCGAGCAGACGTAACGTGGAGATACGCGTCTTTCTCCCTCTCTCTTTATTTCTGCACCCGTACCCTTTATATCATCTTTGCCTCCCTTTCCCTTTTCGGTTTCGACTTCTTTGTCTACCACATTACGTCCCTGTTGCTCCGTCCCTTTATGTACGCGCACGCGAAAATGTCGTATGAGGATTTGCCATTTCTGACATCTCCTTTCGGGTGGATTAATTCGTGTCAATACGATGTGTGGGAAGTCAGCAATGAAGAGAACTGACGTGTTTCTTCGGCACTCGGTCCTTATCTCTGGGTCTTGGTATTGCAACTATGAGTGAGTTGTCATTGCAGGTACAGGTTGTTAGAGTAATTGTATGGGTGATTTAGTTATTTTTTAGTAAGAATTTCTTAGGGAGAGCAGATAGATGAATAGTACCTAGAAGGTGAAGAAAAGTTGGAATGAGTAAGAAGACAAGTTTGGTAGCTGAAAGCAAGGTTACCATATGTCTTGTTCTAGCAGGATATGTCCTACTTTTGAGATGCATGTCCTGAAACTTTTATGAAATATCCTGGTTTTTCATTTCACTACAAAAAAATTTTTAATTTTCATTTTATTTCAATTTCCTTATACTATCGAACATAACGATTGAATTATTCGAGTATTTGTAGGATGAAAAACTACTTTTCAAAAATGCTGATGTTGGGAATTTACAATACCTCGATTCAATGTTAGAGAATCATACAAAAACCAAGTTTTTTTCCATTAAAATCGAAGGTAATAAAATTGTGCTACTGATAACAGGTTGGGGAATTTTCAGGAGTACAAGAATTTTTTACTTTGTCGTCAGTATTTCGGCAATCATATAATCGGAAATTCCTCAAAAACGATGATGAAAATTCCTAACGTCAGGAATTGTGTGAAACTGAAGTGTTAAACTGTAAACATCAAGAATTATAAATATAAGATGGTTTAAAAGATCGACTGCTGAGATAGTCTTTATGAAAGGTGGAAATAATAATATTAATCTACAAACTGACACAAAGAATTTGAACCCGATTTATGATAAAATTTTGAAATATACTGGATTGTTTCTGCACATAGACGTAGTCATTCCCAAGTGGTCCTCCCCCCTTTGTTTATAAGCGATAAGAGGTTGGCGCCTAAATTTTGTTAGTTTGACGAGTGTTTTAGTCTATTACTGTTAACGAACGTTATTAGACGTATTCATTTCTTTTGATATGAGCCAAACCTTTTGTATCGATCGTGATAGCAATGGATTTTTCTTGTTCTTAAATCATAAATTGTAAGTCATTTTTTACTGTTGTTTCTAATTATGAATTCATTTATAAAGATTCATATTTTATTATGTAATGTTTTTGATTGATATTGATAATACAATTCACTCCATATTGTTGACGAATGTTGTAGGACACGATTGAGCCCTTGTTAATATGAGCTAAAACCGCATATTGTAATGCTTGAGATTTTAGAATTATTGTTAAGAGGTTTCTTTTTTATTTTCAAGATTGTATTATGTTCAATAGTTACCCTGAAGATGGTCTCAATATAGACCGAAAGCTTGGTTAACAAAAGTGCAACATTGGCACAGAATTTGGTGGTGGATTTATTCTCCCACTATTCGCCCCGGTTGACCATTTTTTTCTTGGATAATAATCCCCCAGCGGAGCGTTCTCTATTATTTACTATTATTTAATTATTGTAAGAATTCTTTCATCACGCATATTCCAAGTTTTTTAATCTATAAAAAATTGAAAATCTTGCTGCACTAAAAAAAATTCAAAACTTCATAAGTATATTTTCAAAATACCTGTATTTTAAAATTAGACTTTTCTTAATTTCAAGACGGAGAATTTGTATTCAAAAATAAAAAATTTTATATCGAAGTATTCTGACACAAAAAAATGGTAAGATTATTGAATTTAATCACAATGTACTACACGTTTGGCATTTTATAAATGTTCATTTTATACTCATTTG
Source organism: Platygaster robiniae (assembly GCA_028476575.1). Classification (NCBI taxonomy): domain Eukaryota; kingdom Metazoa; phylum Arthropoda; class Insecta; order Hymenoptera; family Platygastridae; genus Platygaster; species Platygaster robiniae. The sequence goes on from CM052018.1 coordinate 13,177,597, forward strand.
TATTATAACATTAAAAAAATTTCTGTTATCAAGAATATTAAATTTACAAAAATCATGAGTCAAAAAAAAAAAAAATTTCCGAGTACTATGTAAATAAAAAAAATGGAAACTTCACGTACTGAAGTGAAGTTTTTTATCATTATCATTGTATGGAAATTTTTTCATACTTTGGTTTGAAAATCTCATTTGTGTATAAAAATTTTTCCATTAATGCATAGAAATTTTCGCAAACTAATGGGGAAAAGTGGTAAAATACTAGATGAATTTCATGAAAATTTGAGGTTTTTTTTCATATATTAAACATTTCCAGATGGTATAAAATAATATCCATACATTTTTATGGAGATATTCCATTTCTTTTGTACAATGATATCGAATTTTAACTGACGCATATTCTTACAATTTCAGAATTATGTCGGCGATAAGTTATACACACTCAAGAAAAAAAGTTTCGCGTGTCTAATTTAGAGAATCATAAAAACGAAATTTCAAACCAATTTTAAAATTGATCATTACACCTCAAAATATCAAATGTGCTTTTTCAAGATTTGAGATGTTAGTAAATGAAAGAAAAATATAGAATTTCGGTGATTGATGCGTAGATTCCTGAATCAGGATATTCGGTAAATATTATACCTAAATTAAAAAAAATTATGTTTAAATATTCATTTTTTTTTCATAAAAACAATTAGGGACTCACGCATTCTTTCACACAATGTTTAAATAAAATTCAAATCATCTTACTTAGATTCGAAATATAAGTTAATTTTAAAACAAATATATCGTGATTTTGTGAAATTCCGAGAATCATACATTACTAATTTTTGAGATTTTGGATACTCGTTAACCAAACAATCTCGGAAATTAGTTGTCGAAATATATGCATTCCGAAAATATTAGCTATTCTGTAAATGTACAGAAAACTCAAATTTTGATAAATGGTATAAAAATTTGAATTTTTTTTAGAAGAAACAATCTTACTATTTTACATTTATATTTTATTCTTATCCATCTATAGATCCTGCTATTCCAAAAAAGTAATATAAATTTAAGATATTAGGGAAAGATATGTTTTCTGCAAGGAATTAAATTAATGAAACGTACCTTGAAGAGAATAAAAAAACTACCTTATTTTGAAGTTCCATTTTGATTTTCAGTATAAACTTAATATTTTTAAAATCAATCACATAGAAAGGTAGAATTTCATTCCTATTCGATATATTTTATACTACTTATCTGTGTTTTTAGTTATGGTCTAATGGCTTGATGAACCAACATAGCATCTAAAATAAAACTTGTTCAGTAAAAAATGAAAGATGTGTGAAATGAATTTATTTTCCCTTATTTAATCATAAGTAAACATTCATCTTTAATCAAAGAAAATACTCGATATCAGGAGTAAATACCAGGAATATCAACACCACTCCAACATCCCAACAATCTTCAGCAACCAAGATTTGATTCCATTCCCCGCTGCCGCGAATGAACCTTCGCCAAGAAATTGGAGAGCAACTCGTCAAATATCCGAAGAGCCGTAACGTCGAATTCGTCTAGCGTTTTCGTCGAACGAGCAATGGTCTCTGATTAAAGCCAGCAAAGGCACCTTCAGCAGGAGCAGGGGGTTGTCAGGGAGGGGTAAAAAGAGGAGCGGGCGCGCGAGTCGCGCGATATCGGAGATGGCGGAAATTTCATTTACCCCTCGTAGAGTTATCTAAGAGCAATACCGGGTGGCCTTAATGAAACATTCAGTCGCGAGAATAGCTCAGCAATCTCGAAGGGTCGACAGGGGTTGGGGGTAGATGGGGGTGGGTGAGTTAGGGGGTGGACGGCTAACGCCAACTGATTCCTGGCGATGCAATTGCACGTTTAAAGTGGCGTTTCCCGGTTATTTCACCGTTCGCTACCTGACCTCGACGGTTTTCATTACGTTCCGTTAAGGGAGGGTGAGGGTGAGGGGGTACGCCGGGCGTGGAGAACCGCTGCCTTAAATTCCGGTCTTCGAACTCATTACAAAACGCAATATCGGGCAAAGTTTCCAATTCGTCGGAATGAACGAGGAAGAAGGCGAGCTATTCATACGGTGTACCGCGGATTTTTCCGGGCAATATCTGCAGGCGACTCGGGTGAAAAAAGGTTCTTTGATTGAGCAATCTATTCGTAATTGTGAGGGCGAATGTTTAGGGAAGGCGCTCCCAGGCCAGTCACTCCAGAGAAAAAACTGGGATGGATTCGGAAACAATTAGGTGGTTGATAGTGGTTAAACTTTTTTGCTAAGAACGTCTGCAAAATGGTGTGCTTTTTAGTAACGTCGTTGATCTTTGTTGGAGTTAACAGAATTGGGCAAGAGAAGGGGAACAGTGAGAAAGAAAAAAAAAAATCAAAAATGATGGCAAAGAGCTATGAAAATTTGGCCAAGGAAGTGAACTGAAAAATTAAAAAAACTGAATTCAGCATGAAAGAAGAGACAATATGTTATAAAATAAATGATGGTAATAAAATTTGATTAGATCAATATTGTAGCGTGGAACAAAATGATAATAATAAAATCAATGAAAAATTCCAACACTAAACCATAACCTGAAATTACATGTAAGCTAATAGAAGCAACAGAAAAAATCATCATTACAAAAGATGCAGGATATGGTTGACAAAAAAATTTGTAGTAAAAAAGGAAATGAAAGAATAGACAATGTATAAGTAGGTTCTAAGGATCAATTCAACTGTCAAAAAACGGTGAACTGTGAAATTCTAATGGAAAATAAGTAAGTGATGGACCACGTGAAGAAAACGAACGTACTATCATGGAAATGAGACATGAAATAAAATGATTAGAAAACGTTCGAACTGAAAAAGACAAAAAGCAAGTTACGAGAAATTATGACAGAGAAAATAAAAAGATGGCTGAAAAGAAAATGGATATTCACCAACAAATGAAAACTGTTGATTTACAATAGGAAAAAAAATCGATGGCATGAAGACGATAATTTGAACTGTACATAACAAACTGAAAATAATAAGAGAGTATAGTAAAAAAATAAAAATATACATTTTGAAATATCTTTAGGCAAAAAAAGATTTTATGATTAGCTGAATGATTTTGAATAAATATATCAATGTTTGTAATTCATGCGGAAAAATATAGTTAAAAAGAAAACGGTTCAATAAAGGAAAATTATTTGCCAGAAAGTCATAATATACAAAATGGTTCTCAGAGACACAAAGAAAATCAAAATGAAAATTGTTCAAGAAGTTACGAAAATGGAAAATATCGAACGTGGAAAAAATGTCGAAAAACAATCGATGAAAAATCTAGAATCTACATTTTTAGAAATCTAGATTCTGAGAAAATAGAAAAATCTAGAAATAAAATTTTATATTTTCATTAAGAGGAAAAAATGAATAATGATTGTAATTAGCAAAAGAAAAAAAATAAGAGTCAATATAAATTGAAAAATTTTCATATTGCAAAACAAACATAGGTAACGATTGAAAAAGTTACTTTTTTGTGCCTAAGTAAGAATTCAGGATTTCTCATTTATATATTTATTTTATATAATTCCAAGTGTCAAAAAATTTAGACTGAATACTTTCTCCGTTTTTTTCATCATTTACATCTTTAAGCAAAGACTCTATAGAGCAGCACAATTATGAAAAAAAAAATATAAGAATAAAATTCCTTTTTCACCAAAGTAGTGTTGTTTCTTAAATATGTAACTCAACAATAAATTGATAATATTGCACACTTTAACTACCAAAAAATCAATTGATCTACCGTTCACCTACATCACTTTTATATTCCCCAGAAGATTTCTCACAGTTAAGATTCAGGAATTTCGTTAACGAAATACTTTTCCCACACCCCTTCAATGCTCAGTTTCCGATACAAGCTGACAGCTCGTCACGGAGATCACCTAATTGAAGATTCTCAAAGTTCGAGTCGCTGAATGAATTTGAAGCGAAGGCAGCTCTTCAATTCCGAGAGGAGTTTGCCGTTCAGGTCCTTGCCACTTGGGTAACGTATGTCGAGCAATAATTATATTGGCGTGCTGATGTGAAAGGGGTAGAAGTTGGGAGAATGCATTTTCATCAGACCAGATATCGATTCCTGATGTTTGCTCAAAAACTCACAACCCTTCAAAATTTACCTAAAATATATTCAAATACCTCCTTCACTCACCATTCAGACAGAATTAGCAGGACAAGAAAATATTCATCTTTCTTCTATGTACCTTCAACTCAATGTTCGAGATTCAAATCTACAAACAGATCAAGCTATCATCAACTATCATCGTTATGCACGAAAAAGCCACAATCAGAAAAAAAATCCAGGAATCAAGACCCAAGAAACCCAAGAGAACAATGAACTCCATGTGAATAGATCCCAGATAGGCACATCTTGCTGATACACCGAGCAGTGGATAGTCAAAACGAATCGCGCTTCTTTAAACTTCCCAACTACGGGACGCAATAATAGGCCCCAGCCGTGAAAGTCGTGATAAAGGCGCTGACAAAACGATTGTGTTCTCAATAATGGCGGGACTGATGCATCGCGTTCACAGACCGGGGACGTCTAGGTAGCTCGAGATGTAATGAATCCTCACGCAATGCACACGCACTCCAGGGGAACGAATTCTCCCCCGGGTGCATAATAAAACGGTTGACAATTGACGTCTCTTCAACGGACCAGTCCATACAAGTACTCACCCCTACCGCGACACCCTCGCGAGTACAAAAACACTGAATCTTCATCCCATCGCGACACTGCTAAATTTTTCCCTTTACCCTCCCCCCTTGCTCCTCTGACACCCTTCCGGCCTGTCGCGCACCTTCTCCAACTCAGTCTCGATTTTTATGGCCGTCTTTTTGTCTTCATCCTTCTTACTCAAACCGAGTTTCATCCACCCCAACCCCCGGAATTCCCCTCCAGCCGTTTCATCTACCCCCACTATGCCTGAGCCCTCGTCTGAAGCAGCCTGCAATTTGCGATCGCAATTTTCAATTTCTGCCGACTTTTCAATTAGACTAAGAGGTGCTGCCACTGCCAGGCGGGCTACGTACACGCGGGCGGCGGTTTTCTTTTCGCTTACCTCGTGGGTACGGATCCTCTTCAAACCGACGTCTCTTTCTCGCGATAGGATACGGAATTGAAGCGACGTGGATACGCCAAACCGATTTTCCACGGTTTTTCCACTCACGCTGCGACGGGGCGATGTCTTAATCCATCGAAACGAACGGTTGGCCGGGAGTGAAGGGGGGTTTGGGGCGGAGGTTGGATTTTCTTTCGCTCTGTTTCGCGTTTCTGGATGAATGCTTGATGAACTTTGAGAGGGAAAAGCGAAATTGGAGTGATGTGTGAGGTAACGACGTTTCTGGGATGTGATTTTTTTTCTTATTTTCTGATGAGTTTTAGTAGTCGTGATTTGGAGAGATGTTTGGAGGGGTGGAAGTGATACATGTGGAATTATTTATTTATTTGAGATCTACTGTGTTTTTTTTTTTTTTTTTTTTTTTTTTGTTAGGACCTACTTTCCCTATCTATTTTTTTGAGAGGACAATTTTTCGATTCTCTGTTTTTCCCAATATTAGGTTTGTTTGAAAGTATTTTTCCAAATTTTTTACCAGAAGATTTTTCCCTAAATGTTTTTTTTTATCTAACGTTCATTTTCTTCAATGCACAACTTTCCAGATGTATAACGATTCGTGTACAAATCCGAACTAAGCATTCGCGTTTGATTGCGCTAATAAATACTTTATCAACAGTGTTTTAACCATGTTTTTCAAAGTACTGCATTGTAACAATCTCTAAGAATTTTTCTGAATCATTAAACAAAATGGAACTAACAGTTTTTCAAAATATTAGGTTTCTTTAGAAACTATTGAGATCATTTTTCTGAAGGATGGACACAGTCTCTATGAGAATTGTTTGTCAAGCCGAAATATAAAAACGACAGAATGATAATATAATAACAACTAGGAAAAAAAAAGTGAAAATTGAGATCTTAGAAGAAAAAACAAAGAAAAATGTTCAAAACTTTAGAATTTCATGATAATTTTTATCGTTCATAATTCCGATTGTTCCCTTTTTCTTTTCCATTTTGCATGTAATAAATAGTCACTGATCTCCAGGAACAAACTTTATTTTCGTTCTGTTCGTAGCTCATAATAATTACATAGCAAGCAACATTTTTCAAACCTATCCAAAAATATTGAGTGAAATATACGATTTATAAACAGAGAACTCGATTATTATAGTATTTATTTAGATTACAAATATTTAAAACGTATACGACGTTACGAAAAAAGTTATTGATTCAATTTGAGTCCATTCTGAAAATCTAGGACATGCAAGAAAAATTTTTTTGATGTCATAATTTTCATATAATTTCGTACTGAAAAATTACAACACAAATTTGAAGAATTTGTTAGGGCAAAAAGATTTTATTGTAATTTATGCTAGAAGTCGAGAGGTTATGCCTCAAATTCTTAGACGATGAATCATGTTAGGGAAAAGTTAGAATATGGAAAAATAGTTTAGAAGAGAAATTTCCTTTTAAAAGAATGGTAAAAAAAATGACGCAGCTATTTTTTATACCTAGAATTATATAAAGTTAGCACCATTCAGTTGGATTTGCTGTCATAAGATTTTATCCCTAAGTATGACCTTTTTTCAAAAAGTACGTATAGTCAAGGTTCAAACGAACTGTTGAAAAATTATTTCGTTATAATTGAATATGTCAAGATCACTTTCATAGTTTTATTCACTGACACTATAGTCGGGATGGTATCGATTGTGCACAAATTTTTTAAGCACCGAATTTATTGTGCACTAGGCAATTGTGTACATTTTTACGATTTTCATTGTTATGATCCTAAATTCAACAAATTCGGAAATAAAAACTTACAAATTTACAAAATTATACTAGAAAATAAATTTTGTATCACCCTGCGTACAAGTTCGTACAAATTTGCACAATCGCCCAGTGCACAAAAAATACGGTGACCAATAAATTTGTGCACAAACGATATCATCTCCTATTGTCAGTTTGAAATGTTGAAAATTCATATTTATCGTTTATGTTAAAATTCAATTTTTGATGAAAATAGTTATAATATGAAGGAGAATTGGTAATAATTTTCATGCAATTGTAAATAATCAGTACCATTTGTACTAGGCAGTTTAACATTGAATTTGCATGTTTTTTTAGATATAGAAGGAAGATATTCGAAAAACATATTTTTCAATACATTAGAATGTAAAAATACAACATTAACAATATCTCTTTTTGAAAAAAAGATATTCAGAAGGCATGCAATTACGATATAAAGCGAAAAGATAAAAAAGTGTCTGAGAGTTAAAAAAGAACCATGAAAAATATATCACTTTCTTACCATTCTTAACGATTTCCATTGTATAAATTAACCTTAAAAGTCTCGAATTCGAAAATTATAAAAGTCAATGTTTAAAAAAAATTTAATATGCAAATAACTGACTGGAGCCGCATACTTAAAAACTATTCGTTATAATACACTAATAATTCATAAACATTAACACAGAAAAAAATAGATTGGCTGTGGCAGCAAAAATATGTGCTATTTTGGGACAACAAATGTTATTCCACTGTAGTAGCTGGTATTTGAATTGCCTCAAGAAAATCTTTGCAATGCTTAAAATATCTATTCTGTTGCCAGAAAAACTTTTCATTGCTAAATTGAAAAGAAAAAAGTGTACTCTGGCAGAAAAATAGACTCATTGAGGCAGCACAAAAATTTATTGAAGTAATAAAAAAATAAGCTTATACAACAAAATAGTATTCACTGTCTCAAAATAGCATGCATATTTGCTGAAACAGATAATCCAGAATTTTGGGTGTAAGAATAAACAAACAAATTCAAGAGTTTTGAAAAAAGACACCATCTTCCTATTGAATCCCTTTCTATATCAAAACTCAATTCTGAACTACGTCCTTTAGTTATCTAAGTACAATTTCTCATGCGGGACTTTTTTCATAACAAAAGTTATCTTTGATTTCTGAAGAATTTGAAATATTCAAGTAATTTCATTCAACAATTTACGTTTGAATATATCTTATCATGTTGTATGATATTTCAAATGATATACACATTTTATTTTTTAGAATAAGCAGCAAGTAACGTCTGAATATAATTTGCGAATCTGTTAACATACAACAACTACATAATATATGTATGAGTAATATATATAATAAAACAAATTATCTTCTATACTTTTAGAATCGATACTTCTATTTATAGATCACTTTTAACTCTAGCATAAATTCTGTTGAATCAAAATTAATGCAACGTATCAACAAAGTAGCATAATTTTCAATAATCAGCCGCACCCTGAACCTTGCAAAAATAGTGCAAATCGTCTTAGGAAATAAACTAGTAAATGAAAAAAAAAAGTTGTTATAGATCGAAAATTATAATTATATTCATTTCGAAGATAAAATCAGTACTTCAAACATTTCAAATGTTTTTTAAATACGTCAGAATCAAAATTCGAAGCACAAACAACCCGTATCATCTTTGACAAGGAAAACTCATTAGCACTGTTAATGATGAAGTTTAGTATTTCCGCGACCAAACTCGATCGTGCGTGAAATTTCCCCCGCGGTTTCTCGAGCTTTGTGCCTCGGCGTTCAAGGTTCCTCGCGCGGTCGTTTTGCGATTGGGGCGCGATGGAATAATCAACGAAAATGCCATAAAAAAAGAGGAAATGCTCGCCCTCCTCATCCTCTTCGAAAATCCTCGCCGGGGAAACAATTCGTAGCTGAAAAGAAAAAGGGAAAAGGGACGGGGCAGATGAGACATCGCGACGTCGAATTCGTGGCTCCGTCACGCTGTTTGGGGTAGGGTAGTAATAGATAGGTTTGTAATCCATCCCGCGCTCGGGGCGTTTAGGAATGAGATATTTTGGTACGGGGCCGTGGATATCGGCAGTCTCCGAATGAAATGCCGCATCTCTCGATTCACGAGGTGCCCCTGGGGTACCTTGGACCGCCGAATCCGTGCACCCTCTCCTTCATCCCGAACATTCACGTCACTCAGAACTCGTCTCCAAGCGCCTAAACTTCTCTCAAATCTCCCTATTTCCACTTTCTTTACATCCTTTTTATTCCACTGTTTTTGAATGTATTTCTCTACTGAAATCTTATGATGTTGGCCGAATGACAAATAAAAAAGAATGTTCGAAATTTTTTTTTCTCAAATAAATGGATTATAAAATGCTCGGTCTCATGTCCTTCCATTTATTCTTTCTTTGAAGAAAACCCCCAAAAAAGCTTAAACCAAAAGTCGAAAATGAAAGTCGAAGTATTGCAAATTAGATCGTCCTCTTCGTATTTGCAGTTCATATTTATGGACCGACAATAACATAATTTGTGAAGCTGCATTAGAAAACATCAGCATGTGCCAACGATGGAAAATCTTAATCAAAGTTGAACATTGAAGCATGGCAAATAATTATGTGCTATACGAGATCTGGTGACTATCCTCAACATCACGTCCTTCAAGAACGATCGAGAATGGCACAAATCATGCCGAAAGGCTCGCCTGGTTCATAGTAGGCGAGGATAGTTATCGAGATTGCGGCGGATATCAAGGTACGATGAATAGCGGCTGAATCCATCCACTATCCAGTTGCGAATGCTTCGCCTAAGGCTAGTACTACGAGGAAGCACGGGCTGAACGACTGTCTGCTCATCATTGTTGTCATTTGCGACGAGGTACTTGACATTAAAGCTCACTGATGTACGCAAATATTCGGAACTTCATTTGCAATCGGGACGTCTCAAGACGTTGAGCGCAATTCCGAAGACAAACCTCAACAACTCGATTGAAAAACAGGGACTAGAAGGATGAGAATGAAAACAGCATTTGTTAGTGAGGAAAACAGTCGTTTTACTCATGCTTGGAATTTATCGAACTTGTGTTTACTCTTGTTGCATTAAAGTATGGTATTTTTAAAAAAAATTGTAATGTAAAATGTAAGTAGGAATATGTAGTAAATTATATTGAAGTAAAACTTTTTAGGCGGCATTGTCACTTTTCTAGAATGTAATTTATATAGGGAGTAATTTGGAGATTTTACATTGTAAGATGTAAGACTGTGAGATGTAAGACTGTAATATTTTCTATTGCAGGGAGGGATTTTGAGATTTTGTAAGTCTGTAATTCTGTAAGAGTGTAAGGATGTCATTGATAGATTCAAGTAAAAATTAAGAATGAATCAATTTGTTAACTGATTTACAGTTAAAAAACAAGAAAAATACTACACAGAAAAATTGAGGGATATGTAAGAACTAAAAAAGGTAAGATGAATAGAAATCTATAGATCAGAACCTTATAGAAAGCAGCATGAGAAGTTTTACTTCAAACGCGAGTTGATTCAACACGCTCCAATTTTTGTATATTTCTTTCGCAATGTATTTGACTTTTCCAATTTATTACGTCTTTTTTACACATGTTACACGGAGCAGATTTTGAACTTTTTTCTTTGTATCGCGATAAGAAAATTATTCACAGACTTGTGAAAAAAATTGTCAGAATTTTCGCTATTTTCCAGTATTTTCCTAATGAAAAACGATTCTTAGATGATTGGAAATTTAATTTGGCAATATAGTACGATTTCATAAAACCCCAAGTTAAATTTCATACCACTTAATTTTAAAAATTTCATTCGATAATAGAATTTATTGATTGTAATTTAAGTCAAAAAATGATGACAAATCAAAAGGGAGTTTCTTTGAGCAGAAAAATTTCTGAATTTCTTTAAATTATATATTTCTCAATATTCAGCAGTAAGTTTCAGGAGTTTGAAGGTTTTTGAGGAATCATTTCTACCTTAAGTGATTATAACCAGTCATTCTCGATACTTTGAAATATTCCACTGACTTTTTTAAACTATAATATAAATGCTAGGTCTTCTTCTAATTGTTCAATATTTATGTTGAAACTCTTACATACAAAAGCTCCAATATAATAAGATTCTGAATTTAATAAATTTTTAATAACATCAAAATGCAGAATTTTCAAGATGTTTTTTTATCGTCGACTATGTTGAAATATTGTTGAAAAATATTACTTGAAAAGTATTATGTCCTCTTATAAACTGAAACACAGATAGAAAAAATGTTTTGCTGAAGGTCACATCCTATTTTTCAAATTCTAGACAAATTCTTAGAGATTCTGAAAATTTAAGTATCCCCAAACAATTAACTTTAAAGTGGCTACTGCAAAATACATGTTTATGTAGAATTCTGAAAATTAAAAAAATTGCACAAGAATTTTACTGTTATATCCTTCATAATGATTTTTTTAAACTATAAGGCGTTGTGATTTGTGATAATATTCTTGAATTTCATCATTTCCAGAAATAAATATTCAGAATTCGTAAATTATTTCAACAAAATTACAATAATAAATATGCAATATTAAGAAAAAAATTGTCATCACTTCAAATATTTTCCGAAAATTGATCAGGTCGCAACTTATGAAGATTGATTAAAATTTTGAACGTTTTGAAAATATCGTGTACTTTTCTTGTGTATTCATGAAATAATTCAGTTTACTCTCATAATTTGTAATAATTCCACGCAATGTGATGAGTTATGTAACTATACTTTTTTTCTAGAAGTTACGTTCACACTTACAAAATTTTCTCAAAACATTGTAGAAATAAAGTTTGCTATTTATACCTAAAGAAATGTCTAACATTCCTGATTGGTTTTTTTTTTTCAATATTCCAGAGAATATTGAAATTTTTATCGTAATGTTTTCGAAGTATAGGAAGCTGAACATTGAAAAATCTTTTTATTCATCAGACCATCAAAAAATTGAGGATTTTCATAAATCAAGGTTGGTAGAAGATCGTTTGTGCTAGGAGTGCAAAAATGACAGTATAGTCCAAATTATTTTTACTAACAATCTCCAAGTTTTTTTCGTCTTCCAATCAGTTTCAAAATAAAAAAAAAAACTTTTCTAGATAAAACGAAATTTGAAACAAAATTAAGCTTTAGGAAAAAGTTTTCCATGAGAAATACTCAAAAATAAGAAATCAGGAGCAAAATGAGGGAAAATAACTATCAGGGAATATTGTTTGAGTGAAAAAGATAAAAATAAAGTGAAAGAAGAATAATTTATTATAAACTTCTTACATAAAAAGAGGAAACTAAAATAATCGTTAGCAAATCAATAATAACACTTTACATACCTTAAAATGAATCTAAGTTAGATCTCTAACCTCAACAACTCTCTCCATCCAAAAGAAAATAAAAAAATCAAACCTTCGACGTTGTCCGACATAAACCAATCTGCATCATATATTCCGATGAAGCCACGCGATATCAACCCCTCCGCCAAACCGCAAAATAAAAACCCCAATATGTAAAACACCAAACTTCCTATTCCGTGCCATTTTCCCTGATTCCACAAGTGATCCCCAGAGACGCATTTTTACGGTGTCCCCCGTCCGTTGGTCCGTTCAAATGATCTGCGTTTTTCTAAAGATCCGGGTGTAGCCCGAGGCTCTCGGCTCCCAGAAGACAATGTCGAAGATTACTCTCACGGAATGGCCGAATCACGGAGGAGGAAGGGAGAGGGCTGCCATTGAGAGCGATCATTGTTCGACACAATAATATTTGTCACCGAAAAATAACGCTAAAAAATTTCGCCGATAGGGTGGTTGGGGGTGGGGAGAAGGTTGGAAATATCCATTCAGACGCAGACAATGTGGAATTCATCCGGCTGCTCGTCGGGACAAGAGTAAAACGAACCCTGCCGCCTACCCTTCAACCTCAACAGCGTCCTGACTCCGGATTCCCTAACCATCCCAACCCCCACCCCTGCGTCACGTGACACGTGCCAAATTAAAAACTCAGTTTCCGTGCCACTGCCCCTTTAACCGTGGATGGCTGAGAAAGCAGGGTTTCCTTCGATACACGAGATGAATTCCCCGTTTATCTGTGGAAACGAAGTAGATCTTGATTATTTTAGGGGGGGTTTTACATTAGGTATTCCATTGTCTTACTGTTTTTCTTGGTGATGGGATGGGAAGAAAATAATTTCTGTAATAGTGATTAAATAAGGGGGAAAACATGTTCAAAATGTGATGGAAACATGGAGTCAATAGAGCTTTTTTTTGAGGTTGATTTTGTTTTGTTAATTGAAAGTAGATTTGTTCGAAATTCGTAAGACATTATAGAAAATCGACAATGTATTGATACAGAATATCATTGAGATTGAACAATGACTTTCGAAATGTATTATGTGAAATGATCAAATGTATGTTACAATTTTGGAGAAGCATACAAAATTTTGATAGCAATATTTCCATTTTCTTGAAGAATATAAAAAATTCTAGATTAATCGATTGCAAATTTTTTTTAAGGGTCTCATCATTTCGTATATACAACGCAAGTAATAATAAATTTTAAAACTTCATAAAATTTTTAGTTTTTTTGTAAAACTAACAATAACTATGTTAGATTACTCTGAATATGTACTGTTTCTTGTTATCTACCATGAAAAAATTCTGGTTCGAATGATACCCTTCTTCTATGTTGAAATATTCTCCAAATGCACAGGTATAAATTTGAAAAACAACATTTCGAAAATGTAGGATAACATTTATTTTCCTATTACTTTAGAATCTGATCTACAAAAACTTTTAAAATTTCCTAAATGTCATTAAGTACTAGTACTCGTTAAACAGATACACAAATTTAACTTCACTTCCTTTTTTTTTGTAAGTAAACTAGCTCCATTTTTCGAAAAATATTTCTCAGTGATTTTTGTTCTGTCGATTTCTCTTATGTTTTTTTTTAATTGAAAAAAACAATAAAGTCTGCTATAAAGTCATTTTTAAGTTCAAAAAATTTGAACCTTTCAAAATTATTATATTCTTCAATCGTTTTTCAACGTTTTCGATAGTTTTGACAACAATGACAGAAGAGTAACAAAGTAAAGTTTCAATATTTTCAGCATTGACAACAGTTTTAAGACTCAAAACGGATAAAATCATTTTACAGTCTCAAGAGTTCACAGTTTAACAATTCACAATAATGATAATTAATTTTACAGTTCAACAGTTTCATTAATATTTCGAAAATGGCAACAGTTTATAACACTCACACAGTTTCAAATTTTTATAGGTTCGAGACGTAGAACTAAATTTTGAAGATTACCATTATTTTTAAAAGTAAAAAAGTCGTCACTTCTGAATACCTTTATACGATTTTACTGGATCAGGCATTAAAAGTGAAAATATTTTTCTATCAAAACTGTCCAAAATATTCAGAAATTCAAAACTATTATGTATGCCATAAAGGTCTATTTTTTTAAAACTCTAATAGACTGTTTATTCGGAAAAATTTTTACTTAATTGCAGTATATATATTTTATTGTAAAGTGAAAATCGTTTGTATAATAAAACTCTTGAGCCAGTAAAAAAATGCTTTGACTGGCAAAACTTTGAAATAGTAGACTAAGTATCATGAAATGAATAAAACTGCTATAAACTGTAAAAAAACTAAAACTAGTGGAGGAATGTGATATTTTTGAAACAGTGAAAAACTTTTAGAAACAATCATTTGAATCATAACTTCTATCGAAACTTTCTAAAAATATCAAGATTGTCATACCTTACAAAAGAAATGTCAAAATTACTGAATATATTCACACGTTTGTCCTCACTAATTCTGATTTTGCAAAAAAACAACCATCTTCTAAATACCTATGTTTTGTTCATCTTGACGAAGATTATTTGTTTTTTGCTATCCCACATTCCTCTAAGAAAAAAGAAGCTATCTGTAAGCTTGTAAATTTAGTGAGATCTTTTATTGCTACAACAATGTTACACAAGGTCGTCGAGGTAATGAAAACAATAAGATAATGCTTAAGAACCTCATTTAATTCAAGTACGATGATTTCAAAATTGATAACTACTTATCTCATTTGCGAAATAGTTTAAATATCAACCTGAATGAATCCATTCTAAAAATAATGCCTTCAATTCCACACCTATATAGTTCATAGATTCTTCTTTTTCATTAAAAGCATATTTCGTACTCACACACATTTTAGATAAGCAGTAATCACCAGGATCAAGAAACAAATCATCACTCATCCAAATTCTACACCACTCCAATCCCACTCAACGAAATTCCCACAAAAACTACACCCACGATTCATCAAATCTTTCTCTCCCATTCGAAGCATATTCCACAGACACCCACATTTTCTAGAAACTGACAAAAGGTATTTTATATTCCCGAACTCCCCTTTTTTTTCACTACTCTATTGCTTCCATTGTTCCACTGTCTTTCAGTTGATTCGAAGTGGAGACTCTCGAATCTCTGATAATCGATCCTCACAATTCATTAGTGAGACAGCGAAAGTTTCAGGGATGTCTCTGTCGTGTTTCTTTCTTACTTATGAGGATGATCAGCGAGAACAGGAGGCAATATCGGAATTATTGTGATTTGTAGGGCGCAACGAGAGCGGACGCCTCGGGCGAGCAATACGCGACTTCCATCCGCGGCATGGATTTGAATATTGCGAGTGATACTGCCGTCGGCGGTGATAGTTACTATGAATAGCATGTATAGGTACTCACCAAGACTCGCCTACAGTCACTCGATGACAAGAGATTTTAGTTATAATGTAAATAAAGGACACGGCGTATCATCACGTAATCCCGATGCGATAGCGTTGTAATTGTTATTAATGCTTGGAGGTTTAGGTTGGCCCATACGTCGAGTCAATTGATGCATTTGAGTTATGCAGTAAGAGAGCACTTGGGTTTTAACGATTTACTTTCGACAATGAAAAGACATTTACAAGTTGACGAGACATAAGTGTCATTATGATTAACATGTATAGTTATTATGATTATTGTCAATATAAAACCAAGAAATAGATTCACTATTATTGAATAATATATGTACTATTTTTTTATTTCAAATTATGTGAATAGTAGATAATGATTATAGTCTAAATAGCATTAATGAAGAGATGACATATATGTTGTTTAACGCTGGCATGTACCGGTATAATTTTCTCTTGTTTTGTAACTGTTCTATTGTCATATGCAAGTCATTATTATACCTTTCATTGGGAATATGATTTTTCTTTTTTTTAGGTACATCACGTATTTGTCTTACAAATGAGGACAATACAAAAAAACGAAAATGACCTACGTCATTTTTGTTTTTGAAGACATCTAACACAGAATGAATCAGTAGAAAAAGGCATATAATTACTTACATAATAACACTACATCTTATATTTAGCAAATTTTGATGTTCTTTCAGGACATTACTATTATTACTTTTAAAAAGATAAACTGTCAATAAAATCACATTAACATGACAATATTCCAATACAAGATTATCAGTTAAACTTTTGGGGCATCAATGAATTTTGAAAATTCAATCTTTAGATAAGGTATAAGAATTTACTAAAACTAGCCATGTTTTCTGCGAATTTCTTTGCGATCAAAATATTCATATGTTGTGTCTTACCTTGATTTTTTCATTAATCTGAGAATATCTGAAGTTGAGAAAAAACAATACATTGAATATGTCTGAATATTCTCAAAAGCAATACAAAAATATGTGAACAAACGAGAAATTTAGAATAATTTACGTTAGTAAAATAATCATAAGCATACAAAATTAAGCATTATTTAGTATTATTATAAGTAATTATACATTCGTGACTGAGTAATTTATACATAAATTATATTTCTTACACATAATTTATATAATTACGAAGTATTACGATACATCATTTCAATATAAAATATTTCGATAATGATGAGAAGTAGTTTGTAAATATAAATAAATATGTATTATTAACATATATCACTATGCATTATTAGAAAAAAAAAAATTATGAAAATAATGAGAGAAAATATAATCTAAATATATATTTTTTACGTATAACATATTCATATACAATATAGGAATAATAATGATATTACTAATGAACGATGTATAATAAAAAAAATCATGTCCTAATACTATATGTAATTATATATATTCTCGACTGATTTAAGGATGAACATATGTTGTACAATGATAATATTTTTTTTACATAATTTATGCAATTATGTAGCTTCTTCGTTTATCTTAGTAGTTACTAAAGTTCAGAAACCATTTCATTTTTCAGGAACATAATAAAAAATTTTCAACCATACCAATTTCAAGGTATCATTGAAATTTGTGCTAAGAGAATTTTGTTAAACTTTTTTTAAAACTGCGAAACCTAGCAACATGTCGTTAGAATTTGATTTACACATGAACATATCCTTGTGAGCCTTAAACGGATTAATGTTCGCGATAAAGACAAATTTTTTTTTAATTTTCGAAAAACTATAAGAATAACATCAGAATCTAATGTTCTTAAATCGTGACAGTGAAATTTGAAGTAGATTTTTTGCTTTGATTTTTGAATATTCTTATAAGAATGTAGAAAAACCGATTTCGAAAAATCAGTCAATTATTTCGTTATTCAGTAACTTTTCCCATATTTTGAAAATCGGAACTTTATGTGAACTAAAAATTTTATTATATTTCTGAATCGAATAAAACTGGTCGTTATTTCTTGCGTTAATCATTGTTCTGAAAATCGACAACATTTCTAGATTCATGTAGAGTGAAAAGGCAACTTTGAAACAAACTTCACAGTTATGAGCTTCGTCTATACCATATACCTTCAGTTTTGAGGACTGCCTCCGTAAGAAAGAGCAATATATTACCCTGACATATTCATTACTTCTGGAAAATTATTAAATTGTTCATATAGTGGATAAATTCCAAAAATTATAAAAACTGGTTACCTTACTCATTAAATTCTACATAAAAAAAAAAAGAAATTTTACAAAACTTTAATAAATTGATCAAACATTTATTACATTGAAAATGTCTGACGATTTTAATCTCTATAGATTACATAGATGGCCAAAATATTTGTAAAATTAACCTAAAAAATTTCGGAAATTTCTATACTCCCTAAATTCGCGTAAAAAATGTAAAGACTCTGTTAAATACTTTTATTTTAGAAAATTTATATTTATTATGTATATGCGCTGAGCCTTCCTAACATTTAAGATGACATATTGATCATGCCTCACTTACTAGAAAAAAATTTTTTTCCAATATATTGAGAGAAAAAATAGTGGCCTTCGTGTTCAATAAATCCCTGAACAGAGTATAAAACTAAAAGCAAACCCAAGACGTTGCTTTTATTGGCTCTCAGAGTCCCCACATCTAAACTCTGACAAATTTTTTTCTCGCAACATAGAAAGTGATCTGATTGAGATGGAATCGGCAGATAAAAGAGTTGTAAATAAGAGATAAAAAAATATATGACCCGAGTGACTGTCCATGTTGACTCCAGAAGAAAGTGTGCTTTTATTGGTACGAAAGAGGCTTTGCCGTGCCAATAAGCTCTCATTTATAGCATATAAATGATTTTAGTCTTCCGTAAAAACGCAACTTTTTTGCGGATTGCACGACGTGTCAGAGATAAATTTTCGGGGTCACGTTAATGCGTTGGAAAATCTTTTGAATAAAAAGTCGGAAAAAATCTAGACCTTTGAACTAGGAAATTTATCCTAGATTCTGTTCGAGTTATCACTAATTCATACTTCGGTTCAGATAAATTTTATATTTCTCAATTATAGAACTTGGATAAAAGTTTTCTGGAAGAAAATTTTCAAAAATTTGCAGGTTCTTTATTTAATTAAGGATTTATTATATAGATACCATTGTTTTTTGACAACAAGTATTCATGAATTTGAAAGTATAATTCTTAAGAAGCAATCTCCATTCGTAAATTGTATGAAAAATGGGGGAAAATTGAACTATTCATCATTTGTGATTAGAAAGATGAAAGATGAATTCTAAAGAAAATTGCAAAATAAGGAAAATGGAAGGAAAAAAACTGCTTAAAGACTATGGAAATCCTTCATCTTCGTCTTCACTGAACTCGGAATCAAAGAGTTTTCGTTCCTTCCTAAAATCTGTAAAGCCAAATCATTTAATCGCGATAAAAATCCTCATACCTCGCCGAAACATCCGAGGCGTGAACAAACTTCCTGCAACGGTAATCAAAGTTTCGGGGCCCCGGGATGTTTGTTTTTCAAACATGTCGAGACGAGCTGAACGTAACGCGGTCAATACGTATTTCTCCTTCGTTGGAGGTTTTTTTCAAACAGGGATGAAGTCGATCGTAAAAATGTTATATAGTCGTTTGCCGTGCGTGAGAATGAAGGGATACACCAGGGCTCGAGGAAGTGGGAAATGGATGTAAAGCGTTATTGTAATTCCATAAAGAAATAAAAAATATACAAACGTTCCACCGACGGAAAAATATTCGCGTTTAAATACGCTTTCTTTTGTCCCTTTGCGGACATTCCGTCTCGTTAGTATTCAAAGAAAAGGCCGGCGCCGCGCGAATGATTGTGTACAAAGAAAAATCCTGGCAAAAATCTAATGATTTGTTCTGTGCGCGTCTAAAGATAAACAGTAGAAACGCTGCGAACAACGAAAATGTTTGAAAGTGGTAAGGGTGTTTTTTACATAGTTTTTTTTGCCTTTTGTGTAAATGATTTTGTTTTCTTTATTGAGTTAGAGACTAACAAGATAAATTAAAATATTCATATAAATTGTGATATTTGAGTTGTCACCTTCTGAATTCAAATCTCGAGTCTGAAGGCAGAAAGATGACATCCTGGACGGATACCAGAGAATTTAAAAACCTTTTGCATTTCATTATTGAGTAATATGGATTCCTATAAAAGAATGCTGCTTAATTTTGAATACTCATCCTTTTTCAATCTTCAGTGTATGTTTTACACTGTGAAACGAAATTCACCTTAAGAATGGTGTCTGGTGTCTACTATGAGATTTGTTGGTAACCATAACAAATCTTTATACCTTAAAGGGCTTTCAAGATTTTACATGATGATAAAATCAAATCTCGGTCTTATTTTTCCCAAATCAAAGTCATCCACTTCATGATTCTACTTCCCACCATCGGTTCATCATGAATTTACAGTTCCAACTCCATTGGCGTCACTTGTCAATCGTCCCTGGAATAAAAGGCAACATCCAGTGATTAAAAGAATCATTTTGCGATCTCCCTGAGTAGCGTGTCCAGTGGGTGGGCTGTGGGGGGTGGGTGAGATACCCGGGGACATAGTCGTCGACGCGTATGGAGCGGTGGATGGCATGTGGTCCACGATCCGTGAGTAATCCGTTCGCGAGCCGAGCCGAGGCCTGCCTGCCTGTTTAACAGAGTGTTATAATCTATTTACGTTAACATTACCAACATTTAACGTGCTTGTTCTCCTCCTCCCCCCTTCCTGTGCCTCCTCCCCCTCCCCCTTCGCCACGTTCGGGGTCAAAGAGACAGGGAGAAAGGGTTAGGGCACATGCAGGAATGGCTCCGACTCTGCGGCAGACAGCGAATTGTCGCGGGCACGTTAGGAAACAACGTCGGAAACGAGCGTTAATTCGTGCGGTCGCTCTCTGCATTAGGTACGCTCACGAGACTTCGTCTCTCTTATTTCAGCATAATGCGAATGTGCGCGGGTCACATATTGCCACGTCTGGTGCAGTCGAAAAATTGTTTTTTACGTCTCAGTTTTCCGCGTTGGGTTTGGTTGAGGATAAGGCCAAGATTTGGAGTGGCGTGTACCTGGGGAGTATATTTTTAGAAGGGTTTGAGGATGATGGTTTTTTTTCAGATGGAGGGGGTTGGAAATTTTACTTTTAAAGAATATATGGTATAATGGGGAGGTGGGTTTATTGACAAAATTTAGGACACTTATAACATAAAGGAATTTGTTGGTTTTGGTTGATGACTTAAGGAATATTACTTATTTTTACTTACTCTTTAAATCTAAATCAAACAATAACAGATATTATGTTGAATGTGGCTAATTTCCATTTGACGCATACGTTTTAATTGAATAAGTTAGATTTGATTCTTTAATCGACAAATGAGTCTGTGGAATCAACAGATGAATTTGTCGAAAAAACAAATGAATCTGTTAGGTTAACAGATAAATCTGGTAAATTTTACTGATTGAATTAAAAAGAATGCAGCAACGGCAAAATCAGTCAGTGTCGACTCAATTCAGAGCAAGAGAGTACTGTTTGAATCTGAGTACACGTCTTGAATCACAACAAATTGCAATCTGTTAAAATTCCACTCCGACATATTTATTTTCATTAGATGTATCTGTCAATTTCAACAGAATGTCTGTTGTTTCAACAAATTGTCTGTCGCATTCTATGAAATAAGTCTTTTTATTTGTTACAGATTAGACTGTGCACATTTTAATGGTGCAATTCATAAAATACAACAGACAATCGGTTGAAATGAATAAATTTAGTTCTGTAGAATACACCCGTGATTACAAACATCGAGGAAAAAATTATTGTTAAGATATTATGAGCTTGTAAACAAAAATAAGGGAATGTTTCTGAAAAAATTACAATTTGTCAAATAAACCACAAAAAATGTGTACTCTACATTATAAGTATTTTTTCTACTTAGTTTTTGAGAAAAAAAATTCGAAAATATGCGTCGATTTGCACGTGCTCGTATTGAGCGTATCGTATTTTCGTGCATAATTTATAGAGGAATAAGGGAATTTTTCTACAACTTTTACAGACTTCAAATGAGACATTTACCATCAAATTGCGATTTCAAAAAAGGAATTTCTACTATTTAGTTTTTCTAAAAAATATTAACGAACATCATTTTTGGATAGCTGCCATTGCTTAATTTGACATTTAGCAATGTTGAATACTGCCGTACGCAGTTGTTGTTGTATATGGAATATGTATATAATAAACAACGCGATTTTCAGATAAAAAAAAATATATAATTTTTATATTTTCATGGGATGACAAACGGCTTTTACGACTTGGAGCCATATTCAAAGTATTTCACTGCTCATTATACCTTTATTATTATTTTAGGAATCTTATTTATAATATGGCCCCAGTAATTATTATAATTGTTTTGTTCATCTATAACATATTGTATAATATACCTACAGTGAAAAGGCGAAAAATTTTGAATATGTACTCCAAATAGTTATAGAGATATTTTTTTCTCTCTTTGACAGTTTTTAGATAATTACCAATTACAACAATTTCTCAGTAATCCATGAATATATCGATATCGATAAGGTGATTAACATTTGTTCATTTACACAACTGGCATATAGATGTTGAATCTAAATATTGAAGAGGAATAATGTGTGACGTCACTCCGTAAAATTGTAATCAGGGGGGTGGCATTCTCATGAATTGCTGGCTAGATGCTGTTCCCTTGGAAGTGGTGACGCTGATATTCAAGGGAGCCCCTCACCGCCCTCCTCCCTAGCCCCTTACTGCACCGCGTCCATATGATCGGC
Organism: Platygaster robiniae; assembly: GCA_028476575.1. NCBI lineage: Eukaryota > Metazoa > Arthropoda > Insecta > Hymenoptera > Platygastridae > Platygaster > Platygaster robiniae. Next base: position 13,200,053 of record CM052018.1, read on the forward strand.
GCGAGGAGAAGAGGGGAGAGTGCAGAAGAGAGGCTCCTTTAAATATCAGCGCCACCACTTCGAAGGGAACAGCATCTTGCCACGGGCTTACATAGGCGAGCATAGGAAGTGCCACCCCCCTGATTGTAATGGTGTATGTCGATCACTCGGAGCCAATGGTATGTATTAAAATACACGTCAGTTCAGTTTTTTTCCCATAACTTTTTTATTTTTCCTCTAGCTTTCGATTTCACCACAAGATGCAGGAACGACTATCTTTTTTGTCTAGCAAGCAAGATTTCGCATGTGTTTTGGCGTCGCTCCATCTGCCTATCGTTCAATTCATGTAGTACCCATTTTCCAATTTTTTGAACCTTTCCCATGGCACGTAAACGTATGGAAATGGCTGGTCGGGTAACGCCTAACTGTTCGGCAAGCATTTTTTGCGATTGGGTATCATCCTCATACAAAAGAGCTTGTAATTCATGGTCCTCAATTTTTCTGGGTCGATTTTAATTCTTATTGTCACTCAAGTCAAAATGGCCGTCTTTAAACCGGCGAAACTAGTCTCTGCACGTGGTTTCCGATAGCGCACTGTCACCATAGGCCTGCATAAGCATTCGATGCGATTCGGCAGCCGATTTCTTCAAATTAAAGCAAAAAAGTAGAGCTCCTCGCATATGTTCTTTTTCTGGCACAAAACTAGACATGATTAGGCAAGGAAAAATGTGTGCTGTTGTATAGAATCACTGATGATGTGCACTGATTAATTTAAACAGATGTTGAACTCATATAGAAAACAGTATGGCGTTTCGATGTTACCTTAATATGCTCACTAACGCCATCTACGAGCAAACAGCAGATTTAAGCTTATACACCTGGTACACTGAATTTACTAAAAGATTTTTTTGAAGCAAAAGACTTTCGTCAATCGCTCGACTCGTTAGAGTGGCAGCGTTCCCATTATCCAAGTTTTCTTGACAATAGACTGCTGCAAGATACTCACACTCCCGATGAATTCCGCGTCATCGGGTCACTGTCGAATTCGAAGGATTTCGCTGCAACTTTTGAGTGTTCAGTTGGGTCGAGAATGAATCCGAGAGATAAATGCGAACTTTGGTAATTGCCAAATGATCGACGTTATATGAGTTATAATGATGCTCTAATCATCATAATGTTCGTATCTTTTTCTTTTCGATATCGATCTCGGATTTTCGATGCATTGTTATTGTTTTTTCATAAGTATTATATCACCTGTGTATGCATTTGCACCTTATAATGTGAAATGGAATGCTGTAGAATTTTGAAGAGAAATAAATATGTTTCCGAATCACTCCCATCGTACAATTTATTCAATATTTTGATATCGAAATCACATTTTCATATTCATTTTATAAAATTTCTACTAACTGTTATACATAGTCTGTCACATTTCTGATGAGACTGATTTTAATAGACGACTGTCCGCAAAGTGACCTCTTATCCAACCATTGAATTTCGTCGACACATGTTACATCTACACTCAGTAAAAATTTTAAAACGTTTCAGTTATTTTTAATCAAATTCATCGACCTCTCGCATAAACGATGGAAGAAATTTTCCGACTTACAAGTTTAAAATGATAACTCAGCAGACTATACTTTATTAGTCGCATAGTCTTGATAATTATTCAATATTACTGTGACCTCCAGCACCCAAGGTCAATGTTAAGCACCTTTTATCAATGAGAGGCTGTCCATATATTACGTAATGCACTTTTCGATATTTCTTGATCCCCTCTCCTTCGTGTCACGAAGTGTTACATTGGCTTGACCCCCTCCCCCTCAAGATGTAACGTAACGGAGTCTTCAAAAGCAAAATAGAAATACTTGTAGCATTTTTTCGTACTTTTTAATACATAGCATACAAAATACATAACATATGAAGATTTTTATAACATTGAGATCAATGTCTTTGGAAAATTTATTCAAATCGGAAAATTATTTGTATGGAAAAACAAAAAAATATTCAACAAAGATACGAAACGTCAAACATAATAAAATTGTGTTACTATGAAAATTTATAGTAACCTTTTATAAGCTCAAAAAAAAATACCATCCGTTGGCGATAAGTGTGACATTCACTTTTTCACAATTTAGGAATGAGGAATCGTAAATTTGTGAGTTTTTGGATAGTAATTTTTTATTCCCTGCAATTACATTGCGATCGAGCAATTCTGTAGTTTTTTAAAGTTGTAAGCAAGTAAACAAATGTGAAGTTGTTTATTGGTGTCAATTGGTGTTCATGATCAAATGATAATGCAGTTTTGTGTTCTGCAAACTTTCGCAGTGATTTGATTCTCAGTCATTGATGTAGATTTTTTCTGTACGAAAGTGTTAAAAAGCGGGAAACGATTTGAAAATTTTTCATGTCGATCAAGATTATATGAATACATTTAAAATTTGTTACGTCACATTCTGCTCGGCCCCCCCCCCCCGTGTAACAAACTGTTACTTCGAGCTAGACCCCCCCATCCCCTAGGAGCATTACGTAATTTATGGACAGCCTCTTAAGGACCTCCTAAAAAATTCTAACTTTTCCAAGGCCCCTAATACTATTGCTCAAAAGAGGCCCCGAACAAAGCATGCTGAAAATTTCAGTGTTTAATGAAAGAACTGATACAATATGTACGATCTTAGCATGTGACAAAAAATCCCACGGTTTTCAAACCGTATACAAACAATTACGAAATGTCCGTGAAACTTTGGTATACGCGATTATCTAGAGGTTGCGTCGCAGAGACTGCCACTCGGATGTTGGTTTAGTTAACTTGTTCGCTGCCTGTTCTCGCGTGTGCTGCGTACTGCCGCCCCATTGTGACGCGAATCGTTCTGTAAGGGAGGGAAGCTTTTTTCGGAACGTTTGCTTGGACGAAATGAGCAAGGGTGTCATAGGCTTTTCGGAAATGTCGCCGAACTTTAATCTGCCTACTGGCGTAACATGTGCAGGGGTAATTTACAAGAATTAATGTACTCATTATATGTGCATGGAAAGACTGTAAAAAATGAATGTAATGTTTAAAAATATTTCTAACATATTACGATTGCATTTTTTCTTTTATGGTAATCTAATTCTCAAAATGATGATTCTATTCAAATGTAAATTTCAAAACTAACTCTTGAAATTTCAGGATTTTTTTTTCAAAATGACTGCCCTATCCAGAGCATCTTCACGGTGATAATTTTTATCTACTTGCTGTGTGCCTTATTAATTTCATCTGACGCTCGATACCGCAACGGGGCCAATAACGAAATTCGAACAATCCGTGGTCATAAAAGTTTATGGAGCGTCGCCGTATTAAGATAGACGTAGCACACCGAAGCCAGAACATTGTTATCGCCCTCGGTATTTCAGTGTTAGTTTTAACGAAGAACGCTACGCAGACCATTCGATTCGAGGAGATAAGCCAGTCGAGCTTGGTAAATAAAATCTGAACAACCTGCCCCGTTGTTTATCAAAGAATACCTGCGAAGCCAAGTCACATAGGCAAACTTTTACAACACACGCCGTCGAAAAGAGGGGCCATTGTGCTTCCTATCGACGACCTCCCCTAGGAATTCATTTCAGAAAATGCCTTCCTGACCTGGCGAAGAAATTAAACGTTTCGAGAAAATGTACGACCGGAAGAAGCTGGTCCACGAATTATATGACTCACCTGCTTCCTATTTTATGACTTTTATATTGCACCAAGTTGCGGAGCAGTCTAAGTTGTTAGATCTCGCGGGGAAAATTTGTAGAATCTGGTGTTCAGACTTTTCCATTCTGTTCTTGTACAGTAATGTGGCGAAGGAAATTGCGAGTTCTAATGATATTTTTAATCTTGGAGAATTTTTATCCATAATTTTCCGTGTTCCCCGCGTTTCTACGAAAATACCCACTGACTCCGAGGACCACACGCGACATCACAGAAAGCGCATCCCGATTCCCAGAGCTCCGCCATTTTCTATTACAGAAACTAAATGAAGCAGACTTCCTGCTCGACAGCTAATTGATCTTGTGGCTTTCAGAGGCGCGCGCAAAAGAAGTCCGCGAGACCGAGACACCGGGAAGAGTGATATGGCCATGCCCGAAATAAATTAAGTACGCGTTAATTTTACATCCGTGCATCTCAAAACAGCAAATTGTATCTGAATGTCAGTTTTACCAGTACGAGAGGACATGACGTATTCGCCTGCTTGATTCGACAAGACGGCCATACTAGATTCGTTTAATGCGTGCATAGTGAAAGGGATTCATTTCAACGGGAAGTCCGTTGCTCCCGAAATATTTCCCTGGCACCGTCGAATTAGTGAACAATACATTATAGTGTCGCGGTAGAGGAATATTCGAATTTTCATGGAGAAATCTGATTGTATAATAATTCAGCATTTTTCGCATATCTTTTTTTTTGCGAACTCTGTCTTTTTATTTTGTAGTATATGATTCAAAAAGTGTAAAACAATTCAGTAAATGCAACCGTCAAGAATGCTGTATCAGTAAACTGATTCCTGGAGCGTGTGTACATTTTTAATAAAGGCGCCTTAGCTCACGGGACACCATGACGCTCCGTCTGGATTTTATTGCACGGTTTATGGTGTAATGTAAACACGGCGAGCATGTTGATAAGTAGCTATCTCCTGTTAAACACATTGTACTCGACGCCTTACTGACGTGTCTAAACCAAGCCCCTGATAAGCTCTTCGTAAGATATTCATACGGATTTGTTTGCGAAAGACTTGATAATTAATATTTATGACGCCTGGTTAAAACGTCTATTTATAATGCTGGTTAAGTTATTTTGACTTTTTGATTTTTCTGTGTTATTGAGTATGATATACATTCCATTTGAGAAAAGTATTAATTTAATTGTGTCAAAGACTAAAAATTTTTAAATGTTACATTGAGAAGTTTTGGAAAATTATCAAAATAACAAGATTTGTTAACTAACATCGAATGCACTACTTTTTAAAAGTAATGTAAATTAGTACTTTCCGAAGAAAATAAAATTTACAGCATATTTTGAAAGTACTTCAAATGATATAATAATTCCGAATTTTATTAATCAATAGACAGGCCCCTAGTAATTTCAATCTTTATAATAATCTCACCAAAAAAATGGAATTTTTTAAAAGAATTCATTTCTTATAAAGTGCACCTTACAAAAAAAGTATAATAATTCAATTTCCTTCATGGTGACGTATGATGACTTTATGAAAACCTTATGAGAAACTACAATTTCTTATAAAGAATAGATCGAAAAAATTTAATAAGTATTTGAATTCTATAAGTAATTTCTGGTTGATAAATTTAAATATTGAAAACCTTGTAAGGTTTCTAACCTTATACGAAATTTCAGTGTCTCATAAGGTTATAATGAAGCTACATTATAAGAAATTGGATTTTTATAATTTTTTTGTGAGATGCACCTTATCATATATTGAATTTCTATAAGAAATATTATTTTCTTTTAAGTTTTTATTGACATCGAAATAACTTGGGGGAAATCTTCAAAACAATATTCTTGCTAGCTAAAAAATATTTGCGCTTCAGAAATCAAGATATGCGAATTGTTAACAGATCTTGAAACGAAGGTAAATTTTTCAATTTGTTAAGTTATTCGAATTATGTTCAATGTATCAGAATTTCATTATCACTTGGTAATGACATGTTGGTAATTCGAAAAAAAATTCTCACTTAAAAACGCAACATTTTGGAATGTAACGGTTTTTACAGAATGTAGTTCACACTTTTGATAATAATCAATGAAAAAAAAACCGGAAGAAAAAAATAATGCAATTTGAAAATTATTTATTGATAATTTTTTTACACTTTCTTCATTTAATAAGAATTCAACAACGCCACGAGAAATATTCATAATTCATTATTCATAAATTTCGTACAATTTTGAACATTTTCATAAAAAAATTATTGAAATCCATCGATTTTCCGATGAGAAATGAAGATTTAGAAAAAAAGTTTTCGGTAAAAGTGAGGTAAGAAAAATCTGAATTTCTCGTAGAAAAAAAAAATGTTTTAGTCTAGAATAAAAAATACTTATGTCTTAAAACGAGTTTACGTATCTATTTAAAAAATTTGAAAAAAAATAAGTGATTTAGTCAATGACGACGAAACTGATTTTCAAAATAATGACCCTGACGCGAAAAATAAAAAAATTTTTTTTTTTTTTTTCAGGTACAAGATATCATTTCAACATTCATAATTATATCAAAGTTGCAACATTTATTTCATAGATAACTCTTGTAATGAAATTATTGTGAACAATTTTATTGTATCTCTTCCAACCCAGAAAAATATTGTCAAAGTGAGGTTGATACATATGACATATACTAAAACTTTGACAAAAACAAAATGAAAGGTAAAAATAACATTTGCATGTTTATATATTCGAATTCTTTTAAATTCTAGAAATTTGCGAGAAAAACGTTTCAACATGTTTATTTTATTTCCCATTTAAATAAATGTATAAGAAAAGAGTCTTCTTCTAAAATTTCAAATACTGAAATACATAAATTATATTTCATTTATCCAAAATCATAATATGTAACACAAAAATATGAGCTCAAAAAAAATTAGGAAAAGGCACTTTCTTGCAAATCTGAAACTCTCATTGATATAAAAATGCAACATTATCCCATCTTCATCCCCCATATACTTTCAACTCGGAATTTCACCAGCCAATAATTCCTGAAAGACTATTTTCCCGACGTTTAACCACTTTGAGAAGAAACAGTGTCTCGAATCACAGCTGAAATATACCTCCGAAAAATAAATACACGTATCATAAAGGCGAAATTCGTTTCGTGGCAAAGTGGTAAACGTGATCACGAGTGGCGTTCGAACGCAGTATTTCACAAAAATAGCCGATGAAACCTCCTTATGGCCGGCAAATATAATAAACTCGGGCTCCATATTTCTATCCTTATGGCGACGGCTGGCAGACCCCGGGAAAAAGAACGGATTCCATACGCGGCACGCGCGCGGCGGAAAGATATTCTTTTCGCCACAGTCGTATTTCCTGATTTTACGCCAATAAACTCCATAACTATTTATCAGCCTAATGCGTCGTTATAACTGTCATTAACGACAATCTATACTCTCCTTCACATAGCAAACCCCCTTGTTCGTGGAGATATATTTGGGTCTTTATCTTTCATTTAATATCTTTTAGAAGAATAAGGAACATTTAAACATGTTGTGAAAATTTGGTTGGAACTATGCGGAATCATTTAAAACTGTAGAAAATATTTTTTAACAAATATAACAGATACTTTTATAATAATTATGGTCGTGATAGGTTGTTTTCTGTTTTCACATTATATTGGACGTTATTACAAATTTGAAGTTTAATAAAATTGTGAGAAAATATCAAGGCAATTGAAAAAATCTGATAAGTGGTAAAGATAGGATAGTCTACGAAAATAGAAAAAGAAAAATACTTCAAATTAGTTGAGCGAATTTGAAATTGTATCGAAAATCACGAGTATTGGCTGACATACTTCAGTCCTGGAGAATAAAATAGTGATCGACATGATGAAATTCACATTTAAAGGAATCAAAAAAATGTAGAAAAAAGTTCTTGACACTACAGTACAGATCAAAAATATCTAAATGGAATAATCGAAAAAAAATTTTTAACTCAAATCTTTCGCAGTACAAGATGTCTTGCTCTAAAATACTAATCTAAAACTTTATCGTTTTTTTTTTACTTTTCTCTGAATAAACATGTAAATGATTAACATGGAAAGTTGTTAAAAACAATAGCAGATTTTTTTTTCGAAATGATATCAAGTCATACATAAATGACATAGATGTTTTCAATTATCATTACAGTTTTTGATGTGTAATGAGTGCTCAACACAGATGTAATCATGAGTTACATTATTAGGTTTCTATTTTTGTGTGTGAAATTGCAGTTTTTTTAGATACTGCAGCAAAAAAATGAAACTCTTTACTTTGGCCACTTGGACATGTAAAGACTGCAAAAACTGATGAAGAAGTGAGAGAGGTTGGCAATAAAAAAAATTTGCAAAAATTTCAAATTTAGCATACTAGATTCCGAAACATGCAAAACTAACTATTATTGACGATTATTCATATGTTGAAGTTCGAGTCACAAGAGTAACACAGAGCAAATGAGAATCAAAGAAAATATGGTCAAAGTTAGTCAAAAAACTATTTCTTGATACTGTTTTAGAACTACCACGACGATTGAAATTAATAAGAAACTATGAAAAATTCAATGTGTTTTATTATTTTCTATCAATTGAGTAAACTACAGAATTGATGCATTTTTAGGGCAAAAAATCAATGTAATAGAGAACTTATTATTTAAATTGATTGAAAAATACGAAAATTTCTGCGAAAAACTGTTGAATCTTTAAAAAAGTATAAGAAGTAAATAAGGCATACGATTCTGTAATTGAATTATTTGAGATTTAAATCTTTTTGAGAACTTTAAAAACACATTGTACTCTTCGAATTTGGATTTATCAAATCTCAACATATTGCTATTTGGACGAAATTTTTCTCGAAAAATCTGTTTTCTTTATCAGAATTTCTGTCTAATTCAACAGATTTTCAATTCTTTTGTGGGATAATTATTTACTTTTTTCATTTTTACTGTTTTCATTGCAAAATTGTAACGCAGCAATCTTTAAATTTTAACAAATAATCTGTTCAGTTGAACAAATTCAGATTCTGAAAGTAAAAAATTAATTCACAAAGTGAAATACATTCAGTATAGAACATCTGAATTGAGTCAAAACTACAGTAATTCAGTACAAAAAAAAAAAAAAAAAAAAATTCTATTGTATTTGCAGAATCAATAAAATTTCATCTGTACCTAAATCTTCGCTCTAAATCGGAAATCTTAACAAAGTGCACTTTCTTTCAGATTTATATTGAAAAATCTGTACTGTAAATAGATGTACTTTTCAAATTCAACAGTTTGTTAGTTGTTACAACAAAGGCCTCTTGCATTCTACAAATATAATCTATAATTTTTTATAGGTATTATTGTGAAAATTTCAACAGGGCAATCAGTAGAATACGAAAGACATTCTTTTGAAATAAACAAATTTATATAGAGAAAATGTTGTACTCTGCATTGCAAGTTGATTTCTTCCAATAGAGTTATCTAATTCATTATTCTGCATCAGATATTTTTTGTAGCAAAAGATAAAATCATGCAGTTTCAAAAAAAATCTTACTTTATTTGAGTATACAGTAACTCATTTGGATACTACCATCAAAATACACTGATCTTGAAATTCTTTTTACTTTCAAAAAACTAAATTTTTGCGTTTCTTTCAAATGTACCGATATATTTTAGGAAGTAAGAAAAAAAAAGTAGAAAATCAAACTTTTTAAAAGTCTTAGAATTACTGAGTAAAAAATCAACGAGCTCAACATTTTCAAAACAGTAGAAAATCATTTCTCTGTATTCGAACTGTAGGATAAATGCTCATAAAACCTTGAATCCCACGACACATCCCTTAAGAGAACCTACTCCTAACCCCCTCCCCCTGCCCCAAAAAATGCCATAAACAAAGACATGTTGGTACAAAGAATTAAAAGGGTACAAGATCCCTCGCGCCTCGTAAATCGATACCTCATTAATCCCTAGAAATAATTCCGCAGCGTGGCTCCTAAAATCCGTAACTGCTCTTTGTCTTCGGCCTCCTGGAGTAGCCGTTTTAACCCCTTTTCCACGGCGGGCATAAATAATGATCGCCGCTAATTTGGTCGCAGACCCTTGGTCGGCGGATACGCGGGCCGTACATAAACCGCGCAATTATAATGCCCGCCGCATTAGAATTTATTCGGGACGACCTTTTTCAAAAGCCTGCGCTACCTTTTAATCCGAGCCTGAAATATTCCTTCGCGAAACATACGCCGCACGAAAATTCTTTTTTGCGTAATCGAATGAAAAGATTGGCAGTGTAAAATGGTGGAGAGAAAAGGGGATATTCAGGGTTAAAAAAAATAGAGCAGCGTTGTTTTTAGGGAATGGGCGATTTCGTCTGGGGCGATATTTTTGGCGTGTAATGTATGACGGCGCGCATACCGTTAAATCAAATCCGAATCGAAAGCTCGGCCGCACGTATATACGCGGCACGTTGGAGCACCTGACAAACTCATTGGTCTGACAAATTGAATCATTCGCCGTTCAATTGCTCTGCGCGGATATACGCGTCGAACTCGCTATTTTGCCACCCTCCGCGATTGTGCGCGTGGCGGATATCATTCCATTCAGAGTTTATAGACGCGGTGACGGATTGTCGCGTATTTACGCATTTGGGGAATCATCGTCAGTGTTTTTCGCCTTTGTCAATGTCGATTTTGTCGATTTAAATGGGGTTTGGAATGTAGTGACGTTTGAAATAAAGTTTGGGCAGGGAAGTAGCCTGTGAGCATTTTTGGGAGTTTATTATAGATAGGATTTTTCAATTTTTTCGAAAACACTTTGTGTAAAAATGATTTAATTTTATAAAATTAAATCCTATTATACCATTGGTTCACAGAATGATTTGATTCTTTCATTTTGTATTTTGTACTATTTAGTTAACTGCTGGCATCTTAACCATTTAATATTTATATTTAAAAGACACACACAGTTTATATTACAGTAGAATTTTTTTTTAATTTAAATAAAAAACAGTCTTATGAGCTTTCATGATTAGAAGTGTTGGTTTTTTGTAATTTATTCCTTGAATTCATAGTTAAATGCTATTGGCTTTTGCAATTTTATAAATATTCTCATTTTTGGATTGTTTGTCCGGAGTTTTATTGGTTATCTTTTTTTGTTTTGTAAATATAATTGATAGTTTCGGAATTCGAATAAGAAATTGCATTATATATATTTGTATATATTATGAGGAGTTTGTTAACTTCCAAATTTGTTTAATGAATAAAAAAAAAGAATACAGTTTATTTTTCAATTATTTATAATAGAAAAAAATGTAATTCCTGAAAAACGTAAAAAAAGAACAATAGAAAATTTTACTATATTTCAGAAGGGATAATAATAATGTTTGATCTAGTAATCAAATTTTTAGATGATTTATAATAAGTTAATTACGCCTTACGATAAAAAATGAAGTTTCTGTTAAAGAAAAATTATAATTCTTATCTTTATTTTCCTGTCTTTTTACTTATGAAGGGATTTATGAACAAGTGGATCCAGAAATTATCTAACACTTTAACTCACAAGAGATAGAAAGATTATTGACTGATCTGCAATGTCAAGTCTACAAATTATGTGTTATTGAAAACAAGAAAACTAGTTTCCCAAAGAAAACCCATGTTATTTTGAAAACTCATTACGTATTTATTCAAATCGATTCAAACGAGAACACGGTTATAAAAATTATCACTCGATATGGAAGCTACTAAATATTGGTTAATCTGAATACTGTAAAAATAAATAAATAGCTGATTTCACATTTTTCTACTAAGTTTAACGATCATTTCAATAAAGATTTTGAAAATTCGTCTGTGCTCAATTATAATATCTTAGTTATAAAATTTAGAAGTCAGTAAATTATTAATTATTTCTCTTTTTTTACTAACAGAAGAATGAATATAAGAAATTATGGGTAACGAAGGAAATTCTTAGTAAAGAATCGAAAGCTGAAGGTAATTTAGAATTTCTGATATCATGTCTCTTGTTAGTAAAATCAAAAAATAATAAAATACCTAGTGACTCCCAAATTTCATAACAATAATACTCGAATTGAAAACAGACGAATTTTTTAAATCGATTTTGCAATGATCGTTAAACTGAGTAGGAGAATGTGTAATCAGTTATTTATTTATTTTAAGAGTATTCAAATGAACTCAAATTCAGGAGCTTCTTATTCAAGTAATCGATTCCATAACCATTCTTGATTAAATTTACTTGATGAACAATTCTAACTAAATAATCGAAAACTGAAGTTTACTGTTTCTGACATAACTAATTTCCTTTGTAAGGCCATAAACCATAAAGTTAAAAAACTTTATGCGTACTTGTGCATAAGAATTATATAATAAATTTAACCTGAATTTGAATGTTGTTTCTGTTCACAAAAATTATTCTTAATTTGAGCCCCTCTCAACATTCATTATGATTTTTGAATGTATTAAAATTTTCATTTTCTGTTAGATGAATAAGATTCAACTTATCGTGGTCAAAAGAATAATTTGCATTGCTAGTCGAGCATGTGTAGATGGAAAACTTGAGATATCCTTCATTTGATTGAGCTTGTACTGTGCTAATGTGCAACTTTCAGAAGTTTTTAAATTACATGCTCAGCACAGAGACCAGAATAATGAATTATCGATTGCTCTAAACGTTAAAAATTATCATTTTCGAATAATTTTTTATAAATTTATTTCCAAATAATATTTTCAAATTATCAAACCTACAGAATAATAATTCACTCCCTCGTTATTTTGATCTTTATGAAGACCTTATAAAAAAAATTTCTTATTAGAATTCAATTTCTTCTAAGGTACGCCTTATAAAAACCTTAATATAAGACTTCGATTTTTTATAAGGTGACCTTAAAAAATCATATAGAAACTAAAATTTTTTATACAAATATATTTGATAATATCTTATCAGAAAAAAACTTTATAAAATTTTTTCGAATAATTTTTCATAAAGAATTTCAGTTTTTTATACGATCCTGGTAAGTTTCTTTCATGTAAAATTGAATTCTTGTAAGAAATTTCATTTTCTCATAAGGTTTTTATAAGGATCAAAATTACTAAGGCTGACTACAATCTATTGTACTTATAAAATCTGCACCTTCACAATTTCACTTTAACGTAAATCTTGAGATGATTTACTCACTTTAAAAAATAAACAAAAATACGAAAGAGCTGTTAATTGGAACCAAATATGAGGAATTCAAGAATCATGCAATCATTCCTTTGAAAATCATAAAAATTCACGTGTCGATCTCTCACTTATTCTCATTATTGCATCTCACTCGCAGTTTCTTCAACATTCCTCCAAATTTTTTTATGACATTATTTTCAAATCCTCTTAAAATAAAGCCACATCAAACAAATTCAGAATTTCCTAATCTCGACGTTTTTCATCAGGCCGTTTAATAACAGGCAGTAATACCTCAACTTCTCCAAACTTCCACGAGATTGGAGATTCGAGTAAGCTACTTCTCGTGCAGCGGGAACAAACGGAAACAATGCGCGTCTCGTCGACGCGTCGCTTGATACAATAGCAGTCAATAATGCTTGTGATTTGTGAAATAAGCACCCATTGCACATGCAGCCGGCGCCGTGTCAGATTCGGAATCGTTCTGCCTCGAAACACGTTGCACATGTGGCGTCAGTACGCCGTTATCACCCATGGTCGAAATTACGCCTCGTGGAGTCAATGTTATCAATACTTGACAAACCATGGAAATAAAAATTTACCTTCCACATTAGCATATCCATACACAAAATGAATATTTCTATTCATTTTTTCATTTATCTTCAAGTCTGAACAAATGCAAAATATTCCAGAAATTGTTGCAAATTCTTTCACTACATCAATGAAAATTGTCTGAAAATGCGTGGTAAGGTTTGGAAAACGTTTTTTCTGTCACGAGTAATCCATCACGGAAAATTCGCGATAGCAGGGTTCATGAAGCTTCACGATGCAGAAGCCGGAGTGTCACAGTGATTTTGCAATAGTGCAATATGCACACGCACGTGGTGCATCGAGCTCAGTTCCGGTCGATGTGCCCATGACTGCTGCTGGACTGTTGGTCGCGCGGATAGTGATAGGGGGATAGGACACATATAATTACCAAGATCCGTGCTCCATTTCACACATCACACAGCGTGTGATCGCGTCATACGCCCGACGCCTCGCCATCGCTGCATTTATGCACCGCGAAGCAATTCGGAGTTGACTGAATAAATTTCGATTTCATTGCGGATGGCCGACTCAAACGCATGGCCTGCTCGCGGGGATTGGCCGATTGAGTTTCACCGATTGTTACGCATTCGATGATAACAGTCATCGAATGCTGAGAAGAAAATAAAATGAGGTTATTGAATTTTAAGGATTTTTTGGGTCTGATTCATTTGGAAAGGCAACTTGAACGAATGTGAATAAATCATTTTTGTAACAGCAAAATATCAAAGCTGACCTTTAAAAAAATTCTGAGAAAATTCATGATAACCCCTTTTTTTTCCATACGTTGATCGTCGTTAGCAATCTCCATTCAGGGGTGATTTGTCGCAATAAAAGCGAAGACGAATCGAGCTGGAACCAATCAATGTCAAGTAGCTCCCCGGCGTTACAGACCTTTTGCAACTGCTTTGATTACTTAAGAAACTAACACAGCGATACTTGATATTTCGAGTGGTGCGTCTTCAATCGTGTGTTTACCCGACCTGCGATCCCGCACGCCGCCTTGCTCTATTTTACAAGACTGACAAGAACTTACGTTGAATGTGTTTAATGTTCTCAGACCCTATCAGTATCTAAGCGCTTCCCGTAGATATTTTGTCCCTTTCATTTTCCCTTAAACTACAAGATGTTGCCTTCGTAAAACGAATCTACCATTAGTTCAACTATCGTACAGTAGAATTAATGAATTTACAAGCATGTTCTAATAAATACATTGGATTTTCTGATTAATATTTGAATAATCTTTTATTTCTGTTAGACACTTAGGCAAAGGGTGGTTAAGTGGATTCAAACCCCTCCCAAAATCTTGATAAAATCAATTATTGTTTCATGTGAAAATTGAAAGTGATATCGGTTAATAACTGAAAAAACGAGTTACCAAAAATGATGGATCAAAACGTATGTAACATGTAATAAATAGAAAAATAAAAATCATCGAAACGTAAGATTGGGTGAGGAAATAATATTTGTAAAATAGTTGGAACTCAGTGGATAATAAAGTGAAAATAAAATGTACAAAATTGCTAACATTGAAATTGAGATCATCTTAATATAGAAATCTATGTAAAATTTATAAGAAAGTACTTGAAAATCGTTTAAATTATACAAACTCTGAAAAAATACCTAGAGTAATTTTTTTCTCTTGATGAATTGTTTTCTGAAAAATTTTACAAAATTAAATATTTTATAAATTATAAATAAAATAGTTATTAGAGCGTCACTTATTTTTGCAATGTCGGAATTTTTCATTTCAGCGCTTTGAATGAATCAATGCCTATAGTAAAAAATTTTTTTGTAAAGTTTGAAGCAAGTCGGACATGCTTAACACGTGCCACAAACTGACGATAGTTTCAAATGAGATTCACATGTGGTTGTTCATAAATTTTGTTCAAAAATTCACGACTTATGTAAAACTTATGATTAATGTTTGAAACTTGGCATAGTATGAGCGTATAATGTTCTGTTCAACACCAAATTTTTTCGGATTTTTCTATTTTTGTTATTTATATTTTACAAACACCGAAAAAAAGGCAAACATGTAATTTTTTGGTGCTTGGAAAACGTATATAACAGTGGTAGAAAAATCTAGAAAAAATTGGCCCTAAAAGCAACAATATACACTTAAACAATGACAAGTTTCGAACGTTTATCATAAGTTTTGTACAAGTTATGAATTTTCGAAGAAAATGTATGAAAAACTACATGTAAATCCCATCCAAAACTTTAGTCGTTTTATGGTACATGTGAATCATGCATGTCCAATTTGCTTTTAACTTTACAGAAATTTTTTTTTTTTATTTTCATTGATGCAATTCCCCAAAATGAAAAAAAAACCCAACATCACCAAAATAAGTGACCCCTTAATAGTCATACTATAAATATATAGAATTTCTAGAGAACGTCAGAAAATCTTCTACGTATTTCAAAAATACTAAGAAAAAATAAACTTATAATACATGAAACATCTATAAAAATGTGATTTTCTCATAAATTATCAATGTCATAACTGAGAATACATTGGAATTCGCATTTTAAAGCATCTAAGTTCTTCAATCTATACGTATAAGCAACCTGCAAACCTTTAAGAAATTTATAAAAACCTGAGAAAGTTTCCAAGGTTTTGTATACATATTGTACTACGTAAAAAAAAGCGAGAAATACGAAATATGTTTTAATACATAAAAACTTTCCAGACATAATTTTCATTAGCATGTCAAGAACTTTGAAACCTAGAGATTTATTTATTTAATTCTATGTGAAAGTTCATAATTATGTCGAAGTCTGAAAAATATTCAATAGATTCGTCTGAAATTCTGTGAAAATGCCTCTAACCCTATTTACACAATTTATGCATTCGAATATTTTTCCGATTATATTTTTAAATTTAAATAAATGAAATAAATGTATAGAAAACCTTCACAATAGGTACTATTGTTTTAAAATCGAATGAATATTTCAAATCTCTTGAAAATTCCATACCATAGCATCAATTTTCAGAAATCTGTTAAGCTTCCTAAAAAAATGTCATGAATCTATAAATTTAACCAAGAAATACCACAAAATTTAATTAATAACATCTACTATATTAAATCTAGAAATCTATGAAAAACTTCAAATCTGAGTGGTTATGATTATTATTCAATCTATGTGAATCCATAAATTTTTTAGAACCTTGATTTTTCAAGCATCGAATTTCAAAAAAGCGATATAGAAATTCATTCCATCATCAGAAGATCCTTAAAGTTGTATGAATTCCAAAAGTATAGTAAAAAAAGACTATATCTCAGTAACGTACTCAAAATTACAAAAATCGAATTCCATTACATACGAACATGGAAAATGTGCGACTCTTGATTTGAATATGTGTAAACAATTCGAATTCTGAACTGTAAAAAATTAAAAAATCGTTCTTCTGTAGCCATATCGTCTCAGATGAAAAATGATTCCATGCCGAAGGAAACATATTCTTCAAAAAAACTCTTTAAAAAATTTTTTTCTGCTTACATCCCTGATTGGTTGACTCATCAAGGAGTTACAATATTTGGTCGAATAACATCATCCTCACAGTAGGGCCTGATGTAAATTTCGAAAAAGTGTGTTAAATTCAAAATTATTTAAATTGACATTCATGATTCAATTTACTTTCTAATGTACTTTTGAAATACAAAATATCGCAAAACTTGCAAAAACACTGTAACACTCAGATTTTCCTGAATTTACTCTATTTAACAATGTAAAATAAATTTCGATCATCTTTAAAACATAAGCAATTTTACTTTACTAAACTTAAACTCTATGCTTTCTAGTTCCTACCATTTTGAGAAACTTGCATTCGCAATCGTATTCATCGTAAATAAAACCGGACTTCAGAATATGAAAAATGTCATAAATAAATAATTTTTTACTTGAAATGCAATATTGCATCCCCTTTTTTGCAGATTTGTCACAGTTTACCGAGCATATAATCCGTCACCTGACATCACTACGAGATCCCTCTTGAGGATTCAGCCGACACGCTCGAAATATTTTCGATACCGTGACACCGGATAATTAAGCTAAGTCGGAATTTCCGAGAACGTCTGAATCACGCAGCGGCGGAAAATTTTCAGTAACGAGAGTTTGAGCCGCGCGCGCCCGCAGTATTTGACACCGTCATAAAGCGCTCGCCCGGGCTATATAAATTTCCGTACGATTCGCGCCAAACTAGCTTTGCCGCAGTTCGGCGAGTTCACCGAAAAAGTGTTTCGGGTACGCAACGCTAACAAACTGAATACGGCATCGGAAATGACCGTCGGTATTATTTATACTCATTCCATGACGGCGGCTTTAATGCACCCCGGCTTTGCCCGCGGGCGCGGCGTTTATGTAACGCAATAACATTATTAGTCGGCCGACATCCGGTATAAATTTCCCCGCCGATCTCCCGAATCAAGCCGCAACCGAAATCGTTCGCATTAATCGTTTTGTCTCACGCAGGAAACGCGCAAAGATGCTCCACGAAGAAATTGCCCGTCCACGCCCGGAAATTATGTCCACGCCGCTGTTATTTCGGTCGGTGTTTGACTCGTTTTCGTCTTTGTGTCGTTAAGTGCAAACACGCGTGTGGAATCGGGGTTTTGGGAGTTTAGGCATGGGAGGTGTTTGGGGACTGTCGATGGTTTTCCAAGAGCTTTTGGCAAGGACGATGTTGGTAGTGTCTCTGTCTAGATTTTTTCGGATACTAGTTTCACAGACATGCCATAACTGTGAGACAATGAAAATAGCAAATACTCTACATAATAGTGTCAATTTTTTTTATTTTGAATGTTAGTTCTATGATGTTTAAGAAATATCGTTCTCGAGGTATTATGAGCACGTAAACATAAATAAGGAAATGTATCTGAAAAATTTCATTTGTCAATTTAACTCAAAAATATGTGTATGCTTAATTGGGATTTTTTTGTCTACTTAGTTTTTGAGAAAAAAAAATTCGAAAATATGCTTCCACTTACACGTGCTCTTATGGATCGACTTGTATTTTTTTGCATAGTTCACGAACGAATAAAGAAATTTTTCTAAAATTTTGCCAGGCTTCAAATTAATATTCACAATAAGGTTTCAATTTCTCAAACGAATTTCTACTATTTAGTTTTTCTAATAAACAGTAACAAGGATCGCTTTTGGATAACTTTCATTGCTGCATTTGATTTTCGGCAATGTTAAATACTTCCGTATTGTGTATGGGCAATATATATAATAAAAGATGACAATCTCTAGATCAGGAAAATGTGTAATTATGATATTTTTAATAGGATGGCAGACAGCTTTCAGGACTTGGAGCCATGTTCAGAGTATTTCTTTGCTTACCATACCTTACAAAGCGAAATATTTTTGTATTTTCAGACACAATAAATAATTTCATATCGGATTGTAGTAAATGAAGTTTCCCATTTCAATTAATTAAAGTACAAAACGTTGTACTCCGTGGATTTCAAAATTTTCTCTTTTCTCCAAATTTTAAAATTGTCTTCCTATTCCCATTTGAAAGTTTTTTTTACCTATTCGACTTTTAAACCTCAATTCTTGAATCGTGATATCCTATATGACCAACTACATTACTTGTACATTTCGCAACTATACATGTTAACTTCCATAGATATATAATTCACAATTCTATACACCAGAAGGTTCATAAATACAGCTCTCATCTATATTAGTTTCCATAAATTCAATCATTAAACTCTGCGTTAAAGATTTCTAAACTTCTTATTCGATATTTTCCAAACACAAAATCTAAAGTCCAAATATATCCCCTAAGCCTCTACCTTTTCAATGTATTCCGTATACAACCTTGCATTGAAATTACATCGAAAAGTTTTCCGTAAAAACCAATTTTCAACCGGATAACCCCATTGCACCCCGAGCCCGATAAACCTATTGAGTAAGGTAAACGGGCGAAGCGTGATTAATGACGCTTAAAATCGACAGATGAGGACGAATCGCGATGGCTCAATTGAAACCCCGCTCCATTATGCCACCTATGAATACTTCAACAGTTTCCAGCTTATGGGATAAATTTTAATGAAGCGACGCCCACTTGGCTTGACTCGAAGCAAGTAAATGCGTCATTAGTCAGGACAGCGTGAACGTGCGATATGTTTTCTTTATTCGCGTTCATTAATTCCGGAATTGAACGCGTATGACTTGCTCAGCGCGTGAATCGGCGATGTAATCAACGGTTGAAAGAATATATCGGTATATTGCGGGGGCTCATATTCACGGGTTTCGCGTTGAAACGCACGCCTGCTCACTTGGCAAGGAGACGAATGGCGGCCCTATTCAGGACGTTAAGCGAGACTCGAGAGCCTCGCTGCTTTATAGGACTCGTAATTGGAAACGGATTAATTTGTCGCGATCGCGCACTCAGCCCCGATGCTTCCACGGGGACCATCTTTTCGGGACGCGATCGGGGATCCCGGGCTTTGCGTCTTCTTCGATTGGATCCCGACAGGATTTCGAGACTTCCTAATAGAATCTCTACCCTTTTACAAAGCTGGGCTCTAACGAGCTTGTTTTCCAATTTATTTTCCTAATTTGCGCTTGTGACAGTCTGGATTTGGTGGAGGGATAGAATGCTTCGTGATCCTTGTGAGTTGAACGATTAATAGACACACTGAGAAAAAAATCTAGTACTTTGTAATAATATCTGTAATAATATTGCCAATTCTACAATATTATCAAATGTTTTATCATTATATAAAAAACTTTGTAATGTTTATTTAACTTATTACGATATCTTATAGCTAAAATTGTTATGTTGTAGAAGTTAAAGTATGTATGCCAGTTTTGACCAAATAGTTTCGGAAAGTACAAATCTACATAATGCATATGTAATTTTTTACTTAACTGCTACACAGGATATAATATCTGTGTATGGTGAAACATCAGATAAAATATTAAACTTTTATTCTTTTCTCTTTTAGTACGTATAATATGATCTTTCATGTGTTTAAAGAAAATATAGTATAACTTACACTATTTTTTCAACATTTCCAATATTGTATCAATTACAATAAATTATACTATAAAGTAAACAAAAGTATTGCAAAAAGAAATATCCATATTTGAATATTGACAGAACTGCATGGCATTTCCTAAAATATGGATTAGAAGGAATCACAATATAAAATTGCAAAAAGTACAAAAAAAGTACAGTAGAAAACTAAATATGTATGTGAGTTTTGACAACAAAATATATCCAGAACTACAGTATAAAATGATGATATTTACTACATATTATGACAAAAGCTGCCAGGAACATCTGGGGAAAAAAAAACAATATTCCAGACTGACTCCACAGTACAATACGGTATTGTAATATTTACTATATTTTTCTCTCACTAGAAAAAGTGAAAAATTGTCAATAATAAAGGATGTTTGATTGACATCTTGAAACATCAAATTCAAATGGAATTAAAATAAATCTCAATCATCTACGGATGATTTCTATGGAAACATTAATAAAATTAAATCTTATGCGCATCCATTTCATACATAGGAGAATAAATGCGCAAGTACAGGTGTCACTATCTCTCAAAATTAAGGGTTGAATACTGTGTAGAATTCTGAGTCAAGCAATAATAATGCTTACAAATTATTCATTAAAGCAGATTTTGAACATTTTTTAGCTTTTGGTTTTAAAATTTTTCGCCCTCAAGCGATCACACCGCTGTGTATTTAAAAAAAAATTTTTTTTTGCCTAAAAAATCCTTTAAACCTTTTTGGAATAATGTAAAAAAGTTTCTATACCCCCGTGACTATTCGATAATTTATATTTCGTGACATCATTCTAACACTTCAAGTCGCTCCCGGACAGCCAATAACTTTGAGTCGTATACATTCGGGGCGTCAAAAGCTGGAACAATTAAAAGAAGAAAAGTAAAAGTAGGTCTTGAGGAAGCTTTTTATGAAGAGGAAAGTCTTTCTTATGGAGCAGATATGGCAGATTGAGGATGAGGAACTTGAATGATTTTTGTTCAGAACTTTAAACGGGTTCCGCAAAACTATAATCTAAAATCTTAAAAAAAATATAATCAAACGGTGTACAGTATTTCTCGAGTTCTAATCAATGAATTTAATTGAAATTTAGCACACATCTTCTGAAGACAAGTGCCTATGGCGTGACGTAAGAGGTTTTTAATATCTTTTATTGTTATTTTGTAATAAACAATAATAATATACATTTTATTTCACAAACTGAAGAAAAAAGTTCAAAAATTTTAATTCTTGTCAACAAAACTATATTGAAAAACAGCAGCTACGTCATGTGATAGCCAATACAATGCAAGAAATACAAATATTTTTTTTTTTGTTACAGACGACTGGTACTCGCGAAATGAGGAACACCGTCCGATATTGCCTGAAAATCACAGGGATCTGCGAAGGAGCATAACTTCAAGAGTTTTCTTCTGAATCGCCCATGATCATTTGAAAAAAAAACTGATATATATGTAGTATAAAATATGAAAAAAATATTTGTGTTATATAAATAGTTAGCGTTGCAGACATGCCTAAAATTATTGCAAAAAACACAACCGCCAAAAAAAGTCTATATCCATAATAATAAGAAGAAAAGTGCTATATCGGTTGATAGTCTACAAGTATCGCTAAATGGTCCTTCAGAACTGTTTACAGTAACATTCATTTAGAAAAACATGCATTGCAAGCAATACTGACATAGCTCATTACATATTTGTTTACTCTACGTTTATTTAGATAACTATGGTAAGATTCGTCGAAACTTAATATATATTTTCATACAGGCACATCAAGTCGTCGCATAATCAACAATTAGAAATGACGAAATAGAACAAAAGAAGTTATTCGATTTAAATTGAATCTTATTCAATTTCAAAGGTCAATTCTATGATTATGAAAAATGTTAGTAAATAGAAGTTTCAAATTCCAATATGAGTTATAGGTATTGGAGGTCAAAGGAAGTACATCGGCCAATAAACAAGTATTTTTTTAAAAAGCTCGAAAAATGCCCTTTTCTTCAACCTTAAACGTCTGTAACCTCAAAACTATTTATTCTACTGAGAAGAAAAATACATCGTCCTAAATTTAACAAGTACTCCTTTAAACGATATATATTTCATGCTCATAATTTCTTTATCCATGACATTTCTGGCTATTTGCGAAAATCATCGGAAAACTTGTTACTTACGAAGATTATAAGAACTCCTCTTTGGTAAAACATGTAAATGAAAGATATTTTCGTACTCAGGAATCAAAAACTAGTAAAATAAATACTCCTTACATGAGCTACATTTTTCATGTTATCTGCTGTAGTACTATCGTAAGTTATATAGCACTACTGAAGACGAACAAAATCGAGATGCTAAAATCTGACTTGGGCGTCTTCCAATAACTGACAAGCTGCAAGATTTTATCTCAAATATGCTATAATTTCTTCTATAAGTTACAACTGACGATTTCGGACTCATTACTACTTTTATGACCCTACGTGATCTTGCCAGAACATTGATAATGTAGTTTTGTCGATAAAAAAAAATTTTTCAGAAAATGATAGGTTTAGATATATAGAATTACAAAACATTAATAAATTATCGAAACTAAAAAAAATGATTAATTCCAAAACTAACAACATTGTACGAAATTTCTATTCAAGGAACTTTAAAAACGATCACTATGTATTTGTAGAAGTTAAGATGTACATAAAATACATATATGCATCATAGAAAATATAAATTTTCTTTGAATATGAAACAAATTTTTATGTTATCCGTGACATTATCGAGTAGCATAGGCAAATTCTGATTCAAATTTAAATGTGCACTTATGAGTTTGACTATACGCAACTTGAATTTAATACAAACACAGATATTTTAAGATATTATTGATATTTTAGTTATATCCTCGAACTTTCAGAGTAAAATCACATATCAGAAAATCACTTGCTCCGAATCCCAACCACCTTTCGACAATTTTGAGCTACAGTGCGCTGGAACGAGACCCTGCCAGTGACAACAAGCACCCAACAGCCCACAGAAATCGGCTTCAAGTCAAAAGCTTCGATGACGGGTCGCTCGTCAAGCCCGGTCCTCAATCCAGAATAAATCAAAAGTACGAAGTGCGCGGAGCTGTATTTCGGCATATTTACGACGGCAATTCAATGATACACCGTATTCCCGGTCGCGTAATAGTCAATATTTCCATCAGAAACACGAACTCACGCCCACGCCCAACGCGGGAGCCAGTAAACCGACGTCGCTGCTTTATGAGAGTTCGTGGCGCATTTGACAGCGCGGCATACCAGTTGTTGCTATTTATTCGCGCATTACATTACTCTGTTACCGAGTCGAGTGTCACCACCTAATTTGCATTATAAGTACCGCCGATGTTATCATCGCCCGCGTTGTTATTACGCCCCTGACGAGGCCAATTACAGGTTGATTTTCGCTCGCTTCCGCAAAAATTCTGAATAAGGGCCGGAGGTGTTGAGTGAAAC
Source organism: Platygaster robiniae (assembly GCA_028476575.1). Classification (NCBI taxonomy): domain Eukaryota; kingdom Metazoa; phylum Arthropoda; class Insecta; order Hymenoptera; family Platygastridae; genus Platygaster; species Platygaster robiniae. The sequence goes on from CM052018.1 coordinate 13,223,992, forward strand.
TGTTGCAGAGCATAAGCGCACGAGGGTTTCCCTGAATTGAAAACGAGAAGGAGAAAAAAATACAATATGTATTTGTAACATGAATTGGAGATATTTGGGATTGATTTTTTGAATTTTTATGCTCGTGATAGGAGACAAGCTGGAAAATTTCTGCCTATACTTTGGGGTAGAGATGAAATATGTAGTGTAGGTTGAAGAGAGATGGATCACTTTTTTTTCCTTTATAAAATCGAGATTTGAAAAAAAAAAATTTGACTATTTGACACCGTGAGAGACGTTTGAAAAAAAAAATTCGAGGAGAGATGGATCTTTCGAGGGGAGATGGATCAGGAATAAAAAATTAGTGGTACTATCATTTTAGTACAAATATTGACTAAAAATCATAATTTTGTTTACTTTAAAGTGTTTTGAAGAGGATAAAAAAAGTACAAAGTAAGATGAAAGTTGGAAAGTAAGGAAAGTACAATGAAAATTTAACTTTCGACTTCTTGCCACGTTTTTTCATCTGCTGTTTTTCCATGGCTTTTTTTTCTTGGCAACTTTTTCTTGGCAACTCCAAATGACGGCAATAGGTCGCATAGTAATAATTATTAAAGTATAATAACGTTTGTTACTGATCTATTTCTCCTCGATAAATATGATCCATCTTTTCTCGAGTGCCAAAAAAAGTAATGTGTTGTAGCTGCGTAACGAAACGTCGCAATGACGTGACATCTGGAAATTTTTGTCCGTGTGTCATGACACACTTACTCGCAAAAAATCAGCTCAGTATGTAAGACAGGCTAGAAATGCCGAGAAGTGATCTATCTCTCATCTAGATCCATCTCTCCTCGAATCGCCCTAATCTAAAAACTTTCAATTTGGGATGACACTAGAAACATTGGGATTACATCACATTGTGTGAAAACTGTAATTTATTTATAGTGCAATGGTCGACCATGATAATCATTAAATTTGAGGTGTTTCCTCTAAATTTCCTATCAATCAGTCACCTTCATAAGTTTTTGCATATTCTGAGAGTATTGACATTTTGTTTCGATTCTGCTTTCAATTACTTAACTGAATAAAAATTTGTTTGCCGAAATGATTTGAAAGAATATCTTCATTTCTTACATCTCCATATCGACCGACCTCGTGAATCATTTTTTTTTTTTCGTAAAAATAAAATTTTTAAACAAGCATGTTTAATTTAAGAAGAAGTTTTTTACATCTACATCAACGTATTTTTCGTGAGATTATTATCGTTCTCAAAATTGACAATAAATAAAAACATAATCAAGAATAATCGAAGTCATATAAAATTCAAAAAAATAATTTTATTTCAGCATATATATATTGGAAACTCATGGATATTTTTTTTATGGCCTAATTCTTCCAAAATATTTACAAGTATCTTATTTCACTTGTGAAAGAAAATAGAAGTTACTTTTGAAGTATCAAAAATTACAAAAAATCTTTCAGATAAGAATAAATTTCTTTATAATTGAGAAAGTTTTAAGAACTGTATGGATTCCGAAATTCCAAACATTTTTGAAATCAATAACGTAAAATGAATAAAATTGCATAATTATAAGTTTTCAAACCTATAAAAATATAAAAACAATCAAAATGTTAAAAATTATCTAAAATTATACTTTAGAAATTTGTGCATTATGAGACAACTTTTTTACCTTGTAATCCTGTTTAGTATCTAATCCTTTCTAAAGACTCAACAAAATTTTTTTTTCAATTTACAATGAAACCTTAAAAAAATTGTAAAGTATATAAAATTACAGAGTATCTTTATGAGTAAAACGCAATTCGCTTTAATATAGAAAGTTTTTAATAATGTGCATGAAGATTGATATTTCGAAAAGTTCTTGAAATGAAAAATACAAAAATTAAAAAAATTACTTACAATCTGAATGATAAAAATGTTTTTTGAATTTAGGAAAATGTCTAGATAATTTATAAAATTTGTTTATTTTCATAATAATTTTATTGAATTTCTATTGATTTTTGATTGAAAACTAAAAATTTGTAAAGAAGGTATTCAAAATTTCATAACGTCTGAGTCAGTTCCCTGAATAGTTAGAAATAAAAGACAATTATTATTTTGAGTTATCATTTGCAATACATTTGAATCGCTGAAAATTTTTTTAAACCAAAAAACAACAAAAAATGTGATGATGATATAAATTGTATACTGTTTCAAAAATTTGCGGAAAATCAGACAGTTTTCCTAAGCTTTGTTTTTGTGTTTATTATTTTATTCCTTCAAAATATTCATGATATTTTTTTATAAAAACACCCTTAAAACTTATGAGTTACTCAAAATGACTGAGAATGTTTCCAAGTTATACATCTGTTGTTTCGTAGAAAATTTTCAGCACGATGCATAAGGTTTTTAATTAAAAAATTTTCAAAATATGACAAGCATTAAAAATTACAAAGCTGCCCAAAAATTAAATCATACTCGAAATATTTTCGAAAAATGAGATAATTTTCGTCATTTTTGTTTGATTGAATATAAATTATATTCATTTGACAATCCCAGAAAAAACGATTCTTCGGAGCCAATATGACAACTTTGGGTTTTATTAACAAAACACCATATCAGCAATTACTTGAAGCTTTCGGCTATTTATTTCAGCCCTCTTCAGGAAAACGAATCCGGTATCAGTATATTTATAATATTGGAACAGCAAGTACAACATAAAACAAAAGATTTATCGTCGTGATAAATATATTCAACATATATAATAATAAACAATTTTAGACACTTCCTCGTCAACTTGCTACGCGACAAATTTTATAATATGTATAAATTATTATTAATAATATATTGATAATATATATTAATTATATTGGCTCCGAAGAATCGTTTTTTTCTGGAATCGTCAAAGGTAATAGGAGCGTTATTGAATATGAAAATAAAATATTCTGTTTTCAAAAAGTTTTATGCGTTTTTTACCTACATTTTTTGAAATGTACTCTGAAAAACTTGTAAAATATTCATCACTAAAGCAAATATTTTTGAATTAGAAACACTCTGTGCGATAATTTGTAAAGTTTCTTCTACTGTGTATAACGTTTAAAATGTGTAAAATTAATCATTAGTTAAAACATTCAAAATAAAAAACATTACCAGTATTTGAAATCGTTAAACTTAATTGGAAAATTTCAGAAAACATCTGGGAACTTTGTAAATTTCCTTTAATTTTATATTTATTTGATGACAATGTTCTTTCGTTTCATTAAACATTTAAATCACTGAAGGTTTTCAGAATACCAAAATATATATGTGAACTTTACGAATTGTGATAAAATTGGATTTTTGAAAATTATTTTGATATATGTTTAACTATTGTGAATTCACCAAAAATCAAATGACATTCAAATTTTGGAAATTGTCAAAAACATACATCAAACTCAGCCAATTTTTGTAAAATTCGTAGATTGTGTTAATTATCGAATCTATTCAAAATAATCATGATATTTTCGTATTCTGTAATTTACCTTCAAAAAACTTGTTAAGTATACAAAATTACAGGAATTCATCTCAAACAAAACATATATTAAATTACAAAAATCCAGGTACTATGTACAAATTCGAAATTTCAAAAAGTTCTCAAAATCAAAACCTATCAAAAATACCTAACCCCTATTTAAACTTCGTAAAAAGTTTTACGTGGAAATTTTTCTAGAAAACCAACCTCATTTCTACGCCATTGATGAAGCGCGCATATTGGAACGTTTCATCTCGTGAGCTCGCGGGGACCGCTTTACGAGGGCATTTTCATATTTCACTTCAATTTCCACTTGAACCGTTAACAGCTACGCGCGGAAAGGCCGGATATACTCATGCGCAATTCATATGGCCGCGGCTGAATTTACATCTGCAGCTGTTGGATGGCCCTCGCGCCGGGATGAGGGACAAACGCGGGGTTAGAGAACGCCGAAGGGCGGGAAATTATTTAGTAGTAATTACTAGAGACACCTAATGGCACCAGCGTCACGACATTTGTAAATAAAGTCAACAGCGCCCACCCCCGCGACGCCCAGTCGTCACTTGATCGTTAGCCCGACACCGCGGACGCGTAATTTGGATGCATAGAGCGGTGGATTCAAAAAGACGTTGTAATTAAAAAAAGCCGATTCGTTCGTTACATCCTCGAGTACGCGCAACGTCAAAACGAGGTTGGAACTTGTAAGGGCGCTTGTCAATTACGTTTGGGGATCAGGGCATTCGTTGGTAGCAGGTGTAATGCGTGAATGTTGAAGGGTCATTAATGGTTCTGGTTGAAGGTCGGGGGTAATGGAAACCATCAGTTTAATAAATTTGAGACATTGGTTGGAAAGAAGTTACAAAACCTATCATAATTATAAGGGTTACAAGATTTTTTGTGGTCCATTTTTAAAAACGTACTGCCTCTCGGTGCAACGTCCATGCATGTCTACAAAACGACTTTTTCGCGGTTTGAAATACGCCAACTGTCAATACCATTCGGGCGAGGTTGCGGACGCAACAGTGTGTTGAACAAGGTTGACGTTTCGCGAATGTGTCCCCCTGCTAGAATTCGAACATCGTTAACCTCTTCCTCCTTTTTTCAACGCTCCCTCGTCCCGGCGCGTGGAAACGCAGCCCTCCGAAAAGGCACTTCAAGCTTGCACCAGGCAAATGACACCTAACAAATCTGCATTGCCGATGTGTACAGAGATCACCCTTCATACACTTAATGTACGAGCGCGTGAACTCGATATTTTTTCGTGTTGTTCCATTAACTGCCGCTGGCTGAAATTCCCTCTGGGAGTAATTTCGCGTCAACTGGATCGCTTTTTTTTCCTTTATTTCTCGTTTCAACGAACGAAAGGTTTCAAAAGTGAATAATACAATGAATGTTGTCGAAACCATTATTGTCGAAATAGAAAGAATAGACATATTTTTAGGTTATTCATTAAGTAAAAATTATCAAGTGTAGTTTTAAAGATTTTTATATGTAAGAATGTCGGAGATAAGGTGCAATTTGGGGTTCATTATATGTATAATACACTGTAAAAAATAAATGGAATGTCTTCATTCGTTTGTATGGATATTTTTCTATACCTTATGGAAATGTTCAATGTATGGCAAGAAACTCAGATTTTGATGGAATTTTTCCAGTATTTTAACAATTTTTCCCATAAGTCTGCAAAAATTTCTGTGCATTTATGGAAAAATTTCTATACATGAATGGGAGTTTTATAGGGAAGTATGGAAAAATTTCCATGCCATGGTAATGGTAATCAACTTCACATACATGTATGTTGATGTATGTGAAGTTTTTTTTTACAGCGCAGGTTAGAATTAGGCAAATTGTAGCACTGGCAAAGACTTTTTTGAAGAATGCTGCTCTTTTAATCTGAATCAGTCAAATCTGAATGGTTTTGCCGTTGCCGGATTCTTTTCAATACAATCTGTCTAATTTGACAGTTACTACAGACTGTTGATATCACAAGTAGAAACAGTCAAATCTGACTCATCCAATTGAAAGGAATGTGGCAACAGGAAATCGATCATATTTGACAGAAAATGTGTCGAACTCGACTGAATCAGATTGAGGGAGTGGAACTGCAGTTTTTGAATTTTAACTACCGCCAATGAACAGATGCGATGTTGCAAGCGTTAATTTCATTGTATAATTTTTTTTTTACAAATAATGGGAGACGTACGAATATTTTAATAATTTCCATAATTCCTAGTGCAACTAATATAAGATTTTTTAAATAAGGTAAAAGAGCTTTCCTGAAAAATTTATAAATATATGTAAAATAGAGTTTATTGGTTAAATTCGATTATATATAATTTAACTTTGTCCTCTTCTTCTCATTTTTTTTTCTGCAACTTGATAATTTAATAACGGTCAAATGGACAATTGTTTAGAAATTCATTTATTGACCAACGTTTCGTCCTTCAATCTAGAACATTCTCAAGGTCTATATCTATAAAATGATTACGATATCTTCAAAAACTTACAAACGCAGAAATAAATAATAAACAACTCAAAAACACTTTTTCACTATCTTACCAATAATTAGCAATGAATACAATAACTATAAGATCCACTTGGAACGATCCAGTCAACACTTTTTTTACAATTTATTATAAAATCTATCAAGAAACAATTCGACTGACTAGTCTCCTCTCCCAGACGCGGGAATTTACTGAATCAACGAACAAGTAAAACCAAAATATCACATCAAGATTAAAATAACTGAACTCCAAAATCAATACAAAAATTACCTCAAACTTATCATTAAATACATCAACACAGGACCACAGAAAAAAAACTTTCATACAAATAATCTATCATAACTCTTATGTAACTTGTCCGTATCACTCATGATATTTAAACACGAATTATTGTTTTTAATATGTAACATTTCACTTATATTTCTTTTTCTAAAATCTGTCTCTGAATCCAAAATTTTAACTCCCTCAAAATCAAATTTGTGTCTTGGAAACATATTTACAACCTGGTTGGGAATCACTTTTTCTTCATTCTTCTCAATAGATCTAATATGTTCATTAATTATAGTTTTTAAAGCCCTCTTTGTCTGACCAATATATGTTGAATTACAATTAACACAATCAATTTTATAAACCACACCTGTTTTCTCATTATGTCCAATCTTATCTTTACCCTTTTTAATGACTATATCTAATTTATTTGGAAGTTTATGAATCACTTGTATATTATTCTTTTTCAGGAAGTTATTTATGTTATAAGAAAAATTACCTTTATAAGGTAAAATTATCTTTTTATCCCAAGATTCCTTATTATTAAATTGTCTTCAAACGTATGGTCCAATCATATCTAATTTATTATTTCTTTTTAAATCTAATTTCCATATATTTCTTAATAAAAGTTTAAGTCTATATTGGTTAAAGTTTTATTCGAAAAAAGTTTATTTTGATATTGAGTTAATAAACAATTATATTTTATCTACTCGGTATCATACGTTCAAGATATAAAAAAATATGCCTGAAATGAATTCTGTTAACTATTATTTATCTACTCCGCATAATTTCCTCAATTGGCTAGTAACAAAATTGAATGAATGCTGGAATTAAAATTACACTTTTCTCATCTTTTGTTTAAATAAGAAACTTTGAACGTGTAACTAAGAACAAAAAAACTTTTCACATTATAATATAAATTTCGTCCCTCGCTTTTCTATACTGCTTTATGAATATTATCAAAAAATCCTAAAAAAAATTGTGTACTGTGAAATGTTTTAAAAACGTTTACATTAAACTTGGTTCCGAATAATTGTAAATGTGGCAGTCGTGCAAAATGTATGAAATCTTCTACGTAGAAAGATTTCTGCAATTAGCTGACTCTTTTTTTTATGTACCAAGCCTTTAAACTAATGAATACAGCTTTTTTTTTCTTAAATCATATTGTAACCTTTTCAAAAATGTCTCGATATATTTATGAATACCTAACTATGCTATAAAAGGTGATAATTTGTTTTTAAATATATGATTAAAATATATAATTCTAAGTCTAGTTTTCCAGATTTGTTATACAGTATTTATATTTTGAATGTGTTGCTGTTACTATCAAAAAACATAAAAACACATATCACAGTGCTGCTATTTTCTTTTTCAGATTACATAGAATTTCCCTTATTCGCCACATACGAGCTAACAGGAACCGTGGAAAAATGACAAGAATTTATTAAAATTTTGATGTCACCAAAAAACTTATTAAATTAGCAGAAAAAATTGTATTAAGTCATTCAAGATTTATAACATAAGTTACTATATATTTTGCAGTAATATTGTATACATTCTCATGTTGAGAGATATAAAATTTTTTTTTTTGTAAATAGCCTAACGAAAAAACTTCCAAAAGATATAAATGTTTTTCAGGATAAATACTCATTTCCTTTTGCAGCCAACTGTATTTTGAAGTGAACTATTTCTGGTCTGAAATGGTTCAATTGTAATGAAATAACTATTAGCATAAGTTTGACTAGATTTATTCATACGATTCACTTTGAATGTAATAAATTTAATTATGTCTTTTTTTTAAAGAAACAATGTATCTTGAAACGGTGGATATACTTTAGTTTTGGTGAAAACTTCTTCATTAGTCAAATAATTTTTCCCTGTGACAATCCATCTTGAGTCTGGAAACATGTATGGTAATAGTTACTAGAAGTGAGATACATAAATTGCAGTAGATTGGGAAGCAGTTAGAAATTGTACATCGTTCAATCGTACTTTTATTTACATCGACTTTTAACATGTATATTATCTTGTTGCAACAGTACTTTTTTTTCACGTGTCATTTTTTCGCATTTTCTTCATTTAAACGAATAACACGCAAGTAACGTCATAGAATATTTATTGCAGAAGCCTCCTTTCTAAAGTAAATCAATAAATAATATATGTTGTAAAATCTATAATATTGAGGCCAGTATTTTACTAGCTGGCAATCACATTTTCGTTTTACAACAAGCTCCAAAACAGAAAATGAATATGAAAACCTATTTTCCCTCCATTTTCATACTCGTAAAAAAATTCTTCTGGAAAAAAAAAAAATACACACTCAATTTCTTACATTATAAGAGGAAATATTTCATTATATCATTGTGAACAAAAAAAAATACTAACTCTTGCAGTAATTCATTGTCTTTCGTTTATTGCCCACTGACATCTTCGTAGTCCTTAGACCTCACAATTTCATGCAAGTCTTTTTTCCTTTTAAAAAAACGCATCTACCACTGATTGAATCGCACTTGATTTACAAAAAGCGTAATTGTTTAATTGCGCGTGTCTCGCTTCTGGAACCGCGGTGTCAGCAAAAACGCGCTCCCCAATTATGAGGGCAGCGAGAGAGGACGGGATAAAAAAACCAACGAAGATAATTGCAAAGTTCGATTTATCGGTGAGACTGATTATCACACTCTCATTTCTCCTTCTATTCTTGCTCGCCGTTTTTCGCAACACCGACACACGGACGGCAGGGTCTCGCTAGCCCCTCGCATCAATTTAACTTTTTCTGCGCGTGCAACGCTCCGCGGTGTTCTAAAAACGAGGATGATCATACGATTGCGAGTGCACAAAGTGCCGACGTGCCACTGAAAACGTTTGAGTGCCTTTTGCCTTCCTTCCCGAATTTCTTCTCTTTCTATCCCTCGGCGTTCTCCTGTAAATCGTCGACCAACAATTTCTGTCAATCCAATGGCGCTGTCACCTTGTCACTGGAATCCCCAAGCTCGTGAAAATTCTATAAGAAACTTTTAGAACGGCTGTACATTATTTTACTATGATTTGATTCTAAATATAATAATTCATTATTCAACCTTATTTTGTTTTGAAAATTTCCAAATTTTTAATTTTAAATACTGTAGTTCGAGATGGAGTACACGTATGGATTTGAAGTACGTACTTATGGAAAATTCTTATGATCTAGAAATAAATTTATTTGATTAGGCAACATACTTCTTTTAATAGATTTCAAAACATCAGACAAATATGTATGCAGGAATTTCGTTTTAATTTAGGTTGGCAATTCAATAAAGATGCTCATGTTAGGGATAAATTTCTATCAAGGATTTATAAATTTTCACGAAATCAGAGTTTTGTTGAAAAACCCAAGTTGTCAGCAGTAAATTCTTTTAAATATTTATTAAGGAAGAAAATGATCATGAATAACATATTATCGACAGTATCCGTATTCAGAGCTAAACAAATTTATTGAGACAATCTAGAATAACGGATCACTTCACTTCAAATAAAATTATGAAGTTTGAGAATTTTTTATTCTAGAATCAAGAGATCGTTTTCTTCATATTATAAAGTTATGTAAATCTGTCTTCAAATGTTAACGATTTATTCACTTCTTTGTAGAATTCATAAATTGTTTGTCATTTTCATTATTCAAGAAAGTTGCATCCTAGAATTTCAAATACTGTATAGTTAATGTGTCCCTTCTGTCTTTCATAATGAAGACTCAAATGAGATTAATGAACCGAAATATATTTTAACCATCATGTAATTTCATCTTGAAACACGGACATGTTTTACTGCTTTTACTGCTCTCTCTAAAGTAACGGTATAAGATCGAAACCGTCCGTGTGTAAATATACGCGGATTATATATCCCTAGCTCTCTAAAACACATTCACTTAAAGCGGGGAGCGAGAGAGACACCTGTGTCCTTCGGCCACTGGGCTAAAAAATTTTCGTCGGACCAGAATTCCGAGAAATTCTTCAGTCAAATAATCATAAGCACACAGGCCATTCGGCTGATTTCGGGCAGCCCCGGTAGGTCTACTATGATTTTTCTTTAACGCGTACTGTACGTCTTTTGTACGCTCGCCGTACGTTTCCTGCCTGACCCTAATTCTTCACGACGCTTGAACGCTCCATGAACGCGGAGCGTACGTTCGATGAACGAGGAGCGTACGTGCAATGAACGCGGAGCGTACGTTCGATGAACGCGGAGCGTACGTTCGATGAACGCGGAGAGAACGCGTTCCAATTCCAACTCCTGACAATTTGTGACATTAATAAAAGTGAAAATTGAGACTCCTATGCAGATGGATGATTAGGTTGTTTTGAGTCCAAAGTGAAATACGGTTAAAGGAATTATTTATTGGAAAAAAATTACACTGAATAATGTTGGAAAAAATATTCACAGAAGATCAGTTGCAAAAAGTTCTTTTTTTTTTTTTAATTCGTCTGCAATGAAACCTCGAATAGTAATAATATAATTTTGGTAGATGTGATGGTGAAAATCGGTTCACATCTTTACTAATTGTAAGCTTAAAAAAAAAGAAGAAATTAAGAATTAAAAAAATTAGGTTACTTAGCTCATTGTATCTCTCCTTCTCGGTTATCTACAAATAATAATTAATGTATGCATGATGATTGCGAAAAACACATTAGAACAAAATATCGAGCTTGTTGACGAAACCATTTTTTAAATTTCTTTACAGCTCTGTAAAACTTTCACAGATCTCGAATTCGATCGGTGAAAGTTCTAAAGAAATAAAATATTACACTAGATTTTTGAAAAAATTATAACCACACAGATTTCAAATATTTCATATAGTTCTAAAAATTTGGCATTGTATGCCAGTAATCAAATTTTGTTTTTTATTTTTTGTATGTCTTTTAATCTCAATGTATATTTCTTTAGGTTTATGCTAGTTTTGAAAGCTTTGCGATACTAATAATACTAGAATTGCATGAGTACAGTACAGTACAGTACATTGTAGTTGGGTTTTATAATAGACCATTAGCAATTTCGATAACTAATATAGATCAATTTATTTCGATTATATCATCTAAATTATGTAATATTCATGATCACATCTCCGTCATTTCATCTCCATTATCTTATGTTTGTGTCTTTTCTCGCTCATCTTATATTGTTATCTCATCTAGATTATCCCATTTCGTTATCTTTTATAATATATCTTATTTGTTATCGAATCTTTATACACCCGTCCGTCCATTAGGGATACAGCTCGTGACAGTGAATCTCTAAACGAAACGACACTTTTTCTCCGGCGTAGTCAAGATGTTTAATGACTTTGCGCTCACCCGGCCGTATCTTGCGGACGTTCCTTTTCATACAGTACTGAAATTTCCCGTCAAAATCAGCACAAACGGAAGAACTGTTGGAGACGCATACCTTTTTCTTCGCGGTTCATTAGATATCTGCCCGAGTCTCCTTTAAAGAGGGCTCCCTTAAGGACGGATGGGTGTATAATAGTTAATGGGACTTAATATAAGGTAATGGGGGTTAATGGAAAAAATATGAAATATTTGGAAGTTTATAGAAGTTAATGATAGTTAATAGAAGATGATGAAATTTTTTGTAGTATTAAAAATATATGCAAATTAATCGCAGAAAATCGGCGGCGGGCATCATAAAAGAAAGAGTGTACATGTCCCAAAGTTCTTATCTGTGGCTGACCCTGTTCTCGGCCCGTGAGAAATATTATGTTCACGCCTCCGCGCCTTGGGTATCAATCGTGGATTACGCAATAAAGAAAGATAGAAAAAAAATATCTTAGGCCGTCTAACTTGTAGGTGTAATAAATTTTAAGGTCGTTACAGAAGTCAATTCCCATTTCCTTATATTTTCGTTCTAATGGAAGACTCGAATGATCATAACTGGAAGAATCATCGTGCTCCTTGTCATTTGAAAATAAACCGTGAAAATGAGCTGTTTTAGGTGGGTATAAGAGCATTTCCGGAAGACCGTATTTTCGGGACCAAAACAATTCATAGAGATAACGGGCATGAATTCCCGACGACTAATATCTTTTTCAAACATTTAACTTTTTAACCAAACCCGGAATAAAATTATGATTCGCAACTTGCACTTTTGAAAATTGTATCCTTTCAGGTGACTTTGTCATTTCATTCTCCCCCTTTGCTCAATTTCTTGAAGAAAATAGCCTATAGCTTTTTGTTAAAACGAAAATATGTACTTTTTAACTATGAAAGACATAGTAAAAAAATTTCTTTTGTTATTGACAAGACGTCAACCTAGATTTCTGTATTACATTGTGTATTGAGACTAATTTTTTTTACCAAGTATTTTTATTTTTCAAAAAAAATCGCAGAAAATGAAATATCCAGTGCTCTAGTAATATACGTCAAAGAAGGAATTTCTAAGGTGTTATTTTTCCAATATTAACTATGTATGGCTACCTGGACTATTGCAGTTTATCCAAGTGATAAGCTAGAAATCTGCGCTTGCACATGATCAATTCCAACTTAGATAAATACATCTAAAGTTCTACTGGACTACAAATGAAAAAGATCCACCCTAGATGCTAATGCATCACGAGATATTAGTGGTAATTGCAAAAAATTGGTCATTTATGTAAAAACAAGAAGATAAAGTTCTGATTAGGTTGCGAAACCCTTAGAGAACCATGCAATCATCTCGAAATTCATTCAGAAGAAATTACGTAACAACGTTGCATACAGATTTCGATTGAGTTGTTTTAAGACTCAGTTTCAACGTTGCTTAATTGTTGCATGCCAGTTGAAGCTTCTCATAAACAACTTGGTTAAACAACATTGGTGTAACTCGAAAACGACCTGAATCTTGAATAAAACTTTAGTGAAACTTTAAAACAACGTTGCATGGTCCTACAAGCCGCTTTCTGTCAAGAAAGTCACCACACACTTTGGAAGAAAAAGAAGGTCATGTCTATCTCAAAAAAAAGAAGCTCATCGAAAAAAGGCATGTACTGAAATGACGAATCCAAAACAAAAAGAAAAAAAAACGTCATCGATTTTTCACTTGGGGGTGATTTGCCGCCCCCAAATTTACTGCCCGGGGTGGCCACCCCTTTTGCCCCCCTCCTAGCTACGCTACTGTTCAGAGGTATACATTTAAATGTAATTACAAAATTACGTTATAAGCCAACGCAAGGTGGTAGCTCGTAGAAACGGGCAGTGATCCATGGCGAGGGAGTAGATTCATGTATATTCAACCGATACTCGAAAAGGCGAGTCAGGTCGGCGCATCAATGCGCGAATAATGACACGAGGTGAAATAAAGCCGTCTTGCTTTGGCTTGCCTATCCCTGAGCGAAGAAGACTTAATTACACGAGGGGCCCTTTTCATATACACGCGATCTTACCCATCAGTCCGGAAACAAGAAAAGAGTATGGCTATCATGAAAACAGGAAGTCGACTCGTTAATATGCGCCGCCACCGACTACTCGGCTTCAAATATTTTTCCATGTATGAAATGTATTTTCCGTTTCAATTCTTTCAGATCTCTGATTTAACGATAAAATCGATGTGCTTCTCACATCTTATTATCGTTCACCAGTTTCTTTGCATTTTTCATGTTGCAACTGTAAAGCGAGGAGCTTCGGACAGCGATACGAATCTGATGTGAAATTATGTTCGTTATGTGCAATATTAATATTGTTAGACTGTTCAGATTTTATTACAGTTTTCAATTTATGACGTTTTTTCACAATGGTCTTTACAGGCAAAAAGACAAAAAAAATTGAATTATATTCCAAATGTTATGTGGCGTGTTGTTGACTATTTTTAACATTTTTTCTGAAATTTCAAGATTAATACAAATATTTGATCAGTATAGATATTTTCTGACGTTATATCAGTCTCCATTTTAAGAAAAAAACGAAAACAACGCACTTTTTTTTATGTAGATGGATATAACTTCTTTTTAGGAAATTACCAAGACTGTGCTTTTTTAAATTTGCCTATGTAATTCAAAATTCATTTCTAAATTTCTGATATTATTATAATTGTAATTTATTATAAACTATCATAAAATAATCACTGCTTCTGTGATATTCCCAGGAAATGGAACAATACCTAACCTCATATTTTTTCGTACGGTTGAACGACGAATACGAGAATGGAAACCTGGATGAGCTTGTTAAAAGTAACTCGCTTCATTACCTTCAGTATTTGCACAACGACTCTTCGGATCAAAAACTGGCACACAGTGATTTCAGAAAGGTTCGTTCATCTTTTATTCAGATCTTTGAATTTCTTTACGTTTACAAAACCAATGTTACCCCTAGAATATTATTTAAGAAAATGTTGAATGCACTAACAATGTATGATTGAAACTATTGCAATACGTACCTGAAGAAATCCAACGTTTTTTCTAAAACTATTATTTTAACAGAAAAGGCTATATTTATTCAACATGAGGATATTTTTTTCAAAATTTGACGTATCACTGAGAATTTTAAAAACATCAGTTAAAAAAGACAAATGATGGATAGAAGAGATTAAAGAAATGCTATAAAAGTAATGGCTGTTCCTCGAAATCGTACTCAGCATCGGTTTGATATGATAGGGCTATTCTAATGAAGGCACTGGTCGTTACTTCGATCGCCTGGAGCTGCTTATTTCGCGTATCAAGTTAGCTTGTGAAATGCCCCATGGTTCGATGATAGGGGACAGGGCAAGCCAGCAGACACCTCAAGGCATGAAATGGCAGCAAAAAACGTGAAATATTACGAGCATTGTCTTATCGGTCTCAGTGTGATCGCATGCAAAAACAAATATCTCTGAGTGAGTTGTGATAGGGAATCACACGTGCTGCGGGCGAAGCTCCATCAAGATGGAAGTGCCAAAGTATACGATATGTGTTCTAGAATATTGTGGAAATTTCAGATAAGTTTTTGACCTCAGATAGGAAATTGTACTATTGACATTGAACCATAGGAATAAAAGTTTCTTGATAGTGATGAAATTAAAAAAATCGCAAAATTTTACATCAATCAGTTCATTCATTCAATCTTTTTAAGTAAAATTTTTGATGAATCATTTACTCAGAACTTCTCCAAACAATTTGTTATAATAATAAGTCTGTTGTGAAGGAACATGTTAGTAATGCGTACAAATATTTAGTTGATTAGAAAACCGAAAAAAAAAATTTTTTATTACGCAGCATTACATAAGAACATTCAAAGGAATTTTTTTTGCCACTGGGTCGTAAAAAGATTTACCATCAAAACTTTTCTTTGTCTTCTGCAACTAGTTTTTTATAATTTTTCTGAATAGAAATTGAAAAATAAAACCAGTGTATAAGCAGTAATGTACTATTTAAGAGAAACGAGAAATTTTCGAAATAGTTCTAATTGTCTTAATTTTTTTATTTATCGTTCCTAACATGGAACTCACGTTATCTGTGACAAACTGTTTCAGTTTTCCAATAATTTTATGACTATGTTTGTGTTTTGTTTCTGAATTTGAAAATTTTGGTAATTTATTTACAAAATCAAACGTGTACCTATTATACATAATTAAGTATTTTGACAGACATGTGTTTCAATTTGCAACTCTTTATTATAAATTTTGGAATTGGGTGTGATAAGCAATTTTGTCCAACGAAACGTGCTTTCTCGTGAAAGTTGCATCGATGCCGAAAAGGATGATGAATCTAACGACTTCCTCAATGCCAGGAGCCAAGATTCATTTGTAGGGCCAGATTTCGTGGCTCTTCATAATTTCCTATCAGGACTCGCAACGAGATAGGATCACCGTTTTGGCGAGATCACGTATGGCAATAAAGACGGTAATGAGTCCGAGAGCGTCAGTGGTATATGATGTCAAAAATTATAGCATATTGCCAATAAAATCCGACGATTCGTCGGTTATTGGAGGGCACCCAAGCAAGATTCTGATATTACGATTCTGTCTGTTTGAGGGGGCGTTGGGTAACCAGTGATCGATTATCCAAGTGGATGATTATTTTTCTAGATAACGTGATTCCGCATTAGAATCATGTCTTATTGGAATCGGAATATTTATGGAAATGAATCAATACTTTGTTCAAATCGTTCTTCGATAATCAGATTTATCATGAATCATTTTTTTGTAGACGTATGAATTTATTTATCATTGAGTTTCTGGATTTTTCGAGAAATATTTGACATAAATAGTTCCATTCTCAATTGATGATTTTCAGTCTTTTTAAAAAATGAATCCCTATTTCATTTTTCTCGAATGATTGTAATAATACCTGTGCTTTATTATCAAATTGTCCTATTTCATAATTTTTACGATTTCACTTGGCCCAATTACATTTATAAAATAACTTTTAAAACAAAAGGATATTTTCATGATCTTTTAAATACTGCGAAAAGTTACGTAATTTTGAAATATAATTAGCAATCAAGCATACACTTTCCACATTTCAACATTTTTTTATTTCCCTATTTATTATGTGTAAACATGGTCAAAAATCAATGTAAAATTCTTGTGATCTTTTCCGGAGAATATTGCAAACAATCGCTTTCTTTCCCAGTTTTTTTAAAAACACGAAGACTGACTTATAAAACATTAAACGTTTGAAAATTTGAAAATTTTTTAAACTCGAAAATGAACGCAATCCTTTTAATGACTTTTGAAAACGAAAAAATTGCGAGACAATTATTGAGTCAAGCAAAAGCCTTTCGAATCAACTTTTAAATCGTCGGAAGGACAAAATTCACTATTCTCATGAGTTTCCATGCTATTTGAGGAGGAAGAGCGAGATAACGATGTTTTTGATTCGTTAGTCGAAAGAGCTGAGTAAAGGAAAGTCCCTGGTGACTCGAAGTTTTCCGAAGTTCGAGTTGATATTTCTTCGATTGATTTGGTCTCAGAGAAACTAGTGAAAGAATGAGTTTTTTCAGCTTTTTTTTGAATGAAGCTTGCCATTTTCAATCCAGATAGCAAGATTTCTTCATCATTGGGTGAAATTTCTTCCATTTTTTCATCTTCCAGTTGGGCTCTTTGGATTTGTGATTTACAACTGTGTGAAAAAAATATTATTCAAGAAAATTAAAATTTATTTAGGTTATATCATTTTTAACAAATTTCAAAAATGCGACAAGAATAAAAACCATTCACGTATATTTTTAGCAATTTTAATAAATGCTTGACAAATAACGATTAAGATTTTTATTTTTTTCTTAATTTTTCAACATTCGTCAGTGTGAAAACGTATACGAAATTCTTCTGAAATGTCATACAACGCATTCCTTTGACGTCACACAAGTTATATTATTTTCCAATGTTCTACGTAAAAATCGATTTCGTTTTTAAGTAAGACTTACATGCAATGATAATGTTTTGAAAATACTTCTATAGTTCTTAGAAAATCGCTAGTTATTTTAGGAAATTTTCCTAATTTTGAAAAGCTGTGGAAAAATCGTATTTTTGCAGCTCAAAATTTTCAATATTATATCATTGTCATTGTTACAGGTGAATATTACTGTTTCAAGAAATCAGATTACTCCAACTAATTACAAGTTTCATACCATTTAAAACTCGAATCTCCTTTTTTTCTCATCGTATCAATTTCCTGTTCTTTTTCTTCCAGCTGAACCTTGAGCTTATCAACTTCTTGCTGCTTGCATTTATTCTGTTCTTGGATAAAATTCACAAAGGCAATGTTATGTTCAGGAATCGACAAGCGTGTTTTGAAGTTTCCAAGTTCCTGTCTCAGGGTCTTCTCCAAATTTTCTCTCGTGATTTCTGACTTGACCAATTCCTGTTTCACGTTTGCAACCATCTCAGCTGCTTTTTCAAGTTCTTCATTCAAAACCTTTACTCTTTCATTGTTTTCACAATTATTTTCGTTTGCATTCATTACTTCCATTTGCAAGTTGGCTATTTCTTTCTTGTTACCATCGATCAAAACTGTGAGACTTTCTAGGGTTTCTTCTAAAACACGCTGATTCTCTGATTTTTCTTGTAATCTGTGGAAAAATGTGTGGAATGCTGTAGAGTGACAAAAATTTTTTTATAATACATAGGAGTAAATGAAATTGTTAATAGTTGTTTTAATGCAAATCAGCTGTTTACTTCTTAGGATGAGAAAATACTAGAAAATCAGGTTCACTCTGCTTATCCAAGGTCATCTATAATCTTGAAATTTGAAGGTTATTGCAAATTTTTCAAAAAAAGATCTGTTTTTACAAAAACAAACAAAATAACAAAAAGTGCTACGGCTTCTTTAAAGTATAACATATTGACTAATTGATTTATTTCTTCATTGCTCATATCTGAAATTATTTTAATCACAATAACATCTGCTCAAAGTTCACAAGATGCGCTGAAAATTCCTTAGTCCTCGTCATTTACAACTAGCACAATTTTTTCTATGCCAACCTCAACAGAAAATCTTCTCTCTCCAACTTCATTCTTTCCAGAATTCCCTCGAACTCGTAAACTCTCAGACTCAACTCGTTCATCTTCCTCAAATCTTTCTTAACCTCCACAATTTCAGCATCCAACTCTTCAATGTGCCTTGATTTGCTCAACAATTCCTTTTCCAAGGCTGCTATTTTTGGCACGTGTTGCGTATAGCACAACATGGCAGTTTTCTCGAGCTTCGTATGAGCAGAGGACAATTGGCTCCCCAATGAAATCGTCTTGTCCAAATAATCTTCAATGAACTTCGACTTTCGAGACTCATTTTCTTCTCGTGCTTTCAACGTCTCGTTCAGTTCTTGCAACACCGTCAAATATTCTTGTGACTTCAACTTCGCCTCGTCCTTCAACTGGAAACATCTTTCCTCTAATTGCCTTTTGTCTTCATTCAGTCCGTTGATTTGCTGATTTTTCAAAGACAACGATTTCTCTTGGTCCGCAATTTTTTTCTCGTTGTCCTCAAGATTGACTTTCAATGACTCCATCATGCGTTTGATGGAGTTGAGCTCTTCAGAAAGCTCGAAAACTTGCTTAGTGCTTTCTTCATGATGATTCTTCAGGGCTTTATAGTCGTCCTTCAGCTCTTCTACTCTTCGCTGCACGCCGCTAGAACTTTTGCTTAAATCGCTCACAGTTGTTATTCCTGAATCGTTTTTACTATCAGTGTCACTAGATTGCATCGAAGCTTCCAGGATGCTCCATCTGTTGCAACCATCGGAAATATTTGGAAGCCTATCTCGGGAAATACGTGCCAAAACTTTGGGGGAACTTTCGACGTCCATTTTGATTGAGTCGTCTTCCTCAAAAGACAGAATTAGCGAGCCTTCATCGATTCTTTTTCTGTGAAGAGCACTTTTCAGTTTAGTGAGATGTTCTGACAACGACTTTCGGGTTTCTTCAGACTTGTCCAGCGTTGATCTCAGCTCTGTCAATTCGTTGTTTTTCTGAAGCAAACGATGTTGAAGTTGATCTACTTGAGTTTTTTGTTTACAAAGTTGGGTTTCGAAATTGCTCAATCTTCCGGAGGTTCTTATGGGTTGAGATTCTGATCTTCTGAGGCTGATCCTGTGATCGCCATCGCTGTTTTCTTCGAACCAAGTTTGTTTGATGAGTTTGAGTTCTTTGGATGTGAGAGCTAATTGGAAGGCGCATTCGTGTTTTTGGGAAGTGACTTCACCACGTTCTAGTCTCAGTTTTTTGATTAATAACTCCATTGATTTTAATCTGGATATTAGTTCATGGTTTTTTGACTCAAGGTCTTGGATGATGAAGGACGAATCATCTTCGGGGTCGGTTTTTTTTCTGCGTTTTCGGGCGCTTGAGTTTCCTCGGTTTTCTTCGTAAGAATCTTCAGTTTGACGGATTGAATTTTTGATGAATTCTTCTCGTTCATTTTCTATTTCTTCGATGCGTTTTGTCCATTCGTTGTCGTGGCGTTTAAGCATGTTGGAGTACATTTCTGCGAATTCTTGGCGGATTTCACATTCCCGGTCGAACATTTCTGGTAATGTGAAAATCATCAAAATAATAATTTTTGTACTTTGAATGCAAAAGATGTTTTCAAGGTTGTTTGGATAGGACAATTTCATGAACATCGAAATGGTCATATCTCTAAAAACAAAAGTCTCAACGTTTCACTAAGATATTATAGGAAATATTCGACTTTGCTTGTTCACCTAATTGACATCAAAAATTTTTCTGAACTTAGGATATTGATTCTATGTTACGAAAAAATGCTAAGGATCATCATCATCAAAATATTGACACTTTTCTCTAACTTCTCTTATTAAAGTATGAACTGACCAGTTTTTAAATTCTCAATTTCCTTAGTCAAAGTATCGTTCTGTTTGCGCAGAGTTTCGCATTCCATAACGCTAAGTGTTTGGGTCGATGAGGATTTCAAATCCCAGTCCGACGTTGATCTTGACACTGGGGCTGTGAATGATGTTCCAGGTGATTTTATAACGATTCCAATACGCTCGTTGTCCATTTTATTTACCGAACCGACAACGTTGAGGACATTTTGAGTTTCAGTCTTCAAATCTGGAGAAGTGCTGAGAGTTATGAGGAGGGTGAGGGGTTCTTTGACGCACAAAGTTTTTTGGAACAGTCGCGTAAGACAGGACTCTCGCATGGGCCCGATGAGTTCTGAGCTTGATTTTGCCGAGTGATTCCCACCGATGATTTTGAAACATTTTCCGAGGGAAAGTAGACTTCGGTTGATGTTTCGGGTTTCGATCAGACGTTGCTCATTATTCAAGGATTGGGGCAGTCTTCCGGAACCCGCGAGATCGTAGAACGTCATTGTGTTCATCTGGAAGATTCGGATTTATTCAGAAATACAAGTAGTAAAGATTCTTGTTCTTTGCCGAAAAATTCGTAGATAGCATTAAGAATCTTATAATCTAGGATCGTAAAAATACAATGTGAAATATTCTTGATGTACAATTTCAATCTGTATAATATTTGTGTGACTGTGAATAAACCAAATCATCGATAAAATTTGATTCATCTCACAGAATGGATATTTCAATAGGTTCGTTTGCAACGCTAAAATCAATACATTACGATATAATAATATTTATAATGAAATTATAGTTACTTTCTGCTGAACGTTACGTCCTGCTGCTGATATTTTACGTTTTTTTAAATACATTTTAGCCTAAGCTTGTACTTTAACTTCTCGTTCAAAAATTTGGTTTTCAATCACTTAACAGGTACTTTACATTTTACTGTGGAAACTTAAAGCTTAAGATTGACAATTTAACGTACTTCTAGAATTTCTTCCCCTTGTCAAACTATACTAAATAAAACCAAATCAATAAGTTGATTTCGAAAGTCGCAAAATTTTTTACTAAATGTATTGTAAACTGTAAATATACTTTTATTTACATTTTTTTATTAATGATTGTAATATATTGTGAAAAAATATTTTTGATACAGTTTATTGAATCGAGCTCTCCATTTTTTCATCAATTTTTTACAGACAGAAATAAAAAAAATAAAAAAAATTAATGAGTCATTTCATAGTCCAAGCTTACAGTAAAAAAATCAATTCTAAAAATAAAGAATTTATTTGCAATTTTTCGATTATAAATTTACTGTCAAAATTTAAAAATAATGAACTATAATTGAATATAATTAAATTTCAACCTAAAGTAGTTGAAGTGCTCTAGGGACACTAATGATGTAACTCGTTCGTATTTTTTTTTTTTTTTTTTATTACGATACCGACCTACAGAATTTCTCGGTAATTAAAACTAAAAATTATCCCATTTTTTGATAAAATTTATGTTATTGTGGGTGTTTTTTATTATTTTTATTGTTATATAAATATGGATGTTTAATATTTCAATTAATAGTCTTCAAATTCATTGAGTTTGGAACAAAAAATGTTATTTGAATTCACATACACAATCGCTGAATGTAATTATTGAAAGTTACATTTTTGAAAATAAATTCAAAATAAATGTTCTTTGATTTTACATTATAAGATTTCACCTGATGGTTCTGATTAGGATATAATTATGTTTCATTGGAAACAAATATTATTTTAATAGATATCCATACAAATCATTAATAAATTTAAGTATATTAGAATAAATATTTTAGTTATTAAATGATGTTGTTCGATAACTATATCGAATTTTTCAATTTTGGTCTCAATTTTTTTTCAAACATTGTTATTGCCGCGTAAGATTTATAAGAATAGATTTTTAATAAACATTGGAAATTGATTACTTTATTTAACATTTTAAGATTTCTTGGAATTGCATTTCTACGAATATTCTTGTTTATTATTTTTCCTAGAATATTATAGCAATACGACATTTTTCATTATTTAGAACTTTGGCTTTATCAGTTACGCTTTTAACAGGAGGTTCTCATATATTTACAAAACGTTTTATAAATTTATGCGAGTACTATCATTTTATTAAAAAAATATTTTTCTTCACTTATTATTCACATTTCAAGTATAAATAAAAACCGGTTTTTATACATGGTCACCAATCCTGAAGAATGATCAAATTTTATCATTTTCTTACCCCATTTCAGTGATTTACAATATTTACAATAAAAATAGTGCAATGAAAATAAAATCCTTGAAAGTTCATGAATTTTTGATTAAAGAATATAACAACCTCTAATAAATAAAGATACGAATTTCTCATATAACCCTTTCTTTTTCAGATATTTTCGTGATGCAAAATCTATTTCATAATAAACGTCATAACATAAAATGCTCAATTTTACTCAGAAACTTAATAAATTCCATGCATGAAATAGTGTTTATACTGAATGTCTTTAAGGTAAAAAAAAATTACACGCATTCATGAATATTACATCATTAGCATGCTTAATCATTTAAATGTATTTCTTAACAATTTCAATAAGTTTTGCTAAACAAATTGACAATAGGTTTGAAAATCTTAATTGTTATCTGTCTCACTGATCTTTGCACTAACCTGATTAGATTATATTTACCTGCACGTCTGTCAGAGAACATCCTGCGAAATACTTCACAAGTCTCACCAAAATGACCACGTGAGACCTCGAACTAGACTTGTTCAATGACGAGGAAGCAACAGTCAATTTCGGTAAAGTCGCCTGCAGGAGCTGGTGCCCTTCCAAAGCATTTGAGACATGAACAGTTTTTAAACAATTCACGAAACTCGTCCCATCTTTATCCGTCACCAATTTCAACCTCTTACTTTTCCCGTTCACATCTTCAGTTAAAAGATCGTACACAACTTCGTTATAAATTTCGAAAAAAGACATCCAAACCGAATGTATTTTCCCAGAATCTCGAACGACCATGTTTTTTCTCATATTTCTTCTGAACTCTTCCTCATCAAAAACTTCAATCTCGTTTGCATTCAGTGGCTTGAAAATTGGCTTATTTATGCATTTAATAGAAGAAAAAATCAAATCTATGCTTCGAGGTACGATTCCAGGTTGAGAAGTCACTCCAAAAAGAGTGAAAGTTTTTCCGGAATTCGTCGTTCCATACGTCATGATGGTAGTATTTTTGCCAGCTAAAAAATTTTCTACCTCAGATTTCGTGGTCTGCTCAAAAACTTCTTCTTGCGTAGCTTCGGCTGGGAAGATTTTTGTAAACTCGATTTTTTTGGAAGCCGTCGGTGTCAGGCAGAATTTGGATTTCACTTTCTTGGCTTTATTCACGTTTCCGAGGGGGAATTTTGCAATGAGTGTAGTAGGATTCAGAAGGGCGTAGGTTTTGTTTTCGGTGGAATCATCGGGCTTGAATCTGAGATATGTTTTGATGTAGCTCGACTCTTCGAAACTTACGTTCGATAAGTGATTTTCCAGAGTCATTGCTGAGAGAGATTGACTAATTGATAGAATCGATGTTTCCAGAACTTCGGAATTTTCACTCCCCAGCGTGTCATTCATTTTGCAAAAACTATTTTCGCGATCTTTTTTCGTCAAAAATAAACGTCTTTTGACATTTGGGTTAATAAACAACCTTTTCGTGACGAAAATGGTACTTTTAAATTTTCCGCGGATCTCGAGTTGAATATTTCAAACGCGGAAAAAAATACAACCTTTTTTTTCTATCGCTGGGACATTTTTTTGTTCGACTTTTTTATAAAAAGGTATTTAATAGTAACCTGCGACGCGGAAGTGAAGGACACGAAACTTTAGGTGTTCTTTTGTTTTTTGCTTATTGACAAATTTTTTTCAGCCGTTCGAAAAAAGCAGCATATATAATGAAAAATAATAATCGAATTTCAACTTTTAAATGACAACTTGATTTTTAGGTATGCATTTTTTAATGGTTCATTAGCATTGATTATGATTTATATATATATATTTTCATTTATTATTATATATAATTTGATTTAAACAAAGAAAAGGAGTTTTTATATTATTTTTTATTTGTTTTTTTATTATGTATATATATATATATATATATATAAATTATGATTAAAAACTCCTTTTCTTCGTTCAAATCAAATTTTTGTTGTGCAATACTTTTTCTTGAAAATAATATACTAGCAAATTAAAAGCATGATGAAAAAACAATAGAAAATACAAATGATAGAACTCATGTTATTATCTTATTCGTTATTATTTCAAATGATGGGAAAAATGATGTATTTGTGTATAGAAATGTGATATCCACTGAAACCCTTTTTAGGGAAATATGTCATTTTTTTATGTAAAGAACAACGAGTAAACAATTGTGACTTCTTTAACAACAATATTTTTAATTTACTGGACGTACAAAGTAAGTATAGCATAATTTTAATTACCAAACTTAGAAACGGTTGTTTTTCAGTAATTGAACGATTCCTACACAAAGTAAACGAAAATTTTGAATAAACAAAAAGATAATGAAAAATATTTATGAACTTCTATTTTATTAGATGTCTCAATACATATATCAATGTTAATATTGCCTGAAACAATAAAGAATCTTTGGAATAGATTCTGCTGATTGCGAAAAGATATATACGCCTTTTATCAAATACATTTTCAACGTATTCACGAGAATGTAGATATACTCTTATCTTCATTAAAATATTTGCAATTTAGAGTCAGATAATTCTATCAATTTTCCAATTTATTCAAGAATCTCGGAATTTCAGCTTATCTATCTTATCTTTTTTATGTCATTCATAATTCAAATTTTTAAATAAAATTAAAAACTCACCGTAAGTATAGAGCATTCATAAAGATTCTTACTTCGGTGAAAGTATTTGAAAATTTCCTATAGTCGATTCATAGCTCTTAAAAAATGAAATAACTGAGTATCTTTTTAAAAATTATACATATATTTCATACTCATAATTTCTAAAATACTTTCGACAGGTTTCATATAATAAGTGAATGAAAAATCTTTCACGCACACAAGTTCCTTTAAATATTGTTTTATCGAAATTTCAGTGAGACTAAAAATTTTATCATCATTCTGAAAATATATTCAGATTTATGACAAATTTCCCATAGTCGTCCTGCAAATTTTTACATACAGGATAGAAGTTTTATCAAAAATCGTTCATTGCAAAAATTAATCCATTTTTCATACAATAACTGGAGTAAAATCTGTAAAAAGAAGTTCTAAAAATCGCAAAAAGAAATTTCACGTAGATAACGTAGAAATTTTTTTTAAATGTTTCAATATAATCATTTATTATTGGGTTCATCAAAAGATTTCAACATAAATTTCCTCATAGTTAAAACATACAACATTTTCTCTCATCATATTGAATTTATCAAAACTGTTTGAATTACAATGATTCACATTTTTCCTTATCTTCATTTTCTATCTTGTTTCCAGTTTGTCGTTCTAAGTTGTTAGTTCTTATTGTCTTCTCCATGATTATGTTAGATTATCAACGCTTTAAATTTGTAACGAGACGATCATTGAAAATGTTTTGTGAATGAATTGGAAATAGGATGACAAACACGTTATGCCAAATCAAATGTTTGAAATAATGTCTTGTCTCTTATACCTTGTATTTATACCTCATGAACCATTATAACAGTATCATAAACTTTTTATAGTGTAGGTGTGTCATATATGTTTTCTGACAATCTCATTAAATCTACTTTTACTAAAACTAGTAACACCTGAACGAAAAAATGTAAACTTCGTTAATTTAAGACGATTTTGTCAACATAAAGAAACAAAATCTTTCTTCGAGAGCAAAATGATAAATAGATGGGCTTCTTTTATTGCTGCAAAAGTCATGTAGAGAACACCTTGAACAAAAAAGAAATTTTCATGAAAATAAAGAGACACAGAAAAAAAACATCAATTTTTTTTCTATGAATCAACAACTATAAATGACTAATATGCATTATTCACTCTTGAATGTTACTTTGTTCATTAATAGAAACAAATTTCGAAAGAAAATCATTCACCTTATATGTTATTCTACAAACACATTCAGTAATCAAACTTCCAATAATTTCAAATTCTCAGATAGTAAAATATATGCCTCCACTTGTTCTAAATGTCTTCCTCTATCCACTCACCATTCGGCCCCAAACATATTTCTCATACCCCGCAAAAACTCCAGTATTAATCACAAACACCGAGCTTTCGACCGAAAATTGGATGTGACGAGGCGATACCGAAAGCGGCGAAGACGAAAAGAGAAATCGCGGCGGGGGTTGAAAGTGCCGCGCCGTCGATACAAGGAGTGGATTGTGAAACTAAAAAGCTTCGCGGCACCGCTAAAAGAGCTGAAAGGGGAAAAGGGGGGAGGGGGTTACAAACTATGGTCGCTCGCGGTTCTTGAGCGATCGCGCACAGTGGCCGTTTGTACCCGATAGATTCTGATGGCGCGATACCGAAAGCGCATCGCGAAAGCTCTGTCTCAAACGAGTAGTACGGGGCTATTAGCCCGGGCTTTGATTGGCTCCGTTTAATGGCCCGAGCGACACGCATATGAATTGCCGTATTTCCGCTTTGAAGATATTTCGAGCTCCCTATCTACCGGAGTATGTGTCGCATCGTCGTAATTTCGAGTCGTTGCGCTAAGCAATCACGGGAATCCGGGCTCTTTTCGAAAAGGAACTCGTAATAAATAATTTTCGTGTAAGAAACAGGTGTACTTCTTTTTTTTATCTAAATTTACTGTATAATACACTGTATTCATGCATTCAAAACGAGATGATAGTAATTAAGCTAAATAATGTAAGAAAATAAGTTATCTATCTTCTACTATATAAAAGTGAAAAGTCAAAACTTTGTTCAGAGTACAAATATACATTCCGCGTTCGATCGTCATGAAATTTCGCATACATATTATGCATGCTTCCGGACGTGTCGACGTGATATTCAATAGTCATAATTTTGCATGGTTTTTTTATAATAATTAATCAAATTTTCCATGTGGAATACATTAAGCAATATGGCGGAAGGTATTGACCGTAGAGACAAGCACACTATCGATATATTGATTATTTTTCAGGTACTCTATCGATTTTCCGTGATTTGTCAAATGTAAACAAATGTACAGAGCAACAGAAATACATAACATACGTGACAATCTATTAATAATCTATTGATCATCTATCTATTGTTAAAAAAAAGTGCGATTGTGAAGTGGAATTCTGTTGAATATCGAATTCGAGACTGCCAGCCGTAAGTAAAATTAACTTTTTTGTTCTTTATTTACATTCTTTTTGATATGTTTAGAAACTGTACTGTTTTTGTTTTTGAGTTTTTGTTTTGACAATTCGAAAACAGATCGTGATTTTTCGAAAGTTTTTCTGGTTATACTTATGTGTGCTTAAGGGGGGCACTCTATGAAACGCGACGAAAAAAATGTCAGTTTTCTTTATTAAATTGTACAGAAACAGAAAAGGACAGGAAAATTCCATTAGAAATATCTGTAGACATTAGTTTAACTAAAAATAAAAAAGTTTTTTTAATCAATAAAAATTCAAAATGACGGACATATTAAGCATCTCCCGAAGTAATAAGACTTTTTCCCGTTTACACCATACCATCCAAAGTTGAAGTCTCAATCATACTAATGATACATCAAAATCATCAGCAGGATTATCTCAAGTGCGTGAACCAGAAAAACTATAAATTTTTTAAAAATATAGCAAGAAAATCATATAAACAAGAAACAGGTTGATTTTTGCCTTGTTGTTTTTATTAAGAAAAAAGTTTATAAAAAATTTTTTGAATCCATTTATGAGGTTCATGCACTTGAGACAAGCCTGCTGATTAATCTGATGTATCATTTGTATGTTAAAGACTTCAATTTCGGACGGTATCGTGTGAACAAGAAAAAGTCTTATTACTTCGAGAAATGCTCAATATGTCCGCCATTTTGAATTTTTATTATTCATAATTTTGTTTTTTTTCTTAAACTAATGCCTACACATATTCCAAATGGAATTTTGCTATCTTTTTCAGTTTCTGTACAATTGAATAGAGAAAATCGACTTTTTTTTGTCAGGTTTTATAGAGTGCCCCCCTTAAGTGCAACGGCTTTTTCAGTGTTTTTTCAAAACTGTTACTGTAACTTAAGTAGCACGCAAAGTCATTGGTCGAACAAATAACACGATACATAGTTTCATATGTGTAAAGCAAGGGTGTAGTTAGAAATTAATAGAACCTTGAACAACCCAAACAAATTTGTTTGTTTCAAATTTTTTATTTTGAAATACGTTGACTTTGGAAAAAAAGAAATTTTTTTTTCCTTCGCGGGAAAATCCGCGACACTAAAATTTTACTGTTTTTCTTATGGCATTGAACATATTGTAATTTTTGTCATCGACAACATGTTTTTTCATGAACAATAACTTTTATTTTTCAAGTTGACGGCATTCATGAACATCGAATAAATTCGATTTTCCTCTTACTGACTCAACACATGCTGATTTAGTAACGGGATGTTGATAATTAAACAAGAAATAAATTTTTCAGCAACTCATTTTCTCTAATATAAAATTGAAATAATTATACCAAGTATAAATGAATGTTATTCTTTTTTATTGAGAAAATAATGAGAAAATAATTTTTTTTATTGCAACTTTTGTAAATAAAATTGATTAAAACTTCATCAATCGCTTATGATTATTTTATTTTTAAGTTATAAAAAATCATATTGGTGTTATTCGTGTTTATTTCACCTTTATGGAATTCTGCACTCATCAGATTAATGGAACTTTCATGAATTTTTTAAATAAAGTAAATGATATGTATCAGAACAATCTTTATCAGTAATAACTATTACCTTTTAACTTATTAAAAATATTATCAGCGTAAGTAATTAGGTTGATTACGTGTTAGACGTTAATCTGAAACATGTAATCATATCGACTGAATTTTTTATTTTGATTAAATATTTCATTAGTATAAAAATACTCAAAAATAATGCGCTGTCATTATCGAAATACGAGATGAACGTTTATTGTGTTATGAAGTGCAATGTCAAATCAGGACATCCTTTCACAAAGTTCCTTGAAAATGAAGTTAATTAAGGTTGGTTGGTATTTCAGTGAACTCATTTTTTAAGCAACACACTAAAAGACTGTTAAGAGTTAAGGGTTTCACATTGTCGAATAAACATTAAATTATTATTGGAAACATCTTCTTTATTACTACGCTTTCCCTTTTCCAACCTTCATCTTGACAGATGATAAAAATTAATCTATTAATTAAAGATATAAAAATACTACTCAATATACAAGTGACGTAACCCAAACCGAGTGTCAACGCGGAGCGAAAACCGCGGTTGCCAGCTAGTACTCCTACAAAAATTATTGCAATGATAATCATAATTCCAATTTTTCTATACGTTTGTACATCACGATATCCAGTTATTCTGCAGTCTCGACATTATCAATCATTTAATCCTCCGCACGAAAATTCTCAGAATATCGCAACGAACCCGAACAACCAGCGTCCACAATCCAACTGTTCCAAATCAACTCGAATAATAATGACAAGTTATAAATGCCGGCATAACTCCGTACTAGCCAGACTGATTCCAGCTTAAGATAGGTCGATTTTCCTTGCATCTCCACCCGCTTCGAGCGTGATGTATCGCGCGACCATGCAAAACTCGCAGATTGTTTAATAAAACCCCGGCTATAGTCTGCAGAGAAGAATTGATCATTCTTTTCGCCGAGTTGTGTCCTTAAACGATGAAACATCGTCGAGGAGCTCTTCGAAACATGCGGGCATCGATCAATGATGGTGGAATTTATTTGACTTTTGTGATATTGAGCAGATGTCAAGGGAATTTTACCGTTATCAGGGAGTGTGGGGTGAATTTTATTTATTCTGTGAACATGCTGAATTTTTTTCCGAATACGAAATTTCAATCTTGGTACCATTACACAAGATTTTTTCATTTTATTTTCTTCATCTTTGTAAATTGGGTCATTTTGAAAAAAACCAAGGGTGACGAAAAATTGTTCAGGATTCTGAAGTTTTCAAAAAATATGTCAAAAGAGGAACATATATATAAAGTTCTTAGTTTTTTGAGGAAAAAATGCTGATTGGTGGAATCTTTCAGCGTATTATAAGCTACGTTTGAATGATAGAAAAAAGTTTTTGAAAGTATAACAATATTTTTTATCAAAAGAAATTACATACTTGTTAAAATATATCTTGCAAACAATATTTTGAAGAATAAATACAAATGGAGCTCTCAAAAACTCAAAAGAAAAAGAGGCATGAAATTTGAAAATGTCAAGTTTAATAATTATACGTAATTAATTTTACCCTGGAATTGAATCTCGTTTGCTCAATGGTAATGTGAAACCCTGTAGCTTTTTTTCATTTCAACAACAGATATCATTGAAAATAGATTGAAACATATTTTTTTCATAATTTGAATATTATTGATATCTATGAGTATAAAGTATGACCTTACATTTACACAATTTGCCATTTCATTTAAGAAAATTTCAAGAAGAATCGTACTGTAATATGAAATACTTGAAAAAGTCGATTATAGCCCTTTTTTTTCTATTCTCTCTCGCTTTTATTCGTGTTTTAACACAGCTCGAAAAACTGTGACAAGTGTGAATTTTTAAAGTTGTACGAAATTTCGTTCTCGAAAAAATTCTCAGCTAGTTAAATATAATATTCTCTTTAATAACTTTACTTGTATGCCTCCAACGATGTCTTAACTAATAAGTGTTTTCGATTGTGAAAACAGTAAATAAAAAAAGCTGGCGAGAAATTCATCATTGCAAAAGAAAAACTAAATATTTCTTGATTCAAAGGGGTGTTGCTGAATGCCATAATACAAATTATTTCCTTTACACTAAATAAAAAGAAAGATTCAATTCCTTTCAATGAAAAATGTTCCACAAAATTATGAATAGATTATCTAATGCTGTTCTGAAATCTGATAAAATTAAATTTCACAGTTGAAAAATTCTCAAGGAAACATAACTTCAAATTCGATAACACCTTCAAATCTTATAAAACATATGACAATTACATAAGTTTCTACAAATACATGAGAACGAATAATTATTCTATGAGATGCCGATAAATTTCATATGTTGCTTATTTGAAAGAAATTTTCTAGAAATCTTTAATAAATAAATTTTGCGACCGAAAATGTTGTAAAGAGGGAATTCTTTTGGTTTTTGATGATTGCTTACGATTATGTTGTCAAAAAAACTGTGCTGAATATATAAAATTTTCAATCTGGAATAGTCGTAATATATATATTTCTGACAATTTACAATTCAATGAATGTTTTCGGATTTCCAAAAATTTTTGATGAAAAGAAACTTGGAAGAACCTCATAGTTCTAATTTATTATTTCCAGAAGCAATTGATGAAGTGCGACTATGAAATCATAAAAAAAAAGTTAAAACTATGTTCTTAGTCTCAAATAAAGCGCAAATGTCAACAGTTCTCTTTAAATTGTAAAAACAAACATCGAAACACCATACAATCTGAAATGTTCATAAACGTCCAGATTTTTTTAGTTTAATGACTTTGGTAATCCTAAAAACTATTTTCGAAATCCTTAAAATATTCATGGAATAGTTCGTGACAAAATATATATTTCGATATACATGATGGTCAATTTACAATCCACGAAAGAATTTTCCAAGTATTCGAAAATCACTTATATTTTTTTTTATCATTCACATCCATAAAATAATGAAATTGTTGGTTTCGCTATTGTACGATAAAAATTTTTTATATCCTACGTGTTTTTTAAATAAAATAAAATAAAACTTTTGTATTATCGGTAAGCTTTAAACTGCAGAAACTGCTGAAAAGAACCTGGAACCAATCAAACATTAATTTTCCATAAAACATTATTGGAAATTCTCTTAACTTCTGTTAAACAGTTGATAAAAAAAATTCAATACTTGACTGACTTAATAGCGATTCGGACAGTTATGAATTATGTCTGTCATATTTTATGACACGTGAATTTTCAAAAGTATTTCAATCTGCCTCTTCTTGAAAAGAAAACAACTTCTGGAGATGTTTATGAGAATCTCAATCATTAATAGTGTTAAACGAAAAAATTGCTTTGAAATACTAATAATTATAAATATCGGCAATCGAGTATTATGTTTTCCAGTTTTTAGAAAATTTTTTGAAAGAAATTGATATTTTGAACCCTTAACAAGACTAACTCCTTTAAATATCGGAATGTTCGAAAATTCGAATATGGCCTAAAAAAACCTTTCTCATTGGAAACAAAAACATAATAACTCTTTAAAAAATGTTAAGAAAATTTTTATTTTTTAACTTGATAAAAAATTTAAAAAAATGTAGAAAATATTTGCGACATTCAAGCGCGAAACGCGAGCAGCCGCTTCTCGGCGTCTC
Source organism: Platygaster robiniae (assembly GCA_028476575.1). Taxonomy (NCBI): domain Eukaryota; kingdom Metazoa; phylum Arthropoda; class Insecta; order Hymenoptera; family Platygastridae; genus Platygaster; species Platygaster robiniae. Next base: position 13,257,006 of record CM052018.1, read on the forward strand.
TCCGTTAAACGACGTAATTCGCTAACACCTCTAAGTCTTGACATAACAGAGTATTAGTTTTGATGCCGCCTCCTATAACCCGCGAAAGCTCGTAGTCCTTATAGCTCGTCGAAAGTCCCTCTTTGCCAATTTTCCTCTTCAAAGCCCTATCGTCTTTGATCAGATTTTGCCAAGGTCCTATAATGTCTCCGAAGCCCCCGGTACCTTCTTCCCTCAAATCCCGATTCCGCCTTATTTCATATTTCTTGCTTCCCGCTCTCGCTTCCCCCGTATTGACAAACTTTCACGTTAATCGGCTGATTATAGCGTCTCTGATATTCGATGCCTGCGACGCGATAAATGTAATGAGGCCCGAGACAGAAATATTGACAGGATTTAGCGACTTGTAAATGCTCGTCGTTTGAAAGGTTCTCAAGAAAATAAATTGAGAAAAAATTTTAGACTTCTTAGAATTATTTTTCGAAATATCTTTGTGAATTTATTAAACTCTTTGCTACAGAATTATAAAACGTTTATATAATGCTATTGTTTCCAAGAAATCAAAAATAGAATACAGAAGCTCTTTTTAAAGTTGATGAATTTTGAAGTTTTCACAAATAGTTATACAGTTTTTACTCATTTTCAAACGTGATTTGTAAGTTTATATACGATGTTATGTCAGAGTTGAATATTTCAACAACTCAATTCTTCGTGATTTACTGAGGGTTAAAAAGAAACCGAAAAATTTATTGTAAAACTTCAATTAACAAATTAAATCATTTGAATTCAACAACAATATTAATTTGTTTTACAGCTTCTTGAGAAAGTGCCGGAGATAAATATGCTTCAATATTCCGAGCAATGTTTCTCCGGCGCTTTAGAATTCTCGTGACGAATTAGTCGAGATCGAGGCTGATGAAAGGATGCCGTTAATTGGAAATACAGATGCTACTGCGAAAACGCTATTGGATCGATCCCCTTGTGCTTCGCTGCCCTCCACCCACCAAGAAAAGATACTAGCTATGGATAAGGCTTGTACAGCGTCATCAAAGAGATCTTATTTATGAGATTTCCAGTAAACAAATGCATGAATCCAATAGATTTATCCCCTTCTTAAATTTCTTACAGTTGTTTTGTATCATCTGACTGTAAACATACATTTTTCCATTTCATTAGATGAAAATATGAAAAAATTTTCCATCCACAAATTTTTACTCAAAAAACGATTCAAGAATTTTATTTCAAGACTCGTCAATCAAAGTCCACCTGAAATAATCCAACGACGATCATATCCCATTTAGACATCAATCTCCTTTTCCACTTCACCTAATTTCATAAGGTGTAGATGTGATCAGTCTCGATGAAAAAAGAACATTCACCGTTATGACTTTTCCATTTATTGGTTTTTCCGAGCACGGGAGCACAAATCATTTAGGATCGCTCGTCGAACGATAATCAGTGTTCATTAGGTCTATGAAACAAGCTCGGCGAGGTTTCGCCCGTGGGGATCTTTTCAATAACTCTTGGTTGTGGTAATTGGTAGCCGGCGATATCTTTCCCGGATTCCTGCCCGACCCCATCGCGACAATCTCGTATATAACAATATCCCTGCTTCACTGTCCCGGCTGGTATAGATAGACGCAAGAATGCACACGAGCGTTGTCTCCTTCGTTCATGACAGCAGTTGTTCTCAATCCTCTCTCTTCCGAGACAGAAAAAGAAGAATTACCAGGATATTAACGTAATGACTTTCATCAAATCATCATTGCAGCCTGTCCTCTAAATTACTTAATCATGAAACAGAATGTTTTCGTGCAAGGGTACTAAATTAACACCATCTGTACCAACTGATTTTTCATCACTGACTTGATTTTACCAGTCCAGAATCCACATTTAATCTCCCTGAACTAGCCTAAGAATTAAGAATCACTGCTTAAAAATACACATTTCGAAGACACCACATCCCAAACTAGGATATTGGGGCGTACGTTGGACCATAAACGTTGATATTGGCCATCGTGGGAGATGGTTCTTCGTTAATCCATGGAGTATCGAGGGATGCCACGTGTCTCGGAAATTTCATTACACGCACGACGGTCTCTAAAATAATACCATCCCAAAGCAGCGAGAACGAGAAATTCGATAACTGGTCTACTTGGTCCACGTAGTGGGCGCGAGAAAACTCAATCAAGCGATATCGCCTTGAGCCCCGAAAGAGCCGCAACTCCTGATATGAGGCTACTTCGGTCGGTTCGGTGGTTTGATCACGAGTTAGTGGCTCAATGCTTCGACCTCGCGATAGCTTGAGCCATCAACACTATCGACGTAGACCGAAAAGTAACAAGAGCCAAGCCGACTTTATGTTGAAACGTAAGCCGGTTATAGGGCAATGCCGATGTTATTTGATGGCCAAATGCACTCCGCGCTGTTGCCAACATGGACGCCCCCGAAAACCACTTCCTATTCGATAGCTATCGCAAGTCTGAAAACCGTCTTAACGCATCCGAGAGCTAATGGGAGCTTTTGATATCTTGTAGACGAGTTCTTAAAGATAAGGGAGTTTCGGGAAAAGGGGTGCTTTTGAATTCTGTCATGCAAGTTTTGAAGATCGGTATGTTAAAAAGCATGAGGCCTGGATCAAATCTGTATAGATACTTGAATATAAATTGTCACTGGCACAACTGTAAAGATGATCAGCTCGTAGTCTCTACTGTAGCCAATTGTAACTAGTTCGGTTCTATCTGATGTATAGCTACTAAAATTTTAAGTGCTGACAACTGAATTGCGTCAACTGCTGAAGTTCAAGAATTTTAATAGTATTATACTGAACGTTTGCATTCATAACTGTGTATTCTTGGTTGGCTGAAAAAATAATTCATTCACAAATGAGACGAGCACAATTGTATATATTGTCAACTTGTAGCTTCAGTCGTAACCAACTGTTTTTTTTGTAATAGAGTCCTAACTAATGCCACCAGAATCTGGATGGTGAATGAAAATAGTCAATTTACGAATTAATTGTCATTCCATTGTTTGAACTTTATTCAACTGCTACCAATGCTGTTGTATCTACCAAAATAATCTTATAAAATTTAAAGGTATGCTAGCTTCCATTATGATTGTAATGGCAGTGACAACTGTACATGTAAATAAAAGATATACATTTAATTATGAATGTACGGTCAACTGTGAATATGTTAAAGTTACAAGTGTGACTAGCACAACTGTATACATTGTCGACTTACAGTATCGAATCGAGCCAACTGTTTCTAGTGCAGAAAATGTAGTATAAACTGTATCAGAAGTGAAGTCTACGCTGCAATGTTAGCAAAATAATTTTGTCAACTGCAAAAATCCATGAGCTTAGACTGTGATCATGATTATTACACCATTTCTATAGAAAATGTATGTATACACAACCGCATCCCTACAGTTACCTTTCTTAAATCCAAGTTAATAATTGGAAGTTACATAAATGTATGAATCCCTAACTTATAGTCTTAACTGTATCTAACTGTTAACTAGCGCAGTTGTATCGTCAGTGTGACTTCTAAAATCCCATATGTCAGCACAACAGTTATATAAAAAACTGTCGAGCTACACTGGCTTTTATTGTTAATCGCAATAGTGACAACTGTATACAAAAATACTTAATTCATGTGTAACAGAAGGTACGATTGTTGAAACGTGTGTTACAATTGTAACTAGGAAAACTGTATAAACTGATGACTTTGAGACCTTGGAGTCTCGAATATGGCCAACTGTTTCTAATACCAGTTCTCAGTTCTATCGACTTTATCAGTAATGCAGCCCCGATTGCAAAGTTACTGTTTATATATGCAAATGTATGAGTACAGTTACTTTTTAGCATATGAAGATTACAACTGGGACATATGTGAATGTATGAATATTGGACTTTAGATCTCAACTGTATACTGTATCTAACTGTTACTTGAACATTTGTATTGTCTAAGTGACTTCTTAAATTCCAACTGTCAGTGAAACAGAGGTATACGCGCTTTCATCGTGATTATTACAATAGTGACAACTGTATATATATAAATAATACATCCGTACGTCACAATGAAGGTACAACGATTAAAATATTTATGTTACAATATTGAATAGAAAAACTGTATTAATTAACAACTTGCAGTCCCAAACGTAGCCAACTGTTTCCTAGTGCACTCGTATCAACTGTATTATGATTTAAGTCTAAACTACAATCGTAGTACAAAAAAAGTATGCACTAAAAAAATATATAATTTTTCACTGTGACGATAACAATGGTAGCAACTGCAGAAGAAATGTATATAAATATATATACGTAACTGTATTGGTACAGTTACATTCAAAAATACCCAATACTGTTGTATTGTCTATGTGACTCCTGAAATTCTAACTGTCAGCACAACAGTTTCATTAATTGCAAAGGTGTACAAGATTACATTGTGATTATTACAATAGTGACAACTATATGTATTTATATTGTTTCCGTACTTGATTACGAAGTTACAACTGTACAAATATTTGTGTTGCATCTGTGACAAGTGAAACAGTATTAATTGACGACTTATGGTCTCAAATGTAGCCAGCTGTTTCTATAGCAGTTGTATCAGCTGTACAAACAATTATGTCTTGACTGCAATGTTAATACGAAAATTGGATTAACTGCGAAAATTCCTGAGTTTTTACTGTAAACAAAACAATTTCGGAAACTGCAGAGAAACTGTACGGACATGAAGCTGTACTGGTACAGTTACACACGAAAACACCCGAATTACAACTGGGACGTACCTAAAAGCATAAATACTCGACTCAGAATCTCAACTGTATCCAACTGTTACTTTAATAATTGTATTGTCTCTGTGACACCTAAAATTCCAACTTCTGGTACAAGAGTTCTATCGATTGCAAAAGTATACAAGCTTCAATTGTGATCATCACAAAGGTGACAACTGTACATATAAATACTAATCACATACGTACCTTTGAAGTTACAATCGTGACAATTGTCGACTTATACAGTAAACTGTTACAAACTTGCAACACTAAACTGTTGCAAGTGCTTTTTATGAACTATATCAGTAGTAAAATCTCAAATGCAGGCACTCACATAAAAATGAAAATATTGTAGAGTTAAACAAATTAGATTCAACGCTATGCTGTTTCTTCATGCAACTGCAGACATCGTATTTATTCAGTTACATTAATCGCTGCTGTATGAAATCCTCACTTTTGACACTTCTAGAATACTCTTCAGGCGAATTTCAAGAATCAACAATTTTTGCAAACAAATAAGGTCTGCCAGGGGTAACCGAGAAATTGACTTTAAACAAGAACGTGATCGATACAGCCAAGAGCCATTCAGCCCGAGGGCGGATCAAGTGCAAGGAGAGTAGCTTACGAACGAAAAGGGAACATCGTTCTTTCCGGCTCGGCTCGAAGCGCAAGCGGAGCATAAAACACGCTCGGTATTTCCTCAGTCCCATATTAATATCTAACCGCGCCCCGCAAAACTTAATGAATTCTTTAGCGAGATCAAAAAGGAACTCATAACGGCGCCGTCAATATGGTATTCCCCGAATGGGGTTGAGGATGCTTGCCGGGATTTTTCTGCCACCTTTAATGGCAAAGCGCTTTGCGCCGCGTTATATTTGATGCCGCGTAAATTATTGATCTTTTCTATTCCTTCATTCCAAGGGGAGTTTAAAGCAACGAAACGTGCCATTGAAAGTCACGAAGTCTTGTTCGTGAACCGAAAATATGCGATGATTTTTCAGACCTGGCATCAAATTTTTTTAACACTGATTGTTTGGTGAATTTCCTAGGCTGCATTTGATATATTTGTCACAAGTATAAGTTCCAACGGTTTTTTTGCTGGGCTACCTTTTGTTTTTGGCAGGGAATAATAGTGGCATGTCCTAGGTTATAAGGAGTTATGATTCTTTGAGCGAAGTACGAAGGTTAGGAAGACTTGACACAGGTCAGATACCACCTCGTAAAACGTTATGAGAATTAATGTACCCGCCCCTTTCTCCACTGTGTCCTTTTCTTCTTTGGCCTTGCGACCAAGCTCCCTTCTCGCACGGCCAATTTCGCCGTTGCGGCGACCACAACTTTCGCGACTAATGGAAAAGTCGATACCCAATTGCTCCGTGCAGGGCATCGAATCTGGCGTGTTTCTTCATTTGAACTATCTTCTTGTTTCACAAGCTCGTTCGAGTTTGAGTGCTTTTCGAGTGAGGTATGATGGAAGTTATTTATGTTGGCGAATCATTCGAAACTTGATGGAACTTTTTGATGACTTGAGCTTGGAAAATCGCAGATTGTTATTTCATTCAAGGGATCGAATAACTTATTGTTAGGTAAAAGATTGTGTACAAATTCAATGATCTGTACTTTTTTGGTCTGACATTCGAAACAGTCAAATGGTACAGAAAAAAAAATGAAAGGCGATATTTAGGGCTTTCATGTAACTGTGAAATTTTCTGATATGGAATGCAGTTTAAAAAGTCTCATTGTTAAATATCAAATAGTATTTCATACCCGAAATCTTCTACATCTTAGAGAGTAGTGTATAATTTTTACTAACGTGAAATTTGGGTACGTGTAACTTATTTTAAAATCTTTGGTAACAAAAGATAGGGAACCGGAATCAGTATATCTAGTAGTAAAAAAGAAAAATATTTTCACACAAAATGTTTTATTATGATTGTCAATGCATTGATATGCATAGAAAACGCATAAAGTTGTCTGAACGAAACATTTTTGATACAAAAGGGTGAGTTATGTAAAAAAGTCACAGTTACTACGCTTTATAAAATCGTTTTTGTTTCTTTGATACAAACATTAATTAGGAAAAATACTCTTTTCTAATCAATAATTCATGCTTCGGATTTATTCCAATACCCTTTTTATATACCTGGATGCAAAATAAAAGTATGAGGTTACTTGGAATGTAAAGAAAAAATTTTGTAATAATGGAGATATTTTATTTAGATAACTTAGACTTCCAAAAATGTTTAACAGCGAAATTTTTATATTTTAAAAACGTCAAGAATGAAAATGAAAAAGATACATAAAAATAAAAACATAAAATTATAACTTATAAAAGAGCAAGAAAATATTATACACGCCAAGCCTAGAACATAATACAAATCTTATACACTCTACCTAGCAGCTCATATCATTCCTTTATGTGTTTTAGAAGAAAAATTTTCATGTTAGAGTAACGTTACTGAAAGCAGCTAAAATGTTCGAAATTTTGGCATAGTGTCGATTGTGTACAAATTTATTGAGCACAGTATTTATTGTGCCCTGGACGATTGTGCACGTTTTCATAATTTTCAAAGGTATGATCTTAAATTCAACAAAGTCGTAAATCAAAACTTCCAAATTTTCAAATTTAGACTGTGAAATCATTTTTATATCAATCTGTGTACAAGTTCGTAAAAATGCGCACAATCGTCCAGTGCACAATAAAAATAGTGCTTAATAAATTTGTGCACAATCAACACCATACCGAAATTTTCAGATGTTTTTTATCGTACAAGTCTAAAATTTAAAAAAATATCACATTCTGAGGTTATTTATCAAATACAGATTTTTATAAACTAAACAAATATTAATTTTGTTTTGCTTCAAGTTTCAAAATGAAACGAAACATTCCGGATTCATTTTATGATTGCAACTTTTATTCGGAATTATTACATCGTTTTATACTTTCAAATAATAATGAAAATTGTTGAAATATATTATTATTATGTTTGTAGGTGAAAATGTGTGATTTAACTGCAACGTAATATGATTTCCTCATAAAAATATTCTAACTCAATCTTGTCTCTGAATAAAAAAAAAATATCGAAACTGTTTTCATTTTTAGTGAAATTCAAGTGATGTAAAGTTTATTAAAAAGTTCAATAAATTTTCTGAAATAGTACGTTAACTAGAAATCATTTCCATCAAAAATCACTAGAATTGATAAAGTAATGGAAAAAATATCATTATTCAAAAATTATTTTCGAAAACACTACACTGAAAAAAAAGCTTGTTAAATAAAGAGTCCTAAAAGACTTCTCAAAAAGTACTCTACCAGTCTGGCTACGAAAACACGAACTTATAGTAGGAAGTTATTGCAAGAGTGATATAATATGAAGTACAATAACATATTCGACTTTTCCATAGATGAAACAACAAAAAGTAAAAACTTTATGCGAAAAAGTGAAGCGCCGCATGCGAAAAAGTTGGATATGGTGTTGTAAATTTTATTACATATATTACTCCGGCAAAAATCTTCACTCTATAAGTTCGTGTTTTTGAAGCCACACTTGTATAGGTCTCTTCAAAAAGGTTTTTTATTCAGGGTATATAGAAAACAAAAACAACTATGTGCAATAAAAAAAAAACAGTACATAATGTAACGAATTAAAGCATATCAGCATATGCACCTCTGAACAAGTCATACTATACATATTGTGAAACCATTTTTGAAAAATCGGAAAATGAGTCTGCCTAGACGAATGAGACTTAATATTTTTTATCGATAAAAATATTATTATGCCTTTGCATAAATTTTAACATTATTTGTGGTACCAAATCAAAGGACATGTACTCAAAAAATAATCATCTCATAAAAAGGATTTTCACACTTCAAAGTTTGAGTAACGAAAAAATTCTTTCTCGAACTTTGTGCAACGTTGTAAATCTATTTTATTTGAGGATGTAACTCTTTATGAATTGAAATGAATGTCTTTAAATTTCAAATATTTTTAGGTAAAATAGTACCAAATAAGTTTATTCCAGAACATGGCATGATGAAAAAGTTTGAAGAAAAAAATATTCGAATGCAAAATGTTTATTGGAAGAACGTCAAGGAATGTGCTGAACATCAATACCTCAATTGATAATCATTACGTTGATTCTGCTCCCATGGTCTCACAAATGTTGTGATACGTAAGCAGTCACTGTATATGAGTGGACCCTTCCGGTCGCCCACTAACCGCCAGCGACGAGCATTAACGTATGTTGTGGTCGACAACTTAGACGATGATTTAGTACATGCATTGATTGGGTCGATCAAAGGCCATATCATCTCGTTTAAAACCTTCCATCATCGGCAATACTATTTATAGACGCAACAGCGATGATCGAATCACATTCGTGATCTGCTGGTCTTGCGCTACGCTTTCAGTGTGATTGAAAGATTGGCATGTTTATCGGTTAGCCTTGATTCCACGAGTGTTATTGTCAAATTTTTCAAGCAAGTGCTTGATAATAGTCGGTCATATGTAACGAGACAATAATACAATTTTTCAATGTCGGGCCAAATAAAGTAGTGAAGTTGTACCCCTTCCTCCCGAAAATACTGATTTTAAGAATTCATTTTTTAAATAAATTGCTTGGTAATTCAACAATAGAAATAATTTTTGTATTACAATATTTTATTGCAATGAACTTTGAACAGAAATTCAACACTATTATTCGTCTCCAAACGACACCAAAAGTCTCGCTTCCCTTTTCCATTACAAAGCATCAGCCTTCAATACGTTCGAAACGCATCGCAAACAATTTCGTTAAAACAAAGAGCCACCACGCCCGGTCATATTTTAATCAATTTGTAACGCGCCTTTTCATTTTTTCCATTTCTTTTTTTCACCCGCCTTTAGCTTCGCCGCCACAAAAAGCTCACCCCAAATCGTATATCGCTCGACGCGTCCTTTGCGCCGCGATAAAAATTAATATTAGATATCGTGTTTCTTCATACAGAAAATATTCGACGGTTCGTTTCAATTAAACGCACTTGGCGGGATTGAATCAATATAAAACGCTTCTTCCGTCGAGTTTCATCCGGGAGGATGAAAAAAAGTCAGGGGAAGTGCAAATATTTTTCAGCCTATAAGTTCCGATCCGCAAAAGCGAATGCGAACTTTTCCGCTCCACAATCACGAATTGAGCTCGGTGGGATGAGTCGAAGGGTGTAATTGGCTACATGCAAAAGGAGACTTCGAAGAGTCTGCGTTTAAGTATTTCATCGCCGCGCTCTTCTTCCTCGTGATTTTTCGAGCGGAATTATTCCGAGGGGTGGATTCGTGCCGTGGCGAGAATTAATGTCTCTCGTGGCATTAAAAATCTGTGTAATCAATTATTGAACCTTTCTACATCATATTTCACGGCCAATAAGTCAGGACCTCAACCCCTGTATTTGTCTTTCTTTATTTTTAACGCTCATTTTGCAAGGTTTCAATTGGAGAAGAGATTTTAAAATCAATAGAAATTGTAAAGCTGAATTGCACTGTAAAGAGAATTTTGTGAATGTCTTATTATGCTTTTCATCAAAATTTAAGATTTTTGCTGATAAGCATTCCTCGGGATTGTGAAAATAAATAAAATTCTATGATTGGTATCATTCAAACGAGAATATAAATGAAAGTATGTCGAAAACGTTCATGAAATAATCCATTTTCTCATATTCTGTTTAAATTAAGAAAATCTAGAAAATCTATTAAAATCAGAATAGTTAAAAAAATTTTGTAAAATAAACAATAATCCTTGAATTTCCGTTTTTCCTGCATTTAATTATATGGTTCGTGATTAAAAGATGTATTTGTCGACATTTTACAGACTTTTTATATGGTCACTCACAGTTCTTACAATTTCTACACATACGTTTCTTTTAAAAGTACCGTATCAAAAATAGACCCAATATTTGGTTTGTAGTCACATCGTACACAAAATTTTAGGGAATCAAAATTATTGATATTCATGAATCCCTAACTAGTTAATAACACATTATTGTCTAGCAACATAACTCAGAACGATTTCTGAATTACAATCCTGAAACGATTCCTAAATCTATCTCGTTTTGAAACTGAATTCAACGAGAAAAAATTTCATTTGTGTTCCATTCCTGAATTCCAAAATTATCATAATATTTAAGTTGAAAAGTAATAAAAAACCTGTATGTCAAAGTAATGACACGCATACAATACAATACATCTCATCAAGAATTACTTGATAAAAAATTGAAAAATTTTCAAAATTATTATTTCTAAGACCGTAGAATTTCAATTATTCCTACTATCTTGGATATTTTTGATTCCTAAACATCTTAAAATTAAAAAAAAACTCACGCGGAATTAACGGATTCTCTTTTGCGATGCAAACATTGATGGTTTATCGAAATTTGCGACGTAGTAATTTCGATTTATAAACTTTGTATCATATTAATCAATAATAAAATTATGAATAATAAATAATGCTCCATTTGTTTTACACATAATTTACATGTTGACTAAATCAGATTTCCAACAGAATATTTTTTACGTCTTACTCGCAATTTTTACAATAATCGTGATGTTCCAGATACCGAGTTACAAAAAAATTGCGTTGTGAGAGTTAAATATTTACCTGAATTTGATATACTTCATCTGGTCCCTCTAAAATTTTAAAATTTATATTGTTCTCTATACTTTTCTTAAACAAATTTTCTGATTCTTCAGTACTCTCCGAATTTTTATATGTTTAATGTCAACAAATTACAACATGTGACAAACTATCATTGATTAAAAATCTGTACTTGAAACAGATGCACTTGTTAAGTTCTACGTATTGTCTGTTATTACATCAAAATATCTGTTACATTGTACTAAATTATTCTTCGAATTTTCTACAGATTATATTTGAAAAATTGTAATTAGGAAACATGTAGAAACAACAGACAATTCGTTCAATTCAACATACTCAGATTTGGAGAGAATAGAAAATGAAAACTATAATTTCCAGAACACTACTATATTTAAATATACGACATCAATATTCTAAGATAAATATAAATGATTTTCACCTTTTCTAATTTTGAAAATTATTTATTTGAAAATCAAGCATAAATTTACTGTGAGTTACTTATGTAATAACTTAATGATAGTCTAGTTTTAGAGATACCTCCAAAACTTGATATTAATGGTCATTGAATTATTGAAGTTCCTCATGAAAAATAAAAACAAAAAAAACTGGAGTATTTGAACAGAAGCAAGGTTTAAAATTTAAAGTTACAATTAACAGGAAAAGATACTTCGTTATTCTCCAATGAGGAATATTCATCCTATTCTGTAATAGAAGTTGAAGACACCAAACTCATTATCTCAAGATTTATCCTCATAACTCATTACAAAACTAATAATGATGTAGTACCTAATGATGTAATAGCTAAAGTATTCTGTCAAGAATTGTAGATACCATACTTGCTTTTCTGTTTCACAATTTAAAATAAAGTAATAAATTAAATTACAGAGTTTAGAAAATACAGTATACAGAAGTGCTGATATAAAGTTTACTCATATTGAGAAAAAAAGGTGCAGGTCTAAATGTAAATTGTTATAATCATAAATAAAAAAACTATATATATTTTTTCTACAGATTTGCTCGTTAACCATGAAAATTTTGCGTCAAAAAAAGAATAAAAAGTACATTTTCAATCATTCAGAAGAGGTCCATAACTTACAAAGCCTTCTGACTTAACATGAATTTTACTGTAAAGACTTCATTCGTCAATCATAACATTTTCTGTAACTGTCAATCACTGTATATTTCAAAGGTACCCGGTGAATCCATACATGTTAAGTGTGTAAATGAACTTAGAAACTTAGCTAAATATTTAAAACAAAATATTTCGTTACTTTACACCTTGTTCAATCAAACTACAACCCACCCCACACGGACATTCTTGAACAACTTGAAAAATAAAAATAATAACTCCGCCTGTAAAACAGAAAATCTCACGATTCGTCGCACTTTGCACCGTTAAAACAGTCCAAAACGAAACAAGACATATAGGAATGTTCCCGTCTGTAGTGGAAAAATAAAAAGGGCAGAAATACCGAGGACTTTCAGTCGTTTTAAAACTACCAAGCATTCCACGTGTTTGTTTGAACTCCTACAATACCATTAGAAAAGCTTTTCACTCCTTTTGCACCCTCCCCTCCCCGCTCCCTGCCCCTCTTTGCTGAAATTCATTGTCGTCTACAGAGCCTCTCATTTTCTTTTCCTTTTTTTTTTTTTTCGCTCGGTTCCACTTTAGGTAAAACGTGAATTTTTTTCCACCGTTCCCGTACGCGATACTTTGCTCGTCATTTTCCGCCGAGGAAAACGTCACAAGTACAATCCACCCAACCTTTCAACCCCGCCAAACCTCTTCATCATGACCGGAGTCACAACGTTTATATTAATGCTTACTTTACCTTACCGAACGGAAAACCATCAAAGTACCCTCTATGGCACCCCACCTTTTTTTTCTTTTCGTTGTGCTTCGCCGTCCAACCTCTTGACTCTCACTTTGCTGCGAGAGTTTCTCGATCCCGACGCAAGTTGGGAGAAAAAGGCACGATTAAGCGAGATTCTGGTAGAAATTAAAATCAGTCTTGTGTATTATGAGTCATGCCATGCAGAATTTGGATGCATCCTTCGAATAAAAAATGAGAACGGATTATATGAGGTAAGATTTGATTAGGAGAAGAAGTTTTTTGATTTATAGTTACAGGGCAAATGAAATAATTTGCTAATGACGTGCATGATATTAAGTCACAACGTGTTTTTATGGAACGTTTTACGATTTTAAGTAATGTGAGTAACAAGTCGTTTAAGGGTCATGTAAGCATTAATTATGAGAGATTATTTTCAGGTCAAGTCTTTTTTTTTCCGTGAAAAAATTTCTAAAGCTTTTGTATCGAATATATTGGACTAGAATTTATGTTTTCATTCAAATTTGAATTGCCTAATCGTAGGGAATTTGGACTATATCGGATGAAAAGTTATTTTCTTCGTGGTGCAACGTGTTTTTTTTCTTTTTTATTCAATAAATGCAATTGAAATTTTACGATCGTTTTAATTTTCTTCACATCTTGTAATAGTGGTTTCATTCTAATTAAATTGAATAGTTTTATCCAATTTTCTTAACAAATTTTGCTTATTAATTGTGATTCTACAGAAGACTCAATAAATTTGTGACTTTCGGTATCGACATTCTATAAATTTTTTCGTTTTTATATTTTACAAATTTTTTAGATAATGAACAATAAGTAATTATAGGCGGCCTTAATGTGTTCCTTGAGAACAACGATTTTTCAAAAAATCATTGTGTAATGTTTCCAGTTTTTTTTTCTATTTCATTCCCTCAAAATCCCATTCGTTTTACGAAACTTGTTTGATCTTGAAATTTTTCGCTTACCTTTCTCAATAAAAATTTATTTTCAAAAAAAGAATTTCAGATATGAAAATAATTTCGAACATTTGTTTGATTATCGCGACGAAAAAAACACTTAATTGAAAATGAAATCATTCTAACGAAATTGTATCAGTTCTTTTGCTTGAATTTCAAATAACAAATCAGTTCAAAAATAGAAAATATTAAGTTTTCCTACAAATATACTTTCTTTATATATTCCGTTTATATTTTTTCTGAAAAAAAAAAAACATTCTATGCTTAATTTTTTTGAAATTCTATAATTTTGGGAAATATGGTTCAATCCATTTTTTTCAATTCATATTTTTTATTTGTTTGAAATAAGATTTACTTATGAGAAACAAATGTTCACGCTTCATAAAATTTCAAAGCTAATTTTTTTATCGAAAACAGAATATCGAAATTTTTTTGGATTAAGATAGTATATATGAAGCGTAAGTTTTATCATGAGTTTGTTGAAGTAAAAGATTTTTAGGTTGAAAACTTATATAAATCAATTTCGAAAGCTAATAATACAATTTCATCTACTTCAAATGATTTTCTTTTCAATGAATCAGGTTTTACTGAACTTGAAGTTTTATTTTTTTTAAATATTTTGCTGCGTGCTGTATCTATGATGGTGAAAATATTCATGTTGAGGATAAACATTGCTTCTCAAATTCAGAATATCTTCACACATTCATAAAAAAAACTTCGACAATAGATAAAATTTAGGAATCATTGTTATAAAAACAGAAATACAGAATCTTATGCTGTATGAAAATGATTTATTCAAAAATATTATGTTCACTATGATAACAGAAATTTGTAAAAATATAAGAAAACACTCATCGATGAACTTGAACGAAAGCATTTATGATCAAACAAATATTGATAAAAGTATAGCATTGTAAAAAAACAAAACAGAAAAATAACTGTAAAAATCACACTTTTACATAAAAAAAATCACAGTTCCCTGACTATATGGAATCAATGTGCAGCCTAATGTTGTTTGTTTAACTTATCCGAAAAAGAAATATAAGGTACAAAAAACTGGTGCATTGCTGAGATTTTTAGGTTCCAAACGTTTGAAATTCTATTCAGAAAAATAACTATAGCAAGAAAATTTTTCATATGAATTTAGTTTGAATTTGTTTATTTTATTGAAGAGAAAAATCAAAATGATAAGACTATCATCAGCCAAGCTATGAAGTTATAAGAAAAAATCAAAATTCAGTTATCAAGGATTTCAATTTTGTAACTAATGTTACGAAAATTCCAGACGATTCAATGACTTAAACATAAGCGAAAAAATCGATAAAAACGTGTCTTATCAATTTCGATGAAGATATTTTAAATAAATTTTAGTCAAAAAAAAATCGGGATGGAATGACTCTTCGTAAATTTACATTTTAACCTAAAATCTAAATTCTTCTGCATTTTCATCATCACAAAACCGACTTTTCCTTTTCCTATCAGACATCAAACATTCAAGCAACACCAATTCAGGTTCCTAGAGATTACAAGCATCGTTGGGAATCAACGTGAAACGTAAACCAAAAGAAGCAGAGCACTAGCGCTTCTCGAGAACTGTTCTGTATGTAACCCCAAACAAGGGGGAAATTTGTCTGTCCTCATTTGTCACAGCCTTCGCGGAATTGAGGCAGGCGCGTGGTGTCTCTTTTATTGGTTTCAGTCTCGTAGCGATCCAACATGTGCATTTTCTCCGACCGAACTCACCCCTCGCACCACCCACCCAACCGATGCTCAACCAGCTACGAATTACCCTCGCAAGTTTGAGCAACTCATCGAATTACCCACGGCGGAATTCGTAATTAATGATTGCAGATAAAATCAGACCGTTCACCTAACAAGACATGCTCCAAATTCCGAAATGATCCTCCACGACTGCGGTTGGCTGCAAAAACAATTTCCCCACTTGCCCCAAATCTCGAGCAAAGACGACGCACTATTTCTGTCCTTCAAGTTTCGTTCAGGGCTTTCAATATCATAGCAAAAAGGAAATTCCGCTCCGAGACCCAATGACACGTAAGACGGTTTTATTAATCAGCCAGGGGAGATGAGGGAGAAACTTTATGAGACTTGGAACACGCCAAAGGACCGATAAAGCGATGGGTGGGGAAGCGAAGACATCAATGTCAATAATAATTCATTGATTACTTAATTCACAGTTTCCATGACAACCGTCACTGGGCGTGTACCTCGGTAGCTGTTTTTCCCGTTCGGGAAACTGGGAGAGCGATTTCCTAAAGCTACCTACACACCTGATGATCATCAGTTGAGCGCCTTTCAGGTATAAGATATAAGAATATCGAAAGGAAGAATATGTATATTGAATCATCCAATATATGAGTATCATCAGGTATTGCATATCAATATATTAGAAAAAATATATATCGATATGCCGATGTATCCCATAGATTTTCATGAATTTCCTATGAATCAGTAAGTAAATTTAGAACCATATTACTTATTGTATTGTTAGTCTTTCTATTTATTGCACATTCCATTGCGAGAATTATCTTTTATTTATTTTCATTGATATCCACATAGATTTATGCAATTCGTTTGCATAAGAATTGAAATTTTCGAGATTTTTCGTGATTTCATAGTTTTTTGAAACAACCATTATACTAACCTGGATAATTGGAAAATTTTTAAAAATTTTTGCATGTTTAGGTATTCATAGAATGTTTGAGAGTTTTCTTGTATTTATTTAGATTATCAGTTTTTTTATTGGTTGCTGTGATTCAGTTGTTGACGAAGATTTGCCTTAGAATTCGAAATCGATTCAATATTTATATATGAATGGTTTTTTCAAAGAACAGTATGTTTCAGATTCATAGATTTTTTAACAATTTTTTGTAGTTTTCAAAGTATTTTTTTTTGTTTGAATGATGTTTGAGTATTCTTATGATTATCTTCAGAAATTTTCTAGTTTTTGATGCTCTTGTGACTATATTTAAATAAATTTTTAGCGTTCTACATATTTTTGGTAATTTTTTTTGTTTGTGTTATTATTTTTTTTTTTTTTTTAATTTTTTCATTATTCGTAGTGTCTGTGTAATTTTCAAAGATTTTCTAGTTTTTTTTTAAGGTACCTACATCTTCATATATCGAGAATCGGCTTTCCTTAAATGAAATTTTCTAAATATTTCAATGATTACGAATAATTTACCACAAGACATCATACATTTCTAGTATTTTCAATACTTTCCGTAATTTTGAAGGTTTTTTCAGATTTAAATATTTTTCTAGTGTTTTCTTCTTTTAGATTTATGTCAAGATTTCAAAAATCCAATGTGATTTTTCATACTGTATGAATTGTTAAAAAGAAGTTATCAGCGTTTGAATATATCAAAAACAGTTTGTTATAAAAAAAATTTTCCTTTTTTTTCGGTATTCATAGAATTTTTTAAAATATACTAGCAGCTTCAAAGATTCTTAGTATTCTTACATATTTCTGAAAAAAATTTTGGTATTTGACCATAGAGTTTTAGAAATTTCAAAATTTTAGTAAATTTACGAATTTATCGTATCGACATTTATAAGTCGTCTTCAAATTTTAGGTATTTTCAGTATTTTCGTGTGAGTTTGATTAAAATTTCGTAAGATTATCTAGCAAATTGCAGGATTTTTATATAAGTCGATTTAAAAATCTAGAAGTTTATGGTCTAAAAAATAAAGTCAAATAGATTTCAAATATATTCATAAAGTAACTCCATAAATTCCTACATTTCAGTAGATTTTTGATAAACCATCACAATGATTTTTATAAATTTTATTCGTGATATTGGTTTTAATATATAAATTAATTTAATAAGAAGAATAGTAAGAAAAAATAGTTATGTAACAATCTTAACCTTCATTTTTTTGAAGACTTACATCCACCGATTATCTTCGCTCTTCCCCGTGTCACTATGATATCATATCTAAAAAAAAAATTTTAAGAAAAAATGATGAAATTGATGTTCAAAATAATTACAGACATTAATGCTTAATGAATGAATAAAAAAAATTGTAACGTGTTCAATCAACACGCGTTAGAAGTAAAACTTCTAATGGTGCTTTCTTTGAGGTTCTGATGTATAAATTCTTATTCCTCCTAACTTTTTTAGTTCTAACAATTTTTTGTGACGTGTGATACTGTGACATTTTGCGTTTTTGGGACATTTTGTAATTTTGTTGCATTTAGTAACTTTTTTTGATTTTTTGACATGTGATGATGTGACATTTTGTGATTTTTGACATTCCGGGTTTTGCGACATTATGTAATTTTGTGGAATTTGGTAATTCTGTGAGGTTATGTGACTTTTTGCGATTTGCGACATTTTGTGATTTTGCAAGATTTTGTGACATTTTGAAATTTTGTAACAATTCGCGATTTTTGTGATTTTGTGACATTTTGTGATTTTTTGACATTCTGTGGCATTTCGTGATTTGTGACATTTCGTGCTTTTGCGATATTTGGATTTATCGTGATTTTGTGACATTTTGTGTGTTTGTGACATTTCGTGATTTTGTGACATTGTGTGATATTTTTTACTCTCTCACTCTTACAGAATCTCAAAATTCCTCCTTAAACTCGGACTTACATCTTACAGTTTACAGGCTTACAGTTTACACTGTTACATGTTACGATGTGAAATCTCCCAAGTTACTCCCTACATAAATTTTATTTTCTAGAATAAACTACACTCCTGAAAAGTGATAATGCCGCCTAAGAAGTTTTACTTTATTATTACACTCTTACCTCTTACAGTCTTACAGTTTACAGTGTTACATGTTACATTGGAAATTATCAAAATTACTCCCTGCATTCAAAAATATTACACTCTTACAGTTAACAGTGTTACATATTACATGTTACAGTGTTACATGTTACAAAATCTCCAAGTTACTCCTTACATAAAGTTTATTCTAGAATAAATTACACTCCTGAAAAGTGATGATGCCGCCTAAAAAGTTTTACTTAAAAAAAAACATGAAATTAAAAATTTCCATCTTTTGAAGGAAAACTTCTTTGGCAGCATTATCACTTTTCAGGAAATTTAACAATGTAAGATGTAAGACTGTAGGATGCAAGACTGTAAAATGTTAAACTGGAAGATATAAGGGTGTAATATTCTCAATTGCAGGAAGTAATTTTGAGATTTCGTTGTAATGTAAGACTGTAAGATGTAAGACTGTAATGTTTTCGTTTTGAGGGAGTAGTTTCGGAATTTTGTAAGTCTGTAATACCCTGAGAGTGTTATAATAGGTCAGAATAGTTGAAGGTAGATGATATTCAAGTGTGTTTCGAGTGCAAGAAGTAATTTTGAGATTTCGTAAGTCTGTAACACTGTAAGAGTATAAAAATGCCGTTGATAGATTCGAATGAAAATTAGCAATGAATTGATTTTTTTCACTGATTCACCATTAAAAAAAGGAAAAAATGGTACATAGAAAAATTGAGGGATCTGTTAGAACTAAAAAAGGTGAGAGGAATATAAATCTATACATCTGAACCTCAAAGAAAGCAGCATGGGGAAGTTCTACTTCTAACGCGTGTTGATTCAACACTCTCCAATTCAATCGCCAGCAGTATCATTGATTATTGCAATGAAGATATTGATATAACAAATAATAATTATGTATTACACATCAATACAAAAATTCTGATATATTGGAATCAAATATCAATATTTCGATTCATTGATACATACCGCTCATCCCTAATCACCAGGCAAGCTCCTTTCATCTCTATATTCTGCTATATTCTCAATGCAGACATTCCTGATCGGCGTTTCTTTTTCTTCAATCATATTCTCGTACTCGAGCTGTCTTCCAATTTCAAGAGACACGAAAAATTTGGGGGGAAACGTGTTCGGTGGAAAACAATTGCCGCGGGATCGAGTAATAATGAAACGGTGTAATATCAGTATCGCCATATCGTGGCGCCTTTCGAATTTTCCGTCTCCTGTGAACTCATGCGAACTTTCGATTGTGAACGCGGCCGTAAGAGCAGGCAAGGAGAAACACGAAATGAATATTCAGAAGTTATTAGTCTGTAGTGAAATGTGACGGGTCTCACCCCTCCCGAAAGCACCTTCTCCTTTCGACGCCCCACCGTCAGCCACCCACCCCCTCCCCCCAAACCACCCCTTTAAGGTTGTATCTCGCCCCCTATAGATTTTGCGATACGTCTAAGCGTGTGCGAGAGAGAAGCTTGTGGAACGTTCGAATGAAAGGGGTGAGATCCCGATGAAGGGCGCCCTGCATAAAGTAAAGAAGGATGATGCGTAGCGTGAAAGGTTCATGTATAAGCCAACGAGCAACATTGGCGTCATTGACGTGGATGTTGAGAAGATGTTGAGATAAGCAAACTGGTTTGGTTGATACAGGTTTGTGAATTAATCTGTTTTTCTGGTAATTTCGTGGTTTTGGTGGTTAAAGACTACCATTTCGTAATTCAAAAAGAAGAAACTTTGTAAACTAGAGTGCAATAGAAACTCAAATTCAAAAGATAACTTTGGATTTTTCAAGAGTTGCGTGGATATTTAACAACAGGTGAGGACCTTAAGTCCAAAGAAGGACCGAAACTTAAAGAGCATTTTTTTATTCAAAATCAAAATTTATGGAGAAACTTTTGAATATCTTAATAAAATTTGTATCAAAAATAGCGTTTCTTTTATCATGTTCTCGACTAGCATAATTCATGCCTGTTGGAAAATAAAGTATAATCATAAGACTTATCATGATTATTTCAAAACCTTATTTTGTTGAAGATGGACAAATTATGTTTCTATACAATTTCATCGAACAAATTCAGACTTGGATAAAAAAATAAAAGTTCTGCTTATCAATAAAAAACAAATTATACTGTAATCCAGATTGTATTGTTTTTTAAAGAGCAATAAAAAATTTATTTTGATTGAATCAAAATAAAGGACGAATTTAGAAAATTTGATACATTTTTTTAAGTCGTAATTTCAATCGATTGAATTTCAAATTTCAAAAGTTCTAGCTCAGAAACTTGATGCGAAAATTCATTAGTATTAGAAAATGTTCAAATTCTTTACTCAACAATTTATCAATTACACAATAAAATGTTTTAAATCTGAAATACGATAAATGCGAGATGTCGATTTTTTTTAAAAAGAAAGTACACTTCAGTATATAAACAACAAGAAATGCAAGAGGTTCGAAATAATCTTTATTATTGTTTTTGATTCAAAACAAAAAAATTAAATTTTCTTTATAATGAACTTTTAGGATTTTTTTATTTTGAAAAATTTTAAAAATCTAAACATTTTTTCTTTGAATGCCAAATTACTTGCTATCTAATTACTTTTTTGTCATACATTTTTTCAGTGTTCCATGTTAACTAATTTTGGATAATACTTTGCTATTGAATTAACTGAAATTAAAGAACTAGAAGACGATCGAGATTAAAACAAATAAAAAAGTGACAGATATAGATGAGACTTATGAAAATAAAATTCTTGATTGAATAACATCTTGGTATTTTTTATTTTGTATGAGGAATTTAAATACAAGTGAATTTTAGTTGTCATGAGTAAATAAATATGAATAATTAAGCACCAATACAAAAAATATTCTTACTTCTGAGACAGCGAGTACAAAAAATGAACGTCTCCTTACAATTATATTATAGATTTAAAGTAACTAAAAGTCGTGCAGCTCATCCAAAAACCGTGAATTGTCGCTTGAATGGCTAAAGGATCAAATGCAAAAATTCTGTACTGTGTGCAAAATTTTTAAAATTTTAATTTATTATGAACTGTCATAAGATGTCAATTTTATCAAAATTTACGAAAATATTGAAATAAAAAATTTCAGTTCTTTTAAAAATTTCTAATTTTACTCAATTAAATCCAAAACTTTTAATTGATTATTTATTTGTATTAAGTCATTTTTTTTAACCTTGTGTTGTACGAAATTTGGTGGACAAAATGGTTGTTGGAAATTCATAAGAGACAATATTTTCAATAATAGATTTTGGAATACTTAGTAAAAATTTATCAGTTTGATACAACTGTGTATATCTATTGTATAATTTTTTTTTACATTATATTCTGAGTTATTGTAACGTTTCTGTGGCATAAAAAATTTTAAATCGCATGATTTTCTTTGTAACGAAATCATCCTCCTTCAGAAAAGATTATAAATTCATACAACGATTCGAGTTATTCTTCGAAAAAATCACCAACTTATAAGCCAAACTTATCCTATAAACGAAAACATACAAAAACACTTCCGATAAGGAAATACCAATAAATCAACCCCAATGTGGCACACATGTATTTGAATAAATAAAACGTTTTTCCCGACAAAGTCAAACGCCGCTAAAGATTCGGAGAGGGTTGATAAGATACGAATCTGCCGGTGTAAATGTCCTTGTATGCGTTTCCATTTCGACGTTCCTCGCAATACCGTGATATTCAAATGGCATCAATTCCTACGAAATCGCCTCTTGCTCACTGTTGTAAGTCCAAGGCTCTGGCGAAGGGTAAAACCATATTGGCAGATAGCTACGGTATCGCTTTACAAGCCCTTATCTGCATAACTTACGATGCGAGAGGAGACGAATCAGACTATTCTCCTACCAAAACTTGGGATCATTCGATCAATTTTGTTTTAATATTCGCGAATTCTCCGGGAGACGTCGATGTCGAACGTTTTTACGACGTGATGAAACTTTTCAGGCAGATTTATGAAGTTTCTCGTACGATGCCGTCATCGAAACGAGCTAATCCATCGAGTTCCTTCCTTACGTACGAAGCTATACATCACTACTCGAACTTTATTAAACTCATATTTTTTAGAAACAAGATTCCAGAGTTTCTGGTTGTCGAGCTTTCGACAGGGAACTTGTTTATTGAAAGGAGGCAAACTTGAATGTCAAAAAGGTGAATAAATTAAAATCATTCTCAACTGTACCGTTTGTACTTTTTCTCTTCAATTAACTAACTTGTATAATTATGAACAAAGTATTCATACTCGTCAAGTTTACCAGAATCGGAGGATTTGATTCTTTCTTTCTATTGACAGTCATTCACAAGGATCAGTTATCAAAAGATACCTGAAATGCAAAGAATCAAGGCGGAAATACGGATACCGTAGTGAAATCAATTATTTATACGAATTGGGCGGGAAAAAAGTCCTAATTATCCGGAGCAAATACAAGCTTTATAAACGAAAACGTACCATCTGCCAATGTCCGTCTCTCGGTTTCGCGATGAATAAGCATTTGTGTTTCCAATTAACTTTGCTAATAAGAACACGGAGAGCCGTTTTTCAGTTGATAAAAAAGTGAAAGAAAATCGCGGGAGAGGAAAAAAATGTATAACTTCATTCCGCCACTGGGGAAATAAAGCAAAGCACCGCGGTTGCTTGCTGTATAACAATGCCGTGTCGTTTGGTCTTGAATTGTGCCATCGCGCCCGACCCCGCAGTCGATGAGCTGGAATTATTAACCTGATTCAGGCGCCATTCGAATTGGTCGCTCTCATTTCCTACGCAAATGGTATTCTTTTTCAGAGGGACCATTAAACGTATTTATCGGAGAGAAAAAACGTTGAACTGTAGAAACTGCTTCACAGTTCGTGAGAGAGATATTTTTCGTCCTTTAGGGAAAGATGTTCATTGATAGTTATTATAGATCACTGAATATAATGTACTTTTTTTAACCCTTCGAAATTAAAGTTTTCTGTTTAATTTCCTTAATTTGTGAGAATTAGGCTTTATTTATATGAATTGCAGTACCAAAAAATACTTACGTTTGATTGATGTTATTGCTTTTAAAATAAATGAATAACACTTATGATAGTTTATCAGTATTTTATAAGATCGTACAGTATATGAATAAGAATTTTCAATACTATCGACTATCTTTGTACGATAAAAAATTTTTCGAATAAACAAAACATTGAACATTTAACACTTATTTTGTAAAACAATGAACTTCCCCTCAATTTTCACTTTTTTTAAGATTTTATATTTATTTCCCTGACTTTTGCAATTTTTCTAGAATTTTAAAATTTATAAATGTCCTTAAATTTAAACATTTTTTTTTAACAGTTAACAAATATCGGAGATTGAGATTTCCTAATGAATTTTTCCTGAATTTCTTTATGCTTAAAAAATTTTTTAACCTAATAGAGTTTTCTGTTAACTTCTTGTACCTTTCTAATAATTTTGATTTTCATTTAAGACTGAAAAACAATTTTATTATTTTGACGAATAATTGTGATAACGATGAATGCCAAGCACAAAATTATGAATTAATTGACAATTCACGAAATTCTACGAAATTCTCAGATTTTATCGAGTAATAGACTGTCATTTGATTTTCAAATCTTCTAACTTATCAAAAATTTGAAAGTATCAAACGTCACACAAACTCTATTAAACTTTCAAAATTTCAGCGAAATTCGTCCGCTAATTCAGATAAATAAAATAATTTTCAAGTTTTTGATATTTATAATGAAATAATAAAAATAATCTTGCATATTTTGATAAAACTAGATCATTAAAAAATTATAAAACTTTGAAAATGCTTTCAGACATTCTATCGATGGTAGGAATTCTGAAGAACTATCAACAAACTTCTGAACATTCAATTTTGTTCATTTTCAAAAATTCATGAAAATTATTGAAATTCATAAAACAATTGTAACTATCTCAATTTTTGTACAGTGGATCAAATTTCATGCAATTCAGAAGCCTTTTTAACGTTTTCTATGCTTATGAAGTTTCTAACATTTTTATTTATTGGTAAGAAAACTGCATCGTGATTTCCAGAAAATTGTACAAATAAGCACAAACTAGTCAAATTATGAGCATCAAATGAGATAGTACAAATTTTTAAAATTCCACGTTATATCTACTCTTATTGCAAATATTTTCTTATTTTAAAAAATATGCCATAAAAAAAATAAACACCATTTCAAAATGTTCTCATTTGATAAAAATTTATTGTAATGATTAAGACTTTGACGTTTTTCATGTTTTTCGAATTTTTCGAATTGTATCATAAAAATAAATAAATATTATTAGACAAATTTCAAAGAAATGCTATAACAAACTATCCCTTGACTCTTTTTTTAGTTTGAATTACTACCTGCACAAAAAAATCGTATACCAACTATAATACATCAATATTTTAAAAAAAACCTCATACTTAACAGTTATTATTTTTGTTATCTTCTTGAATCTTTTAATGCATTTCAAGCATAACTCGATATATTTATGGAGCGCAAGTTTCAAAAACCTTCAAATATTTTAGTGAATTTCATTCTTAAATTGTTTTAATCAACTTCAAAACCAACTAACAAAAAGTAACAAAAATTTGTTTATCAGTAACTCAATTGTGATTAAAAATACAATGGTAAAGTTTTAGAATAGTTTGCAAAATCAATAAGAAAGTTTTTCCTGAGGGAATCGTTTAAAATGAAGTACACTTTGAAAATTCATTTTTGGTCCTCATCTGATTCTTGATGATTTCCAGCAGTGTCATGGATCAGAAAAATGGTACATACTTTCATAAAGATATTACATGAATCATTTTTTTAAATAACTATACATTCTGGTAGATTGATTTGAGAATATGTATAATAATATCGAATGAAAAAAATTAAAAATTCTTGATTCTCCCTCTTTTAATTCAAGCCATTGCGAAAATTAGCAGCTTTGTCTGACCTATACAAATATTGCTTGAGACTCGGGTGTGTATTCAAAAATTTGCATAGGTACAGTTTGACTAAAGTATCCCGCGAGGCAAATCTAATAGAGGCGCAAGCGTCGCCTGGATTTCGCAGTAGTAGAAGTCGGCGCTATCTCCGGCCTACGCACGGCAATAAAGTATTGAGTAAACAGTTCTAATTATAATTTTCTTCTTTTAAGTAAAGATTAGTTTTCAATAAATAATGGTTTTGGGTAAATTTTTTGTTATTTTATAGTGCATCAGTTGAAAAGTTTTGCAGTAGTATGGTAGGTAAATATATTTAGTCAATGTTCAAAAATTTCTTCATCGCCATCATTGCTTAAAATATATAATATTGTTTAGGAAAATTCAAAAACAAATTGCTTGATTGGAAATAAAAAATTATGAGCTGAGAAAAATGAAAAATTTTTATTTAGGAACAGAAGTCTTATTCACAGATTTTTGATTATTATTCAAAAATGTCACGAAAACAAATATAAATCTCGATAATTCAGCAAAGCTGTATAAAAAAAATTGTAATTTTTTTATTGCAAGTTGACATGCGGTCATGAACAACACAATTAATAATTTTTTCAAACGTTAAAAGTGACAAAACATTTTTTAATTCTTATAAATAATGTTTAAAAGGCAAATTGTTATTATTTTCTGATTAGTGACTTCAAGTTCTATAACCCGCAAACTTTGCCATTATACTGCAAGATCATTCCGTTACCTCGGCATTGTATCACGCGGCATTAAAAAAAAGCATGCACAAAGAGTCGCAGAAGAAATTAGGAGAAACAGGGCTGCGAAGTAAAGGGAGAAATAAAGCATTGCGATGCACGAACGGTCATAAGAAATGACCCAGCGAGTGCGAGTTTTATAATAACATTACTTGACAGAAAATGGCGGCGTCGAGAGAGCCGAGGTTGGCCGAGCATTGAAATATTATACCTCCCAAAGAGAAAATAATTAAAATTCAACCCTTGCGCTTGCTTGCTCG
Source organism: Platygaster robiniae (assembly GCA_028476575.1). NCBI lineage: Eukaryota > Metazoa > Arthropoda > Insecta > Hymenoptera > Platygastridae > Platygaster > Platygaster robiniae. Next base: position 13,283,934 of record CM052018.1, read on the forward strand.
CACACGTATGAATGTATCCTACCTATTGCGGAAAGGAATCCGTCCCTAGAAGGATGGCGCAGCCCGTATTTTTTCCAGTTTTTCAGGTACCAGGCATGCCGGAAACTCGATTTGTCCTTGTTGTTTTGTGCTTTCGGTGGGGGAGCCCGGCGTCATTAAACGTCGATTTGAAAGGTTGTCGTGTGTATTTCAGATTTAAAATACATGACTTTTACCAAAAAGAATTTTTGTCGAAATCGTTGAGTGATTGCGTTTTATTTCTACTGATCAATTTGTTAAAATTTGAACTTTTGCAGTGAAAGGTGCATGAAATAATTGCAGAGAAGAATTGATCATGTATGTATCTACCATGTGGTAAAATAAAAGTTTATGGTTTTAAAATTTTTGAACCTTAAATTCTTTGATTCAACGATTTATATTCTAAAATAGATGGTATTTTCAAATTTTGTTTGCCCCAGAGTTATATTTTATAAAATTTATAAAAACTGATTTCAAGGATAAAGAACAAGAGATCATTCACTTGCATACCGAGCAAAAGTATTGTTGCTCATGAAAATCAAGATTTTTTAGTGTAAATCTTAACAATATAGATATTCAAAATCTGATACTCTAGGATTTAACATTTGAACATTCTTTATTCAAAAATATTATTCTTCCATTCTATAGCTATTTTATTTGAAATTGTGGAATTTGAAATGCCAGAATAATAGTTTTGCCAATTCCTAGATCTGGTAATATTTTTTTTAATGAATTGCCTTATACTGCAAGTCTCTGTCTGTTACAATTAAAAGACAAACATACACTGTAAAATGAGACATTTCAGTAATTTGAATTTCTGGATCCGATGTTACAGAATTTTTTATCAGAGATTTCAATTGTCAAAAAAAAAGTATCTGTGATAATATACCTTTAATTAAGGATTCTAAGGTTCAAAATCAAATAATTAAGCATTTTATAGATTAAAAATCATCAATACTTCATCGTAGAATTGAAATATCTGAATTTCTAAGTGCGAAATTCAAACATTAGAAATTTTCTATAATATACCTCGGAAATCTATAATTCAGAACAAAAAAATTCAGTGATCATAAATTTTGGTTTTCAATATATTTGAAATGTTCGAATCATGTTAAACGCGATTCTCCTGCATAAGATAAAGATCAAGTAGAATTACTTTGAAAATCCTTGTATTGAAACTCAGCAAGTCTTCATCATTAAAATAGAAACTGATAGTAAATGTATGTAAAAATGTCTTGGGCATTTTAAGTAAATTACAAATATAAGCATCAACTGCAATTCTAAGAACAATGTGTCGATAAATAATTTTGAAAATAATAAGAAATGTTATGCAATTACGTAAAAAATAAAAGAGAGTTATCAGTTTCACATTATTCTCGAAGTAGGAGAATAACATTTTCAACTTTCTCCCTCCTCTTATACTGCTCTTGTTTCATATTAATTTTCTGAAAAAAATTTATTTTTTTCTATGTTATTCAAATTATAATGGTGAATTTACGTAAAGGAATAAGCTCTGGCACGTCTTGCAAACTTTTTATTGTTAGAACAATTTTAGTATAGAATTAAATGAAAAAATACTCCTAGCAATAAATATTTATATTCATCTACAAACTCTGCATGACTGACATGCATAATGAAGTATTTTATGTTTTTTTTTATTTGGTTGTTTCCATTTTTGACAGTACAATATTACTTCTCTAAATTTTCATGATTTTAAAGACGCATGTAAAAAAAAAAATAATAGCGTTTGTCCGTGTAATGAAAAATTCACAAAATAATGAGAATTATTTAGAATGAAAAAAAAAAAAAAAAAAAGAAAAGAAGAAACTATGGAAGTGAATCTGAAAGAACTAATTGTATTCAGTAAAATAAAGTATGTTCTTCATCTTGTTTATGAATACAATACAAAAAATCGGATAAATGAAAGTCAAATGTATATTCTAGGTGATATATATCGATTACAATATTAGGAAAATTTATATAAATTGTAAATTATCTAATAAAAAAGAAAATAAAAATTATTCCATATTTCATATAATTATATGAAATATTAGATTAAACTATAAAACAATCGTCATGATAAAGACACTATTATAAATTATGAAAATTCACCAGAAACCAAGAATTTAGAGCGAAATCGTACAATTTACAAGCAACGTCCAAGATAATAGCGCTGTTTAAGGAATGGTAAAAGTTGATTTTAAGAATCTTGAAATTTGAAGGGGTTATATACCTTTTTGTGCGGATGAATTGAGGATAGTTTATATTATCATTTGAAGTATGAAGCAATAATGTTATGAGACTTAAGTTATCGTTTTTTATATTTTACTGTCCACTTGAAAAAACAACTATTTGTTCATAAAAAAATATCAACAAATGGCGGAGTTATGGCCATTTCCCCGAAACAACTTTTTTTTGAAGAGGCTTCGATGCAAGTCGGACAGGTCGAGTTGAATTAAAAAATCCAAAAAATTTCATTAGTCTAGGAATGTATCTAGTTCTTGAACGATTGAAAAAATTAATACTACGGTTTTTCTGTATGCAAGAACGTTTTTCCCGAAATTTCGATTTTTTGAGCTCTGAAAATTTCTTATCTGCAAAATGATAACTTTTCTATGAAAAATCAATCGTTCAAGAACTAGATGTATTCTTAGAATAATGAAAATTTTTGGATTTTCTGATAAAACTTGACTTGTTCGACTTGCATCGTGGTTACCGCAAGCCTCTTAAAAAAAAAAGTTGTTTCGGGGAAAGGGCCATAACTTGGCCAATTGTTAATATTTTTTTCTAAAAAAACACTTGATTTTCCAAGTGAAGAATACACTATGAAAAACCTATAACTTTCGTGACATAGCATTATTGTTACATACCTTACAAGTTACTCCAAACCATCCTCAATTTTTCCGCACAAAATGGTATATAACCCCTTAACGAAACAATACAAGGAAATTTCATCATCATGTTATACAAAAATTTCAACAAATGTAAAAAAATTCCTCATAATGAAATCTGGATAGTCACCGATTATCAACAGCATTTATCTCTGAAAATGATAGAAAACCATACGTAAAAATATTAGTGAACTTCCATTTCTATAGCCTTTTGAGTTAAACGAAAGGAATTCTATTAAATACAGTGAAAAATTGAAAAAATTGAAAAAAAAAAAAAAATAATCTCCTCATACAATGAAAAATGATTGAAATTGATAGTTATGAAATTGTTTCCTAGAGATTTTAAGAATATTAAAAAAGGAAAAACGATAGTAGGGATTGGGTAAATTTTTCATTTATTACTCGAAAAGCTATAAACAAAGTTTTTGAATTTACATATAAGAAGACACAAAAATACTTCTCTTCAAAATTTTCTTATTAATCTTATACCACCAGACACAACAACACCAAAATACTGTATCCTGATTTTCATTGGAGCCATCCCTTAATCAATCGCCCTAAAATCCGTTCTGAAAAAACTCCGACGAGCTAAAAAAGCCGTGAAAAGGGAAGCGATTAATATTTTGCGGTTTGACTTACGGAAGTGCGTAATAGGCCCGAGTTTCTCCGTGATGCTCATCGACGCGGCAAGCTAATTCGTATTCCCCTTGAAGTTTCGGCCCGAGTTAACGGTTTTAAGGGATAAAAAGAGTATAGATCGGTAGCTCGTGGTCGGATGAGGCGGGGGCGCAGATACCGAGCAAAGGAGGCGAAGCAAGAAATTGATATAGCATATGAAAATGAATTGCCCTCTTTCTCTTCCGACCGCCTTTGCCGAAGAATATTCCACGGCAATCTGCCTTCGTCTCGCTTTTTATGCTTTTTATGCTCATTTTCAATTATACCTTCCTCCCTTGCACTCTTGCAGGGCGACGCCGAGCCCCCGGGTTTTTCCCATAAAACCTGTATTATCATATCGTTTTTTCCGTCTTTCCTCTTTCCAATTCCTACCTCTCGCTCCAACTTGCAAGCTCCTCTTACCTTTACCTTGATCCTCCTTATTTTAGACTCGTGCTTTCGATGACAGGCTGAATACAAACGGGCGCATTACCTACATTGTTTGGGATTTGAGTTTCATTTTTCTCATGCGTTTAAACTTTCCTCGTATGTCACAATGTTTTACGAAATCGACAAAAGTTAGATTTCTGTCGAATAATTAACTATCGCAAGCAGTCTACGTAGAATAAAGAGTCCAGTACCTTCTTTTCATTGATATTTTAATGGACCTCATGGAAGGATCTCTAAAATCACTTCAGTGGGGTGGAAAACAAAAGAATTAATGGAAACCCCAGAACACTTTTTCGCCCTCGTCACACCGTTTTTAGCCATCTTTTTTTAATGGCTGTCAATATCAGACCCGAGAGGCTTGCTTGGGATTTATTAAAATTAGCCCCAGATTATTCATCGGAAAGTTACGACGAGTCTTAAGAATCTCTTGAACGTGAAAAATAAAAGGTTAGATTAGGGCGAGAGACTTTTTTGGCGCACCCATTGTAATTTTTGGAAGTTCGAGAAGTTGAGCAATATCAATCAAAATATTAGAATGGAAATCGTTTCTCGTGTCTTTGAAAACAACGATTCACTGTTCTATCTCTTCAGCGAACGATAAAAATTTATGCCGGGACGTTCGCCCCGGCCGAACCCGTGGAGTGAATTCAAACGGGCGTGTAATTGGCAGTATCGTAAAAAAGAAGTCAAGATCTTTTGCCAGGGAAGTGGGACGAAAAGAAAAGCGGAGAAATGAGCGTCTGTCTATAATTTTTTACCCCCGCAACCACTCCGTCTCTCGTAAGGACGATATTGTTAATATGCAAAGGAACATCGGAAAAATAGGGAGACGCAAAACTTCAGTTGTGCGAGGGGAACGAGACTTCCAAGGCATCACTACACTTTGCGGATTATCTGATTGGGTTCTATATCACGAGTGACTTTTGCCAAACGGCGTCCCTGGAACTGCTCGTGAAAGTTTCGTAAACAAGGGTAATTGTACATTTGTAATTTGTATAAGTCATTGAAATATAGGTGTCCAGGACCAGCAGATATTTACTTTCAAATCAATAACAATTTTCATTTCCTATTTACGAGCATAAAAGCCCACTCAATTCATACTCATACCCTCGAATTTCACCCATATCAGGTCAACCTTGGCATCTTCAAAATTTCCTCCAACTGAACGAAACTTTCTTTTTCAACTCGATAGATGCCTGAGAAACGAGTTCCAGTTCTCATTTACGAGTTTGATCGATTCGATGAGACGGCGCCATTTTTGTATGGAAATGCATTTATTTTATGCTAATCAAGCAAGAGTTGTCTTTGGAAGATGCCGCGAGGAAGGTTCCCGGTGAGTTTCGAACGAAGGGAGGAAAATGAAAACTAATGCACGGGCGCGCGAAAAGCATGGCGCTTCTCGAAATTGGAGTGAAATCACGAAAGGACGGAAGGGCAGCATACTAATTTATGGCACCCCGGCGTTCCATTACGAATATTTATCCGCGGCGAGTTTAATCTAAAGTTTGAGAAACTAGCGACGTGATCTTCAATGCGCCGTAGGCTCGGAGCGTCTTGCATTGTCTTACATTGAACCGCGAGGTTGTAGTAATTCACATGCGGTCAACCGTGGATTGAATTCGGGGTAATTTTTGACAAGATAAGGTAGTCATGGAGAATATAGGTATGGTTCAGAAGATTTTAGGGTAACTTAAATATTTATTGATAGGTATATATATTTGAATGCTGTTCTAAAAGAAGAAAATAGTTTGAAATTCGTTGATAAAAAACATTAATACCATAATATTCTGGGAAACGTGAAAAAATATGACCACATTAAACCGCATAAAGATATTATCAAAAATATATTTTTTTTCTTTGACAGAGTCATTGAGACCAAAATATGTTCTACTCTCTAGGAATGGATTTATGAAAATCTACTAACCTTTTTTTTATGACACGTAGTTGATTTTGAGTAAAAGAATAAAAAACTTGAAGATACAATAGGGAGAGATAAATTAAAATTTTTTTTCATAATATACAAAATAAAAAAAAATAAAAAAAGGAATTAAAAAAAAGACTCAAAATATTCATCCTCTTCATTTATATTTTTTGAGTTACCGAAGAGCAACTAGTAAAAAAATTTTCTTCAAAACAATAGAGAAAACTTTCTTAACAGTTCCCCCAAAAATCATTTCCCTACAACGACCAGCTTCTCGTCTTCCATGCCCAGCTCGCAACGTCCCGTATCAAAGCGAAAGCCCTCGCATAATCAAGACAACTTTCCACTCGAAATACCCCACACGTCAAAATTTTCGGTTTTTGGCCACCGACCCGAAATTGAATCGCGAGGCACGCAAATTATTTCCCCATTTTCAACCCATCCCAGAAACTACCTGCTCAACTCGACGAAGCCACAGCAAAGCGCGGCAAACAAACGCTTTGAGCACACGCGATGCGGATGTGTCAAAACACGGAAATTATCCCGTAAAGCCCAAAGAGCCGGAAAAATCATTTTCGAAAGGGACCCAGCCCCTTATCCCTTCCTTCTCCCCCTCGTGCAAATTCGCCAAGCTTTCTGATTCCCTGTGTCTATTTGCCTCGCATTATTTACCTGACGCGCAAATTCATCCCTCCCGCGAGCGGGTTACGTGGCCGCGGATTTCGAGCACACATAAGCCGGTTCATTAGAGACATCTGAGCCGTTTTCGCGGGGATGCTATGGGACCAAGGACGAGGGGGTCCTAAACGGGGACTCGTATAGCGTTGCAGCGAAGAACGAAACGCGAAGGAGGCAGACAAAATCAACAACGAGTAACGAGAACTCTGTGATATTAATCCACTCGTCGAGTTTTCAAACTTTGTACAAAGCCCGAAGCGGGCGCGGCGATGCCCGCATATTTACGATAAAACCGTGATCAATATTTCGCAAGAGCGCCGACGTCGAGACGGGGAGAGAAATTTGCAATAAATGATCTTGAATGCCTTTGCCGGTGAAGGAGACGCCTCGTTTGGAGTTGGTACTCGAGAGTCTCTTGGAAGGACTTTTAGTAGAGGATGATGTTGGGACGTGTACTGGATCTGAAGGATTTAGCTCAGTCGATGGTGAAGGTTTAGGCAGTAAATGGAATAAAATTTGAGGCAGTTTTCTTTTGGTAAGAAACGTATGGTATGTTGTTGATGTGGTTATTTTGAAAATTGTTTTTTTGGCAATAGGTGAATGCTTTATTGTTTATTTAGATTTCTTCGATCCTTTTTCCTTCCAAATAGGTAAGGGACATCGAGGGGAGATCAGGAGTAATAAGTTGGAGATATATTTTATTTTGATTTCGAAACACGTAGGATCTTTTCCACTGGAGATATTTTCGAAGAATTCTGTTATAATTTAAGTGATGTTGAAAACAGATTTGTAGTACCAATTTTACAGAGCAAACGATCAAAATATACACATATAATACTGAAGAATCAATAGTGCAATCTTGAATTGAAGGATAATAAATTTTCTATGAAAAAATAGAAATAATTTACATTGATGGAGAAAGAACTAAAATTGTGGATAAGAAATGTTCGTTTTTGAAGGATAGCAAAAAATTTTTCAAATTGTACTACAAGAAAGCATATTCTGGAGAGGAACATATTTTCTCAGATAACAAAGAATAATTTATTGCAGTAAATAGAGATGATATATAAAACAGGTGATGTATAACTCTGAAAAGTGCATTCATTACTAATACAAAAATATGTCCTTAGTTCTTCATTGGTAATATTATTAATTTAGCTTTAGCGAAGTACGAGAATCTAAAAAGTCTAATTATTTTTTACTATAGAAGAACACTTTTTAATACGTTGTCTAGTATTTTTTTGAATTTCTGGTCTTTCATGGATTGCTATCAAAATTTTGATAACCTAATTCTCTAAAATAAAGATTCCAGTACTCCATCAGATTTTTAGATGATACCATTTCCAGTATTGTATGTATTCATTGTCATCAGAGTATTTTTTGCATTTCTTAGTATTTCAACAAATTTATGAATTTTCAGAGTTTCATATTATGATCAATTTATAAATATAAACAGATTTTTAGAATCGATGTTCTTGTAAGAATAAGTGTATAAATTTCCAGTAATTCTATAGACTCTCGAATCACAGAAATTTTTAGTATTTTGAGTATCCCTCGTGTTTTTTAGTGTTCATCCAATTTGATATGATTTTCTAGTATTTTTATAATTGTCTAGTATTCGCATCGTTTCCTGTATAGTTTCCTAGAGTTTGATGCTTAGAGTAAAATGTCGAGTAGATTTCTAGTATATATTTCATATCTTTGTTTCAAGTAGTTGAAGTATTTTTCAGCATTTTTTTAGTATGTCGACAAGTTCATTGAATTATTCAGTTATAAAATGAATTAATGTCTACATAGTTTGTAGATTTAATGCTTGGGTAATAAAAAAAGTATAAATTTTAGTAATCCTGTGAATTATCGATAAAAATACATCAATCTCGCTTTTCGGAATTGTAAAGACTCCTAGTATTATTATTATCTTTTATATTTTTGAGTATTTAAAACATTTTGTAGGTTTTTCGAATATATTTTTAAGTTGCTATATATAGGGTATACCAAACTCCCCGCGCCATAAAGAAACTCAATATTCCTTGTTTGATTTAGAGTCGAAATGTCTTATACCACTTTTATACAACTCAAAATTGAAAAGGTTATTTAAACCGAAAGTTTTAATATTAAATGCGCTCTCACGACAAGTAGGGATAGATTTCACGGACCAAAATTTTCCTAAATTTTCTTCATATTTTTCCGAGTCGAAAAGTCCTTTGCCACTTTCCACCAAACTCAAAATCAAAAAAGATATTTGAGCATAAAATCCTAGAAATCTGATTGGGTAAATCTTGTAACCCGAATATCTTTTTTCATTTTGAGTTTCATAAAAAGTGGCAAAGGAATTTTTGACTAGGAAAAATATAAAGAAAATTTGGGAAAAGTTGGTTCCGTGGAATCTATCCCTACTTGCCGTGAGAGCGCATTTAATGTTTGAGCTTTTACCTTGAATAACTTTTGTAATTTTGAGTTTTAGAAAAAGTGATAAAGCGCTTTTCGACTCAAAATTGAACAAGGAATATCAGGTTTCTTTTTGGCGCGGGGAGTTTGGTACACCTTGTATTTATGTAGAGGTTTATAGAGTAAGATACTCTGGAACAGAATGATTTGTGGATTTCTCGAAATAAAATTGATTTTTCAGAAATCATTAAAATTATTGATTTTAGGTATCTAGAGTATTTTTCGTGTTTTTCTAGTATCTTCACAATTTTATATATTTTTGTGTCTCTTCATTAATTTCCGCGTGTTCTCTTTAGAATTAAATGCTTTCAGATTCAGAATTTCATGATTTTTTTGAATTATTGGCCCTATTGTGAAACTTGCTGTTTTTTTGTATTGTGTAAGAACTTTCTTGTTTGTTTTTAAATACAAGAAAATATTATTGAACCTTATAACAAAAACAAAGTCTTTTAATCTGAATCTGTTACATAACAACAGAATGCAATACAAATTATCACTGAAAAATCCGCTTATTACCCATAAGTATCTGTTAAATTTAACAGATTGTTGGTAATTTTAACAGGTTTTTTCTGTCGGTAGTTTAACCATCTGTAGAAAATAACATAAAATCTGTCAAATTCAATAGGACCAGATTAAAATAGCATCAATATACGTAAATGTCACTTTTTTCTAAGTGTAAATAAGAAAATAAGGTACGATATGCGAATAACTTTATAATTCCCATAATATAGTCACATTCTTGAAAATTTTCTCTACCCTTTTCCCAGACTTAACTATTTTTATAAACTGTCACTTTCTGTTCGGTTCAAATCGTTTTGTATCCATATTTGACTCGAATGAAATGAGGTAGAGAGACTTAAAGGAAAAAGTGGTATAAATAGAATCCGGAGTGTCTTCACTGTGTAGGTGATTCATATGGTGACAAGTGACAAAGATCGGTTGCATCTTGCGTTTGACCCGGGAGGGGACTCGAGATATTCTTGTCCCTGGTGTCAATTATTGCTGCACGCGCCGATGTGTTCTTCGTCGAGTTATGAATTACCATTGGGTTGCGTCATCATTTGCTATGGAGTCAAGCTATTTTCATATACTGATATAGGCAAAGCTTTTGTTATAGAAATATTCGCAATGAGAATCCAATTTAGAAATTCTTTTTATCAAATCATAGAGACCTAAAAAACTTTGAAACTACTGTAAGGCTTCATCAATTTTCTAAGTTTGCTATACAAAAATAGAAGGTAATTTTCTCACTTACTAATTCCAATGCACTTATAAATTCATTGAAATTTGCAAGTTTTCGATCGTCTTTTTGCACCTTACATATTCACAGTCATCAAATGAAATCATAAATATATCTTGTAGTAATTAAAGTTTGATCAAAATAAACGAAAGTCGTCATCGTAACGAAAGGGCAACCCTTCCAACAACTCATCTCCTTTAAAAAAATTCAGTGATATAACTTATGCTCAACGTTGCACAGTCAAACAATCCAAAAAAGCATCTGATGAATCAGACATGAGCGTATACACCATTATTTGCACTAAACTTGACGGTGGATCGTAATAAAATGGACGCTGATGAACATTGTCGACGATTACCTCGAGTTCGATAAACAACTTGTTATTAAACTAGTTGTACATTATGAATTCTGATGATAGCAAGTTTTAAACTGTATTTACTGGGTCGTGTCTGAAACTTGTTTGATTGTAATACCATCGCCGTTCTACAACGCTGCGTAATATGACTCGAATACTCTCAGAGTACTTGATGCCAGAAAAGATCGTTGAAAGTAATAAAAAATTACTATGTAACTAAAAGACTTTTATTTTACTTTCATTACTTTTTTCACTGTATACCAGAGATCATTGTTATTGAGAAACCTAATATGACAATATCCTCATAAAGTCAATTTGTCGAAATGATCAGTCCATGTATGAATTTTTTTTTAATTTTTGAAAGTAAGAGAATTTACAGATCAAAAATACAACAATTCAATGGAAAAATGAGTTTTCTTACTTGAAATTATATTTCATACATATTAACAAAATAGCGGGAACTGAAAGAAAATTACAAAACCCTTTCCTGTTGCCCACCCTCGTGTTTCAATTTATCATCTTGACAGTTGTTTCTTTCCACAAAGATTCTTTACAGAAAGCAAAAGTAAAACAAACGTCGAACTAATAAGTAGAAACTGACGTCTTTATCCCGGACGGGGCGTTTCTGTTGTTATTTCCAGTTTACGCTCGAAGTGACTCTCAATCCTATCAGCTGAAGAAGACTTTTCAGGGCTCCCCTCCCCCACATACCCCTCGCCCAGCATTTAATTAAAACAATGAGACGTACCCGCTGGAACTCATTGAAGCAAACAACTATTTATTTCTAATTACTTTTGATTCTTCAGAGCTCGGAGCACCGACTTTCTTTGGGGGTTTTTTATGCGAATGGTCGCTGCGGACTAATCGAATCATTAGGTCGTTGATTGGAGCTTTATTACTTCATCCGGGTATTGACTTTTTACTCACCTCGAACTTTGCGGAGTTTATCGGGGTTCTGTTTGCCAAGGACTGGTTGTGAAGTTTGGGAGATTTTTTGGGGACCTTTGTTTCAGCAGATTCTTATATTGTTGGGAAGTGATACTGTCAATGGAGTGTGAAAATATTATTTTGTTTATGTGTGAGTGGATATTTAGGTACTGATTGTAATTTCAAATTGGTAAAGTGCCGGAAAAAACCCCTTACAGAAATGCATAAACTTACAATATCATAGAATTTATTAATAGTTTACAAGTCGATAGAATCATTTAGAATTCGAGATGACTATTATTTTGCAAAATAAAAAACAATCTTTTTTCAAGTAAGAAATTTTAATTGAAATCAAGTTTCAAGATTGAACATGATTGTTCTGTTTATTGTAGGTAAAAAATCTTCCACGAGCTAGAAAATTATTGAAGAATTACAGAAATTTAATTTAACGAATTTTCGATAAGTGATGACAGTCGGTGAAAAAAATTGCAGAGTTTTTTTGAATTTTTTTCATTTTCACAATGTAAAGGAAAATGTGTAAATATTTGTCGATCTCGTGACGATTTTTTGTAATTTTTAATACTTGTCAAATTAAAGAAAAAAGGCTATTTACATTTCAAAAAAAGATGATCATGCTTAGAATCTACAAAATAAATGTGTTATATACGAAATTATACAACTTTTCTCAATTTTTTAGAACATTTAACATTGTTGAAATGTTTTTAGTTATTCTACATGGATTCCGAAATCGTAAAAATTTGAAACATTGTACGAACGTTCGAAAATTAACGGAATTTTAATGACATCTATCAAAACTCAAAATGTTTTTTGTAAGTTTACAATAAATCATAATTTTTTTCACTTTTTTGTAGAAACGCAAAAACATAAGGTTTGCCTAAGGCAAGTAAAAATCAATAACAAAACGATTTTCAAAATCTGTAATCATTTTCTGTGATTTGAGAAATCCTTTTTTATTTCTAATTGTTGATAATATTTCACTTTTTTATTGTTTTTCATAATTTTTTGGGATTACTAAAAACTTAGACATTATTCAAACTATTTAAAACCATTTAGATTTCTTAGGAATTTGTTCTACTCAGAATTTATCGTGATATTCAACACTCTCATACATATTCTATTAATTAACCGAAAAAAAATTCTGAAAAAAAAAATGAATAAAATTTCCAGAACCTATTAACATTTTCTAATACTCTAGAATTTCTCGAATGTAATGGCATTATCCACATTCTTTGAAAAAATGTTGTGAATTAATTTCTATTGATTTCAAAATTTCAAAAAATATTTGAACTGTTTGAAAAGCTTTTCATATTTTATGAAAATTTGTTGAAATAATGAGAATTTTATGCCATTCTGCAATATTTTTATAGTATTTCAAATTAAAAATAAATGAATAATCCTCTTCCACAGTTAAAAAAAAAAATAAAATACTGGGTACACTGTATCAAAATTTACAATCATTCTCTGATATTTTCAAAGTTTTTCGACTTTCATTGGATTATTGACAGTTTTCAAAATTTTCAATGTGTTCAAGATATTTTCATTATTCATAGAATAGAAAAATAATAGAACTACCCAAAATTTTCCAAATTAGATTAAAATCCATGCAGATCATAATAGAAAAATGGAGCAATATTAATTTACACCCTGAACGAACACAACAAAAAAACATAATCAACACTTATTTTTTCACTTGGAATCCACATTACAGAAATCTGATCCAAGATCAATTTCATAACATGGTAAGTTTACAAGATCATTGTAAAATAAACTAGGTTAAGACAAAGAACCCAGAACAAAAAAATTACCAGGAAAAAAAATTTGCACACTCTGCTTAATAGGAGGGTGTTCGATGTATCTCAAGCATCGATTTTGCGATGTAAAACATTTCAACTCTCGGAGACACGTTGAAATTGGCGGTTGCTCCTTTCACGAGAGGAAAGATATTGATGGTTACGGGCGTTTGATAGCACTGATCTACGGTCTGATCGCTTTGTAATGCCTTCACCGGGAAAATGTTCGTGAGCAGTTTTCCGATACTTGTGAAAAATAGATTCACAGTCGGGAAACGTTCCTTTGTTACAATATATCGTGATACAGTGACATTGAGCTATTTATTTCTAGATCCAAATGGTAAAATTTATAGAATTATGGTTCTTAAATTGAAAATCATCAGTGAACAAACTATATTATTTGGAAACTTGAATTATTATTCTTTAACCTTGAATTTTGCTTGAGTTCTTCTTTAATTAGGAAATGTTATTCTCATAATTAGGAATCAACATATAAATTAATGTAGTAAGTGCCTATTAATGTGGCAATTGTAAAATATAGTTACCCATGTCTGTAATTTTATAATACATATTTTTTACAAGACATTAATTTTTTTACGTCATTCGTCTGAACTTCTATTATTCATTGTCTAACTTTGGGAACGCTTAAAAGTATAGAGTCTTGGAACGAAAGAGAAGGAAGAAAATTCATCTCGGAAAATTGCCTTTTCAATACACGCGATTCAATTACTTGGAAGAGTGGTGCGCATTATTTCCTCGACTTTGACGGCAGTTTTCATAAAACTCTTACAAGCGTTCGGAAATTTACGGTCCCAGCGAAAGGAAGTCGCGGGAATTTGTGCACGTCGTTGTAGCTGAAAATCCAAGGCACATATAATAAACGAGAATCATTGAAACATGCGAGGGGGTGCGGGCGATAAATACTGAAATTATTATTCGAATGCTGTCTAGACGGCTGCCTCGCAGCTGCCATTATTTCTCACGTGTAATGACGCGATCGCAACAAACGCGGAGGGTCGTTTTGCAGCGAATCGCGCCTTTTTCTGGGCCAAAAATAAATGACAAGTGCCTGAATAGACAAATCAGTTCAATTTTGGCGGTCCATATTGTAGTTTATTTCGTCAACGATATCGGCGAAAATAAACTGTCGTTGTGCCTGACATCAAAGACGCTTCCGAACTTAACGACGCGAATCAATCACGGAGAGTGTGTCGCGAAGATTTGGATTTGCACTATGTTCTTATTTTTAATTCCTTAAGTCGTTGATTTGATTTCTATTGACAATATTTAGTCACTGTATGCGGGTTAATCTAAAAACTACTGATGGTTCATTATATTTTAAAACATACAGGTTATTTATGTTTGGTCTTTATTGACAAAAATTATTTTAGATGGTTTCCATAATTACCAAAGATACAGTTTTTCCATTTTTGCTTCGATATTAATTACCTTGTCGTGAGCAATCTTCCAAACATAGAAAAACCATTCGCCTTAATCATCACTTATTGATTTTCCATCATAAGTAAATAATTTGTTCTAAAATGTTTTGGTTTTTGTTTTCGTTTTATTTGCATTTTTTATCTAGTTTTATATTTATTGAGAAAAAAATTTTCTTCCATTTAATTTAAAAATTAATATTCATTTAGAAGTCAAAGAATTTTCAATTCTTAAAATTCTGACACAGCACTCACTTTTTAAAATGAACAGGTAGGTTAAAAATTTTAAATATTTATATCTTTCAGCCAAAATCATTTCTTTATAAACTACAATTTTTACAATTCGAATTGCGCCCTTTTCGCAGTTAATATGCTTCGTTTTCTAAAAATGTTATAAATAAACCAAAATTGTTTAATCATATTAATTTTTCATAAAGTTTTTCAGTCAATAATAACACACACAAATAAAAAAAATTCCATACTCAACTTTATGAGTTATAAGCATCCTGAGAAAACATTTAAATTTATAAAAAATCAATAATTTCCATTCTGAAAAAGTTTTTTATTTCTTTTTGTCCATTTTTTATGTGATACTTTGAAATTTTACGAGAAGTTATATTATTTTTTTACCATACAAACCGTTTGTTTTTGCGACATGCATTATTATATATAAGTATCTTATGCATTTGAATATGTACATATAACTCGAATTTCAGCCCGGCTGTAAAAATCCAGATGGAAACTCCAATGGGTCATGACTAATTAGAGAGTCAAATGGAGTTATTCAACAAATTTTTCAGATGGAATTTTCAATCGGAAACTCCATGGAAACTTGGAATGAGAATTTCAAATAGAAACTCTAAATGGAAACTCCAATTCAAGTTTCTAATTGGAGTTTCTATTTGTTATTCGACCAATTTTTCATGTTAAATTTCCAAATGGAAACTCCATTGGTAACTCATAAATTTTGAGTCATAATATGGAAACTGTAAATGAAAACTCCAATTGGAAACTCAAAATGGAAACTCCAATAGGAATCTGAATTGGAAACTTCATTCGGAGTTTCCATGTAGAGTTTCCATGGAGTTTCCAATTCAAAATTCCATCTGGAAATTTGGTCGAATAACTCCATAGGGCCTTCCAAATGGCTATGACCAATTGAAGTTTCCAAGTTTCCATCTGAATTTTGAGGGCCTGGAGCACATCCAAATTCTTGAAGAATAATACTAGAACTTCATAGTGAATTTTTAACTCTAGAAATTCGTTGGTAGAAATTAATGTTGAGCAAAATTTTCCCTAAAAATGGTATTGATAAAACTTACACTGTATCATATCTTTAGGTACTATTGTATTTTTTGTATTGTTTGCGTATTATATATATATATATTTTTTTTTCTTCCTATGCTATTTAAAAAAATTTCGTAGATATATAAAATATACGATTAAAATTTTTAGGAAAGTTGATCGTTACTGATAAATTAACTCTTATTCAAAAAAATTGTAGTTCCTAAAGAAAGAAGATTGGCTATTAGACAATAATGTAAAATTTATTTGTTATACCTACATGTAAGTGATAAAAAAAAAGGTTTAAATGGCGACATTTTTATCCTCCAAATTTAAAAATTTCCTAATAAAAATAACCTTTATACAATAAAACTTCCAAAAAATGATAAATAAAAATTCATTCTCATACAATGAAATAGAAGCTACAACAAAATTATAACAATCGGTCAATATACAGCTGATCGATTGAAATGTAAAGTAAAATTTACATGTATAAATGAAAGAAATTAACTTTTTAGCAAATACTCTGAAAACGGCTCTCATCAAAACTATAAAGATCAAAAAAAAAAATTTGTAAACATATTTTTTTCAATGATTTCGATTAAACCGCATTTAAAAAAATTTTGAACTAGAAGAACAACTTACTTACCTTGACAATTATGAATAAATTTTTCATGTATCTCTGGCATATTTAACTCGTTTCTCGTCCAGTTCAAAAACTGATAACTAGTTTTGCGACCCTCGAAATATCGTACGTAAGTATAACATTTATGTTTTATCTATTCGTAAAATTATTACACAATTTTTTGTCTCTATAAATAAAATTAATTTTTCACATTTTTTATTAAATCCAACATTATATTTGATACTCATTCAATGTGTTTCATCAGGTAAGATTGAATTTGTAAATGTAACGGTATGTTCGTTTCTACTCTAGTACGTATATATGATCAGAAGAATCGATAAAATCGGATAGAAAAAAAATATAAAAAATCTGCTCAATGAATTAATTAATCGCGAAATCACAGATCAACTGTCGATTTCGCGATTCTTCACGGGAATACCTAAATTTTCTACCCACGCATCACAACAATCATGCGTCAAATATTAATGGCTATAGATCCAGAAATAATGAGAGTGCTACACATCAGTCGGGTACAAACGCGTCGCGTTCGGTTTCATTTCTTCCCCCGTGCAAACACGGCTCATATCTCGCGACTTTCCGCGACACCGCGACAAAGGACGTTTTTAGAATATTGATATCGAAGCTCCTGCCAGCGACGCGAAAATCCTTTGCCCGTCGCTTTTTTCCCGAAGGCGTCGCTAATTATTATACAAACGCGCCCTTTGGTCATTTTTCCCTCGGAATAATAACGGTTGATTCCTTCGGGGGCGGGGATTTTTTTCCACCGTGAAAACATTATTTTGGAGGCCCTTTTTTCTTCTTTAAGTAATTAAGAGAGGACACCGAAGATACGGGGAAATGGAAATGAAAGGCGATGACAAATTCACGTCGCCGGGATAATTGGAATAAATAAAGGAATAATAAAGGGATGCCAAGCAAGAGAGCAAGGAGCGTAGTGGGGCGCCGTACAACCCCTTGACATCTGTAATTAAATGAAAACAAAAAGAAAGTAATCGCACGATGCCGACGTCTTTTTCTCAGTTTTTACGCGAAACGGTGGGAAGGGAGTTTTTCCTCGACCTCGATGAATGAGATGATATCAGTCGGAAGTTATTGAAATCAATTCTAGCTCTCATGTTTCATCAAGTTATCCCTTGGAGCTTCAGAAAAAAAACATATATTAAAAACTCTCACATTTCAAATAATTCATTAAGGAACTAGTCTGTTTTTAATGTAATCGAGTCCTTACAAAATGAATTAAAAAAAAATCTGATCGTCATAAAAACAATTATAATTTTTCTCTTATTGTGCATAGAATGACAATACCCATCACGAAAACTCCAACTAGGAAAGTAGATCTCAGGTCATGGGAAAAAGCGAGCGAAAAAACGACCGCCCTCGCCAGTGAATCGCGATCGTCGTCTAATTACGCTATCTTCTTCCCGCATATACCGATAATTAGCAGCTGGAAATAAATACAGCACGACTGATAATCCAGAACGGTACGTCGGAGCGAGCATGACAAGTGCATTCGAGTGCGCCGCTCCGGCACAAAACGATACTTACACACGCAAAAAAAGGAAGAAACGCGACAGCAGCTCGTCTGAATATTTCTATGTACGTCCCATTGTGCTCTTTGTCCTTATAACTATAGATTCGCGGACTGATAATTTTATGGTTAAACAATAGATGGCGAGGTAAGAGGGACGAGGACAGAAGCTCGATTCGACGTAAGCAGTGCCATTATTCGACTAAATGGAGGCGCTTGCTCCATTTTCGCATTGTTTACTATCTTCTGTTTCCTGTATCGCGATTGATGAATTTTTTAAGGGACGGATGTTTTTAATAAAAGGACGACTGTTACATGAAAATTTATTTCTGAGATAATTGTGAATATTTTTGGGTGGACTTTTTTTTGATTTCGAAATGTAAGATTCTGAGAAAGTAGGTTAATATATATATATTTATTATTTACGAAATTTTTTCGTCTAGAAATTGTTATCATAGAAACTTTTTAATAGAAAACCAGAATGAAATGAATACAGAAATGTGAATTATGAGAGATGGGCTGGCAGTGAACTCGTTTTTCTTACTGATGAGTCGGTAATAATAATTTCATTAGCGTTATTTCATCTAGTAATAAAATTTTATTAATGATGCGTGACAAAAAGTTTGGAGTTTTTTTTGCAATGTAATAATTTTTGAAATTTCAAATCATTGGATAGAAACTCAAAATGAAAGTTACACAAATCGATCAAAATACTATAAACTTATTACCATAAACTCAAGAGGTGCGAGTGCAATGTTTCATAATAAGCTTCAGGTTCGAAAAAAATTTCCATCAGTTTATGTTCATTATGATAATTGAAGTATTAAGATTTAATAAACTTATCTTTGTCGTTAAATAACGTTTGTTTGAATTTATGAAAAATTCATCAAAGAATAAATGAATATATAAAATTTTTTTATGTGTATCCTTGGATTTTTGAAATAATGTGAAAATTTGAAACAATTTGATTAATTTATGGTCTTTAACACCTGGAACGTAAGATTAAAGTTATTCGACTCTTTGGTACATACATGAGATGTTACCGGAAAAATTTATCTAATTTATTTATATAGTGTTTGAAAAAATAGAAAAAAATGCAACTTATATTAAAACTTAGCGAACAATAAACTAATAGCATCAAATTTTAGAAACTGATTTGAAGAAAAAAAAGTTGGAGTTACTCAAAAATACTAGATCATGTTACAAAATTTGGTATGTAAAAATCAAAATAACCGGAGAATACCAGTAATACGAGAAATTTGAAAAATACATAACATCCAAGTGGGTTCAGTTTTTCTTTTCCTTAAAAACACAATTATTCTAAAAAACTATAAAGATTTGAATTGTAGATCTCTTTAACTCATAAATTTTGGAAAAATTTTTCTAAAAATAATATGAATCATCTCAATTGTAAAGTGATAGGGTATGATTGAGGAGAAATAATTACCTGAAGACTATACATATTTCAAACACAGCAATTTTCAGGAGGCAGAAACCCTGTGAAAATACAATATTTTAAACTATCTCCAAAATTCAACAGGTTCAAATTTTTAAAAATTTCAAGGCAATACATGCAACTACAGACATTATTAAGAGTACTGGGGAATCTTACGAAATTTTATAAATATATATTAAAAGAAGCAGAAAAACAAATTGCGTAGAAATTATTAAAATGCCAAAAATTTTTGAAGATGCAATTCTCTGAAACTAAAAAAATATGATGTTTGTTTAAATACTGAATCCTAGAGAATATAATTGAAGAACAATAATTACCTTTAGATGACTATTTGAGATACAATTATTTTCAGAATGCAGAAAATCGGTAAAAATACAATTTTTTGAAGAATCTACTAAGTTCAGGAGCTTCAAGTTTTTAAAATCTATAAAGCGATTCATGCAAATAATGGCATTGATAGGAATACTAGGAAATCTTAAGAAATTTCATGAATACATGCTGAAAAACGCAGAAAAACATGTTGCATTGAAATTACTAAAACACCGATCAATTTTGAAGATTCATTTCTCCGAAATTAGAAAAACTACATACCATGTTTGTTTAAATGCTGAATACTAGAGAGTCAAAATCAAAAAATCTTTATAGAAATCCATGAAAACACACTTCAACCCTGCAAATTTCATGTTGTACTCTCGTATTGAAATTGTTTACATTAAAGCAATTTTTGTGATAATTATATCTTGTTTTATTACTGACATCTGTAGCTTCTGTAATATTAAAGACATTGCATAGCATTTATGAAGAATATTATATTATATAACTTTTAGAAAATTTCATGATTTCGGTAGTAGATATTATTGGCTTTCTTGGATATTCATAATCTTTATGATACTTGTGACTTATTGTAATATTTGTGTTTTTTTGACATTCGAGAAATTTTCCGATGATTATTTAGTTTGCGATATTCGTTAATTTCTAGAATATTTGTAATTTATTGTAAATCGTAATGCTTGTGAGTTTTAGTCATATAAGTTAAATTTTGGAATTTTTATGACTATTTATTATATAATAAACACCTACTATAAATTATATGACAGGTAATATTTATTTCTGTTTTGTAATATTAGTGACTTTTCATTATACGTGCTGTTACTTATATTTGCAGTTCTGTATGATATTTGAGACTATTAATTTTTGGCGCTATG
This sequence comes from Platygaster robiniae, assembly GCA_028476575.1. NCBI lineage: Eukaryota > Metazoa > Arthropoda > Insecta > Hymenoptera > Platygastridae > Platygaster > Platygaster robiniae. Next base: position 13,304,885 of record CM052018.1, read on the forward strand.
TAAGTAGAATAATTATTGTTGTTTTTCAATCTTATATTGTGATATAATAACGGGTAGGGGCACATGGAGTTGTTGTGTAATTTTTTTTTGTAATATTTATGAATAACTGTATCATTTTTTATTATTTTTACTGTCTACAATTATTTTGACTCTTTGTGAAAGCCTGTGATTCGATTTCCTAATTTGTGGCAACAATAAATTCTGCAATATTTGGTCCCTACTGATTCCTATCGTTTGCCAAACTTCTGAAATTGACTTATTATGTAGCCAATATTGCCTCACTGTTGGGCTAACTACTGCTCAAACCAAAGCTAAATCGTCCAAAACACTTTTAATTTTCATCAAAATTCTTATCAAGAAATCAAACCCAAAAATATTTGAAATCGTGCTTATTACCTGAAGGTAAAATATATTGAATTTATCGATCATTAACTTTCTATATATCAATCTATATAACACTGTACGTGTGATATATTAATCGATCATATATAAAGTATTGACTTACACAGTGGCTGGAGGAGCCCAGAGTCATCAAATATTTTATACTATGTGCAGATAAAAATAATTACCATTAATATAAAATCCAATGAAATACTTTTGATATTGATACCCTAAAATAAAACAAAGCCTGCGCCAACCTCTATATGCATCACCTTTTCATACAAAATATTCGAAACATATTTCAAAAGACACATTTTTCATCTCACCTAAAATGTTCCAGACTCAGTCAAAGTCTAACTAATGATTGCACTGCGACAAACAGGACGGATGCGATTCCTCAGAATCGTCACCCTTCAAAAGCTTCGTGAGCTTTCAATAGCTTTTACCTCGCCACTAATGGCTGCATCGCGCCGGGTGTGAGAGGAAAACGTACGTGTCTCGAATGAGGGAGACGTAAAAACAGACGAAAAAACAAATCAGAGAAAGACGCGAGAGCAGGGGTGCGCACAACTACGCCTCGCTTTGCGTTTTGTTTCACTCGTGCCTCCTTTGTATCGGCTTTCGAGGAAATAATAAAGAAGTACAAAAATAAATGACAATGCCACATATCAGTCCTCGTCGAGCACGTTCATTATCTCAGTTATCATATCGCATAAAGTGGAAATATTATACGGTGCTATGAAAATTTTGTGCAAAAACTTCTATTAATGAAGATTGTACTTTGAATTGACTACTAATCTACGGTAATGCTATGGAAAATAGCATGTTACCTTGCAACGTTACTATGTTTCTGGCATCGAATGAATCTTAATTATTTGCAATTTTACGGTACCAGAAATATGATTATAATGGAGGCAAAGCTCTCCGCGACGCCGTAGGGTCATGCGGTGCCACCGTAGTTACTTCTCAACCTGGCTTTCCACCCCTTAGTTTACAACCCCCCGCGCCGGTGTAGCCCAGGCCCACGCGTCAGGAACGAGCCCCGTGCTTGCCAAGAGCATTTCATCAGAAGCGCCGAGTTCCACAGACCACTTAACTCATAAATGAGGGATTATTTCATCGTGTAATCGTGTATGGACCAAAAAGCATTACAATTAACGCTGCCAACTTCCGCGGGCTATGCAGCGGCTCGGAGAATATACCCGGGGAACGACTTATTATTACTTGCGCACCATAGAGTACTGGAACAACTCGGCATTACCGAATCCAAACAGAACTTTGTTCAAGAATTCATTAGCACGTGACATATCTTGATTTGGTTTTGGACGGTTGGATTTTTATTGTAGAATTTATTTTATCAATTCTAATTTTCAAATCTTGCAGTCAGCTTTATGGATTTGCTTAAGAACGTGCAAATGCTCAATAATGCAAAAACGATGAGCCCTTAGAATTCAGGAGCCGTCAAAAGGCATTGGGTAAAGAGCGCATGATTGATTGCAGCTTGGCATGCCGGGTAATGCAATTTTATTTCATTTGATTCCATGGAGGTAATTGCTGTTTTGGCGAATCTGACATTCAGCGAATGAACGACTGCGATGATGTATCGGCTCTTTTCGCTTTCTCACTTTGACGCGTAATATTAACCTTCTAACATAGTGATATTGCCTGGGGGTAGAAGAGGCCTTTCTAGAAATTGAAGACGTTCAGAGCGATCGATCATGACGTAAGAAGTCAAAATTGAAGGAAATGGATTGATTTCATCTTGAATTTGAAAGTCTATTGGAGTTTTTTAATTTTGTATGGTTCTGATGTAGAGTTGGAAAGCCATGGACGGACCTGAATTAAATTGAAATTTTTGGAATTATTCGCCTTGAGTTTTGAACATTATTCAAAATTTGCGCAGTAATGATAGTTTGAAATGCCAACGTTTCAATTTTTAGGACCTTGATGAAAAATTCAATAAATTTGTAGTAATACTTGTTTATATCGTTGATACTTGACAATCCTCATGATTATTATTGCATGATCCTTAATAATTCTTTGATGATCAATTATCAGGACAATCCAGTTACTATAAAATAGTTATAAATCATAAATTTAAACGGTAAAATCTACTTTCAATTTGGAAAGGTTAAACAAGACTATTCAAATAATACTTTTTCTATTGAACTTAATTCCCCAAATGATTTGATAACTTGAACTTGGTTTTCACTTTGATTACTACCAATTTACTAAATGGTTGTGTGACTATGCCAAAAATGTAATATGACAATCAAATTGATTCATAAGAATAAGTATACATTTGGAAAGTAATCCTCAACAAAATAATTGTCTTTTGTGTTTTTTTTTTTGTATGGTTTCATCACGTCATGACTTAAGAGTCAAGTTATCAAACTTATATCCTACCATTTAGTATGAGAAATTAAAATTTTTCTGTTTTCTTTTATCAAAATATAAATGGACCATAAAATAAAAATGTCATTGTCAAATGGACAATTTAAGCATTTACTATATTGTATGAATAAAGGTGTATGCAATAATAATCTGCTCCAAAAGGATACTCTTATCCTTTAAAATAAGTCTGCACATACGATTAACACAAACATTCACGTATATTTTTGTTTTATTAGATCAGCATAAATGAATATGAAATGGATTTGTTAAGATATAACTCTCTGAATATTTATAAATGACTGTAAAATTAGTGAGAAAATATTAGTTCAAAAAATTGTGAGATAACGTAATTTGAAAATACATAGTATCAATGCCCAACTATTTGAAATGAGATCATTCGAATTAAACTGTTTCAGTATAAGGTTTTCAAATGATTTAATTTATTTTTTACTTTTTTCATTATGAAATTTTCCAAGGTTTGTATTTCATTAATAGCAATTTCAACACGTGTGACTATTGAATACAGTTATAGTTCGACCAATTCGATTTAAGGTAGCCAACATCTGGAGTTTCATGATAATAAAACACACAGATAACAATTAACAGTGAATTCTTTTAATAGATAAACATATTTGCCCAAAAAAGAATGTTCCCGTAAAATAAATGAAGCTCTAATAAGAAAAAATTAACAGATATTTCAGAACAATTTTTGTCGAAATTATTAATTATACATGTAAGGACTACACATGTTAAAGAAGTGTTGAATCGTAGGTATAACTCTTTAGGAAAAGTCACCTTATCTATAAATAAACTTCAGCTATTACAATATTATTCGAAGATGTATTACGAATGTTTTTTATATGACAATAAAGTTAAATCGTTTATCAATGATTGAAGGTATAAAAATTCTGTTTGAAACTTGATAGTCTGTTTTCAATCATGACTAAATACTTTTCGTTCTCCGCTGTATCTAAAAATATTGTACAACGAAATTCTAAAACAATAGTTTTGAATTAAGGAAGTTAGAAATAAGGTTTAAAATTTGAAACTCGAAAGTTCAAAAGCTATCGCTTCAGGCCCCAAATATTCCAGGGCCCAAAAGTTCCAAAGACTAAAATTTTTCAAATTTGAAAAGTTAAAAAATTAATGAGAAATATAAATATCTATGAAACTAATGTTTTATAACTTTTGAAAATCGAATATAAGTCAAGCAAAAACAATGATATATTTAAAATAAAATTACTTCCGTTTTACAACACGTTACTGGAAGATTATTCGAATTAAAAGTTTGGTAAAATGAAACTAAAAAAATTATTCTATTAGATTTGGTAATGTCGAAAAAAATGGCTGCATGTTTTTTCATTGGAAGAATAATCAATCGAAACTTTTTTTGATTTAACTTTCATTTTGGATCTTTTATCATCACACCTTCCAGTAAAAGCATGTAGGCGGAAAAACCACAAAATACTCACGTCCGTAAAAAAAAACCTTCGCCGGCTATAAATTCTCCCTTGATGGTGGAAAGAAACCATCCGGAATACGGAATAAATCGGCCTTTAGCATAGGTTAGGAAACGGAAGGAGTACTGTTGCGCGAAACAGAAAGGTATGGCCGTAAAAAATAGATAGCACTCGTTAATAGAGGAAGATGCGGAGGGGGGTGAGGGTTTGTAGCCGAAAGCGCCGCGCGGAATTCACGGAGATTTCGGAGTCATGCGATTCAACTATAAAACTCGGCGAGTTTTGCAGTTGGCGGGGGCTTTTGGCAACCCCCGCGCTCCGTCCCGTCCTGCTACTCGCGAGACCAGCAGTTATTTACGGTTTGATTCGCCTTATCTCCACCCCATCCTTCTGCGCCCGACATCCTCATCCCTGTGAGGGCTACCACCCCTCGCCGCCCCTCAATACCACCTACAGATAGCAGTCGAACAACCCAAAGCTACCGACGGATACCGCTTTTAATTCGCCCCTGCTCCTTCGGCTTCGTTTCCGCCGCGCCTGCTTCGTTATTACCAGCGCGGTGCTGGCCTGATTTATTGGCTAAGATTAAATATTCGCTATAATCGCGAGGCCTGACATGGGCGATCTATAAAGTTGGAAAAATGTCTTGTTATTCTTCTGTAATGTGCTGGGGAATGCTGGCAAGAAGATTTATTGATAGCGACGACGAAAAAAATTTTCAACTTTTCGCGAGCATGAAAATAGTTGTTGGTCCTTGAGTTCTATCGATTTGTGAAAATTGAAATTTTATATTGAATCGATTTGTTGAAGACAAATGATTTGAAATTATGAGACCTCGGATAAGTGATTTGTGAAAAGGGAAAAATTTTCTGTTATTTTTCTGTATGTTAAGGAGAATATTTGTTGAAAGCTGCGAGAAAGAATATGTTTAGGTTTTTGCGACTATGTTTATAGAGAGTCGTTACGTTTGAGGGATTTGTGAATCTTAAGTATTATTATGGAAATTTCAGTTTGAGATAAATTATTTGAGAGGAATTAGAAATTATTTTATTTTTTAAGGCACGTTTTGTAAGTGGTGCCGAAGTTTTCTGAATAAAAAGTACAAGGACAAAAATTGAACAACGCTGATGATAGAATTTTACTCGTAGAAGAAAAATTTAGACGAATTTATTCATATTTAGGTGGCTTTCAATGATCGATGTAACAGTAAAATGAACATAGAACTTGCACAGTTTTGAAGATTATAATAATTAATGTATTAGAACCACATGAAGCTTTGATCTTTTGGAAGATTAAAATGAATGAATATTGGTTGCTCATGTAGACAGACAAATAAAAAAATTATTTATGTGGTCCTCACTAAATTAGTTATCTTTGACGCTCTTTTTGCAATCGATATAGTGGCAAGAAAAATCTGTTTCGCAAGGTCTAATTTATTTTCAAAAACATAAACAACAAACTGTTGATAAAAATTAAATTTTTTTCGAAGCACAGTATGATTTGTAGTCATGAAGTATGAAATATTGTAAATAACTAGATCCTTATATGAATCTGAAAGTAAAAATTTGTTTTTTTACTTATTTTTTCTTGATATAGTAGTTTTAAAAATTTGTCTGATTATACGAATTTACCATTTTTTCGACATTTTATATAATCAACCCTAATTCGAAAAATCTCAGTTACTTTTCAAATCCAATTGCTCAATTTTCGTATCACTCAGATTAAAATTTGTACATCGCACAGAAAAAATCATAATTGATTTTTTTTGTTGAATAGCATTTGGAGTAACTGAAATCCTAAATCTTGAGTAGAAATATTCACTTGTTTAAAATATTTTAAAATTGCTTGAAAAACTACTTAATAAAATTCTATGTACAGCAACATTGGTAAGATTCGCCACAAAAATCAATTCAAAATACAGTATATTTTAAATAAAAAACGTCTGCTTTCAATCAAAACACCTCTGACATAATTTTTAGCACATTAAAATAATGTAGCTTTACACTTGTGTAATTATACACTTTAAAAATAATTGAAATTCTAGAATAATGTGGCAGTTTTTACAAATCAATTGTTACATTCATAATAATTCATCATTACGAGTATATTCATTCAGTTAGGTTTTAGATATTTATTATGTGAAATTTCTTATTGTCAGGGTCCTGATCAGGACCTGATAAAGGTCGAAATATTAATCAATACTGTGAAATGTAGATGAAATATATAATGAAGAAAAATTACAATTTATCAATTTTATATTATCTCATACACAAAGATCTAAATAATCAAATTACGAAAATTTCTTATCGATAATTATAATCGATTGTCAATTCGATTTTCAATTATATTTTATATAATACCTTCCGAATAGTGCAGAAAAAGGTATGAATTATATGAATGATTTTTTGGTTTTATTCTGGTAACTGTTGAATATAGATAAACTCAGGTGTTCACTTCAAACATCTAAATTACGATACTTGATTGGAATGTTCGGAAACTGCTCGAATGTAAAAAATGTATGTAAACATTCGCGAACTTAACGATGAAAAACTTTTTTTTCGCAAGTATCTATATCTTTACAATGAGCAAATTCTTCATGTAAATCATTTAAAAAAAAGTCAAATATTCAGGTAAACCCAAAAATAATTTATTTATAAGTTAAGACTTTATTACCTCTTCAATCTCAAATTCGAAAATCCCTTAATTAAGACGTTTGATGTAAGGATTTATCAGATTGACAATTCAATATGAAGCCAAAACTTGCGATAGCTTTAAAAACTCTTTTTATGTTGATATCTGAACTACAAGTTTCTTGCAAAAAAATATCCTAGACTACCTTTATTAATGAAAAAACATTTCAACACCCCTGGCATTATACACTCTTCTTTTATTACCTATTATTGAAAAAATAGAATTTCCTGAACCGAAAACGTCGATTCTAGTGCGAGGTAAATATTATATTTCCAGCTATTTACATCTGGACTGGCGTATCCCCATTTCAAATACTTGCGTTTCGTTAAGTTAACAGTGTTCAAACAAACCCCTCTCGAGATATCCAAGATTTATCTTCCTTTCGTATTTACGGTGTGAACAAATTGAGTTCAATTATACCTACAGAAAAAAAAACTTTCTAACTGAATATGAAAAATGAATACAAATTTTGACAATGAATTCAAGTGTACGTTTTGCCGATAAAGATATATTTTACAGAATGTACAATCTGATTTAGATATGACTATGGTACGTTCAATTTATGTAGGTCATCATTAAGACAATGATATAATGATATATGAACGTAAAGACTTCAGGTCAAGCTTACACCATAACTTCAAAAACAAATTCAATCCCAAGGTCGAATGACAACCTACACAGAAACCTCGCAAGTACAACCATTTCTGCTCATTTACACTGGTTACTACACACCATCCCTTCATCCCATGTAAATTGCAATTAATCGCAAGCTCGATGTAAGTACACGCCGGTCATCTTGAAGAGCAGCTTTGAGACACCCGAACAATCAGTACAAGACCCCATTGAAGATCTGCCGAATGACGAAATTGACGATAAACAGAGCTCTAGTAGTACACCGACAATCTCTCTCTTCGCAAGCTCAACGTCTCTGCCTTACCTTCTTTGTCCCCTTCCCCCTCCCGAACCGTCTTCCGTTGATATTTCATACACAAGGCATAATTGAATGCACACGCTGCAAACGCTCGCAAAAGCGATCATTCAACGATGACGTAAACGCGAGTTTCTGCAAATCTATATCCTGTGGCGAATTCTCCCGAGACGCGTATATGTATATATATATATATGTATATATATATATGTATACGCCCGCATTATAACGTACAATTGAACAGCAGCGAGCTTGAAATGCCAATAACACAAAAGGCGAAAGGGCTTTCATTAGCGAAAATATTTTGCGCACGGCGATAAAGCGCCTGAAAACAACGTTCGCGGAGTAGTCATGCTCCTTCGGTTCCTGCGGTAGACGTGGAAGAGCGGGTGATTTGCCGGCGAAGCTTTTGCTATCAGTGACACTGCCGGCGGAGTCTGCCTATCCATCCACGCTACAATGCTGAGATATTAATTATGAGATATTATGATAAGACGCGAACAATGCGCCCGTATTGAATCGAGGGGGACCTCGGCTAAATCCAGGCTGTCCTGCGGTGCGAGCGAGGAGGTGAGTCTTAGACTCGGGGTCCTGGGTAAACACACATGTGACGTGCATAGGAAGTAGGCAATATTCATACCTTTGACTTTTTGTCGATATTTCGTTTCAATATGTCTGTGAAACTATGATTTTGTTAATCAATTTGGAATATTTTAAGAATATTATAGCTTTTTTCAAGGGCATGGGCTAACCTGTGCTTTGTCTGGTATGTCTTGGACATTCATGTATATGGAATGTTACGAATTAGTTAATTGTATGAACATATTACAATGTTTAATGAATTATTTAAGATTGTATGTTAATTGTATATGTTAAACAATTCAGAATTGTATGTATTGCATGTTACATGATAAATGATATATGATAGTATATTGTTTGATGAATCATAGGACATACATAGGATATATTACATGACAATTGATATATTATATTATACTATATTGTATGATGAATCGTAGAACATAATTAAGATACATTTTATAAGATTAAGTTATACACATAATACTATATTGCGTGATATATACGATATACTATATTATATTCTATCATGTATATATCGCCCTGAACCATATGATATATCATATACATACATTGTATCTTACCGTATGATACATTTTATATCTTATTGTATAATGTCTATGACATATAGTTTTTTATATTATCTTGTATGTGTTATAATATATTACAACATAGGGTTTTATTTAATAATTATATCGCTGCTTCAATAATAATACAATACAAAACATTATTATTTTATTGTACAACACAGATTATTTTTGATAAATGTTAAATATGAATACGTTTTATCAATACTTTATGAATATTATTAAAATGAAAAATTTTCACGTATTCAACATCTCAAATTTTTTGAATAACTTTGATATTTCTCGTTCTTGTTTATCATAAGTAGTTTATATATTTTTGTAATACAATATCACAATCTTTACAATAGGATACACGCTCCTGTACAAAAGTCTTAAGTCTATCAAATTTAATGTGTTATGGGAATACAACTGCGCAAAAATTGACAAAAAATTTCCAAATTGAATGCTAGGATTTGATATCAACTTTTGTCATAATTGAAGCGTTAGTAAAAAACAACATTAAATATCTGCCATGTTGGACATCATTTTCGATTAACATGCTTAAAAAGCTAGGCTTATCAAGTTTGAAAATTCATGCAAAAGGCATGAAAAGGTCATTAAATAAAATTTTCCTCTTCTGATTGTGCCATGTAATATTTTTTGTATGAAGATTGTTCTAAAGGATTATTGCAATCAACTAGAAAATTAGGATTTTAGAAGCTCAATAATAAAATTTCACGGATCTTAATAGTCGTAAGAAAAACCTAGTGAAAGTTTTTCGAAAAAAGGAAGGTTCACTGAAGAACATTCAATTTTCAATGTAACTACCTAATTATAATCATTAATTCATGAATTTTGCAAAACATGAGTCATCAAAAGTATGTATTGATACGTAGCATTGTTATCATAAAATTCGAGAATTCAACTACAGTATAATTTTTTTTTGCAAACTTTGACAAATCAATTCAGTGTGTATTTTCAAAAACATCAATAATAACAAATCATTTTTGTTACGAGGAAGATATCAGGAACTACGAAGATTTATAATTTTTTTTGTTTGCCTAACTATGAACTGTTACTTTTCGTGTCTAATGATTTATTGTGGTAATCTTTTTTTGAAAAAGAAAAAATATATATATATATACTGCCTTTAGAGCAAAATTCTTTGCCATTGAAACGGCAAACAACATTTCTGTATTCACATGAAATAACTTTGACTTGGAAATTGAAAAATGAAAGATTTTTTTTGTAGAATAAATAGGAACTGCCCGATTTCAAAATCCATCTAACCTTTTTTCATTACCACCTCAATATACGTGTAGAACATGTACATTCTTTCTAAATTGTTAAGGGATGGTTACCTAAAATTTTTTGTATGATTAATGTTACATCATTATATCTATCATAGTCATGAATAATAATGTATTTTATAAAAATACATCGGATGGTTTGTATGTAATCAATATTACGCTCCAAATAAATAAAAAAATGTTTATTTTTCTACATACAATACAGTGCTAGTGTTATACAAGTACTATTCAATAATTCAATAAGTAAAGGATCCCTGATAGAAAACGCCAGATAAATTATCTACATAATAATGTACTATGAAACGATATGACTAAGAACTAATGAACATTGATTTTTATAAATATAACATATTTTCTTCAAAGGTTTCATACATTCCTGATGAGTTCACTGCTTGCCTTTCATTTTATAAATTTATTGTTATCAATTTTCACACAGAATGATTTTTTCCCATCCTTTTCTGCTCCGGAAATTGCACAATAATTTTTATTAAACCCATAACATTACGAAATCAAATATGAGAGCTGAAATCATAGAATTCAAAAGAGTCTGGAATTAGTCAATGTCACATGCATCACATCTTTTAAAACCCTTTCGACTTTACAAATACAGTAGTTGTTGTAATCAAGACAAGAAAACACGAGGACAAATTTCGTACGACGGTAAGGATTCGTAATTACGGGCGTTCAGTTGTGGGAACTCCTTCGACCGCTTTACGGTCTCTTAGATCCTGAGATTTACGAGTTATCGCGCGGGGTTTGATAGCTTCGAGTAGTTTAAGGGTTCTCGTAAATACTGCCCGGAACGGGGATTTGGTCAGCCTATTCGCTTAGGGATTTGTTTCGGCCAAGTTTTCGATTGCCGGGTATTTGGAGATTCGAGTAGATCGTTCGGGAATGGGCTTTCCAACTCTCACTGGCCAAAGGGCGAGTGAAAAAAAGGTTGCTTTGGAAAATCAAGTGACATCGCAATTCTCATAAATATAAATTTGAATTGATCTTGATTTTAAAATGCATTTATTCAATCAATAAATTCTAATTATTCTTTTAATTATTATATTAATAAATTTTTCTTGTATCTTTGAAGAGAACGATAATATCTTTATGCTCAGCGAAATTGGATAGCGTCCCATCTTAAGATGTTGCTCCAATCGCAATGTCATTCCTGGAAAGAAGGATTTCAAAAGCGCAGGGGGAGCTCTAATTCGCATCGCGGTAGGGTTCAGTATTTGCGTAACCGTGAATGCTTCGAATTCTCCAAGTTCTCGCAGTGACACGGGCTCGATCCCTTCACCGTGTCATTCTCAATCGGGTATTCTGTTTTCTTGACAGAAAGCGTGGAATCGGTTGGATTCCTAAGACGCTGTTGTTTCGTTCACCCTCTATCTTGAACGTACACCCGGGAAAATTCAAATTCCTTTGACCATTGGGCTCCTCCAACTGTCATTCTGCCTCAGTCTATTTCAAAGAGATCGGAATCTTCTGACCACGAAAGAAAAAATCCTCTATGAAAATTTTTCTACCCCTCTTTCCCTTAATAACATGATACAAAAAAGTTCTCCGCTCAATATACCTCAAAAACTAAAACAATCAGAGCGATGAATCATCGAACGAAAAGTTGTGAAACCTCTATTGTAGCGAAATCCTCGCTACTCGTTACCGTACTCGCTCTGAATAGAAAAATTTCCTCGGGAAAAATTTATCTGGCTGCCCTCATAGATATAGAAATCCCCATTGAATCCTTCTCAGACAGTTTTAATTAGAACCCGTATCATGCGTCATACGCGATTTATACGAATTTCATGGATTGACCGAACCGACTGAAAAGCCAAAAGAGACTGACGTACCGAAAGAGACTTTTCGTACCCGAAGCACGTAACTTGCCCATAGAGAAACGCTGATAAAATAAGCTATGTCGATGGAAAAGGGAAGCCAAAAAGAAAAGTAAGGCCAGCTAGAAGAGAAAGAGAGAGAAAAAGTGATAGAGAGAGAAATGGAAGCCTAAAAGTAGGAGAAAACAGAGCGTAAAAGGAATAGTAGCGAGTATTAATATTAAAAGCGCTCGCATTGAGGCAACGTCGGAATTCCCATTTACCACTCTCCTTGTCCCCCTCGCAACTCGGTAATTCACCCCCGCTACATCTGGGTTACCTTACTTTGCATTGCGCCAACTTCTCTTCAAGGTAAAATGTGTAACTTATATTCAGGTCTATTGGAGTTGGTAGAATAGTTGCTTATGAAAGGGTTGATCGAGGAATTATGAAAAGGGATTATTGTGATGATGTGGTTAAAAGCGTAAAATTTTTAAAGTACTGTCCATATTCCACTATTCTTACTGATTTGGTAGGAAAAGTGGAATATGGTCTGTAATTTTGCCAGTTTTGCTATTATAGATTTTTGTCTGACTTACTATGAGTCCGTTCAGGGGTCGCAATATCGGTAAATAGTTAGTTAAAGTGTAATTTAGATGCTGGAAACAGAAAAAGCTAAAATTGTTAAATGAATCATGTTAGCTAGCAGAACATAGTCAAATTCTAGTAAAGCAATTTCTGATAAAGCTTCAAACTTGAAACGAATATTGTCAAGCGTGTATAATTTTTAGACGTACGTTACATTATTATAAAGTTTATATGTATAATTATTTATGTTTCCTCAAATGCATATACTTGACATAGAAGTAGAGTTTTGGAGGCACAGGTTGATGTTCAATAAAAAACCATGAGAAATTAAGGAATTATTGTTGAATTTTCAGATACTAATTGAGCTCTCAAGTAAGTAGGCTCATTTTAAGGGCCACTATAATGAGTATTATCTTGATATTGTACATTATGTCAGTATTTCGAAAAAAAATTCTTACTCTCAAAAATTCAGGTAAAATACGAACGTATTTCCAGTCGATTACACCTCTTCCAGCAAAACCATATCGATATATAGGTAACATTTTTCATTTTTATAACGTTAGCAAAAGCGAATGCAAAGGGAGGAGGGTTTCAGGGGTGAAGCTCATTCCGAAAAATGAAAAGTGTATACGTAAAATTGAACTTGTAATCCGCATCTATGTTTTATCCCAAAAGTTAAAATATTATTGGTTTTATGGTTGTTTTCACGGATGAAGAGTTTTAGACAACTTGCAACCAACATTTTTATCAAAAATGCCCAATTTTCACTATGAAATTTGAAAAATTTAATAATTCTAACTTTTGAGTATAAGAAATAAGATTAAAGAAATCAAACTCTTAAACGATAACTTCAGATATTCAAAATATGAGGTGAAAAGAAAATCATTTTTTCCAAATTTTAATTAGTTAACATGGAATGATTCGTGGAAATGACAGGCTAAGACAAAAATAATCAATATGTTATGCTTCGGAATAAAGGTAATTTATTGTCATTTTTTGGTGGAGAATTTTGGAAATGAAAGTTGATTGTAGGTAAAAATAGAGATAATTCCGATGGAAAAAATTTGAAACTTTTTTTTACATTTTTAAGACAAACTGTTTCGGTTTTATATTTTTAAATTAAAAAAAAAAACAAAATAGGCTATAGAAAAACTAACTTGCGAAACTTAAAAGATTTTATATTTAAAATTAAAAAGTTGACTGTAACTATGCAAATTGTAAAACTGAAAAAATTAAAAAAAAATTGTTGTTAAAAATTAAATAATTTTTATACGCTTAGAAAAATGCACCGTCATGATTGCTGACTTTAACCGTACTGGTTACGGTGAAAAATTTTTTTTTTCACAGTCACCTGACTCTTTACGGCCAAAACCGTAGTGACAACGGTATCCACCGTACTCATTACGGTAAATAACTGTAATTGTTTTTGACAGGAAACATTTGAAAGAAATGTATATAGAAACTATCAAACGATTACGGTTTTCCACCGCAATGAGTACGGTGGATACGGTAATAATTAATGTATTGACAGGTATTCAGTCAGGTATAATAAAAAATGAAAATTAAATTTCACCGTAACCAGGGCGCTGAATTTTTCTCAGTGTAGTACACATCAAACTACACTGTCAAAAAAATGTGGTGTAAGTTACCTTAAAAGTGCTTAAAAGTATTAGATTTTTTTACTCATATTATGTATGGAATTTTTCCAATAAAAAGATCTGAAGAACTTACCATTTGCTGTGGGAATTCTTCAAAAATATGTAAACGTTTTCATTATCATGGAGAAGTTTTCATAGCTTATCAAAAATTTAAAAGATGGAAAAATCTTATATATGGATTATAAGTTTAAAACTTTGAATACTCTCATAGAAAATATACCAAATTTTTCACAATGTACGGAATAATAAAAACACTTTACCGAGATATCTAAAAGACCGATATTTCGAACCTTTTTTTATTTCGAATAATTTTAATGATTTCGGGTAAATTTTGAAGACCTTTATTTCAGTGTAGATTAGTCGCACAAAATGAATAATTGGAAAAAACATTATTCATAAAAAAAATATTGTTTGTTGTTCGAATTGAAAACATTAAATTTTTTCATCATTGCTATTCCGCTAATACGATGTGAGTTCTAATATTAGATGAGTAAAATGTATATTTTAATTAAGGAGCGTAAAATATTAGAGAACTTACAACTGATAGATGCAATAATCTCTAGAACTCAAAGATGTTTGTAAGGATTTATTGTAATAATTATTGTATACTATTTAAATTTGTAATCTCATTAAATTCAAGGAGAAAATGAAAACTTCGAAAAGATCAAAATTTGATATTCAACACATTTCAAAATATTTCAAGAAGTAATACATGTTTTTTTTCTGAAATACCCTTCCAAAAATTTTTACTGAACATCAAGTTATGCTAAGCTCTAATAGATAAAACCACACATAATGAAGCAGAACTAACAAACAAAAAGTTAAATCTTCCAACCAAGATATTCCTTGTGCCACGAAAGGAAGATGTTCGTATGCAAAAAAAGGTCCTCGAGCAACCGAAACGTTGCTCTTTCGCGAATCACTGTAACGAGGACTGAGGATCGATTGACGAGGCCAAAGCGCTCTGAGCAACCCCCGCTCGAAGTAACGAGCTTTCCTATATCCACCGCCCCCTTTTTTCGAGGGATATGAACATCGATGGCGCTCTCGAGAGGTTTTCAACGCGGTTGATCGTGATGTAATTATATTTCCGGTAGATATGTTTCTTTCGAACTGCTGGGTGATTTCTTTTTCCTCCCTGCTGCGAAAACGGGGCAAATGATTCATACAAACTTTACACAAATCGATTTTTCTTTCACTAGCACATAATTTTGAAAGTTCTTCTTTAAGAAACTTCGTTCATTTATTTTTTGGAAAGTATTTATTTATTTCTGTCAGAATTTTTCCTGTCTCAAGATACCTATTTCCCTTCCAACTGTTTGAAAATCGACAAACGCCGCAATTGAATAAGACGTTTCCTGCGAAGAATTGCGTTTCGTTCAACGTTCTTATGCATCATTCGACGCTGCTTATCGTTTCGCGCCGTCAATGTGCATACACCCCGGCCAAACAAGGAGGGAAACGGGAAAAATGTATTCAAAAAAGGCAGGGCGCGCGGAGGATGAAAACCCTTCGTGGTACAGTGGATTACTTTTAGGGGGAATTTGATCGTTTGTCAAATAGACACCATCTTGCGTAAATTGCCGTTACTTTCCCGCAGCGCGACATTCGAGCTTAGCCGAGTGAGTTTCAACCACTCTCGAAATTGCCTGTTCACTCTCGATTGGCTCCCATTCGTAAAACGAGTATTGAAATCGCGAGTTTGATTCGAACTCAGGGAACTGTTAAAGGGTGTGGTGAAGAGAGGAACTAGCTTTGCCTAGGATTATTTTTTTTCCACCAAAATCAATAGCTTTGAGAAATGTTCATTAGCGTTTATCAACACGAGTAAGCTGGATCATCCCAATTAATGCCAAATAACTCCAACTGATGAATACAGAAAATCGAATGCAATGATTGAGAGTGAGGCTGAATGTAGCACAGCGATCGTCGCAGGGGGTAGACAGAAAGGATGAAATAAGAGATCGAGGGCGTTTCGTCTTTTAGATAGTTTGAACTGATTTTCCACTCGTGGGATATTCAATAAGGCAACAGTGAAAAGGAAGTTGCGGAGAAGCTCCGGGAGAGCTGTGGCTTATGGTAGGGTAGGTGCGTGCTCAAAAATGTACGGCGAAATAACTACGGAATCAGGGTCGCTCTTGTGCCCGACACATCCACATCCGTTTCTCCCGTATCGACTGTTCCGACCCTGCAAGCGTTTCCGAGGGTCTCAAACTCCACTTGAGAATCCGATGCCATGATATTCTTGTCCGAAGTATTCGCATATTTCCGGGAGCTGATTCAGAACGCGAGGTTACATTTTCGTTCGGATTTCCAGGAGTCATTCTCTTGAGTATGAGCTCGAAGGTGTACTTCCGAAGAGAACCAAGCGGTATAATGATATCGCTTCGATACAGTCTTGTCGTTTTTAGAACTTTGTATGAACATCGTGTCTTCTCGTGTTTCAGAATCATCCGAGGGAGTTCATTGAATACTTTAGATTGAGATTTCAAAAATATTCTTAGGATAAATGATGTTTTATTGTTTTTTCTGGTAACTGTAAACCTCATGAAAATTTTGTTAATTTCATATAAGAATCTAAGTTTCCGCATTAGATTGATTCCTTTTAAAATGTCTTCACGAAGTCCTTGTAGGGTAAAAATTTTTTATCAAGAATGCAATCTTCTAATAAAGATTATATAGTAGTCTCTTTAAGGGATTTAAAATTTCCTAGCGAAAAATTGCTTTTCCTGTAAAAATAGAATAAATTTTTATTTAAAATAATATCATAAGTCAAAAGAACTTGATGTTATATGGAATTAAAATTTTTCATTATAGTTCATTGTTAGAAGATATACTTAGCAATCATGTAGATGAGATTTTAAAAACCATCCTTGGAAATTCTAATAATATTGATGGTTCAATTAATGAAAATGGTACCAATAAAATTTTAAAGAATGACTGCCTACCATTGACATAGTCAAATTCATTCAATGTCATAATTGTGATGCAGTTTACAATGGTTGAATGAAAGAAAATTGAAAAAAAAAGAATCTGAAGTAGTTTTCCAATGCTGAAAAAGTCAACATTGAAAAACTGTTCATAATATTAAGAAAATTATAGATTAAAATATAATTTGTTGTAAAATGATTAAAGGATTGAAAAAACCATCTAATTACTGATTGACTTCAATAATTTTAAATACTCAAATAAGTAGTTTGAAAGAAATTAAATTCATGTGACTGGTGTTTCAAGCTAGTTCCATTGTAACATGAAGAAAAACTCTTTGTTATTCAATACTATTATATAACCACGTATCATATTATTTCAGAAAAATTGTGCATTGCATTGTCGATGGAACTGAAGGCAGACGGAAAAAAAGGTCAAAAGTTTAATCATGAAAAAAAGCATGATGAATTCA
This sequence comes from Platygaster robiniae, assembly GCA_028476575.1. NCBI lineage: Eukaryota > Metazoa > Arthropoda > Insecta > Hymenoptera > Platygastridae > Platygaster > Platygaster robiniae. The sequence continues at coordinate 13,322,648 of CM052018.1, forward strand.
AGACAGAAATTTTATATAATTCCTCACGCAGTGTATTTGAAATAAGAAAAAACTCACCTCACAGGATCAAAACATTATCGGAATCAGTGATATAAACAAAGCAGCGCCAAAATAATAAAATCGATTGATACAGAAAAAAATTCAATGGTACCGTGACTTTTAGGAAAAATGAAATCCACATAAAAAAACTGTGTAATATAAACGAAATTCTGAATAAATTTAAGAAAAAGAGTGTTTTCAGGTAGACAAAGTAAAACTTGCTATTTTCGATTACATCCAATGTCTCACAAAAACTTGGCAACAGTGTCCCCAACTTGGGTTCGACTGGAACCACGAGAGGGGCGAACGGAACAAAAGTGTTGCTGAAGTCGTAAAAAGCCCAAGCTGTCAATAGGTAATGACGCGTAGTTGAGTTCTGTTTGAGTGCACTGACCAGAGATCAAACAGCAAACCTAAACCTGTGTTTGTTTTTCATCACACGCCCGATCCGGTATGCAGCTACCGTTTCATTCAGAATTTAGGTTAGGCCTCCCCGACGCCCGCTCGTGTGTGCCAACGTAGGCGAATGTCTGTGCATCGAAATCCCTTTTCTACCACGATACGTTTTACGAAGATGCCTCCGACCCTCGAATTCATCGAGTTGTATAAGTACATCTGACATTCATACAGACATTCAGTGGACACAAAAGCATTGCCCTTCTTCAGCTTTCTTTGCATTGAACGTCCTGCATGACGTGATGAGTGTTCTAGAATATGAAAGTACGAGGGGTACCAATTGTTCGTTGAGAAACATGTGCTATTCATATTGAATCTTGATTTACGTATCGTGGACGCGGTCGAACAGCTAGATTTTTCGTTAATTTATGTTATTAAATACTTCATTAATTTTAGGTTCTGGTAAAGAACAAGTTATTCAAGAACAAAAAAGCATTGATCTACGATTTTTCAGTGCGAAAATCGTCATTACAGCTATCGATTATAAGTCCAATCGTTCTACTGTATATGCACAACGAATATCTGAATTTACCAAAAGATAGGGCGTCAAGTGCTCCAAGAGAGATCCTTGATTATTCGCATTTCGCACCACGCGCACTCGTGTTCGGCCGATGCGTCGCCACAATACCAGTCAGATAATGACGAATGGGTGCAAAAGACAAACGAATATGCCACGAAGTGACACCTCTTAATGACCCTCGTTCGCGATGAAATATGATACCCGCGCACTCACCAACCCGCGATTGCCGACACTTCTCTGATAATTGCGATGCGATGAGGCCCTTGTTTTTAATGAGAAATAACGCGTCAACAACTGCCTCGTCGCCAACTTGTGATTAACCATCTGTTTATATTGAAAAACCTCTCGAATAATGGAATATGAAGATTTTCCTCTTCTACTGAGAGTTTGGCTCCCAGTTGAGAATTTGAATTATATGGTTTTACTTGATTGAAGAAAATGGGTTGATTTATAGAATCATGAATAAGACGAAGTATATTTCATTCGATTTTTAAATGGGTAAACATTTGTTTAAGTTATAGATATTTATAAAATTGACAGAACGTAAAGAAGGGCTTTAGGGGGTTGACACCTCTTGCGAAATTGAAAAAATACATGCAAAAAAAAAGGTGACATCAATCATTCTGTTTTCTATCGCAAATTAAAATCCATTGTATGACAGTCTGAATGTACAACAATTTTAAAAAACATGCTACTTAAATTTTTTTAAAAAAAGCTTAAATTTCACTGTGGAGTCATAACGATTCAACAGTTTCAACGATGATTTTTCGACGGGTATACTACATATTTGAAAATATTTAGACCCAAAAATAATTAAATTTGATTGACTATATTAAGGTAAGAATGTTAACATTTATTCTACATTTTCATCGTTGAACCCAGCCGCGCAGGCAGAGGGGTTTTGAGAGGGTTTAAACCCCTCCCAAAATCTGGACAATACGAAAGTATTCAATGTTAAAATAATAAGAATTATAAAAATAATTGAGAAAAATACATAGTAAAAATAATAATGCAAAAAAAAAGGAACCAGGCACACATCATCAAAAATGTACTTACTGAAATCTTTGGAAAATAACAAATGGTTTCTTATGAGCACTCAAAGTTAACAATATTCAGGATTCTCAATTTATGCTCACATAAAAATTGCAATTTTTTATCTCCTGAAGAGTTTTTCCATGAAAAAAATTCTAATCATGAATAATGTTTGGTAAGAATAACGTTGTAAACAAATTGTTCCACTTAATGAAATTTTACTATGAGAAAATTGAAATTATCATAAATCTTGGAAATCTAGAAAAATTCAAATCTTATAGCATCGAATCAGTAAGAATTTTTTTCAAAAACCCCTCTCAGAATTTTTTTTGCCTACGTCTTTAATTGAACCTGAAAAAAAATCTAAAAAATTGCACTTGGTACCAGAGTTAGTCAAAGTTACTTGTATTTAAAATTGACTAATACATATATGATACATTACATGCATGTGTTTTCGAATTCAAGTAATTCATAATGATAAGTGTCAGGTAAAATTTCAAAAAATAGTTTACAAAAAAAAAAAAAAGAAATGGGTTTTTGAAAGAAAAAATAGAAGTTTTTTCAATTTACTACAAAGATTCTATGCTTTTCACTTTGTAATTTTGACGATTCAATGTGAGTTTCATTAATATAATGAACCACTAAAAATACTTATAGATAAATTAAGTTTTTTGTTGAACTTTAAATATTTGAAAATTAAGGTGGAAATTAAACCAGATAAATAAAAAAGATTAAGTATTAAAAATTTGAAAAGTTCAGCATACTTTATCTCTCATTTTTAGAGCGAAGAAGACGCTTGATAAACTTTTTGTTACACTTAAAAATCGGTTTGGTTGACTCAAATAAACGTTTGGTCGATTTATGACCAAACAAAAATTTGATTGAATCAAATGTATGGTAGATATAAGCAAACAAATTTCATTAGACTGTAACAAATTCTGTTTTAGACGAACAAATAATAATTACTGCTTTTAATACAATGTGCCTGTCTATAACAAAAATATATAAGAGCCCGATAAAACTTGTTTGCTCGAACCAAAAATTTATTTGAGCCAACCAAATATTTGTTTGGTCATATATCGATAAAACGTTTGTTTGAGCTTATCAAACTGGTTTTTGAGTTATGATGAAAAAATGATTTTTATATAGTACTGTAATCAAATGACGATAGGAGTAAGGGTATTATATGAGCTAATATTTATAACTTATAAAACAAAGTGATTTTCGGTAAATTTCAAGGAGTTACATTTCATTATCACAGTTTCAGAAAATGATGTTACGATTGATGTCATTTTTTCTATAGAAAAAAATTACCACTCGTGATGAAAACCTAAAGAATACCTGTAAAATACTTTCAACCTTTTAATTTTCTGATTTGACGTGAAGTCAATGATTAGAAGAAGAAAATCTGATGATTGCTAATGTAGGCGCATGGAGAATTAGAGACTTTTAATTAACGAAATATTTCTGTTCAATTCATGCATATTTTTGTATAGCAAAATATTGACATTCAACATCTTCAAACGTTGCATTGAAGAAAAATTTCAAATTTAATAATAATTGAGACACAAAGTTAAGTAAAATAATAATAAAATTGACGATTAAAGTATAAAAAATATTTTAAAAAATAAATTTTTGTTATCGCTTCTTAAATATTTTTCTCAGGTGGAAACCTGGATATTACAGTTTATTTTATAAAAGAACAAATGCATCTGTTGATACTGAGAAGAAAAATTTATAAAAATTCTGTTCCAGGACTGACTTTGATAAGTTGACATTTGACAAATGATCATTTAAAATTTTATTGCTAGTTCATTGTTGATATGTAACTACCACAGGGTCACTTGTCATGTGATTGTCATTACAACAAAATAAAAATGGCAGTTTCATATATTATTATTTCGTTTCAATAACCTCCTAAATTACAATAATTCCTAACCCGGTTTCCTTCAACTTTTGAAATCTACGTTCTTCCAAACTGGAGAACTTAATATTCCAGACAGAAAATTGCTTTTTATACTCTTCAAGCATCAACTGAAAAGTGCATCGAAAAAAAGTAAAAAAGAATGAGAAAGAAACGTTCGCCATAACGTTAACGCGTTTACGAATTTTCATAATCTAGGACGAAGGGCTGAAGCAGGTCGGCCCGTAGATATTCAATATGCTGCGCAATGTTATTCATATATTCAGGCCGGTGTCGCATGAACGTGCATGGTCTCCGACGTGTGTCACAACACGGCGTCAAAGAGCGAGAACAGAAACGAGTCGAAACCAAAGCCAACGGAGAGAGAATGATGCGCCGATGTCACTTCACACAATGTTGACTTGATTTAAACCCAGAATCACTCAATTCCGGAGTTTCCGGAGGTCCAGTTTAGCTTGGAATTACGAATCACTAGGAATCGCGAATTTCGTATAAGAAGATTCGAGTAATTCATGGAAATAGCCATTATTTAAACATATTTCGAGTTTTTAGAAGCGTGATAAAAGTAGAAGAAGTTTGATGATTTTGTTCATCCAAGAGAACTGCGAAAAATGTGGCAAGGTATTTGAAATAAATTTTCCATATCTCATACAAAAAATAACTAGATTGAAGTAAAAATCTTCGTTGAAACACACAGCAGAAATTCATTTGCTACATTTTCTTGATTATCAGGATAGCAGATCTTTGGATTTGAGGTGCTTTCAAGCAATCTCTTCGGTTCGTGTCTAAATAGTGAGGGAGGAAGGGGCGCAGTTTGTCTTTGCCCATTAAAAGAAACGCTAGTTGGCTTACAATAGGGGGATGGAAAACAGGAAGCGCTTGTTTTATGGCTCGGCATCTGTTCGACGATCGTCTCGTTCCGATACAACTTTATCTTCGGCGTTAGCCGTTTCCTAGCTGTTTGCGAAACAAGCTCACTTCGCCCCCATCGCGCTCTCATCGCTATTTTTCCGGTCTTTTTCCCTTGGTTTACGAAAACGTTCTTTTTCGGTTTACTCCTTTCTTTTTACCTTGGACCGGTATTTTCCGGAGTATCTTCCGATTCTGCTTTCCGAAAGCTTTTCTTTGCGTGTATTTTCGAGTTCTATTTCGTGAGGTTTTTTGAGATAAGTTTCGAGTGCTGGAGAAAATTATCAAAGTATATGATTGATGATGTCAAGTGGGAACTTCTCCTTTTTGACCTCGTGTTCGACAATCTTAGGAAAAAAAGTAACCAGGTTTTTACTCAAAATGAGCATTTTCAACGAAAAAACGAGAAGAAAATATGACCATACTGTACAAAATAAAAGACCTGCCATTGTTCAAAATTTTTTATTTACTTATCTCATTTTTAAACACACCTTATATGAAAACATATAATAATCACGCTAAGAACCATCTCAAGATTTGTCCTCAAATTATGATAGAAGACGCGATGCGTCTTAGGATTTGAGGGGGATAAAAACCAACATCTAGGTCACGTAAAACTTTCTTAAATAAGTAGTCCCTAGAAAAAAATTTGCATCAAAATCAAGAGATCCCACATTTTTTAATCGATATTTGGAATTTTCTTATAAGAAACTATCGTATACCAACTTAAAAATCATTTCCAATAGCTATGAATACATACGTGAGCATTATTTCGTATAATCATTCTTATTTTAAAAAGTAGAATAATAATCATAGCTTTCACAGTACTGTAAAGAATCACATAATGGTACTGACAGACATATTTTGTTTGTTAAACAGTTTTATTTTCGACTGCGGACTCAGTCAACCGAGTATAGAGCTATACCTTTTAATGAAATTTTTATTTAAAAAAATTACACAGTTTTAATATTGTACCATTACGTTACAGAGAATCTCGAAAATTATATAAATTGCATTCGAAATAAAAAATTAATGTGTACTGAAAAACTGAATTCACTGAAATTTATACAGCTATGTTTGCACGGAAAAAAAACTCTTAATAACGATTTTCGAATATGAAATTTTATCTTTTAATGAGTAAATGTTTGTGAAAATTATATTTTCATAAAAAAAAATAAAGATAATAAGTTATGCAAATTATATATCTTTGAACAAAGGAGCCGAGACTTGGACTTTTGCAAAAAAAAAAAAAAAAAAAAAAAAAAATGAACATGACTGGTATAAAACCTCATTTGTTCATTATTATTATTATTATTATTATTATTATTATTATTATTATTATTATTATTATCATTATTATTATTTTTTTTATTTTTATTTTTATCATTATCATCATCATCATTATCATCATCATCATCATCATCATCATCATCATCATCATCATCATCATCATCATCATCATCATTATTATTATTATTATTATTATTATTATTTTTATTATTATCAATCATTGTTTTATAAGTTATTTTCTGAATTCTCTATCATGAAATAAAAACCTTGAAAAAAGGCGAGAAACGAGATTATAAAGATAAATCATGGTTGTTGATTAACAAAAGAAAAAATTTTGAGATCAGAAAAATTCTATAAAAATCATAGTTTGAATCTGAAATTTGAAAAATGTTAGATATTTTGAAACTTAAAATCGTATTGAATGCACTGCAACATCATAAGTTTGTGATATTCAAGAAAGAAAATTTTTTTCACTGTTATTGAGTGTTCCAAATTCACAAATACAAGATCAAAATTTTTTGAATAAATGATTGCACAGTAAAAAAAAAGAGAAGAAACATAATAACCTAAACGAATGAAAATAGTTTTGGGCATTATTTAAGTAATGAAAAATTTGAATGTCCTGTTTGAAAAAATTGGCATTTTCGATATATTAGGTTAAGAACGATCAAAATACACATATAGTAAATTCTCATTGATAAATAGTATGTTGTGTATTCTTAGGCAATTAGAAGAATCCTGTAGCAGACAGACGTTCTGAATTCCAAACTTATTGCATAATGTATAAATCATCAAAGAAAGTAAGTTATTACACGGAATAACTAAATAAATAAAGAATAAAAAACTCTACTAAGAAATACCTTGGTTATACATAATTACAAAAATTCTTCAATTAAAATTATTGAGTAATGTGATAAACAATAAAGGTAGGTTTGTGTTGCCATGTTTAACATTTTGATTTATGATTAACTATAATAATGTAGACTTAATGAATCTTATGAAATTATCAATATCACTGATAATTCTGATGTCAAAATTTTTCTTATCCAATAATAAAATCCAAGACTATGAGTTTTGCTGTTTCTCTTATAGCCTTGCTTGTTTGGTTACTATTATTTTGTTGTTGATTGAATGAAAAACATCGGCATCAAATTCATGAACAAAATATTCCAGATAATTATCTCGAATTTTTTTTTATTATTTTGAGACATTAATTATAATTAATGTCTCAAAAAAAATCATCGAACTTTACGATTTTTTCAACGATATATTATAAATTTCACTTAACTGAGAAAATTTTTTTGCTTTTTTTCCTATAGTTTATATGAATTAAGGTGTATTCAGCAAATTATTGTGTTTTTTCCTATACACTTTTGATAGTAGCTTGTTCACTGAAGAAATACTGATAGAACTGTATGAAAAACTCTAAGGATCCTTGGAATGTTTCCTATAGTTTTAGCAATACTTCCTTAGTGTATAAGTGTATGGGCTATCGTTAGAAGTATCTTCGGAAAAAACACAAGAATATGCTCAATACATCAAAATTCATATAAACTATAAGAAAAAATGCTAAAAAATTTTCTCAGTGCAATAATCATAGCACCTACTATCTCTGGTATCTAACAATATATAATGCAAGAAGTTGTAACCCTAATTTTCTTGTACACCCTTCAAATATTATAATTATTTTTTTTCTCAGACAAGGGTATGCAAGTAGATCAAAACAGCTCCAAACTGACGTCAGGTAGTTCAGCAACCCACCCCTGAATGAAAAACGAAAATTCGCCACGGTACAATCGATCAAAAAGGGAAGAAATCCGACAGTAGCTTTTTTCCATCGTTACGAGAACGCGCGGCAATAAATAAACGCGGCGCTCTCCCGGTATCCCAGTGATAATATGTGATCCCCTTTGCATTGAATATTTAATGCCGCGTACTCGATGTATCTGCATACGTATATACGGCTCTGTTCTTCTATCGCCCGCGTATCTCCGCTTCTTCATGAGGAAAGCGCGCTCATGTACTCCCGGGTAGCTCGTACACATATTTTAGTATCTTCACATGCGACACATTAGAATGGGAATGTGCGATATTGCGCGCTTGTGTGAGAAACGAGGGTCGAGGGGAGGAGGATGTGAGCATATGTAATACGGGAAGGCGAGTCGCTATTGACTCGCGACACAATAAAATAACACAAAATACTTGGGCGATGAGAAAAATGTAAAATGCGGAAAGTAGGGGTTTGGGGGGGGGGGTTGAAAAGAGCGAGGAAATCGGTGGAAGAACCGAGGGGGTTGAGCAGTTGGGGGTGCAAGGAGAAAATCCGACGTCGTAAAGGGAAAAAGGGGGGGGGGATTGTCCCGGCAATGTGTGTGAATGCATTATGCACGAAGATAATGCTCTCGGATACTTTGTCTATACGGGAACAACGCGAAAATTCTCCCTTTTCCCATCGTTCTCCGGATACCGTCCGCGCGTACGACTCTTTTAGAGGCGCGGCGGGCGATATTCTTCCAGCAATTAGTGTCACTTCATTCCAGTTTTCAAAGGGACGAGAATTAACTATATTACGAGAAGAAATGTGAGCGCTTGTGGATGGACGCGCTCGTGGATAAGTACCGTTTTGTTCGAGTACGCGATGGCGTTGCACCGCGACAATGGTGGATTTTTTGTATTGTAGGATGAGAATATTGTATTTATAGTTATTTTTGTTATTTTGTAGAGAAACCATTGAATTGAAACACTTGATTTGAAACATCCAAAACTTACATTCAAGAGACTGAAAATCCAAATTGATCAATATTTAAAACTGAAAAAGGGTAAAATTCAAAATTTTTTCGAGAAGAAAAATTGTGGAACTATCCAGAATTTGTGATTAACGGAATTTTTTCCGAATTCTTTCGATTTTCATCGCCAAGAAGAGTTAATGGAGCATTGTAAGACGAGTATTATGTTTTCATGACGTTACAATCATTGTGAAATATTATCGCTTAATAATAAATATCTGACTGCTTTCAGATCATATAATATTCTTGTTAAATTTAAAAACGTATACGTAGACATATATTTGTTGTTGTGGGGAGGGGGGACAAGTCATTTAACTCAAAACATGCGAAACTTACAACATTTCAAAGACCGAGAATCAGAATGAAAGAACGTTACGAACTCTGAAAATCTGTAACTAATAAGATAGATTAATTTTTACAATAAAAAAAAATAGGGGGAAATTCCGGAATTTATAAGTTATCAAATTATTTTTGGGTTTTTTTAATTTACGTCGCTTTTTTAGTTGCTACCAACAATCAATAGAGCATTATAACACGAATATTTCGTTTTCCTGAGCCATCATATAACAATTAAAGTCTTGTAAACTATAAATTACTTCTTTTTGAAAATATGCAAACAGGTCAGTAATATTTTATCCTGTACAACATTCAAAACAAGTTTACACGCATAATTAAGTGAATATAAGTAAGTATAGAATACTTAACGATGAAAGCAAAAATACACAATGTAGATCTGTCAAATGTTTAGTGCAATCGGATAATATTGGATACTATTCTGAATCTGTTGAAATTATGAAACATATAGCAGTAATATATATAACAATATAATTAGACTTCTCGTACATCGGAAATTTTCGGATTTGTCTTATTTGGACGTTGAATGTTTTCGTTTTGATGTTTTGTCTTGGAAGTTTTATACTACAATAATTAGTTTCGTTAATGTCATACAGTTTTATGTAAAGCTTTGTATCCTTATTATTTCAATGTCAAATTTTTATCATTTTCGGTATGAATATGACTTCTAAATCAAAACTTCTGAAACGTAGAAACTTCACCTTTTTCAAAAATTAATGCTAGTGTTTGAATTCTTTTTCAATCATGAATGGCCACAAAGCTTATAAATGTTTCTCGAACAAAACATTTTCCAGTTAAAATAATAGTGTAATATTTGAAGCACTTCACTTCCTTGCTCTAGAAACTTTTATGAACATTTTAAATTTCTTAAAATTGTTTAAAAAATACATCGATAAACAGAGTGTTAAAAATTTTTGTGATTTACTGTCGTTTCATACATTTTAAGAGAAATCATCGAGACTTGATATTGACATACTTGATTACAAAAAAAAAAATAGAACAATGATCGAAGATATGTCAGAAAAGAAAATTGTTTAACAAACCTCAAGTAGATAAGAAATATGGGATTGCACAATTGATGATAGGGAAGTTGTTATTCGATTATTATAATGTTAAAATAGCATTTATAGGCTAATTGTTGCACTGGTGCGAATTTCTACCAAAATACGGTTAACATTATTAATTATTACTAGGAAGATAAGCGGAATCATTCTGTTATCTTAATATGTACAGATAATAAAAGGACTTGCTTCAAATTTACTGTAATTTCTTAAAATAAGAAACTTTAAAATTTGTAAAATCAACCGTATCAAAGCTGGTTTCATTTAAACTTCATAATATATAAAAATGAATCTTGAAATGGTGAAAAAAAAAAATAGAAATACAATAAATTTAGTTCCAATCAATTTAGAAATAGACAATTTGGAAATTTTTTTATCTCTTTACCAATTCAACCTAAATTAAAGTTAATAATAATTAACAAGTATAACATTCATATGAACAGATATAAAAGGAACAAATTGACATTCAGCAGTTCCAGAGTTTGATCTAAATAATGTTAAACACCTGATCGTATTAATTTTGATGTAATGAAAGTGCAAATGCTCTTAATTTGAAATTATCGAACCATCAATTTTCATAAAACTCAATCAGTTTTAGTAAGGATTCTTAAATTGAATATTATTTGCATAATATAATGAAATCAACTTTGTTTATCATATAATTGAATTGCTATTTCAATTTCAGTATGTATTGTGATAAAATCATCTTTGACATTACCCTGAAACAAAAAATAATGATTTTCTTGCATGGTGTATTCGAAATCATTAACTCCCTAATACACACCTGCATGGATGTCAAGAAAAATTTAAACAATAGTAATCAATTTTAAACAACAGAATTTAACTTTGGTCAATAGAAGGTATTTCAACCAAGCCTCGAGCCTACTACATATACCGCACTCAATAAGTTCTATTAAAACAATTGCATTTTCACAGACTTTCATTCATAGGCATCCTACAATAGTTCAACATCCAAGACCCAAATCATTATAATGACGTTGAGTTTTGGAACCGACATCACGTGTTTATTCACTGACTCAAATCGGTCGCCGATGGACAGCCGTCGGCAGAATCGCACGTTACGTACTCGAACGGTGCGTACGATGGTCCAAAGTTATATCGACTATCATAAGCAGCGTGTTATTTGTATGGGAACCCAGCATGCCTAATGTATATGCTCGTAATTACCATTACCCTTAATTATCTATCCAATCAGCCCGGAGCTGTTATGATTAAACCTACACTGTAAGTTTATAATAACAATTAGTTACTATCGACCGACCCGAGATGCGGTAATTCTCGTTTGCCACGCATGTTAGTGTGCATCAAGTGTCTCTGGCATCATGCGATACCCAATGAATCGATCAAGGTCGTATAGTTATCAGAAAGTTATATTATGATGCAATAATCAATCCTGCATGAGTTATGCAGTGATAAGGGGTATTTTATTTATGAAATATCAAAAAACATCTGGATTTGATAAATAAAAATTTACCACAAGTAATTTCATTGGGAGGAAGGTTTTACATACGAGGATTATTTCATATCCAATTACACAAATTTTGTACAATCCTAAAATTTATCTAGATGAAAACTCTAAAAATTCGTCTTATAAAAGACTTTTTTTTATTCAATTGAAGCATCTTCACATATTCATTTCAGCAAGAGGATTTTTTTCCATCTCGCTGAAGATGCAAATAAAAAATCACTTATTATCACCACTTAAGGTACAAGATTCATTAACTTCGGTATGACTCTGTCAGCTTCCAAAATAACGTCTGTCGTAAAACTCTGGAATAATGCTGAAAAGAATAAAGTGTTAGTTGCAAAAAAGGCTGTGAAATCATAAAAAACTTACTCAGAATAGTAGAAGCAAACTCGCCGAGACCAGTTGCAACTGCTGCATAAGCCGTAGCTCCGAATTTGGACGCCAGAAAATTAATAACTATTTTTGCGTTTGTTATAAAAATCTTGATAAAATATTTAATCATCAATGACACTGGACCAACTGCCATAGACACAAGATGAAAAGGATTTCCATTGAATTTAGCCAAAGTTTTCACTACTGTTTCGAATGGTGAACCTTTTACAGCAGGAACCAAAGCTTCTGCTGTTTTTACTATGTATTTTACTGCTAAACTTCTCAATCCATCGACACCACCATCTGCTCCCTCTTCAACACCGTTTTCTCCATCTTCACCACCATTTGCTTCATCTTTATCACCACTTGCTCTATCTTCACCACCTTCTTCAGCTTCTCCTTCATCTCCTCCTTCCTAAAAAATAGAAACATGAATTATTAGATTTAAATTAAAAATTATAAATCATCCAAATAGATTGTTCTTGATGAAAAATAACATGTTAATGATAACGGTTGAAAATTGAATAGAAGTTATTATTAAAAAAATTTACAGAAGTGTATAGCATTCGTAGTGTACAACATATAGGAAGAAATATCATTGGTCAATGAATTTTATTTTTGACATCGCCAATATTGATTTTGAATGCCGTTGAACAATATTTTCTGAAGTTTGTTGAAGACGCAGAAAATAAAATCATCATAAGTGATCGTTTACCTCTTGACATGAAATATGTAGAACAGACAAAGACAGGCACAAGTACAATAAAAACAGGGTATATTTCATTTTAAATATTTCAAATCGTCTGTTTTATGTTGAAATTCGGTAGAACTGAATACGATTTTTTTCCTCCAGTAATTTCTGTTCGTGTATTTAATTATACACTTTGGCTGAAAAAATAACAATCGGATTTCAGTCAGAGATAATGCACTTGTCGTATAATCAATGACGAAAATACTGATTATTAGAAGCCAACGATATTTACTGAGATGTTATCTTTGAAAATGATAATATAACTATACCGGAAATAACAGTAGTAAATTTTTACTGCAATAATTTAGTGCCATTTTTTTTAATCTCAAAAAGTTTCTGTGTAAACAAAATTATTATTTCTTTTCATACAATTTATCAGCAAATTTTCATGCTTAATTTTCTGGATATGAAAAAAAAAAAAGAAAAGAAAAGAAATATTCAAAAGAAAAATTAGAAATGAATTGATTGAATGTATTAAATCAATAACACAACTTTAGAGTGATGTCAGTTATTTTCATAAGACTCAAATTGAAATTAATTTATATGGAATCATTGGAAACGATGTAAAGGTAATGTTTACACTACGATATAAACTTTGAATATTCTAAGAAAAAGTGTCATTATACTCATGTCATTCGATACTGTGTTTTTCTGGCATAGAATCGAATATAATGCGTGCGTTATAATTATAAATATTCGGTCATTAAATTAAATTCTTTGAAATTCTTATTAACAATCAATAATTATTTTCAAATACAGTAGTTCCGTAGTAGTTTTTGGAGTTTTTTTCATTTATTTTTTATTTTTCTGTTGATTAAAAGTAGTTTATAGATTATTATTTATTATAAACGTTTTTTTTTTTTTTATATGAGTGATACCATTCATCGGTTTTGAAAGAATGAAAAAATTTATATTAGAACATCTATTAATTCTTGACATAAAAATATCAAATTTTTTTCAAGTAAGAAAACCCGTAGTTGATGGATTATTTTGGAAGAAATTTCGTTCTAAAAAGTTTTACTGAATTTATCATTTTGAAGACGTAATAGGTACAGAGAAAAAAAAAGATAGTCAATACTATCATAACACAAAGTCAATGCTTTTAACAACAAATTTTCATTTACATTTTTGATGATGTGAATTTTCAAGTAATTTAACTCTTCAGGTAAAATACACAAACATACATGTACGTTTTGATTGCGATTTTTATGAGAAAGACTTACGTGTATCAAACTTAAGAAATTCGGAGAAACAATGAGTATTCCTTGTTTTTATAATCGTTAGATGAGTATATTACATTTAATTTTTTTTTTAAATAAATACAGTTTATTAATTTAATATCCGTAACTTTTTGGTATTTTTTTTTTTTTGCTTTTGGAGAAGTGTAATTCAGTGTATTTAGTAACAAGGTAAACTTTTTTTTGTAAAATAAAAATACCTGAAACAAGTAAAAATGAAGTCTCGAAACGTAGAATACAATAGTCGATTCAATTTTTTTCGGCCCAGCCTAATAATGAAAAGTTAATGACTTAAAATGTTGAAAACTTCAGTTCCGTTCATTGCAAAGTTTTAAGGCTTAATTAAAATATTCTACCACATATTCGATGTATCATGTGAAAAAAAAAACATTTTTTGCATCATAAGAGACGAAAAATTCTGAAAATTTTTTATTAATCGCACAAAAAACTTTAATATTTAAACAAATTAAAAAATCGCTAGGACGAGAGACAAAAAAAAACATACCATGAGGTCCTTTGGTACGAAAAATTGAAATTCTGTGTATGATCAACATTCCAGTTAGTTCTTAGATTACGTTTTTTATTCAAAGAATCAATTGTATCTCTAAATGTGTTTCAGTGATAACGGTTCTTAAGATCAAAATTTATTTGTATTGTCAGTTTTTATAAGTGCATGCATGTTATTTAAAGCGCACTTTTTTGTCTTTTGCAAGAAAAATTCTTCGATATGACAACGACTGATTACAAAACCTAATATTCAATTCGTAAATAAACTGAACGATTGTCTTTTCCCATTAAAATGTTTCTCGAAAAAACTTTATTGTGAGTATTTCAGTGAATAATGTTGCAGATAATTAAATTTCGTTATATTATATTCGAAATTAAAGTCAGGACTTGTCGCAAAACAAAACAATATTCTATCGAATCAAAATTTGACATTAATGAAAGTTCAGTGATTTTTAAACAAAACTAACTAATTTATCCGTACATTATGACTATTGTCCCGAAAAATGCCTTCTCACATCCCAACTCCAGATAAGCCTCCAACAACGAAAAAGTGCGTGACGTCTGTACCAAAAAGCCTCATAGAAATCAACAGGATGCTAAACAAAAACGCCACCCAGCTGCCTCCTGCATATTCCGAATCAATTAAATAATCGATCTTGGCTATCTGCTCGTCTATGTAATCTACGCGTTTCTATGGAGGGCGCAGTGACACGAATCAGCCGTACGGTTAAGAACACGCGGCCATTGCGGTGACCCATTCAATTTCTCTTTTCTTTTCATATTCAAATCCCTCATTGACACTTCAATGAATAATACTCGATGATAAATTCGTAGGCGTATTCAGAGCGACCGGTAGCAAGATCCCAAAATCCAGACCGCGCGTTTGCTATATGAACCGTGATTTTCTATATGAACCGTCACGGGAAAAGTATCCTTCTTGTTCGTGAATAAGTTCGTTAATGTCCAGGACGCTTTTTTACGCCAACAAAGAGCGAAAACGATCGTGTTTTTGTGGGACTTTTTTAATAATAATGCTCGTCGTAGGTTCGACTTGCAAGGGGCGACTTAATGTCGATTAACGGCTGCAAACTCCAAGACGGAGGTGAGCGATTTTCGAGGGTCGGAATAGGATTGTCTGCACCATCGGCTAGAAATCCCATCAAGTATATCGTTCTGCCCCGTAGGATACTCGGGAGGTTGCAGCTAGTTAGAGTTTATAATAAGGATCGTCTGCGTATAACACGATGTGCCGGGCCTATCTATTGGGTGAAAATGTCTTTGGCCCAAATCCCCGTGAAATACAGAGCGCGAATTCCAAAAGTACTTCGATCCCGCAGCTCCCCTTTCCCGAGGCATTGTCTTTTTCGGTTGGGGGTGATGTTTTCTTCCTGAATGAGCCCTTCGAGGAAAGGATTAGGGGTGAATGCCTGTGACTTGTATACATTTTTCCGATTTGGAATTGGAGGGAGCGTGAAGGATTGCGTAAGAATAGTTTGATTTCATTGATTTTTGAGTAAAATTTGCAAACGTGAATAATTATGATCCATAATTATTTAGGATAGAAGTATGGATGGAAATAGGTAAAAATTCTGCATCATGATTATAGAACGTCATGTTGGAATTAACAGTGTTCTTTTTCTATGATATATTTATCAGGCAGTAATAATACTTGGAGATTAAATAATTTTCTCTGTGTAATTTTTTTTACGAAGAAATGTTGGATAAAAAAATTTCTAACTCTACCAGAAGATATTGAATTAAGCATCCGCTTAGTCATCACATTGAGATTCAAATTTTACAATTTTTTTCTGAAGGTGATTCCACCATGAATGAATATTAGTTGCAAAGTAAATTGGTTCAAGCTAATTTCAGATCACACCATTACTTGTGACAGCGGCAACGTTGTACTGTGCTATATTTTCAATTAGAGCGAGAAACCAACCTCGTATATGTCGTATGATTCTGTTTTGTTAATAATAAACAATAAGAAACACAACCTTAAAAGCAATTTCACAGCAAATAGAAATGAACATAAATAAAGTAAGTATAATTAGTTGCATTACTGAATAAAATAGAAAATAAAAAAACATTGCAAAACTACTGAAACCACAGCATAGGTTATATTATTATATTCACAAAACGACTGTTAGAAACGTCAACGACGTCAAAAAACTCCAACATTGGTAAAAATCGGACACAATACACTGTTATCAAGTTCATTGATTCGATTCAGAAAGTGACAATTTTGTTTCATTTTTATTTTTTTTTTTCCAAAATGGTACAGTATATCTTCGTTTGTTCTAAAGCATTTCACGAAGTAAGTTATTATGTGTCCGCGAAAAAAATTTTAACGGAATCTTAAGTGTTGTATAGATAAAAATTCAAAAAACATAAGACAACATGTGAATTTATATAATTTTTTATTTAAAAACGGTACAGTAAAACAACTTGTAATTTCGCAGGTGCAATAAGGATGCTAATGCCTTTTATATATATTTTTTTCATGAAAATCCTGAGTCAAATTTCAATTATGGAGGTGATACCTTAATAGGATGTAAAGAAACGATTTGCATGGTTTGTAAATATTATGCTGCGATATTCAGGAGTTCCGGAAGATAATTTAATGAAATTATATTTGTTTGAATGTGAAAAAAAAATTCAATTAAATATTGGAAACATAACCTTTTCGCGATAATCTTAGGAAACCGTTGAGTATGGAATAATTTGTTAAAATTGTAATAATTTTTGTTTATGTATATTGTGAAAATTCCGCCTAAATGTTGTTTGTTTAAAACATTCAATCTTTGAAAATCTGCTGCCTTTTTCACGCTGTTAGATATTTTTGTAGTAATTCCAATACAAGGTGTTGAAAATATTTTTAATTAACTTGATATTGAAAATTATCAACGAAAATTGCTAGAAAATCATACACTTCTTGGTATTTTAAAGAAACAGATTTCTCCATACTATACATTTGATTCTTAATGTCAGTATCATGTAGTACATTAATGATTGAATATACTGATGGAACCTTTTTTTTACTTTTAGCTGAACCGAGGAGATAGTTAGATGAACTTTTATAGTGATGTTTATTTTATTTATTCTTGTTTTATTAACTAATACTATATGGAATTCTAAAACATGACATGTAAAAAACAGAACAATGTTTTTCAATTAGTGACATTTATTGCAATGTCTCTTATAAATCTTCCGATTTTTATTTTGATTCATTCATTATGCAAGAGGAGAGGAAATAATAGTCAAAAAATTGATCTTTATTATAATATGAATTAAGTTAAAGTTTCGCGGTAATCAAATCAGGCATTCTCCCTATGTCTAAAGTTTTGCGATTGAAAAATTTTTTTAACTTTATGATTTCGAACAACTGAAAACTTTGTGTAGCGTTCCTATGAGCAATAATTTGTCAGATAAATGAACACATATAATCGAAATTTTTATTTTGGGTTTTGAGATTTTGTATTCCTGGTTATTAATTATTTTAAAATAATTTCAGCGTTTCGAAATTTCTAATACTGCGAAATATTCAAATTTATAGTCCCATCAGAGTTTTTTACGACCTATGACACTGAATGCGGTTTCGAATTACCTCTCGTTTGTAAGATTCGTTTTCAATAAAGAATGATTTGCAATTTTTCACATATGATCTTTTGTGATCATATTGTATAAAGAATCAGAAATCTTCGAAAATTAAAATTGTTAAACTTGAACTTATTTGAGTTCTAAAAAAGTGTATGAATTGTGACTATGATACTCGTCACAAACCAATATTAAATTTTCATCTTCCAGGATTGAGACAATAAACGCATATTTTTGAATACAAATTTTTAACTATTCCTAATTTCAATTTTACAATAAATCATTTTCAATATTATTTTACTGTATCTCTTCTGCAACATGTTAAGTCCAAGTCCAATAAAATAAAACTTGAAAAATAAATCGTAAGAATACTAGATAAAATGGGAGGGAATGTACACATCCTCTCTTTTTTAAGTCCTGCTTATTTCACCGAACTCACTGAAAAATTGGAAAACGCAAAAGGATGCAAAAATATCACTCGACCAATGCCTATACGAAAACAACTGCAAAAGTGTTTTTCACTTTACCATTCCGTAACATGAAAACACTTCCATGCCCTCACTTTCTTTCATTCTCTCACACTTTTCCCCTTCAAAAGCTTCTTGCTCTGAGGCTGCAGACTAATCACCCAACATGACTGATTGTAACAATAATTATTATTCCTCCAACAATTCAGAATGTAGCGACAAAGGGAACCCTCGGAGGTGTAGGTGGAGAGGGGAGGTCGGACTTTGAAGAACGGAAACAACAAACGTCATCGCATGAATGCCATTCGCCATTCCCCATGGAAACGCAATGCTCGAAATCCCTCGGTGTCAAGAAAAGTGCTCTTTTCGAAGTCATCACAAATTTCTGCAAGCTCTTCATTTCAAGTTACTCGCTGCAATCGTTACCGCATCAATTCTGGTCCTCGGCAAACACGAATGATTAATTGGAAAAACAATCAGAAGTAATGACACTCCAAGGGAGGGTAAAAAAATTCGCAGTCCCTTTATCGGGTGCCCTCGGGTTACGTTCTCTTGATCTCCATCTCCAACTTGGCATTTTTTTTCATCATCTCCCTGACCGGGGTATTGAACCGTCTATTCATAAAGTTTGATCGGGTTTTAATTCACTTGTGCAAACTAGCTCGAGCAAATCGAATAGAGATCCTTTTTTTCCGCATCTCGTCTCTCATTCCACGAGGGGTAAGATTGCCGCCAATCAGGTTAACGACGTACAGCAATTTCGCTTTGAAAGAGAATCAGTCCTTTTTATATTCCACGCCATGACATGGGTAATGAAGTGACTGGAGGGACAATGAAAAATTTATTGGAGGCAGGAATCGGTCTGTTTTTATAATTTGCGAAAACGAATGCACTGTTTCCCTGGCAAGAAATTTCATCAACGTCAATGAAATCATGGCCATCGTTCTACCTTTGCTGAACTGCCATCCAAACTGTACCTGAGGCTCTCAAAAATCGATCCCTTTATTTCAATACCCCGGAGAATATCACGTGACCATTATCTTACGATCGAGTATTTGAATACGAAACCAGGTCAAAGAGAGGTGATCGACAGTGACGCCCCGCATTTGAATATTAGGCCCATTGAGTCCGATCCCGCAGGTGCACAATCGAGCCCCCATCATTACCCGCGATACCGCAGGAAAACGTAGACGCGCGTTTAGCCGCTCGTGCTTTCTTTCTACGCCCCGGTCTGGAACAAATAACCGATAGAGAAGCGCGGAATAATAAATGCGCTGGACGGACTTGTCAAAGGGCTGCTCGAGAGGGCACCCATGGGAACCCCGTGAACGAGAACGTCTGATGCCCCGCGATGATTCCAACATCCTTCAAAGGATCCCGAGAGAAGGATAAGGCCCCGGCTCATTGCCAGCTGTGATCGTTCTCTTTTTCTTAACGATCGCTTCTTGGTTAATAATAGGCTTGCCAAGCCTTCCGGAAGATCGCGCGATTTCTAGTATGGAAGAGTTAGGGGGGGAGGGGGTGGATCGCGAAAATGGGGATCGATATTTGGTGGGAGGGTTTAGGTTATATTTTTGAATTAGGGATTTGAGTGGGAGCAGGAGTGGTAACGATTTGTCGATTATATTGTTGAAATTTTTTAGGAAATGTTAAGTACTGAAAAAATGATGTAGGTATGTGATACATGAAATTTTTGAATGATATGACGATGATTCTTTTGAGGCTTTTTTTATGGATTGTGGATAGTGTTTGAAGAATGTGTTTCTTTCATGGAATGTGATATTCGCGGGGTATATCGTATTATTCGGAGTTGGGAAATACGATCATGCAGGTTTCTTATTGACAACGATTTTTCAGATTATTGAAATTTCATCATTGATTGAAGGAGTTTTGTGATAATATTCGTCATTTTTCCATGTTCTCAGAGAAATACTTACTAGGTCAATCATATCACACTAAATCCTAAAGTGGAAAAGTTATCAGTTTGAAATTAGGATTTGTTGTCTTTACTTTGCGATGCAAGTTTTGACTTGTTAAAGGTATCTGTCACTAATACACTGATATGTAAAAAAAAATTAACATAAAGTAGTAGTAAAAAATTCGCAAGTGATATATGAGAAATAAACAGCTCACGATGTATACGAATAATAGTTCAACATCATTATTTGCATAAATCAGAGTCTTTATGATAAAATGTTGCAACCTATGAATCTGTTCGAGGTACAGACATAAGAAAAAAAAATCTAACGATGCATAAGTTTGTGTAGTTAAATGTCAGACAGTTAATGATTTTCTGTCCATATTCAAAAAAATCAAAGTATATTGAATTTTTAATGTAGGTACTATCTTTGTATAAAAAAGGGAAAATATGTTTACCTATCAGTTTACTTTCATAATTAGGCAACAAAAGTCATGCGATCACAGTTTTTCTGTATGTGCGTGTATAAAGTACCGTAAGGAAATAATGTAACATTAACCAAAAAATTAGAATAAATACTATCATTATATGGTTAGACAAAAATAAAATGGTTAACGGAACCGAAATATTGTAACAATAATAAAATTTTTGTAGCATGAGAAAATTTCATCACAGAATATTCTTAAGGGCAATGTTCCAATTTTTTTATCAAATTTTCATATTCAATGATATAATTTGAAACTAGGAGCATATATGCTTAAAAGTGAAAAAACGAAAACCTACTTAATGTATAGTTAAAAAAAAACTGACTCAATAACTCCCAACAATATAAAAACCAAAGATTGTAAATAAGAAAAAAAAAAAAGTTTTAGAATCAAAATAGAAAAATGATATGAAATTTCAAATTCGACGTATGCTCTAATATTGAATGAGTCTCACGCACAGTGTTTTTACCCACTCTCTGAAAATCTTCATTCAAACAATTAACAGTTAAAAAAATTTTTCCAAAAATTTCATATCATTGCATAAAACAGAAAAAAACAAAAATTTACAGTCAGAATCTAAAACTTACATCAATACCAAGCCTAGTATTTTATATTAACTAATTAAAAATAAGATTATGGTCATATATTTCAAATCAACTCAACGAGAAAAGATTAAAAATGCGCTGTTCCTTCTATCTGAAAATATCTAACCATGAAAGAATCAAACTCATTTTTATCACTGCAAACAAACATACTTAAAATGCCACGAAAACAATTTCCTTTAAAAAAAAAGTAGCCAAACATTATCATCAATATTTTCCATAAGCTATCCATCACTTGTTCCTTCTCAAATAATAAATTACCTTTCCCAAATGTCTCTACCACCCTACGGTATCAACAACTAAGACCATACGTGTTCACAATCCAACCTTTTTATCCCCAAAAACATCCTTCAAAATCAAATTGAAATTGAGATTTCGCATACGAATGAAAATAGCCATTAAAAGTAAATCTGGCCGCAGGGCGTAATTGGCGATAGCGGAGTCCGCAGTCGTAAACGCAACACGACGATTGGGACGAGGCAATTTTATTCTCATTTACGGGGCAGCGAAGCTGCGAAGGCGGCTTTATTGTATATGAATATGTTTCTGTGAATTCCGCCTCGTCAACGACGGACGTGAGGACGTGTGGAGAACGAAAAGAGGCTCGTCCGTCGAAGCTGTGCAAGGTTTTCATTCCAAAGGGATGTGAGCTTGGGGCTGATTAGAGCTGAGCGTGATTCGGATCGCGGTCGATTTGGTCATGTTCATGTGCAATAAACAGGATCTACACAGTATATGTTCACGAGAATACCTCGATTCATTTCTAAAAAACAAGGGAAAAAGAAGAAAACGAAGAAATACATCGGTGTTAAAGGGAAATCACTCTCCCCTTAGCGAGGAAATCGGCCCAGCTCGAAACACCAAACGCCAAGTAAGACAACGACGCGCCAAACGGAATTACATCGCGCTTTGTGCAAAGACGCTCGAGGAGGTGATGAGGGAGCGTTATTGCCGTGAAAGAGAGATGGCCTTTGAATACCCGCGTTTCGGTTGTCCTGGGATCTCCTCAGTGGCGCGTGCTGGGGAAACTTTCTTGACGAGCCAAGGAGACCGCACTTTGATACCTCCCAAGGAGATAACCAGGACGAATTAGGCTATGCAATCGGAACGTAGTTCTGGCTACTGGAAATTGTCCAAACTCTGGAGGGCAGAGAAGCCTCCCACTTCCTGTTAACTCGTGCCCCCACCTCATCTGAACATCCAAGACATCGTCAGATGCCTGCCAAAGTCGCGGGGATATTTGCCTAATATTCCGTTTGTCTTACCTTCGGAGCATCCGCTAATGTACACAAGAGCACAAGCAAGAGGAGCACGCTACGATTGTTATTGTACAATTTACTAAGACTCGAGGCGAAGGCGTCTCATCCTAGAGTGCCTTTGGACATCAGCTATACCTGTGAATGTATTGCCACCTTGGTTCCTTTGACCCTGGGTTTTCTGGAACATGGGATCTTTGATCAGATGCCTTCCTCCACAAAACGTACTTCTATACTCGAACAATCAAATTGCAATGGCGTTGCATCGTTTCTTCGAAATTGCCATTGGCGAATGGTAGATCGTTTGAAGAAAAGACGTCGAAATTTTCCCTGCTAACGAAGATCAAAGGATTCGGTTTGTTGACTTGCTCAGCTCTGAGGATACGTTGTTCATCGAAAGTTGCGGATTTTCTTCGGATAACGTTCGCGGTTCGTGATGTTGTTGGATCTTCAGATGTTGGGAAGTCTAAGCGCGCGTTTCTAGATTAACATTGCATATATTAGCGGGGATGCAGGAAGGTGCTTGTAAGGGAGTGACAAAAGGGGTTTCAGAATGCCTGTTCTTAGACAAATAAAATGGCACTTAAGAGCGAGTACTTATGTCTTTGCGACAACATCCGCAATGGGAATATGACATGTGCCCGGTAGCAAAGTGTACCAAATGTGTGGTTCGAATTCGCATGTTAATCCAAGCGGGCACGCGTTGCAGCAAGTTTCCCTGATTCGATGTCGGTTTTGAATCGCGTATGGAAACGTCTTTTGATAATAGTGCATAAACTATGTTAACATGTTTGTGTTATCTTGGATTTTTTGTACGTACGAAAATTGGGAGCTGTTTCCGACTATGAATTCTCTGTGATGTTTGCTAAAATAAACGAAATTTGCAAGACATTGACAACTGATGTGTTAAGAATGTGATAAACGTTTGAACATGTCAGGCATTACTATTTTTATTTATTGATAAGTGCTGTATAAAGAACATTTGTTGACAATTTTTTCGAGTATATCAGCTCAAAATTACAGTTAACTGAGGTTTTTTCACGAATATATATTTCACTGCCAGATTTTAGCAGACAAATTCTGAATGTAGATGCATATTTTTGGGTATGAAAAAATCATATATGATTTTTTTGTATAAATATTTTTTTATGAGTAATTAATATTGATCTAAAAATTTGTAAACCGCTTTTTTCGTATAATTAACTGAATTTTTTTTCATCTTCAGGATGTCAAGAAAAATCAACCAACTGTGAAAAATTCAATATTTGGATACTAAAAGTGTAATTGAATAAATTAATGTTATTTATCAACATAATTGATCCTAAAGGAGAGAAAAATCGCAGATTAAAAAAATTTTTTTTCTTTTTTTGTCAGCTTCAACTACTTGAAAAAAAGTTTTTTTTATGTTTAATAAACCCCTGCTTCTTCACTTTGAGATACACTCGTTCCTGAATCATACAAGCATATAAGTGTCTTTTTTTTCTGATGCTAGCAGATCAGAATAGAAAGAGAAGAAAGCACTTGTGCGATTCAGGAACAAGTGTTTTGAGGTAACAAAGTGAAATATTTTATTGACATTATCAAGATTATCGATATTATTTGATTAAAAACCAACTTTTAGGTTTTTGGTTTTAACACTTGAATTTCAGGTAACTATTACGTCGATATCAGCTCTCGTGCTAAAAAAATAAAAATATTTCCTATTTTAATGAATTACTTACAGAAATAATTAGTATAAGGAATGCATATAAATCACTCTCTTTTTTCTCTTCCTGATATCTACAAATATTTGTCGCAAATTTTATAACTACAAGGTAACTTGGTACATAAAAAAATGTTGTAGATATATATAACACTTGCTGTTTCAGGGCTTTGATAGTATTAATGTCTTCCAATTTTATCATTTTTGTTTCTAATTGCAATATGAAGTAGCACATTGTTTTAGAATCCCAAAGGAATAAAAATTTCCATCATAAAGAATGACTGTATATTATGTATGTGCGTCTTTTCATTAATTTGAATATACTATATCTGCTAGACTTTTTTCAAGTAGATGGAATAAATATCGCTTTATCTGGTTTTCGAATAATTTTCTCTGTCATTTTAAAAAAATAAACAGTTTTTTGTTCATATGAATCGCCAATAAATTTAAGATCTCTTGATATTCTATTGCTAATTTAATTTTCAATACTTTTTTGTTATTCGATACAATTTTTTACAAAATAATTATATCTACAATGCATAGATTCTGTAATCGATGTTTAAGATTAAAAAATTGAAGTGAGCCATTTTCCTTCAGTTTCAATAATTTTCTATTAGACTACATTGTTTCGTGTAAGTGATAATAAATAAATGAGTACAACAATTTCGCGTGAGGAAATCATAAAAAAAAAGTTAAAAAAATCTGGAACTTTAATCTTTGCATTATTATTGAACTTTTAAGAACTTTATTGAGAAATCCAGAGGATGTGAAATTTATCTTGTTTTTCAAATATACATATTTAACAATGTTACGTGATAAGTCTTAGTTTATATCGTAGTCTGTAATACGAAACAATGAGAAATTCGAACTATAATTAAAAAAATTTCATTCGTTAATTTTAAAAGAGGTAAGTTTTTCAGATGATCAAAAATTTCAAATATGAATAATATAATTCATATAGCTCAGACGATCTTGAAATTTTATCTTAGTATTTCAAAATTAAAAAAATGATTGGTCAATTACTTGGAATTTGAAAATACTGAAGATAGTCCAAAAAAATCACCTGATGTGAATAGGAAAATACATTTTAAAAGCATGTGACATATTTCTTACCATCCTCGTCTAACATCTAACATCATCATCCTGCACTAAAAAAAAAAAAAAGTTCCATAAACTGATCACAAACAGTAGCATAATACCCAGAAAACTTAGATTCCTAGAAAGTAGGCTTCATTCCACAAACCTAAAAGGAACGAAACAATGATGCTTGTAGACATCAATTTATCTGATCCTGCTACGAGCAATAAAACCTTAGGAGATCACGGTATCCAATCACAAGCCATCATATGATTCTTAATATGAAACATGTAAAAATACCAAAAGAGTGCAAAATGAGAAGACGAGCCGAAGGTTCGATCAGAAACTAGCCTGCGCACGAGGGGCGATATAAAATGCGCGCGTTCGGACGTTTTGGCATCGGACAAGCAGACAATCAACTCATCGAGGCGTGCGGATGCATTTTTATAATATATTATAGACTGCCCGATGCCTTCTACCATATCGCGCGTCACTCACGATGTCAGGTTGCTAACATACCGTCTCTAACGTATTTCACGTACCGGGTGATCCAGAAACAGCTTCTATTCTGAAGAGAAAGGAGTTTATTTTCAGTAGAAGTCACCATTCTGAGTCCTGTCAACATATAAATTAAGCTTCGTGGGGTTGAAATTCAAATTTCTGTCATCTACTTTTAGATAATGAGACAGATAGACGATCTTATGTATCCATATTTTTGGTGCATACAAAAAAATTCAATAAACTGTTTTTCTAAAAAATATGTATTCTGGCTGAGAATGTATCAAATATCGACTTGTCAAATGTCTAATTTTGAATTAGGAAATACTCATCATTCACCCAAACATTCAATTTTAAAATTGAATCACTTTATTCCAGGTGAAGAAAAAGTTTTCCAAAATATTTCTGATAGTTCATACCCTGTATATCAAAATTCTAATATCGTCCGATCTTCTCGTATCAGCCGCACATACATAATTACCATCTGATAGAGCCCGTTGTCTGTCGGGAGGCTGATTTCATACTTGTTCTTCTTGCTGACTCGTCAGAGGCAACCCTGCAGGCCTCTAGGACGTTGGGGTCTTGAGGCCCCATCTCGAATTCTCCTATCCGACTGCAACCAATCATCGGCCCTTAGCCTCGATGAAAATAAAAATGCAAGTTCGATTAGATTCACGTGGCTCCAAACGCATCGGCCATCATGGCAAAACGCAATTTCCCCGCCATAGCTGTACGATTTTTTACTTTTTTTGTTTCATTTTAGCGCCACGTCGAGAAACATTGTTTCGCCCATGGACGTTAATTCGTCTTTCGATCGTGCATTTTTTCCTTGCCTCGCCCACGCACCTTCCGAATCGTGCCCGGTCCGAGTCGTGTAATTAAGGATTCTCGAAGGACCGAAGGTTTTATCCCTGCTCTTTAGTTCTTTGACTTGGTGTATGAAACAGAAATCGATCTTAGGTCGTGGAATAATGTGTAATTCTTGCATTTGTTCGTGAATATCAATTTAATTCAAATTAATAGAACCTTCTGATAAAAATTTTTCGATGGAACGATATTTTTTCAAAAGCAAATATTCGTTTTTTATTACATTTCTGTAACTTTATGTGCTTGTCTTGTGTTTATGTTTATTCAAATTTCTATCATTCATGACAAGGAATGATATATTCATCTCGATAAGGAATAATGCTCGTCCATTCACATATACCACGCCTGGCATTAAAAATGCAAACGCATGATTCAGAGCGACCGTAATTGTAGATGAATAAATATAAGGCTACTTTGGAAGAGTTGAATGTATCATCGGACAAAGCGCACAATAACACCGAGGAGACTTCGTTAAATTAAGTTGTATGGGCTTCGTTCTGGTCCTCCAGCTTTCATGGTTCTCTCAACGTCCTCTCATTCGCACTAAAAATAATTTTTGTTTTTGCACAATTTGCAGATCGTTTGTGAGTATTATTTTGTTATGGGATTATTCAGTAAGGTTTGATGAATAGTTTTTTCGATGATAGTGTAATTTTATTGCAATACATATTACAAATCATGAAGTTTGATATGGTCGTAAAATAATTATTTGAGCAGAAATGTAATCTCATATGTAACAAATTAAAGCTGCAAAGAATTTACCAAAAATATTTTATTATGTGTGTTACTTCGGAATATGATTAAAATTTTTTAATTTTTAAAGAAATTATAAAAAAATTATAATTTTAACACCTTTGTAACGTTTTATATTATTTAGACATTGTGTTCATCTTTTCTGGTTATCATGCATAGAAGCATTTTTGTTCTCATTTTCATTTTATTTCGTTTCATCTAATGCAAAAGTATTTTCTGCAATTTCGTTAACGTGTGAAGTATAAGATTACTCAAATATTTCATAATTATTGATCGATTATTTTATTACTGATTACTAAAATATGAATTGATCGTTTTTAATAATAACCTTTTTTTTATTTAAAACTACTTCTGCATTTTTCAGAGTCGAAGTGAAACGACTGAACAAAATCATAACTTTCATGTATTGTATAATTGTATGTAGAATAATTGAAGACTTCTAAGGTGTTGTTATTTGAAATTTAAATATTCTCATGTTTGCATGTATTTTCCAGTTCAAGTAGATAATATTATGACCTGGGTTCAATTATTCTATCGTTTTCGATATTATATACTCACATTTAATAATTTCTAATTATTTTGAATTTGAAATATGAAGGTGTAAAAGTCTAAGCTTGTTATGAGCTATGCAAAACGATTCTTACAAAATAATGAAAATTCATTTAACAGCGATCTTACAATGAGATTTTTTGTGATTTCTATGTAAATTATTATAAAAATATAAAACCATAAACATAATTGAATTTTTTACGATTTTCCTAGTGTTACATCTAGAAAAAATTTATCTCAAGGTGTAACTATAGTAAAATCAAATTGTATACGTAATTACGTAAAACTTGAGAAATCTATATAAATGAATACACATTCTTTCCATTTCCATAATTTTGACATGCTTTAACCAAAAAAGTACTCAATGTCAAATCAAATTACATGGGTTGTTAAAGAAACTCCAGTATTTTTATAACCTGTTTCTTTCACGTCGTAAAAAAATGTGTAATCATCACATGCATCTGCTCTCTTGTTTCAAATTAATTTTTACATATATTTATTTGTATAACTGCAATCTATAATACCTACTCGATTTTTAGGCAAACTGCTGGATATCTTCGAAATTTTCCTTATGGTTTACATATATATATATATATATGATGGACGTAGTATCTTCAAATTTCCTTTGATATTTTTTCACAATTTTACTTCGTCACTTTCAAAGTCTTATAAGAAAAACTGGCAAAATATTGAAGAAATTCTATTAAAAAGTTAGATTTCTTCCATATATTGAACATTTCCATACAGTAAAGAAAAATATCCATCCAAATCTATGAAGATAATTTCTTTCCCCTTCAATTCAACGATTGCAAATTTCTATGATAGATTTCCTCGCGTCCGACAAAAAACTCTTCAAAATACTGATTCCGTTGCACTCTACAAAAAAATCTCTCTCTCCGCGGGAGCCCATAATTCGGCAAAAACCGTTCCTTTAAAATCGGTCAAGTGGATCGAGCCTCTCAAAAAGACTTTCTTACGCTACGGGTATTTGGAATACATTTTTTTTCGCCGTTATCCGCGAATCAATGCTTACAAACTCCCGCGCAACACCAGGGAAGCGCAGCAACGAGTGAATGAAGGAACGAATTCGATTGGAGACAAGTCGACGACACACGTGGGAGTATGGAGAATCGAAAAAAGTGACAATGCAGGTCGAGCAGATTAGACGAGTCCAAAAAAAGGCCTCGAACGGCAACAATGATATTCTCCACGACCCGAAAAAGTGTTAACCGTGGATTTCCGTACATAGAACGGAGAAATGCATTTCCCCCTTTTTTTTGGTGAGCTTTTCGATAGACGAGCATTTTTTTTCTATAATTTTGGAAGTCAATTCAGCTGTGAAATAATCGGGCAAGAGTTAAAAAAAAACGTCTTTGATCCAAGTTACTTTTGAATGTCTTCGATGTATCACACGTGGGTTGCGAAGCTGAGTGCAGGTACGAGTGGGTGATCCCTTTGTCAGGCACTTTCCTTGGCTTCGCACAATGTGCCTCGTCGCTCGGGTCCCGGGACTATGTTTTTTGTTCTAAATGTGCGTCAGTCTCGCCGAATCTGATTTTTTTTTTCAAAATAAGTGTTGAGGAGAAAAGAAGTTACATTTTTAGTTTGGAATATTCCACTTTTTCATAGTTTACGAAGATTACGTGAAATGATAGCAAGGAAAAACTATTGCGCGGAATTTACTGAGAGAAATGTTAAAATAAGAATGAGGAAAATTGAATTTGGAGACTTGATGAACAAAAATCATGGAAAGAAAAGGAAAATAGGTATCAATAGTTTTACCGTCCATTGATGAAATTTATAAGAGGGTTTCTAATTGATTTAGAAGACATAACTTGAAAGTAATACGCAAGACAAATAATTATGGCATTCTTTTTTAAAAAATAAATAAGACAAGTTTTATTGCGTACGTTCTTTGAAAAGCGAATTGTTCGTTCGGTTTTTTTACAATATCCAAGTGTTAAAAAAAACCTTTTCACTTAAAAAAAAAAAATTAATTAAAAATGAATGTTCTTAGCAATACTGGAATGAATAGAAATTGTGAACTCTCGCAATTTGTTTAAGATTTTTATTTCGATAAAAGAATATTTATTGTCTCAGTGACCAAAAAATACGCACCATGAACTCAATTACATTTCGTCCCATAATTTTCGACGAATCATTTTCCTCATAACAAAAAAATGCAATTTTCAGTACGCATTCTTTTCTAACAAATTGAATTTTTTTGCGGATAATACTATGTGTTTCTTGTGGCAAAATAAAAACTTAAACATTTCCAATGAATATTACTAGTTCAGGATTTAAAAAAATAGGAATCATGGTTTATTCATTTTTTGGAGAATATAATTTTTGTTTTTTTTTTATCGTTCATCAACTTTTTTTATTGCTTCGTGTGAGTTGACATCACTAATGTGATTTCTTAACAACAATTTGATTTATTGATAGTGGATAATATATGATTTTTCAATAAATCATCGTAATAATTTATGAAATCAATTCGTAAACATACATTTTCCCGGCCAAAACTGTTAGAAGATTGAATCAGAATATATATTATAGGAAATTTTTCTTAATCATTTGAGAATAAGGATTCAAAACTTGATAGTTTTATAAGTGATGGGTTATTTATTACTTTTAATTATCGATATAAAATTGCTTGAACAAGGTAGAATTGAGATATTACTGTTTGTCTAGATTCTGTTAATGAAATTGCTCCTAGTGATTCAATTCGACAATAATGATTTGCTACTTATTTATTTATCTAATAAAAATAACCTTTCTTTATTGTAAGAAGTTTTTCTTTAAACTTTGCAGAGAAACATCAAAATAACAATTAGTTTTGTAACAGAAGATACATTCTTATTTTAATAAATTTAACGAGTACAGCAGAAATGATTATTGAAAGTAATTTGAAAAACATATGTATTTCGAGGATTCTTTCACACACAAAATTTGGAACAAGATTTTCAAAGCCACTTAATTATAATAATTACCTGATTCGATTTATGAAACACTCAAGTCCACTTATAACAATATTTGTTTTTGAAAAAAAGATGAAATTTTACAAAATGATTCCATAGGAAGAAATGTTATACAAACATATAAGGAATGTTATAGACAAGTTATACTTTATGTAAGACTTTTCAATTAGAATTTATCAGACAGTTTTAATTTATAACAGGTACTTACATAACAATCAAACCTGTAAAATCTTTTACAGTTAATTTTCGTTTCTAAATTACAATTTTTTTTACTGTTTCAAAATTTACTCTCACATTGATGTGTGCACCTATTGAATTAATTTTGTATCTAAATGTCAGCTTGAGACTTTGCAGGTTTATAAACCTGCCAGTGACATAATGTGACATTATCAATATGATATCCAACTGAATTCTACATCCAAAAAATATTTAAGTAAGACGGCTTGTACCGACTGAGAAAAAAATTTTAAAAGAGTAATATACCTTTTCAGGAGGGGAAATTGAGGCTAGTTTGCAGTTTTTTTAAAGATATGTAGCAATAATTTTATCACATGAAAGTTTTACCTTTCTTGAAGTGCACTGTTCACTCAAAAAAACAAACATTAGTTCATAAAAATATCCACAATTGGCAGAATAATAGCCATTTTCCTGAAATAATTTTTTTTCCAGAACTCAACAAAACTAAATTTTCATTGTTCTAAAAATATCATTCAAAAATCGTGTTATCTGCAAAATAAAAATTTTCGCATAAAATAATGATCGTTCAAGAACAAGATATATTCCTAGACTATTGAAATTTTCCGATTTTATGATTTAAATTGATTTACTTGACTTCTATCGTCACCGCAAGCCTCTTAAAAAAAAAATTGTTCCGGGAAAAGGGTCATAACTCCGCCAATTATGTATATTTTTTAGAAACTAATGCTTGTTTTTTAAGTCGACAATGCACTATGAATAAATTATCACTTTACTACAGTAAAATTTTTGCTACATACTATAAAAGATAATCCAAACCATCCCAAATTTTCTCAGCAGAAGCAGACTCCTTCGTTACATAATAAAAGCAATAGATCTCCTGTATATGCTATGTATTTATCTCTAAATATAATTATTTTTCAAATAATATTAACGAATTATTTCTCACTAATCTTATGGATTTTCGTACAAAATCTACGTTCGATTAATGCAAGAGGCACATTATAGTACATACCAACATAAGTAGCACGTATGAAATAAGCAAATTATGACAATGAAACACGCGATCCAAGCATCGATAAGCGTGGAAGCGATCGATTAACCAGGTGACGGTTGATTAAACTCGCCCCGTGATAGCGATTTCCAATGTCTCGCTCGACGTAATAGCGCGTAAGTGAAGTTCGCGGGGCTTCGGTTCAGGTTAATTTGCGCTAAGCAATAGCTCGACAGCGCGCTGAGTAATCAAACAATTAGACGAAGGTCTCGAACGGGCGAAATTCGGATCCTCGACGATTTCAAAATCGCGCGTCGGAACGGGAATCAGCGATTCCCGTAAAATAATGCTTACCCGCCGATATTATCGTGGCCCCGGGCTTCGGCAGCTTGAAACGCGACCTAATTGACTGTTAAATTATCGCGGGCGGCGGATTCAGCCATTTGTCTTTCTCCCTTGTTCGCGCTCGCACCGGTGATGATCAACTTTCGAACTTGGCTATGTCTTACCATTATCGCCGATATGGCTTCGAGCAGGCTTGGAGTTTGGTAGCAATTCGGGCGTATCTCAAGGGTCTGAGGTGAATTAACGATGAACTATCAGATCCAAAAATCGAGCTTGAACTTAAACGGCTGTGAATTATAGAAAGAAATTTAAAGATTTTTAGAATATTAATCCTTTTTCGTTCAAATATCCATGGAAATGAGTAAACCAAAGTTTTGGATATGTCGTAAATGCTAGTGGTACCTTTTTTTTACATTTAAATATTTCTGGAAATGCCACTTATAAAAATGTTAAATTTTGTCGGAAATAACACTTTGATGAAAATTATTTTTGAAAAAACCTTATTTTTCTTTTATGACAAAAAATTAAGGAACATAATTCTTGCCTATTTTTTAATTAACGCTTTATCTGAATACCAACTTATTTTATATGACAAACATTCAATTCCACTTGATAATATAGGTATAGTTTTCATAATTTACTGCTACATTAAAAAAAAAATCCAGCTTATAATAAACGTAAGTCACACATTATTGCTCACAAAACCAATTCCATCTTGATGAAAAATGTAGTAAGCGTGAGCGATTTAATAAAGTGCTAAATCTCTATTAATGTCGACACCCAAATTTCGTATAGAAGGTGGTTCTTATTAAGTTGGCAACAAAGTGCGCGAGCAAGAAATAAAGCTAATAAGCTGGACAGTAATCCTGGTTACCGGACCACCTTTACGAGCACTAAAATTTCTAAAATGGACCCGGAAAATTTTCGCGGAAAATTGAAAATTTGACGGCTGGCGAATATTCATGTGTGCGATTTTCATGCATACTTTATGACAAGTTGCTTTTGCTAAAAGCGCACCGGCTTGTAGCGGATTCGCGGACTATGAACGGTTTCATGTTTATGGGATTTCGGGTGCTGAGATTTTTAATGAATTGAAAAATATACTCATATTTTCTGAATCCGAAGAGAATATGACTGTATTGGTCATATTCTTAATAGTATTCAATATTCAACGATATTTTTTCAAAATTGATAAAAAATAAACAGCTAGTCCAATGTTTTGTTGAGAGTATAAAATATATCTGTATATATTTGAAGTAAGGTAAAGTCAAAATTTTATAGAAATAGGATTTCTAAATCTAAACTTCAGACAAATCAATGAAAATATTCATTAAATGACGAATTTCGGGAGTATAGAAATGAGTACGACAATTTAAAGTGTTCTGAAATTTTTTCTTGCAATATTCTACGATGACTAAGAAAATACTGAAAATTTGAAAAAACTGGAATCAAAATTTTCGCGAATTTGGAGTTCATCACAATTTCGTTACCTAATTGTATTTATTACCTTTCTGTTTTCATGTTTATGCAGATCATGAGATACTTCGACGTTAAAAATATCGACTATAACAAAAAAAAAAAAAAAAAATTGACAGTATTTTTCGATTTTCAATTCTTGACAAAAATTAAAAAAAAAGTCACATCAGCAGTATTGTACGTTATACTAAACGTAACGATATACTAAATTCTTTACAATATAGTTCATATTAAACTTGTCAAACATCATTCTGAGAAAAAATCTCAAGGAACTGACAAAATAAATTTATTTCTTGAAAGACTCCCTAATAGAAGATAATAATTTTAGTATTCATGAAAAAATTGATTAGAAATAATGTAACAAAAGCAAAATCGTTTATTTAAATAGGTTCACTATCTTTCAACTTTCAATACGATTCCTTCATTTAATCCTTCAATAAACCTGAATCCTAAAGTTTCAAAAGACAAATTTCCAAACTAGGAAAAACTGAAACATTTTGCAGAAACTAAATGAAAGTATTTGAATTTTCGGAAACTCAAAAATTTTTAAAAAATGTTTTCATTCAAGTTGAAACTTGTACCATTGGTATGGATTCAAATTGAAAGGATGATGTTAAACTAATTTTGAATAAAGCAAGTTGAACAAATATTTTACTAAAGAAAGAAGTGCTCAATATATTTCCTGTATAGTACTTACGAATGAATGATTTAAAAAGAAATATAATGATTCGTACTTCCAGTAAATGTGAAACAACTCACCAAAAAATTAGAAAAAAGAAAAATTCATTTCAAAAGTAACTACACAGTTAAAAAAAATTTTTGATTTCAAACAACTTTTACAGACTTTTCTCTTAAAATCATATTTTAAATTTCATGGACACGTATATAAAAAGGATTTTACAGAAATGTATATCAAATGTAAGGTTTTCATATTAGATATATTAATTTCAATTTTTTTTAATATTATAAATTTTATCTTAAGACACTACATGTTTGAATATTTTAAAATACCATTTTCGTATTATCAAATATACAATATAATTTTTGTTACACAATTTATAGTCCATACAATATAAATTTTTTGTTATAATCAAAAAGCTGTTGATAAATTAAGGAAAATCTGCTCGAAAAAGATTTACTATATGGAAATCCACTTAAATTTAAAAAAGTTTGAACACACATTTTTAATGTGGAATCATTTAAAGATAAAACGATTTTAATTTCTCCTTTATGTTGAATAAACACTCAGATTTCGTAAAAGGTTTATAATTTTCATAGATAGTGTTTTTTTTCCATAGTCGCTCCTATTACTTTAATAGAAAATTTAACAGACAGTATGGGGAATCTGCCTCAAAGACAGTCCCTTAAATTTAATAGAGAAGTTTCTGAGATTGTATAGTATTAAATTGAATTTAAATGGAAAAATTCAAAAACACTAATACATAGATAGAAAAAATAGTGTTGTTGTGAACCAGTAGAAAATAAGATTGTTCTAATGTTACTAAATTTTTTCGAGGAATAAAGGTGCTACGAACGCTGCTCAAAATACTTTTTCTAAAATTCTTTGTGTTGACATACTGCTTTGATAATAAACAATATATAAAAAATCCATAATTTATATTAAATACCAAAAATTAATTGTAAAATCTCAATAATCATGCATAATAATTTATATTTTCGTAACTGTAGAGTAAATAAATGAAATAATCAAACTCATTTTAATTCTCCCTTTTAAAAAGCCAATGAACTCAGAAAAAGATGAAAACTTTTCTATTTTCACACCAGCATCATCCATCATTCTTTTATTTTCACAACAAAACCTTTTTTATTTTTATAACAGAATCCACTATCGAACAGTAAGTCGCGACACATAATAACGACAATTTTCCAAACCTCAATTAACATCAATTTCTAATAAAACCCAAGTGCTGAGGATTTTCGCACACAAGCTTTTTCAGTTGTTTATGCGCCCATTCAATTTTACGACCAAAACGAGAAATCGCCATACTCTTTTTTCTCCCATCCTTTCGTATTTTGTCTCTCGACAGATCTCGTAATTTTTCCAGCGTCTCAATACCAAAGCACATATAAACATCACGCCTTAAAAAAGTAATGAATTTATTGTGAACCCTTCCTTACTCTTCCCTCAGAACAGCACCTTATACCGAATCCATAAATACGTTCGAGAATCCCGAAAAACAACTTTATTAATTTGGCATTTTAGAATCGAATATTCGAAAGCTCATAAAATCGTCGTATATTGCACTTTATACAGCATTCTTAAACGATAAAACAGCGAAACTTGTCTTACATAAATTTGAGTGGTCATGCTTGATTTTATTTTTATAAGTACTTGTTAGTTTATTCAGAAAGTATGGAAACAAATTTGAATTTCTAGACAAAATCGTTTTGAAATTTAGATAAATGTTGAATGTCATAAAAGTATGTAAAAATACAAACATAAAAAACACTACTATTTTCAAACACTGTTTAAAATATATATTCATTATTCTTGAATTTATTTCTTAACATGAATTTCGTTGCAACGTGCCTGAATATTCTTGATCCTGAGGCTATGACTCTCGCATGGAATCTGGAATCAGCGTTGCCAAGTGCATGGTAATCGTAAAGTTGAATGTGATTGCGGAGTAAAAGGGAAGAATCAAAGAAAAAGATGCTAATAACAACGAAGAAAGGCACGTAAATTGGCCACTGCCAGCGGGGGAGCGCGATGGCGGCACTCACTGGTCAGCGATCCGATCTACGACTCGCTTGTCCGTCTCGGGAGTTACATTTCGGTGAAATTTATCCAAACTCAACTCGTCAAAAATTATGTTACGCATCTTCCTCTTTTGCCCTTTTGCGCTGGTTTTTTCCTCTCGTTATCCTCACGATTCCGCCTATCGCGGAGATCGTATCACAAAAATTTAAAACGCTCAATCGACGATCTGGTAGCTCGGTCTCGACTCGTTTGTTCGTGGAACTTGTCGGCTAATTGGTCAAGTATTTCAGCTTCAAAGATATCATATGTAGAATAGACTGTCACGAAAAAAATCGCTATTTTCCTAAGGCATCGACAGAAATGTATACTTTTAATTTTAAAAATAAGGAGATCTTTTGAGAATAGAAACAACAGATGCCATATGTGCAAGAAAAATGAAAAGATGCCTGAGAATGAGAATTTGAAAGCATTATGTAATTTGCGATTAGAAAATGGACGAGCAATAATTCATCTTTTACAGAATGAATCAATTATTTATAAATTAATATTAAGGAACATACAACACTTGAATTATCATTCAAATGGGTAAAAAATTCACACTCATTGTGAGACTCAAACATTCTATGTATTTTTTAGCAACAAATCATTTTTAACAAGAACGTAGGCAGAAAAAATTTTGGAGAAATTTTTTTTCGAAATAATATATTTTCTTCGGAATGCGCAATTATTTGAATATCTGTATTTAAAGTAATATAACCAATTGGATATAAGAATATAAAGTGCATTTTTTTTGTTTGTATTTATTATAATGAGATTCGATATTTTTGATTGTCATACAAGTCACTGAGATCAAAAAAAATTTTTTTTTTCCTAATACTTTTGGTATTTTCCATACTTTTTGTAATACTCATAAAACTTTAACGATTTCCAGATGTAATGAAACGTAATTTTATACAGCATTTGAGAATTTGTTGCTTCAGAAATCGAAGTTTTAGAAATTTTTTGAATACTCTTTTAAGTTATTGAGAAAATTGTATCTAAAATGATTTTCAGTATTACATATATTTTCAGAATTTTCATATTGGACCTTTTTATGAAATTATGAAATATTTTTTAGCATTTTCATAGATTCTGAGTATTCGGTGCTAAAGAAACTTTTAAAAATTTAAATGATCTCAAGTATAATATTCAATTTTTTGAAAAACAGGATCTTTCACACAGATTTCCAAAATGTTTTTTTTTTTTTTTTTTTTTTTTTCGTATTTTTTTGGTACCAATACTCTTCAAAGAACTTTCTAGTATGTTAATGAATTTCCATATACATATCTAGAATTGTCTGCTCTGGAACTCAGAGTTTTTTTTTTTCGTTTTTTTTTCTAGTGTATTTGTTTAGAGATTTTAAGAGTTCGATGTTCTGGAGGTGATTTTTCTTTATTTTATAGATTCCTGAGAAAGTAACATCTACATATATTTTTGGTGTTTTATTAATTTCTGGTATTTTTATATTGTCCTAGTATTTATAATATTTTGTAGCTTTTTTTTTTATCATCAGAGATCATGGGTCTTTTGTCATATTTCCCGAAAGTATAGAGATCACTGAAATTTGATGTTCTAGAGTTCAAATTACAGCCGATTTTCTGTAATAAAGATTTTTCATGAAACTAAATATACACAGAATATTCGTGTTTATGGTTTTTTTGTAATTTCGTATTTTTTCAATATTCATGAAATTTCGAAGATTCTTTTTGTATTTTTTAGGATCGCATGTGTATTTAAGATTTTTCAGGAGTTTCGCTACATTTATGGGATCAGTTTTTCTAAAATTGAAGTTTAAAACGATTTTCGATGGTTTCGTGGATTTTTGGAGAAACTATATATACCTACATGGATTTTTTAATGTTTCATAAATTTTTCGTATTTTCGTATGCACTAGTATTCATTATATTTCGTTAATTTTTTTGTATTCTCATAGATTTATAGTATTTACATTGATGAAAATACGCGTTTATTTAAAATTTTAATTTCTGGAATTCAAAGTTGATTATTTCTTCAGATTTTTAAGAAAAAATTACCTTCACAGAATACTATCATTTCAAGTATTGCATGAGAGTTTGTAATATTTGAAAGATTTTCTAGTATTTTTTTTTAGATTTCTACGGTAGATTTCTAGAATTCGATGCTTCAAGGGATGAATTTTTGCAGGTTCCTAACATTTTATTGGGTTTCAATTTTTCTATATAATTCATTATGTTGGAACAATTATTCGAATTTTTGTTTTCTACGACGTTATCCCAACCAAACATTCATAATTAGAATGTCGTTCTAAAAAAATTTTTTAAAGCCAAAATAATTGTCATTTTTCTTTCCTAAAATGAAGAATCCTGAATATTCTTAATTTTGAGTACGTACATGGAACCATTGAATATTTCCTCAAGATTACATTAATGAACTTAACTTATTTTATTTCTACTGCTTTCTTCCTTGAAACTTGTATTTTCCTAATTTATAGTCATAATTTTGAATGGATGTTGTATGATATACTAGTTTTATCAAAATTTCGAAAGGGTTGTGAACTTTTGAAACCTCCCTCTGTCTACGTGCCTAATTTTGGAAAATCAAATAATTTTTTTACAATCCAAAAGTCTTCAATTCATTTGAAAGATCTTTTCCATGATATTTCTGAAACTTTCGTATTCTCCAGATTCATCGATAGCTCTGAACGATCAATCGGGAAAAAATTTTCCCAGAACCGAACCTCGGACAATATTCGAAAAAATTTTGGTCCGGTGATCAAGCACGTGAAATCTTGCCTCGTGGAATAAATATGTAAATTGTTGCGCCTCGATAAGAAGATCGGTACACGCCAGTGCTCAAAGTGTAAGCACGAATGCGACGAAGTCGTGACTCTTTCGAACAGTCTTTACTGTTCGAATCGCTAAAATATCGCGTAGAAACGTCGAACGCGAACCGAGTGACCTTAAGTCGATTATCGGCTGAGAGATTAAGTGGCATTGAATTATTCAACGCGCGTGGCCATGGCGATTTGCAGTCGTGAATTTTGAGTAACGTTTGTCTGTCAAAGAGATGCCGAAACGAGGAAATCGCGGTTCGTTTTGATTTGCAATTTTGGTACATGTTTTGGTCTGCGAAACAAGTTGTTCTCCAGAATCACAGCCCGGTTCTAAACGGATTACGGATGATTGATATATGACAATTGTTGACAGAGAAACACAGTTCTTTGTTTTACGAAACCCATGAGGGCAAAGAATCTTAACTTGTGCATAAAAGTTTTGCAAAATTTTTGGGATTAAAAAATTTTCGACAAATCGTGACGTATCAGAGACAATTTATTTGATTTATTTTATTTTAATAAGATACGAAATAAGTACACTGCGTTTTAGTTCTCTAAGTAAAAAATCTTTTATTTTTCAGAAAAAAACAATGGTAAAACATGATGTGAACCTGAACCTGTCGAAACATGAGATAATAAGACATCATACTTGAGCCAAAACTAGAAAGTGCAATGAAAGTGCTCTTTTTGCTTGTCACGGATGGCTCGTGGCGGTTTCCGCTCTTCGCTACTTAATGAACTTAACCGCCAACAAGCTTGCGCCAAGGCAGGGGCTGGCTGCCAGGTCGCACAAATTCTTAACACTGTTAAGATATGTTAATTTTGTTTACCTATAAGCTATTAAAGTGCTTCTAACGTGCTTAAAGCTAAACCAGTTTAGTTTTCCCTGAATATGTTCACGTAGAATCTACAGAGATACGGTAAAGGGTGGAATCACTCGAGGTGAATTATCAAATCGGATCATGCTAAACTTTATCGTGAATCCGTGGATCGTCGTATGTAGAATGGAAATATAACAAATGATGCATGAGAAACAACGACATAAAAATTACTGTTTATATAACATTACGAAGTCATAGTAACAATTTTTCTAGTTGTAACGAATAATGGTTCAGAATTTGTAAATTCAGTTCAATGCCAAAACTCCGAATTCTATTCAGGACTTGAAGACACGAAGAATTTTTATTAAATGAAGATCACAAATTTTTGTACACGTCATCGAAGCAGATGCGAAAAAAACTGAGCGAAACAGCTCCTGAAAGTCAAAGACACAAATGCCTTACGACGAAATACTCACCGACAGCGCATTCACGGCGGTCGTTAAAGTGGTTCTTCATGTCCACAACAAAGCATGAATATGACCTATCAGCCTAAGGCTGCTTTTGTATGGCGTCTACAAGGTGATCTGCTATTGAAATATCATGCAAGCGTGGGATGGTAGGCCTGCGTGTAATTCTTCGCTATTGTTAATGTTCCAGTGATCGGGATGTTGACTCCAATTTAGAGTGACGATTGGATTATAAATAAGTTGCATTTTCCAAGGAAAATATTTCCGAAAGGAAAGACGATTAAAGTGTGCAAATTAGAGATTCGTACTCATAACAGACATCATAGAATTGAAAAAATATATCAAAAATTACTTTTTATAATTCGAGAACCAAAAAAATCATCACAATAGGAGATTGTATACCAAGGCTGAAAAGTAGGCTTTTGTCGTACAGGCTGTATTTTCACTTCGAGGTGAATACGAGCGTGGTTTTTAGTACGAGGGGAGTACGAGCGTGATTTTCGGCACGAGGCGAAGCCGAATGCTAGAAAAACGCCCGTATGAGCGGAGTACTAAAAAAGGTCCGTATAAGCTGCGTACTGAAAATTCTGCCTGTGCGACGATGGCCTACTATGATGGCTGAGGAGCACACTCTGCAAAAAGCAACATTATATACTCATAGATTAGACCCAAAGTTAAATATTAAAATTTCAATGGCAACTCTTTCAAAAATGAGATTTTTCGAGTGAAAGAGGACTTACTGAAAATCTTTTTTTTTTCCCTATTCTTTGGCACACGTGTCATCGAGAAGAATTTTACGCCGTATGGAAAAATATATTAAAATTTCAATGACGAATTTTTACAATATTGGATTTTTTAAGTGAAACTTATTTTTTTGAATTAATTTCTATATCTCGATCATCTCAGAAACACGTGTCATAGATAAAAATTTTTCGTCATAGTGGAGAAGACTTGGAAAATTCGATGAAATATTTTCGCAACATTAGATTTTTTGAGTGCGAATTGATTTCTTGAAATAAATATTTCTATTTGCCTTTTCTTATCCATACTTTCCAAATATATGGATTTTACGCCCTTTTTAAGAAGATGTGGAAATTTCAATGACAAATCTTTGCCAGATTGAATTTTTTGATGAAAATTGACTCTTAGAAACTAATTCCGCTCGCTGCCTATTCATTCATACACGTGTCAGAGATAAGAGTTCGAGGTTCTATTGAAAAATATATAATAATTTCAATGAACAATCTTAGTATCATTATATTCCTTATAGTGAAAATTTATTTTTTGCAGTCTTTATTTCTCTTTGCCTATTCTTTTGCACATGTGTCAGAGATATGAATTTTTACGTCCTATTGGAGAAGATAAAAAAATTTCAATAACAACTCTTTGAGAGATAAGATTTTCCAAGTGAAAAACGGTTCATTTGAATTCATTTTTTTTGCCTATTCTTTGGCACACGTGCCATTGAGAAAAACTTGACGTCATATTAAGAAAGATATCAAAATTTCAATGACGATTTTTCGCAGTATTAGATTTTTCGAGCAAACTTAATTTTTTAAAATTGATATTGATCTTACAATTTCTTGTAAACTCGTTTCATAGTTATACATTTCTTATGAGAAAGTAAACAAGGAGCACAGAAAAATCAATAATGAAAAAAAAAACGGCCCTTAAGAATAGTAATGTTTATCTTTTCCATCGTTAAAGACAATTATTTATGAATGCTCGAAGGTTATTACAGCAATTACAACAATTGCGAAAAATTCCATGGAACCCGAAGTAAAACACATAACGCAAA
Organism: Platygaster robiniae; assembly: GCA_028476575.1. Classification (NCBI taxonomy): domain Eukaryota; kingdom Metazoa; phylum Arthropoda; class Insecta; order Hymenoptera; family Platygastridae; genus Platygaster; species Platygaster robiniae. Next base: position 13,365,797 of record CM052018.1, read on the forward strand.
AAAAGTGTTAATTGACTATATAATACGAAATTCGCCTTTGTGATTATGAAGTTCCTTTACAAGAACCACATTATTGATAATTTTAGAAATTTTAATTTCTGCAAATTTTTGCAAATAAACAAAATAAAGCAAATCCTTTACTCATTCTACTCAGAGTTTTGAAATAAAGGTAAAAAATGTCATTCTGAATTTCGGAAATTATGAGCACGTATGTATCGTGTCGTACTATACGTATGACACGTACATACACGATACAGTACGATACGTACTGTATCAATCATTTTTCAGTGTGCAATATTGTTCGAAATTTTGCAGTCAAGTTCCTCGAGTTGCCATGAGTTAATAGGTAAGTGTGTAAATCAATGAAAAGTGGGGAGTGGGAACGAATAGTATATAAGGCATCGAGTTTTTTTAAACTTCACAATTCAGAAATTTCTGACATTCGCTCAACACGTCCAATATTGTAAATGTTTTCGAATCCTGTATTCAAAAATGAAGCACTTTTTCGTTACTTTCTTCTTTCTCGCTGCTTTCATCGCTTCAATAGATTCTAATCCAGGTATGTATAAACTGAACGGAGAAGCTGTATTCAATATTACCGTTTTCTGAAATAGTTCTAGAAAATTTTCGGTCCATACTGAAATGTGTATCAAGCAGGAAATAAAACATTAAAGATGTCTTGAAATACGTAAAAAGTTAACTAGGCAATCCTTATTATTTTCAATGTAGTAACAATTTCTGGATAATTGAATAAATAGTTTAAACTCTTATCATTGATTAAAATGAAAAAATTGTAATTTAAAACACTCACAAATCTCCTAAAATTTCAATTTGGAATCTTCTGTCTTTTTCACATTCCGGAAAATTTCGGCAAATTTTGTCTAATTTTTTTCTAAAAGGCAACTTGTATTTTCACAAAACTTAGTTTTAATTATTCTAAGACATATTTATAAATCCTTAAAAATACGAGACACTTTTAACAACACCTCGAATTTTCGTGAGTTTTAAAAAAACATCTCGAATTTTCAAATGATATCGCTTAATTCTCAAAGACTACAAATACCACATAAAATATACAAGTTTGGTAATCGAAATAAAATAACATATTGAATATTTATGCGATCTATAACTCCAATATTCTTCCATTATGTGTTATGATATCTCGTAGCTGATATAAGCAAGTTCAGAAAAAATCTAATGTGTTTTGTGTTTGTATTTTCACAGACAAAAAATTTCCTCCACAAGAGAAGTCGAAAGACTCGATAGAGTCACTGAAAAAACAGGGTGAAACCGACATACAATATGTTGGTACATACGCTTTTATATTGCATGCAATGTGCCACATCACGTGCGCAAGTGCAGGACATATATTCGACTTTTGTTCCCCTAATTCTTTTTGCGTCTGTCTTTTTGGAATCCCAAAAAACATGTAACAGTACTCCAAAACTTTTTGTTAATTATTTTATGAGCGTGATGCGATTCTTTGAAAACTATAAATTTGTATAACTTATTTCAGAAACCACTTGGCTAAAATGAGTATCATTATAAGTCTCTTTGCCATTGTCGTGAATGAAACTCGACAAAACATGTGACGTGTGCTTGAGACTTGTTGGGTATCAAAGACTGAACTTGATTGTTATCATTATGAATTGTGAAAATAAATAAGTTTTATATTTCGGCAATCATTGCGTTTTGCCTCGGAAATATGAAAAAAAAGAACGTCCCTTAAGAATAGTAATTTTCTAACATTTTCATCGTGAAAGAAAATAATTTTTCACGCTTGCGTGTCGAAAATCATTTATTATTTAAATAGTGCTTATAGCATATAGCACTGTTATATGTAGGTTACAAATGAAAAAATCATGTTGTAAAAATTCTAGTATTACATTGTATTTTCTACCATAAATATCTCCAAAAGTGCTAAATTGTTTCCTCAGTGTAAAGTGATGTAACTACTTAGACAAATGTTAAGAAGGCGAGTGGCTACTATCAATGGGCGTTACATATAAATATATCGGAACATTACATATTAATCACATCAATCAATAAACATCATAGTCACATAGTGCACATAGAAGATAGTTTGTGATTGTCAGTTTCGAAATTGTAATTTCAGAAAAATTCAATGCACATCAAGATTCTTTCATAATGACATCATTTTTAGTTTATTCTCTAAAAATATATATTTTTAAAGAATGTCATTAATTTGATGTAGAAAAATCTTAGTAGCGATTGACCAAAAAATCTGTGAAATATATGCTACTAAGATTCTACGAACTAACTTTTCTAATGAATGATTTCTAAATATATTAACAATTTCTAAAAACGTATATTCTAGAGCATGCCATTCTCGAAATTCATATTCCAACATGTAAGATTATTCATATTTTCTGAAAAATCTCACGAAATTCAGTAAATACGTCAATGTATGAAAAATACTCGAAAGAAAAAAGGAAGGTACCTTTAATAATGATGTTTGAATATTATTTCGAAAATCTACAAAAGCTAACATCAAATTCAACCTTCATTACGTAAGCATCGAATTTCAGAAATTCGTATGGGATTTCATACGAGAATGATACAACTGTTAATCTTTTAGAAAAACCTACGAAATTCTATAGATATAAAAAAATTAAACATATAGCCAACGTACATAATTCTCATTGGATACTTGTATATGCTGACAGTATTTTTTAAAAAACATGTTCAGAATATCAAAATCAATGAAACATTCATTACTAGAGTATTGAATTATAATACGAAAAATACTAAAAGTACCATTAATATATTAAATTTACTACTTTGAGTAAACTCTATCAAAATCTATACTATACATTTCATAACCGATATTTTTCTCTAACATATCAATATCGAATATCGTTTGATTTCGATGTATCAGATAAGCAATAGTTGATATTTTTGGTTTTGATTCTCATCCCTAGATCCTACATTAATCCCCTTCCACTTCTTTTGTGTACCAAAATCATCCGGGGATTGATAAATTCAATTCCCAGCAGTCTCGAGGAGCATTCCGGGGCTAACATAGATTTGTCATCTCCGCGATCGGTCCTGGATCTCAAGACAAATGCGGCCCCCGAGCCGGCCCGGGCGAGTCGCGCGCAGGGTTACGAGGGTCGGTGATAAACAGTGTCGCTCATTCACAATGGCCGGCGAACACGCATTAAAGCGGGCTAATATGAAGTGTATTAATGCGCGCGGCATTGTCTAACCCCATGCGTACATGGCTACTGTCGTGAGGGGCTCTATCTACCGCGCCGTGGGGGGCCCCGCGACCAAACGTACGAACCGTGTGTCTCTTCGATATACCCGGTGACTTTCCATGGACTTCCCATAGCGAGCCGTGCTGCAGAAGCTTCGCCATATTAATATCACGACATGAAGTGTCTTTTTGATTGAAAAATCGCGTTCTGAACTTCATGTTACACGAAAAACCGTTTTGGAGTCTTTTCGACGTACCAGGGAAATTCAAATGAATTTTCTAATAGCGAGCAGTGTAATGTTGTTAGAAATTTTAAAGATTTCATGGTCAAATCTCTATTTTGACCAAATTTTGTTTCTGACAATTTAAATATTTCAATTTGAGAGGCGAAAGATTGTAACTTGAAGGAAAAACTTTATATTTATATACATCAAAAGAAAAAATTACAATAAAAAAGTATCGGAGAAAGGAAACTGATTTAAACCTTCCCACTTTCAATATCAAACTTCTTCATTGACAACATTGGCTCCAAGAATCGATTTCACAAACATTTATAGGTCATTTTTTCACCGACGAAATCACTGATTTCTCTCAAATTTTGTATATATACATAAGTAAACTAATTTTAAACGTGTATTTCTACGTATTTTTCATTTCGGCCTGAAAAATGTTTTTTTTTTCGAGAAATTTAGATTTTCAATGATAATTATGCTGTAATATTCAGAGTAACCTCCCTTGTGTCGAAAACTTTTCTTAAAATATTTATTTCTCATCGTAAAATCTATGGATTTTAATCTTTTTCGTATGAAAATGTTCGAAATTGTAGAAAAATTATGAAAAATAAATTATACATATTTCTCGTAGCGTCGTTGAATTGTCATCAGCGTTAATGAAAAAAGTGTAGAAAATTTGAAGTAAATAATTATCACATTCCATCATTTTTCTGTCTTCCCGTTTTTTTTTTTTTTTGATTGGTTGAGATATGAACCAAATTCTGTAAAAACCGTTAGATGCTAAAACGTTTTGTTTAAAAGTGAGTATTTTTTTTTTTTAATTTCCTACCTGCCATTACCAAGTGATTATGAAATTTTAATATATTTTCACTTCCCCGATCTTGCGACACTGTAGTATGTTCTATTCGATATTAATATATGTTTCAAATGAAAATTTCCTAACTTAATTTTGCATTACAAAGAATATGACATAAAATCAATTTTTCGTAAGTGTCTCTTGAAAATAACTTTTATATTTATATTTACTTACGTGGACTTAGTTTGATTTTAATATTTCTTCGCTTACTGGTCATAGATAATGATGACCAAATTAAGCTAATGTATATCAATTCATAAAAAGAACTTTGAACGCGGAGATATTCGAGAAATATTCGTTTAAACTCCAGATTCGATACTGTTGGTCTTTACACGTGAAAAATACTGAAATTCAAGAGTATGTGTTTGTTTTGCTTAAAAATTTAAGGGAATTTTTAAGAAAATTTTAAATATTGGATAAAAATCTGATGACATTACCGCATAATTCTACAGTTGAACATTTTTCCGATACATAATAGCTTTATAATTCTAAATTTCATAAATAATAAGATCGCAAAAATTGAGATCTCTTCTAAAAGAAATTTGATGTATCTATGTTTAAACGAAATATTATAATGATGAAACGCATTTTTGTTTACCGAAACAACATTGAAACATAAGCATGTTGAACATATGTTGTATAATTGATTTGGTTGAAAATGAAATGAAAATTTTCAAACCATAAAATAATATTTTTATATGTTTTTGTTTTTCTTTAAAATGCAAGGGAATTTTGAAGAAAATTTAAAATATTGGATGAAAAATTGATGACATTACAGCATAATTTCACTGTTGAACATTTTTCTGATACATAACACCTTTATAATTCTGAATACATAATTCCTTCATAATTCTAAATAAACATAATAATTAAATATAGTGTTTTAGAGAAATGAAAATGAAACTATTCTTATGTATTTAGATATGATTGTGAGTATTTCAGCAATCTAGTGATCCGCTCGGAAGCTTGATTTCAAGTTGTATTCCGAGCTGTTGAACATCTAGTTAGGAATTTTTCGTTCATTATTTTCGTTTTGAATATATATCACCATTAAATAGAACATATTACAGTGTCTTAAGATCAAGAAAAATAAAAATATATTAAAATTTCATAATCACTTGGTAGTTGCAGATTGGAAATTCAAACAAAAAATTCTCACTTACGATCAAGACCTTTCGGCAAGCACGTTTTTTACAGAATATAGTTCATACCTTTACTAATTAAGATTAAAAACGGAAGGGAAAAAATGATGCAATATTAAAATTATTAACTACAAAAATTGCAAAACTTTTTTTGCTTACGCTAATAACAATTCAACAACACTACAAGAAATACTTATAATTAATCATTCAAAATTTTATACACTGTCGAACGTTTTCATACGAAAATGATTGGAATCTACAGATTTTACATTAAGAAATGAAGATTTTAAAAAAAGTTTTCGACAAAATTAAGCTACTCTGAATTTGACAGCCTAATTGGAAATCTAAATTCCCCGAGAAAAAAACCAGTTTTCAGCCCAAAATAAAAAATACGTATGCTTAAAAACTCGTTTACGTATGTATGTAAAAAATTTCAGAGATATCGGTGATCTGGTCACTGACGACCAAACTGATTTTGAAAATAATGACCCTTATATATATTCTTTCTCATCAATTGGAGGCATAGAAATTTGTTAACAAACTTCATGACATCGCTTTCCATCGATATGAAAATTCTATTAGAAAACAAAACAAAAAAAAACGATACCACAAAACCCAGAACATCCCAAACAGAGCCTGGTTCCACAACGTGTCGGTACAAGTTATGTAACAGCAAAAATGACCAGCAGTAATTTTCTTTCCCCGGAAAAAAAAACCGTGACAGATGAAGCCACGCGACGTTGGCATCTGCGAGTCTTCATGAATTTATTTTCCTGGGGAAAATGAAAATGCGTGGAACCCGCTGGAACCGATCGCGGAATTCAGGTCAGTTTCTGGCAGTGGAGCCTAAATTATGACGCGTTGTGAGCATAAATGATTGCCCGCGTTATGTTTAACATCGTGCTCTCGTCCTGCACCCACACGTGTTTTTCGAGTCAGCATAATGCCCGGGAAAAAGGAGACAGCGCAAGAAGGAAAGATGCCCGTGGGGGTGGAAACCGGAGGCGAACGAAAGTTATTTATCTCGGACAACCGCGAACCTGGATTTTGAATAATTCGGCTGGAGTGCAACTACCCTTCGGGTACGGTAAAGCGAGACGCGCAAGGAGCAAGTCATTTCTCGGTGATCTTTTATGCGGGAAAATAATTTGGTTAATTCGACCCGAAAGTGTCGAGCGCGGAAACAAAGCGCTTCATGAGAGGTCGGTGTTTGCTTCCTGATATTCATTATGTCGCTCGAGCCAGGATCCACTTTTAGAATCTTTTTTGTGGGAGAGTATTTTGATACAGGCGTGAGGAAAGTATGTATTTTGAGACATTATAAAATTGTTTTATTTACTGTCAATTTTTGTATTTTATTATTCAGTCCCAGTTTTCTGGCTATGATTTTTGTTTCTAAATTACATAAATTGAATTTGATTTATATAATAATTAGATTATTTTTATTTGAACTACATTTATGGGGACATTCCTCCATAGGTCAGTAATCTGATGTTAGTTAATAAATAAATACTTTTCTTTCTAGACGTTTATTTGATCTCAGAGTTTTCAATAGAGTAATCAACTTTGAAGTCATAAAATTTTAAACGGAACATAAAAATCAACGATTTACAACTAACGATTCTTATTAACGTCTAGTTTATCGACGTAAAAGAAATTAAATTAAAATGAATATTTTAAATCAAATATCAATCTTGAACATCCTAAATCATAATTTTTAATTCAATATGAGAAAATTGCTTCTGATTTCTTTAGGTAATGAAACTTAAGCACACAGGGATAAGAAGGTTAAGGGGTTGACACTCTTTCTGGAATTCTGATAGAATCAATTATCATGTTACGTCAAATAAAAAAAAAGTACTCTAATAAATCTATGGCTTCCCGGAATAACGGACAAAGTCACTTCTGCCAAAAGGCTCATTTTACATGATATTCTGATAAAATTTCAAATGTTATGAAATGTGTGACTTTGTCTGTTATGCCGGAAAGCCACAGAAATAATGAAAGTCAAAGTTAAAAAAAAAAAACAATGCATGAAAACGTTTGTGATAATATGTGTGATAAAAAAGTAAAAATTAGGATGACGTAGAAAATATACATTTGAAAAATTGGTTTAACGTAGTAAAAAAACGAAACATTCAAACCTATGGTAACGCTAAGAAATTAAAAAAACTTGAATCCTAGATTAATAAATTCTATAAATCTATATGATTCATGTAAATGTATTGTAAAATCTTTCGAATTATACAAACTTTGAAGGAACACTAAAAGTAAAAATTTTCTATGAAAAAACTGATTTTCTGAAAAATCTCAACAAAAAAGCTAACCTATAAATTTTTAAATTGTAGAGCATTTATTTCCAAAAAAGAGTATAAAAAAATTTGAATTTGTACTAAAAATCTATGAATATTCTAAAAAACGTAACAAAAACTTCTGAATGCTTAGAAAATACGAAAAACTAAGATTCTAATGAAAAATACAAAAATCTATATCAGAGTAATTTTTCATAAAACTATGAAGTTACCTTGAATACATCGAAAGTCGCATCCTAGATCATCGACTCTTTTGAATCTATATAGCATTCTATTAAATATCAAAAATGTATGAAAATGGTAAGAAATTCCTAATTTTTGGAACACACTAGAAAAATGCGAGAAAAACTAGAAATTTTTGGATACTTAAAAACAATGCAGGCATAATTTCCCTAAGAATTACGAAAAAACTTTGATTCTTTGAGATGTATTCTATTTATTATGCTGTGATAATATATATTTAAAAAATTATTCCAGTTATTGATTTAGAGAAAACAATAAAAATACAAACAATGCACTTTATACAATTTATACAGCTAAACATTTTTTAATTCTATTATTACTGGAAAATAAAATACAAAAGTATTGCAAATCAATATAAAAGATACTTTTTTCTAAAAAATCAATTGAAATACTCATTTCCGTTTCAAGTTTCAATATTTATAGTTCTAGAAATTTCAGCGATCGATAGAAATACTGTAAATTTATAGAAATATCAGAAAATACTACAAAATTTAGGAAATAACTTAGTATACGAGAATTCTAGAAATCTATGTATTCTGTGTGATTGTACATTTACTTAAGAATCTATCATTATATTTTAATTTTTTGTTACTTTATTCCTTCAGCATAGGACTCTTCTCTCTTAATCTGAATCTGTTGAAATCTTAACAGATTATATCTGTGTATTAGTATTTTTCATAGAAACAATCTGTAACTTTGAGAAATTGTTACAGGTGAATCTGAAAATTTTGCCATAACAGATTGATTCTGTATTTTTTTTTTTGAATGCACCTTTGTAATACGATTCACGATTTTCGAAGCAGGTTATAAAAAATGAGGTACTTTTTAATTTTTTAGGCCACTGATTATGAAGCTGTTGTCAGATTTGTAAAATTAATTTGTTGAAACTATTTGTTTCAACAAATTATGAGAAAACATATGAAAAAATTTATGATAACATTAGAAAATCCTTCAGATTGTAGGAATATTAGAAGAATTTGTATAAAAAATTCAACCTGAGTAACTTATCGAAAATCACTAAAATCGAATTTTATTGGTGAACATGAAAATTGTTCGACTCTAAACTCCAGTTCTTTTAAAAATTTTTAATTTTATAATGTGAAAAATTAAAAAATAATTATCTTATAAGAATTCCGTCAAAGATTGCAAACTATTGATTTCCAAAGGAAATATATTTTTTAAAAAAACCTCTCCCAGAAATTATTTCTGCCTATGCCTCTGCTGAGATTATAACTCAAATTCTTGATTTTAACCAAATTATAGTAAAATTGGTGATAGGCAGTTCATATTTATTCATTCTCTGAATGAATAAAATCTTCATTACACGAATCAATGCCTATCAGATCTAAATACAATATATTTGTTCGCTTGTTTGTTTTTTAACTTCTTTTTTTATCTCTAATTCTTGAAAACCCTAGAGAATAAACATTACGAGATATTACGTTCCTTATCCCTCCCAAAAGGTTATGGAGCAATCATAGTATGCATGAATTAATCAACATCTTCATATTTCAATATTAACGAATCGGCTCCAAAAATCCATAATGCACCGACAAAAATCGACTTCTCTATGAATCTGGCGATCACACCAAAAAACAGTGGCAGAGCGGTGCCACGGAAAAAGACATATTAGAGACATCATAATGCCAGAGCGAAACTGTGTTCCAATTTATAACCGGGCGATATCGCGATAAAGTTTCAAGTTCAGGGCATTGTATTCCATACGGTCTCGTTCCTGAACGCTGCACCAACTGTAGCTTTGGGTGGGGTACGGACTCCTTGGTGGTCAGCTCAGGATATCCTTTTGATATCCTGTTAACTAATGCCTACGATTCGTTACGATGCTGCCAAGGCACGAGATATATTTTTCCTTGTAACGAAACTCTTCTTCTCTCTCTCTCTGCCTTTTCAATCTTCCTCTTTTTATCCCCCGCCAGATGCGCGCCAAGAGTCACGTTCCTGAATATCGCTAGCATGAGAGAAAAACCCGAATAAACTGATTATTATTTGGCGAAGAATTTTCAGTCAAAGCAGTCAATGGAGGTCAGAAGCAGAATTCGAATTTTAGAAATTTTTTCGTTGGGTATTGAGTTGAATTATATCTTGGTTTTACATGATGCAGGTAAGCAGTTTTTGAGCTTTCAGTAATAAAATTTTATTCTTTTTTTTAAAGAAGTCGATCCAAAATAGAATATTTAAAAAAATGTGAATTGTTAATTGGAGAAGGTATGAAGTTTTGATGCTGAATTGTAGCTTCTTTCTATAACTCAAAATAAAATTAAATTTTTAACTGTAACATAACTTGAAAAAAAATTAGGATCAACCACCCTTTTCTGAAAAAGTGTTCCTTTGTCTTGATTTTTTTAGCAAACAATTAGCGTGATCAATATTTTCTTCTTCTTTGGTCCGAGGAGGAATTGATGTCTGGTGGGGCAGCGAAGAACAAGTCCTTTCTCGACAGGGTCAGTCAGGTAGGCGGCGCCGACTTGAAGCCAAGCCTACCTTGAGGATCGACTCTCACGATGAATTTGCAACAATGCCGCGATTCGAGAGATCTGATTCCGATGGTCGTCCAACTTGCCCATTTTTCGAGATATCTGATTAAGAAAAAACATATCTGAATCTTCGTCACTATTGTATCGTTTTTTCTGAACCTTTATTTTTCTGATTTTTCACTTTGAATAGTCGAAAACAACTCTTACTTTATGCAAAAAAAAAAAATAAAAAATATCGCCGGAAGTTTTTCGTATAGTTGACAGAATTTTGTATTCTTTTCTAGTCACATTTTCTCATATTATTCTTATATCAGTGACGAATACTACAATTTCATAAATTTTTTATTTCTTCAACTAATTTTCATTATTTACAATTATCATTCACAACACAACATCCAGTAAGAGTATGTTTATGAGAAATTTATACAAACTGAATTCAATAAAGGTTTGTTGATAAACTTTTCATGAGCACAGAATAAAGATTATGAATAATCAATTGTTACATTTTTCGAAAACGTTTTAAACACGATTTGAATGTGCTGTATTGTGAGAAATTTGTGAAAATTAATCAGACTTTTTCGATTGTAAAGTGAGAATGAATAAAGATCATTTTTTCAATTATTATTACTGAAAAGAACAAACCCATTGAGTTTGAAGTAAGGCCATTTTTCCCATGAATTATAAATTACTTATTCAGGATTCAAATTATATTTCATTGTGTAAGAATTATTTTTAAAAAAACTTCAAACATTAACAGCCAAAACAAGTTTCGTAAAACTCTAGAACATAGGATTTTGTATTCCATAAATTAGATTATAAAAATGAAAAAATCCAGAACTTCATAGTAAAGGTTTTACAAGTATAAACGATGAATTTTTGAATTGTTTCCTAATTCTATACTCAACAGACGAAGATTACATGGTTAAATATTCTCAAACAAATGCATCTAGAATAACATTCTATAAAATTTGGGAATTTTATTTGTTAGGTTTGTGGAATCGACAGATATATTCTACTTTCTTTGATTAATTAGTGTGTTTAATATTATATTCACATAATTTCTCAAATTTTCTACGATATAATTTATATTCATTTAACTTGATACTTGGGATTTAAAATTGAATAATTGTTAGTTACATTTTAAATTCAGGAAATTAGAATCGTAGGAATCTGTTGACAAGAATTTAAGGTACAAGAATATTCGATCAAATTTAAGAAACTTATTACATAATATTAGAGAAGTTACAAGTAGAAATATGCCATGGTCGAATAATAACAATTTCTACAATTTAGAGCTCTATGATTCACGATCTCATAATCCTATGGCATCATATTGAAAATTATTGTAAGCAAAATAATTTAAAAAATCTTGAATGTTTAGTTTAGAATGCTAGAATTTCATATTTGAAATTGATAGCATTTATTTTGTTATTTTCAAATTAATCGACTCTGCACTTTTTTATCTACATGTAACAAGTCTAGGATTCTATATCCTAGAAAATTACTTCAAGTATTAAAAATTTCAGATTACGTATCATGTATATTAGATTTTCTAGAATATATATTCTGGCACTCGAAATTATGTGAATGAAAGTTTTGTAGTAAAAATTGTATTTTTTGACTCTGTCAAAAAGTAGGAAGATCGGAAATTACAACCAATGAAAATTGAATAATCAAGTTTTTTCATATTCATATTTTTCATTTTACCCCTCAGATTCTGATTTTCAATTATAAATAAAAAATACAAAGTTCAACTTGACATACCTTAAATTTTAAATATACATATTTTTAAAATTTTACATGAAATCGTAAAATATTTTCAGATTGTTGTAGTTTTGATATGGGTCTTACTCAATGCAAGCCTCCCCCCATCCCCCTCTTTATATTGACTCGTGGTAATTTTCATGTAGTTTTCAAAGTCAGTGGATTGTTAATATGAAAAACTTCTCATCACAAACGTAGATGAATACTTACTACGAATCCAAAATTTTTAAGAATCACATTTAAGAATAAGATAGACATATTCTTCTTTTATTTTCATATACTGAGATAATTCAAAAACCAAATTAGGAAGATGATAATTCTGCCGCAAAAATCAAATTGTATTAACCTTATTTATCACTTATTGAAAAATTATTATTTTATTCATTATTTAGTCATTTCATATTTTGTTGCTTCGCATAAAAATCGATTCAATTGCTTCTACTACACTTATTTCAAAAAAAAAAAGACGAAAAAGTTAACGTTACGAAAATACTTGTTTACCCCTACTTGAAAATTACATACGTGTCATATCCATCACATGAAAATTCAGTCCTACTAACTGAAAAAGATTCTTCGTTGTTACATGTTAAACTGGAATTGGCTGTAGCAATAGGATCATTCGTTCAACAGAGTCAACTTTTTTCTTAGTAGATGTCACTGAAAATTTACTTGACACATCAAAAGTTACATTTGATTCAAACTTAAATCTAGTTTGATCATATAGAACTGAAGAAATTTTTCTTTCTCAGTGTAGAAATCTTATCAAAAACATTAATTGACATCAATGACAATCTCTGTAAAGCACAACACTTGTTGAATCAGTAAACATAGGATTCTGCAATGATTGTCATCACATTGCTATGCGGGGACTCGGGTCGTTTTCTCGTAGCGGACAACTACTGAAGGCTACTGTTTGTTCCCAAGCTTCGCTAGGTTGTGACGATCAAAGGATCAAAAGACGCGGAGTCTCGGAGCGACGACAACAACGTTTACGAGCGTTCCAAGTGTCAAGCTCGATTATCAAGATCCCATTTAATGTCACACCTGGTCTGCGCGAGCCGAGCGATAATCACCGGGATCGTCGAAACTTACGGCGCGACGCGAGCGATGTTAATTCGCTAAAGAGAATTTCATTAACTCGCTTCTACGAACCACTTGCGGATAATTGAATGTCCGACGTACAATATCGCCAGCGAGCAATGACTAATTAACGGTGTTTTACCCCGGGGTCCGAGGGAGAATCACGCACGAGCGGATTTTCGCGATTCTGGGATAATTTCTGGGATGGCAGTGTTTTGGATTCTGAGGCCTCAGGGTCAGAGTCTTTTGAGGTTTCCACAGTGATTTACTCGTTTTCGTGTCTTAGAGAAATTTTTATTGTATGATAGATGACATAAATTCAAAATCCAAAATTTAGAAATCTCTGTGATTCTCAATATTTATACGCTCTAAGCTGTTTATAAATGATTTTATCAATTTAGAGATCGCATCGAGCCCATTTTTACATGCGAAAGATTTCACGATAATGAATAATGAACTAATATTTCCATGAATAAATCGCTCTTCTTTAATATACTCAATCATTAAATTATTCTTTTTTTCTGTCCTTCCTTATCATTCATGAACAATAGTATGGATAATTTTTTAAAAACCATACTGTGACATAAAACATAAAAATCTGAAAAATCTGAACTTCGAATAAACTTTTACAACGAACACAATTTCAGAATAGTATTTAACGAAGAAGTGGATCCAGAGAGAATTTTAGAAAGGGGATCCAGGAAAATAACTTTAATGGATTGCTTCGATCATTATGAATCATTATAAATTATGGAATGAGAAACTGCAAAATAAATACTTTTACTTAATTCATAATATTTATTATAAGCATTTAAAAAAACATGAACGAAAGTATAAAATATTTCTATAAAGATTAATAAATTATTTGAATGGAAATAAATGTGTTAAATATGATAATAATAAAGAAGTATTATACAAAAATTATAGTTCAAGTATTTCAGTTAGTGCAAATGCGCTGTATTCATTGCTTTTTTTTAAACAGTGATTTTTTCATTTTTTTCGGGGAGTAGGTGACCCTCCTCAGGATCCCCTAGCCCGTGGACGCACCACTAATTCAAAAATATCAATAATAATAGTGGTTTCTTTACTGAGAAACTTAGAGATAAAATCTTAAAAAATGACCATCAAGGATTGGTTTTTTTTTAAATGTAAGGATCGCTACATAGCTTACATACTTAGGTTCAACGAAAAAAAGAATGATGAAAAGTAAGAAAAAGCAGAAAAATAATCTAAAACTCATATAAAACCTACATACGATAGTAACTTATCATAGGATTTATAAAAATGATAACTTTAATTATAATGGTGTGAAAACCGTCCATGAAATAGATAATTGTTTACCTTGAAATCGCGCTTACGAATAAGAGTCATTTAAAGAATTACGATAATAGTATAAATGCAATAACTGACATGCGACTGTTAAATCCAAATTATGAAAAGTTTTGCATAAAATCGTATTAAAGTTCGTTTTAAGGATTCGCGGAATGTTTTTCAGTCTACATTAAATGAATTTCATAGTGATTTATCAACGTATTATCCTATGAAATTTAGAAAGTGGATATTTGTCAATTTCTCTTGTCAAATCAAACATCTTATCAACAAAATTCTGGCTAACAACGTTTTTTTTGCTCTTTTTAAAGGTAGTGACAAAATTTGACAAAAATGATATTGTGTCCATAAAGACTAAAAATTGAATAGAATTCTTCTATGAACTGTCAAAACATCATATTGATCTGAATAAGAATAACGAAAAAATATTTCATTTTTATGTTTTTAAGTTAATAAATACCAGAATAAAAATTCAAAAAACATGTAGAACAACAGTACAACATCAAAAAGATGTAAAAGGTTAATTTTTTTAACTTTAGCATTTTTATACCTGTACTAAATAAATTTTTATCAACTGTGTTTCATACTTCCTGTATAAAATATGAAAAAACTTGGATTTTTACTCCTCTAAGCACGCAATCAGCAAAATCTCACAGGAGTTCCGTAGAAATGAAAAATAATGAATTCTCACATAAATCGTAAAATAAACCAATAATTTAACATTTCGGAATGACTCTAATTTCTTGTACTTGATTACAATAATTAACATGAAGTTTTTTTCAGTATTCATAAAGGATAAATTACTTTTTTTTAGATGTTTTTTTTTCATTTGTTCAAATACCAACCCAACAGTCTTTCGACCAATAACAGGGTTACTACGAATCTGTGCTTACAACAATCTCGGTAGCGCTCAAAAACAAAAAGTAAACGTTGAATTACAAAAACAAAAGTAAACGTTGAATTACATTACCAAATCAATAAAAGTGCCAAATCCTATATTACCTCACTCTGAATATCATAATACATAAATGAACATCATTCATAAAGAAGCATCACATCTCAAACCAGACTGTCCGTATGATCCCCAGTAAACTTAATAAATTCATTGAATGTATCATTAAATAAATCCAAATCAGCCGACGGTAATCCATATAACGCATTCAAAAAACGAGACGCCCTAATGAGTGAAAGATTTTGTTCAATTGATGATCTAGATACGGAAATGAAAAAAGGCCTTATCTTCTTCTGATCAAATTGAGAATCAGACAGTAAATTGCGAACCCCGTAATGAGTCCAGAGCATCAATCAGACCGCTAATTATCCTGAACAAAAAATAACCGTCGTCACCTTACGCCTATCTATCAGTGTCCTAGTCCAAAACTGTCCATAGTAGTCCGTAAGATCCGTACCAGGCTCTAGATATTTACCTTCCTTTTTCCATGCCAAGAACTTCAGGATTCTCTTCTGAATCGATTCCATTATCAAAATATATTTCTTCTGCGAATTGAACAGGACTACAAGAGCATTAACATTCTGCAATTGCTTGCAGTTGTGTAAGATAAACCCGAGCATCTCACATTAAATTTCTTGCTCTTCTTTTTTTATGAATTATTTCCAAAAAATGCTTTGAAAATTAGCAGTATGATATAACATTTACTCAATATTCTGCTACTTAAATAAATGTAATTTTTTTTTCTAAATTCTAGACTACAGTGACTTTGTAGGAGACATTTCCTCAGGAAGAAGCTGAAATTTCGAGAAATCTTTTCTCACGTGCGTTGTCACTCGCGGAGGCCAGGTACGGTGATCGACGTTGACTGGCGTACGTCCGAGGACAGCTCGTTGAACCCGCTCTCACTAACAAGCCCCATTGCCACTTTATTATCGCGCCTGGATCGCTCGAAAATGGCCACAAATCACGTGGAACTGGTTATAACGCGGCGTATACCTACCTGTACGTTACACCGGGCTATAGGCCGCGACCGTGTTTTCTTATTTAGTTATGAGTCGTGACACAGCCAAAAGATCGCCCGAGATGTTTACTAATTGCGAGAATTATGACTGGGCCTCGCGTCGAGCTTTCGATTCACCAAGATCCTTATCCGTTGTTAGTATATGTCCAGGTGGTAGTTGGTCAAACATTGAAATGAATGAAGTTTGAATTCCACAAAATAAAATGTCTATCGAAAATAAAACAAAGCTGATACAATAACCAAAAACAGTTCATATTTGACTTTTTAAAATACTTTATTCTGTTACAACTTAATGATTTATATCGTAGCAACGCTCGCGCTACATATTCAAACTTCAATAAAAAAAGTTAGCGCCAACGTATTTACTAAAAAAGTTGAAGTATTATACACTATATAAGAAAAATATAATGAATAATTCAATAGGGAACATTTTCTCAGAAAGAAAGGTTAACTCATACATTATTGTTCAAAAAATGGAAGCATAAATTCAAATTCCTGATTCGAAACGACTATAGCAACTATCAACATACCAAGCATCAAGGAAGTCGCGCCTGCCAGATCTATCATTTGATTTTAACTGCTGGAAAATTGCGGAACAAAAGATCAGTCATTTGAATATTAAATCGATAGCCTTACACAGTGCATTATCCATAACTGTATTCAAATGAAGATCACATAAGGTTATGAAGCTCAACGTTACGGGGTTCAATCCGCACGTTATTCCGCTCGCCCTTGAATTCAAATTTTTCCTTGTATTTTTCCCTTTTTTTATTTTTATTGCCAAGTAGGCACAAGTGGACCCTTCGATGCTGGACAATGACGATAAACCATATAATGGTCAGGCGCGACAAATATACGTACATACCAAACTACCGACCGTCGCTTTCGCATATATGCATACAATTGATACAGATATACTATCGTCGGCTCGACTTTGTACTCCGTATCGTTGTTCTCTCGGGTCTGAACTTACTTTTTCGAATTTGGAGTTACTTTTTTATTATAGATTTTTCATAGAATTGAAATTTCTTCGTAGACATGATGCTCAATGGTTAATTTTCATCAATTATGGGCGTTGAATAATGAATAACTAATTTTAAATAATATAGAAATCATATGTTTGATGATTGTCGTATTAATTCATTCCCGGTTTTTTATTGTTTTATAATAAATTATCAAAAAAACGAATTCAGTAACTTACTATTCTTCTTCTATATCTACTGATTTTCCGATTTCAGGATAGCTTTAGACCACTTGTCTAAAAATATATCTGAAAATCTGGTAAGAACTCTCAGCGAAAAATCGATTTATTCATATTCTCCACGAAGATCCCTGCGAAAGCACTTCAATGATTCCACGAGTGAATAGGCCCTCGACGATATCGCGCTTGCATTTAACATCGCGGCGAATTCAGACGGTGCGGAATATTTTCGTGCAACATCTTTGAGCGGGATCGGCAATAATTCAACTGGCCAATATTATTTCAAGATATTTATTGGCCGCGAGGAACAATGGATCGATATTGTTTTCTGATTGGGATATGGCGACCGCGATGCGTTACATGCAACCGATTTCGCATGCGATGCATGTAAATTCCACAGTAGCCGGCACGCTTGTGTCCAGCGGCATAAATAATATTTAATATGACGACACGCAGCGGCTTTCTTTGTGTGATATATTTGGTATAGAAACGTCACTGATAACACATCTTTCATTTCGCGGCTATTGAACTCGAAAATCATGGGGTAAAAATTCATAGGATGTAGGTAAAGTAACTTTGTGACATTGAAGGGAAAATTCTTTATGCAGTGAGAATTTTGTAAATTGATAGTTGGTGCAGTCTGATTTTTTTCCATCGTGTGAATGGACAGAAGTGAGCTTGCAAATTATTTTTGATAAATTGATAATTTGTACAATCTATTATTTTTTTTCAGGAAATTATTCTTCATTAAATTTTAAGTAAAACAACGTTGCAGAGAAAAAAATGTACATATTTCTGAAGTTATAAAGTCTGATTCATTGAAATATCAGAAAAAATTAGCGTAGCTTCTTATTATCAGTAAATAAAGTAGTAAGACCTTTGTTGTAGTCTGAAGTTTCTTATAACCAGACAACTTTTTTTTCATAGAGAAATTACAAGCCATAAGTAAGAATAGTTCTACTTTAAGAACATCCCATGCAAGGACCAGAGAACCTGCTATATGAAGAATAAAGCAAAGGAATTCGATAATTATCACTCAAAATAGGTTAATTCATAGAAAATAGTTTTTGATTGCTCAACCATCATTTCTGATTACGCTCAATCAAAAATAACATAAATAAATTGTTTTGAACAAATACTGACATTGAGTTTTCAACATATAATAGCCATATCAAAAATGTTTCAAAACTCGGAAGAAAAGTAAGAAAATAAGGGTTTAATTTTACTAGCAACATTAGTAAATAATGTCTAACTACGATTAAATTTGAACATTTCTCCTTGTAGAGGACATTTTCTGCCATCTTACCGAGAATCAGAGAAGCACGTAGGTTGCAAAGCTCGAAGGGAAATTTTAAGTCGATTAGTTTGTTTATTCAATTTTTCTTCGATAACTTTGAAAATTATAGTGTTATTTTCAAAATTTTCAACATTCGGACTAAACGATTCTCATATGTCATTAATGAAAGGTGACAGGAATTTTTCTTCGAACATGTTTCTGAGATAAATATTTTTTTCTGCGTGAGGGATACTACGACAGTAAATTTTTTTTCCATAATTTTTTAACTTTAGTCGTATGATAAAACAAATATTTTTTCACTTCCAACATTTTCAAAGTGCAAGCTGCAAACAGCTATCAGATTCAATGTAAATGGTCCTGATTTTCAAATTCTTCAATATTAAGAACAATACGGTTTTTTTCGTATAAAAATGGTTTCATGATTGTGAATATTCATTAACATTTTTATTATTTGCTATGTAAAAAAATTATTAGAAGCTGTTTGGGTTTCAGGGTTCGTAAAACATTTAAATGTATATTCCATAAATAATCAAATTTCTTAGAATCTTAACTCAGATTCTAATGTAATATTGCACTCATTTGAATTTCCATCAACAATAAGTATTATTATTCCCAGCATATATTTACTTTCATTTCCACATCAAAATTTAAATAGAACAACATTTTTCTCCTGCCTTTAACATAAAATGTGCCCTTTTTTTTTTAATTTTTTCGCAGTATATCAAACAAAATTACATTACATACTTATGGACGTTGCACTTCAAATTTTGAGGTTCAAAAATTGTACACTGAAGTTAACAAAGTTATTTATAATTTTCTATCTTTGGTTTCTTTTTACCTCTAAAATAATATATACATTTTTTACACTTCCAATATTATTAAATTCACAACAGTCCCTTATTTATTTAAAGTCCATCTATATAACGATCATTAGGAGCCAATTATTAATCGAGAATAAAAATACTTGACGTTTCATACTTCTCAAGCTTTCGATTTTTTACTAAGCCCTCCTCAGGAGCTTACAAATTCAGAGAACTTAAAAAAATATCATTACATCATACGATTTGAATAGTATCTACTTACATTATATTTTCTCATTAAACAGTATGGATTCCCAAGAGTCAGATTCATTTTCTGATTCGTCGATATAAACATCGTGGAGTCTTTTTAATCACCAAATAATTCAAAAAAACTATCTGTACGGCATACATACAGGCAATGATCTCACATCTATAAAAACCGAAATACCAAAGTTATATCCACCGAACAAATTGACAATCATATTTTAAAACACCGGTCATAAACAGAACTCAAAAGGCCCGTATTCTCCTGTCTATTTATTGCTTTCTTAGTTCTCTTTATGAAAAACGTTTCAGAAATCAATCTCTTTCTAAGATTATTCTCTTTATCCAAAATCCTAACATTATCCCATTGAATATTATGATCATATTTTCAATTATATGTTATGTCAGGACTGAATGATTATTAGTAGGATGACGAATATTTCATGTTCAGACACTCTAGTTCTTAAACACCTTTCTGTCTGTCCTATTACTCATAACATTGCCAACTCAAAACTTTTGAATCATGTCACAAAGAAACAGAATTCGACAATAACCTAAAAGTAGAGTTAACTAAAATCTTGAAATAGAATTTACATACAATTTTGATGTCCATTGTGAAATGCAAATCTCAAGAAAAGTTGACATGGAATGTTATCTGGAATAATTTTTTATTAAGAGGCCAGTTAAATCTCTTAGTAAAATTACATTAATCTATAGTCAGCTTATTGATTCATTAAGAAATTTGATTTCATATAAATCGAATTCTATAGAATTCAAAAAATCGTTTCATGAAATGAAATAATACTTGCACACATTCAAAAACATTTATCTGAATACATTTTTACACTTCAAAAGACTTATCATAGCCCAAAGCTCATTCTTTTATTATTCCTCAAATTCTTGTCGAAACTTGAAACTCCACAGGAATGACAAAACCCCTTTTCAGAACGCTTTTCAATACATGTAGCTACTCCCTGGGCGGCAATGTGCCGGTAAACTCCCAACCAAAACTTATTGTTATTAGCATAGAAGAACAATTTTCAAAATCGTAACCCACGACTTAATTGCACGTTCGGGTGCACTGAAACGTATCTGCCAGTAAATAAAGTACATCGTTAAACAGCAAATCCAGTACGATCGAGGTTTATAAATATGAAACATGAACCCAAAACGGAACGAAGTTTTCATGAAAAAAAACTCCAAGGCAAGATAGACTCTCAGTCTCGTGTCAAAGAGGATTTCCAATTCAACCACGAGGAATATCAGTAAACCCACAGCGAAAATTGCGCCTGACCAGAAGATCCAAGTGTAGAGAGGAAAAAAAGGTGAAAAAGTTGGGACACAAAAACCCAGAGGGGAGAAGAGCGAAGCGAGTCCTATTGACACTGAACGGAAAGTAACACTCGGCTTCGTCGGAGACTTTGAGGGCCCAGCAAATCCATATAAATTGTCGCATTGTCAGAAAATCATGGCGCATATCAATCTGAGATACTCGCCGACCTTGCAAAATGCCTGATTCTTCTGAGAATCAAACTTCGGGACTTTTCAATACATCGTAATCGAGAGAGATTAAATTAAACGACGCGGCGCGTTTTCGAGAGCCTGAATATCTGGTGTGACAAATCTGTGGTATTAAAAAATAATTTCGCTGTTGATTGGAGGTGAAAGTAAGGAAGAAAATTTGAGGTTTAGGTACGGAATATGTCGGTCGTTTTGGAATCTGTAAATCTCATGAAACAGAACATGTATGCGTACATGAACTTTTTGTTAAGTTCATATAAACTCTGAACATCTGATGGGTAGAGGTAATTTGAGATAATGAGATTAAAAGGGAGTCGTGAGGAAACAAGAAGTTACGTTTCTCGGATGGAAAAAATGAACAAAAGTTATTGAAAAGAAAAAATGAACTGAATTTGAATTTTTGAAATTTAAAATTTTCCTTGTTACTTTTTACTGGCTTACTTCTTGTTTTCGATCATCATGATAAAATTAAACTGATGTTATTATCATCCGAATACCACAATTACGGTTATCAGAAAAAATTAACATTTTTTCCCAAACCCTTGCATAACATTGATTGATTAAAGTATAAGGACACTTTTTGAATATTAAAATGTCACTCTCATTTTAAGCTGTTCTTTTTTTTACGATGTCAGGAAAGCAATTTATCAATTAACTTATATTATAGATGTTTATTCACAAAAAAAATTTTTTACATGAATGAAAGCCACAGATTCTGTAACTTCCTGTGCGCTCGAAAGGGCTGAAAAAATTTTGTTCTTGCGGTGATGTCACGATTAAAAATCAAAAGTCAGAATTTGGAATAGTAACAAATACAATTTAATAGGTACATATTTAAATAAAAAGCTAGTCTTCAAGCAAGTTTTTCTTTGTAAACATCATAGTTTTTTTTTGTAATGAACATAGAATGAAGATTCTTGAATTCTGAAATAAAATTATTGATTTTCAAATCTCAAATCTTTGTTGAGTAATCGTTTTTTAACTTGTCAACACAACTTCAGTTTACTTTAGTTAGAGAGGGTCTAGCTGTGAATAACGTATCAAAAAATTTATCGAAAATTTGTAACAATTAAATATTATCAAATTGATGGAATTTGCATAGTTCACTTTTCATGGAAAAATATATGAACAAACTTTTGGAACACCAATGGGTTCTCCGATTTCTCCTTATTCAGCTTATATAGTAATGGAAGCTATGAAATTAGATGTTTTGAGTAAATTGAGTTATTAACCAATATTTTACTGTAGATATGTTGATGATATTTTTATGATAACAAAGAAAGATGAACTGGATGCGACTTTAAAAGGATATAATTCACACAATGATAGGATACAGTTTACAAGTGATAGATAGAAGGGATGGGAAGTTAAATTTTTTGGAATTGGAAGTTATTAGAGAAGATGAAAAGCTAATATTTGATTGGTTCATAAAACCAACTTCATTTGAAAGATTTATGAATTTTCATTCAAAAAATCCGATTGTACAGAAGAAAGGGATAATATATGGATTGGTTGATAAAGTTATTAAATTATCTGATAAAAGATTTCATAGAAAAAATTTCGATAAAATTAAAAACTTACTTTACAAGAATAACTATCCCATTGAATTAGTAGAGAAAAATATTAGGACTAGAATTGATTTTTCGAAATATGTTAAATCGAAGAATGATAAAGATGATATATTGTTGGATAATAATGATAGGAGAAAAAGAATTTTTGTTTTACCATACATATATCGAAAAAGCATAAAGAATAATTGAGAGAGTATTTAAGAAAGAAAATATGAAAGTGATATATAAAAGTGATAATAAATTGAATATGCACATTATTAAAAAGGGAAAAGATAGATTGGGGAATAAAAGACAGCAGAATGTAGTTTACATGATAGATTGCAGATATTGTCGATTTCAATATGTAGGACAGATACAAGATGTTTGGAAACTAGAATTTAGGAACACGAGGTAAATATTCGTAAATTTAGAGAAAATAATTTAGTTATAACAGAACATAGAATATATATGAATCATGAGTTTAATTGGGATAAAGTCAAGATTTTGGATATAGAGATAGATTATAGAAAAAGAATGTTTTCAGAAATGTTTTTCATAAAGGGGACTAAAAATACAATAAACAGACAAGAAGACACGACATTTTTAAGTTCAATCTATGACGCATGCATTGATGACGTGATATGAGTTCTTATCGGTTCGTTTTCTATATAAGGAAAGAAAACTGAGGTAATTTTGTTAGTCGTTTACAGATCACTGATAAATTCTTGTAATAACATATTGTTTCTTTCCTGTTCACTTAATATTATAAAAAGATGACGAAATGCTTTTACACAGAAGACAATTTTAACGTGAAATTTATATTTTGAGTAAGTGTAGTGAGTGATGTTGTGATGAAATTTATTGATTGATTTGGAATTTACCGATTGTTGTTTCAATTTTTTAAATTCAGTTTTCCTGAAGAGGGCAAAAATAAACTGCCGAAAGCTTGAAAAAGATGTTTGTCTGAATTACTGCTTTGGCGTGGCTCCAGAATGATCGTAGGGAACATAACTGAAAAACAATTGTACAATTCAATATTATTTATTATTTATCCTTAATGTCAAACTGATGTTTTCCTATTTACTCTCTTATTAAAAATGAATCTGAGGTTTTTTCGTTAGTAACGTGGTTTTCACGATTGTTATAATCTTATTTTATGGTCGAACTTTTTGAAGGCCAGAGCATGAATCATTGTTTTCACCAACTAAAATTCATGTACATTTATCGAAATTCATCTCCCAAAAAGTGTAAGAACATTCGTGACTTACTTCATGCAGTTACGAAAGTAAAAAATAAAAATATTTCTTAGAGACCACCAAATTTTTACACGAACAATTGCTTTTTTATCTGAATATGCAGAAAGATAGATGAAAAACATATTCAGAGATATTTGAGTTTGAAATCCGTGATGTAAGGAAACTTGCACGGTAAAGAGTAGCGGGTAAAAAGTTAATTAACCAGCCAATTTTAAAAGGTGACAGAACCATCTACTTTGAAAAATCATTTTGGCCCCTTCAATTTCTGAATTTATTTCGTTTTTTATGCAAGAAGAGCGATTTCATGAAACTCGAGTGTGCGGGGACTCCAGGTAAAGAGAGTGAGAGCAGTACATACCTGAGATAACGAAATACGCTATCATATGCTTTTTTCAATATAAAATCATTGTGGCTACTCAAATTTGAGCACACTTTTTGTTATTACTCTCGAATTCGGGATATAAAGAAACTTGTTTGCGTGGGGGTTGTACATAAAGGGCAGTTAATTAGCGATTTCCAGAAGCTCAAAAATTTTCATATTTTTTTTTTATAAAAATGGTTGGGCTATTTAAAATTACCTTACCACAACATATTATGACGTTTTTTTAATGAGGCCTTAAGTATTTCGAGAGTGAACAATCATGATAAAGGTAAGACCTTCATTTTTGAAGAAATTGACTATTTGAATTTAAAATTTTGTAACAACTTTTAATACTTAACTTGTTTTTAGATGTTTCTATATAATTTAAGAAGAATACCTGAAAAAAAATTTTCGTGTGCTTTGTCAACGTTGTAAACTTTATTACCGTAAACTGAGGTTGATTAAACGAGCTTCAAGTATTTGCTTACAAATGTTATATTCAACTTATTGATAAAGAAGTAAAAGAATTAATTAAAAATGAAAAAATCGTCTTGTTAAAGAGGTGTTTATCAATTATATTTCCAGGAATCTGAGTTGTGCTCACCAGTCATGAGAGCAACCGATGGGGTTTGTATTCCTAATGAGCACGCTTATAAAATTAAGGGGGTCCTACCATGTAAACGCCGTTTTTCAAAGCGTTTTTTCGAATGTTACTGAAGGAAAAGTATTCATTATTTTTCAATGCAGTTTTTTTTTCAAAGTTGAATTGGTTTTCGAAGAACAAAATAAAGTAGTAATCTCTAAAAAAAGTGTCACACTGTGGCCACAGCACCCTCGCAAAGTGGGGCCTTATAAAAAAAGTAGGTTAGTGGTGTCCACGATTTTGCAAAAAATGTTCGTCTGAAACATGAAAGGAAATTTTTTTGCGTCTGTAGACTTGCGACTATCCTACGGTAACAATTCACATTATTATCTTTTCAGTGATTAAAATAGCGGAACATTGAAAAAAAAATCGTATTTTGCACGTTTTTCTGCAGGTAAAAACAATAATTATTCATTTGTGTATAATAATTAGGCGCTCAACTTGTACCGTACGATAGCGACAACATTTCCACACATGAGTAAAAACACGCCAAGTGTATCATGAAAATTCAAATACATCACGGAATTTTGTAAAAAAATAGTGTTTTGTATAGTCTTCATGTGACTCATTTTACCATGTAAATGATTTGTCAAAATACTGTTGTTTGTTGCTGCTATAAACAATCAAACTTTTTTGCAAGCGTTGATTTCAAAATTCATATCTCCAAATCAACTCAATATAATCAAATGAAATTTATTTTTAGTTGACGTAAATTTTTATTTTTGTTCACGATGATAAAAAGCACTTATAAAATAACACTTTACAAAATAACATACAAAATAACAAAATGACGACAATTTCCACTACTCTCAAAGATGATAAATAAACGAAGGGAAAATAAAATCATCTACAATAATTTGTTAAAAACATTGAAGAATTTTCCACTTAACAATTTTTTTCCGATTGATGATGAAATTTATTATTTTTTTTTTTTTTTGTATGGCCAATGACTTTTCTGCCAAAAAAAAACGGGCACAACATTTTAGTGATAAGGAAGAATGTATAATCAAGACCAAATTTTTCTAGATACTCTATCACAGTTTTCTATGTTTTACAAGCACCTAAAAGTACATTTTTGCTTTTTTTCGGTGCTTGTTAAACATAGAAAAATGCGATAGAAAAATCTAGAAAAATTTGGTCTTGAATATAACAGTATACACGTAAACTATGCCATGTTTCAAGCATTCATCATAAGTTTTACACAAGTGATGAGTTTTTGAACAAAATTTATAAAAAACCACATGTAAATCCCATTGAAAACTTGAGTCGTTTTGTGGCTCGTGTTAATCATGTCCGGTTCGCTTCAAACTTTACAAAAAAATTTTTATTAATACTTTGATTCAAAGCCCAGGAATGGAAAAAATTCTGACATCGCCAGAATAAGTGACACCCTATTGTTTATGTAATTTTCAGAAATCAGTTCCTATTATTTTGATAATAAAACTTTTTTTTCTCGAATAGGTTTCTTCAACTTTTCGATCCTGGTCTTCGATCTTTTCTCGAAGCCACTGTTACGCATCGACTATTTATGTTTGAAAAAATAAAACTTAATGAATAAAAAAGGCGAAAAAACGAATCAAAATAAAATACAAAGAGTGCAATATGGAATTATTTCCGAACCAAAATTTCCAAAATATTGATGGAAAAATGATCTAAAATGCAATAAGTATTGTTTTATTATTCCAACCTTACATTTTTCCGTTTCGTTGAGTACTCTGCTGTTGCAGATGAAGTGAAGACACTTAACCACAAAACAGCAGTCAATTAGAAAAATTGACGAAACTTAACGAAGCTCTTGATAGGCTCGCCGAACAATTCGATAAGTTCCAACGGCCGATATAACTCAGGCGATGTCCCTCTTCCCCGGGATGAAAAAAGAGCAGAGCAACCGCAAGCTCGAGAGCGTCTTTAATCTTCCGGATTCATAAAGCGGGTCCTCGGGATTTCGCTTAGAGTTTGGCATCGGGCATTGCGCGACGCGAAAGATATTCGAAGGTATCGGTAGAAAAGGAAATCGGCTTAACTTGCATGAAAAAAAATATATATATATTTATGAAAAATGCCTTTATTTATGAGGGTCGTGACATCAAAGCTGAAGATAATTTATCGGTCCCATTCGCTTAAAAGTCGAAAACCGAATATTTTGACTCCAGGTGGCTGTAATCGTCGTATTTTTTTTTGCTTTGTGTCTCTTAGCTTAAAGATTTCGAAAATATGCATTTCATCAATAATTCGCAATTATTTTATGTTTATTTGAGATTTCTTCGTGATCCTAGAATTTATAACATCGTCTTGATTGGGCAAATTCAAAATAATTCCTATGAACATCAATGGCTACTGCAGTGGCTGTCGGAATCAAAGTTTAGGAAAATTCAAACGCTTTCGGAAAAAAGTCCTTACTGAGTCCTGTATCACGTTGTTCGCTGTTTCTCGAAGGATTGCGTGTCGTGGCAGATAGCGAGGCCGTTAGTAAAATGTAAAATTCGTAATGCATCGTCGCAAAAGTGGAATAAGCAGAGACATACGGGGTGATGGTGGTGGCGGTTGGGGCCAGCTCCGTGCACGGTTATGTGTCTCATTTATCAGCACAGATATTATTATAGCTCTACGCGGTCGCAGCTCGGAATTTTACATACGTACGAACATTTGTACCTTCACGATATAATATAAGGACGTAATAATGCGAACGCGTACGTCTCTTTTCTCTTTTCCCCATTGCATTTCCGACGCGTTTTTGCCAGGTTCCCGAGAAAAACGGAAATACTTGCCACTTGACCTTCCTACGATTAGAAGCACACAGAAGAAATTATCTCAGTACGATTTGTCAAATGTTATTTTTAAACTTGACGGATATCTAAATTAATGTAATGGTGATATTAGTGTTAAATGATATAAATGTTTGTATGGATGTAATATCCCAACATTGCTTTTCTCTCAATAAAACTAAATATGTTCAGTAATTATGTTATTAACAAGAACAGTACATGCAATCGAAGCTCATGTCGCATTCAGCACGTCATCATGCACGTAGGGACATTGAAGCTGGCGACCTATGGGTCCTCGGTCGTCAAACCTTAATACATTTACAGCTCACGAGAGCTGTAAATGTATTAATGTTCTTCTTCTTCTTCTGTATCCAAGAGCGGATCATGTTTGCGCATGTGAATATCGCGAATACGTGCATTTTCATAGATGTGTGTAGGTGTATATCTAAGCAGAAGAAAGACAGCTCGGATCGTACGTCCCCAGAGCTAACCACCTGATATATCGTTTACGTGCCCCGGCGTGCATACGTCGTTCAGGACACATGCTTTCTAGTCCAAAAACGTCGAGGTTCCGCGGATAGTTATTTTACGAATTCACGGGACATCAGGTCGCGTTTTAGCCAGTCAGATCCGTTTACCACCAGAGCATCAATGTTACGAAGATTTTCCGCACGATCTTCGTGTAGAAAAAAATGTATTTTGATAAGAGAATGGGATGAAAGAACCAAAAATTTGAAAAAAAAAAATGAAATATCCGGTTATTCCCGATGAGAAAAGTTCAACTTCTGCGTCTTATCCAAAAACCCTGGCATTTACTCGTCATGGCGATCTTCCAAGCCATTAAAGCAAGTTCAAAACTCGGCTCCCTTAATAATCCCCCTTAACTCTCAAAGGGTAAAACACAGCCCGAGCACCTTATCGAAGCGAAATGGTCATTGTACGGCATTATCGCCGAGGATCTGGGAGAAGGGAAGGGGTAAAGATGCACTTCTGGTGTTAATCTTGTCCTCGCGTTCTCCTCCCATAACACGATGATGCTCGTAGCGAAATACCGGCTCGCAAGGTCCCTGGCCTTAGCAAGGGGCTTAGCACATAATCTGAAATATATTGGTGCCCGGTGTTTGTCCACATCTCGTTGACCGCCATTATAAATTGGCGAAGCGTAGGCATCCGTTCGAGGACATTAGTCAAAGCCGAGAAACGTCGCGCGCGATAATGCGTTTGATATCGGGAGTGCTCGTGTACCTGCGCGAATCACGGCCAGTCGACGCTTGCGAAATATGTTTCAAAGGTCGCGAGAAATTTTCGCGTACCAAGCTGGACGCTGATAGTTCCGTGGAACATTCCAACACGTGGCGTATGAAGAAAATGAGTCGATAGCAGCGTTGCATTGCAGTCATTTCAGACAGGAATGACTTGGTTCCACAAGATCCCAGGCTCTGGCTGCCATTTTAGATTTAAGGGATGAGGTTATTTTTTTTGATGATCTACTTCGTTGGTGATTTTTGAGAATCATCAGTATTTTGGGACGATGAAGAGAACTTTTGTCACTATGATAGTTTTCAAGATTTTTTGTAAATAGGGGTAGTTATGCAAAAATTGGTGTTTTAGATCATATGTGAATACGACGTGAGATAGACATAAGAAACAAGAAATTTAAGCATTATCCTGAGTATATTTTTAGATTCTTATATAATGGATAACGTTCAAGTTCAATTATTAGAAATTTTTCATTTTTCGAATTTTCTAAAAGAGAGTTTCCACGCTACACAAATAAATTTACGTTACCTTATACTTTTCTAAACATGAAACGAGGGTTATGACAGTAGGTATCAATAAACTGCGGGTATTTGAACAACTTAAAACTCTTTCATAAAGAATTTATAAATTGACCAAAAATGAACACAAAGGAATTGAAATGCAAGAGCCTTTCACTGATTTTGCGTTCTCTCATTATGTTATTTTTTTTCCTTTTTTTCTTAACACTCAGAAACGTTACAAAAATTAGCGTAGGTGTTTTATCAGCATAATATTTATTCTTGTTACAAATATTTATCAACCTCAATGAAAAGTTCTAATTATATATTGCTCTGTTACCAATAAAGTAACAGGTAATAAATCGGTAAATGATCTCTAGAAGCCATTTCTTAAGAAATAAAAAAATTATTGCATCAAAATTACACCCCCATTGAGTTCTCATCAGGATCATCCGCAATTACAGCTCCCTTCTCAAAAGTTACTCGTCAATCACTTTCAAGAAGGGAGCTTTTATTGCGAATGATCTTGATGAAAACCTAATGAGGGTGAAAATTTTGATGCAATAAATTTTTGATTTTCTAAAAAATGTCTCCGAGAGATCTTATACTGATAAATTTATTACTATTAATCAACTGTATATAATATTTAACTTTCTATCACAATTTCCTCAAATTAATTTCCTAAACAAATCGTTTAGGCCTTATCATATGAATAATCTACAACAACAAGAATTCAAATGATTTGTGTGAATAGAAAATTTATCTACTCTCAGATTCTCATTCTTCAACGGTAAATAAAAATTTTATACTTGATATTTTTTTACAAATGCATCTTATAAATTTCTGAATTTAAAAATTTTTTTCAATGAGTACTTTCTATGTTTTTCAGTGCAAACCATACTTTGCTTACTGAGTGATCTATCGATAATTTCAATTTTCGACTTGACCTTGAATGCTCGAAATTTTTCGGCTAATTTCTACGCCTGTTTCGACTTTCCAGACGCTTACTAATTAATTATTCATTATTGCACTTTTTCATAAGTCTTAAAACAGAAACCTGTTGCTTTTTTTCGGTTCACCGAGGTTTGTAATTTTAAACTTCCCTTGTCATGAAATTTGACATGATTAAATTCAAATCTATTGTCCAGCTTTCTTAAATTATGGGGATTTTCGAATCAAACTCGATTCATTTTCTTCTTCATAGTGTCTGCTCCATTAAACAAACGAAAAACACATATTGACCTTTTTACATTTATTGCTCATTATATAAAATTAATTCCTGACATTTTGCATTTCTCGAATACTCAATCTTTAGATTTTCAAGGATTCAGTACCATTTTTCTTATCTATAAAAAAAAAATACTATTTTCATTTTTATTGTTATGATACTTCTATATAATCACTTAAATAGAAAGTAACCAAATGCTCATTTATTGCTAGAGCAATTTTCAACTATGGTATTTTAAACTTATATTTATATAAAAATGTATTTTAAAATTTTATGTAACAATCAAAAACAAAAGCAGGAAAAATATCGTTAAGTCTTATGATACTTTTATTGCAAAACAAGAAAAAAGTCATAATAATGACTTCTGTTTTAAAAAAATTTAATTTAGTATTTGATAAATCAAACCTTTCATGTAACCAAAAAAACAGTTGATTGAATACAGCTTTTGACGCACTTTCGATTTCTAAGAAATTTTTTGATAAGTCTAGCATGTGAAATTTTATTTCTATATTACATTTTTATGTTTGCTCAATTGTCAGAAAAAGTTTGATGAAATTTAATACCATTATAAAGAAAATAAGTTGATTTTCCCATACAACCGTGACAAATCTAATAAGCTTATATTTTTTTGATTTTTTACTATCATCTTCTCAATGTACCTTCTACCGAATTTAGAAAAATCATGCGTTACAAATAGAAATAAACTTCTGTAGAAGACATCGTGAATTACAACTAACATTCCTTGTGATTTGAAAACGATTCCAATGATGCTAATAATCTATATTTATTCTACATGACTTAGGAACTCACAATTACGAGGATGTTAAAAATCTTACTTTTTTATACGAACAGTGCCTAAAAAAGAAGATTATTCCCTAATATTCAAGTTTTCAAAATCTCTATCATTATGATTTCTGGATACGACAGAAATATAATAAATATGTCTCATTGAACAAACCACCAACTGTAAAAAATTCCATAATTCGAATGGTTACCCATTTATTTCAACTATACCAAAACGTCGAATGTTTAAGGTCTGTTAGATCATTTTTGAAATTTTTGACATACATTATTTTATTATTGTACTTATTTGATTTTTTTTTTTTTTTTTGTTAGGTACTTAATAAATAATTTCAAAAACTCCAACATATTTTATCACAGAGAAAAAACAAGGTTTTTCAAAAAAGGAGAGGTTTTTTGTATTTGAAGTATGACGCATAACAACCGTTAGTTTTTTGATTGTTATTAAGAGAAATGTTGACCACGGTTAATTATGACTTGGCTCTCTCCTATCGCGTTTTTTTAAGGGAATAAAAAAATTGAATATTGATCCTGATGAGGACTAAATAAAAGTCGAAATATTGATCAACATAGAATGAATGAATGAATTTTTACAACACTGGCTCTGAGCGATCAGTTTTTCCTGTTTTTTGCCGAAGACGTAAGACAAAGCATATGGCAATGGTTATAAAAGAAAACATTTTTCGTCAGTGTTCACCTGGTGACTCATTATTAAAAATAATTTCCGCTCTGACAATAGAAAAAACAACGATGCTCATTGTTGTAATCTTCAAGTCTTTTTAGAAAAAAGTCAATTCAACTGTAGTCAGATATACAATATTTCCTGTACTTTTCCTTAGTCTTCGGATATTGAAGAGTTAATTTAAAGATGGCAGATAATGTTTTTGCCTCTTGACAAAATCAGTCGCATCCTCGTATTCGTAGAATAGCAATAAAGCACGTATGGCCGCGCGTTCGTGGCTTTCGCTTTTCTCGGGCCATAGTAATGCACTTATAAATCAGGTTCAGCCGCGGACCACCATAAAGCATTGCTATGTTTCGATGTTCGTAGGCATTCCTTGGGCGGGTTTCGCGTTTGATTCACGCATATGCACGGGGCCGCGTGTGGCATGACCCTCGGATTCGCATAGGATGCCCTCACACGAGAGCAAACGTGTACGGGCCCGACACACGGCGCTGAGGTTAGCAAGCGTGAGAGAACGTGTCGCCAGGCGATAATGCTTTATTTGTAGACGACAGTGCGCGCTCGCGGACGAGATATGTTCCGGTTTCCTCGCCCATTTCTCCTCAGAGATTCTTTATTACACGATTTCAACGAGCCGAAGCCGATAAAAATCCCATTTGTCCGATGCCTCCCTCGCGGCTCGCTTATTTTTATTGCTCATTTTCGCGAAAGCTCGTCCCCTCCCCCTCGCCTCTTGCAGCTCCTACCCTGGCGATCTAGCGATTGAAAAGTACCAATTTGAATTATTTGCACAATTGTCGTTTTAAAATATTTATCTTCGTCACCCATGATTCTAATAATAATTTAAATAAAATTATCATCATCTTCTATTCTACACTGTCAGAGAGTTCTCTATCTAATTTAAGAGACTGTCTTTGAAGCAGATTTCCCATACTTTCTATTGAATTTTCTATTAAAATATGGACGTATCTATTGAAAAAAAAAAACTGTCCATGAAAGGAAGAAACCTATGAAATTGAAATGTTTGTTTAATATGAAGCCGAAAAAAAAATAACTTCAAATGATTTTTTGTTGAACTGTACATTCAAACTTTGAAAATTCAAGTAGATTCCGACGTGATACATTTTTATAGACAGAAAAAATGTGTTAAATATAATATTAATTGTATAACAGAAATTATATTGTATACTTGATAATATATAAAATATACTTTTAAATATACAAATATGTAGTATCTTAAACCTAAAATAATATGAATAAAAAATAATAAAATAATGACTCCAATATAAGAACAATAAATATAATATAAATTTCTCTGTTATCCTTTTCGTGTATGTGCCCATGAAACCTCAAATACGATTTCAAGAGAAAGTCTATGAAAGATGTTTGAAATTCTAAAATTTTTCTAACATCGCATGATAAGTTGATCAATAATCTTTCTTTTTCATTCAAACAAATCCAATTTAACAAAAAATGTAACTTGACAAATGTGCCTGACTGAAGTTATTTCTTTCATTGTACTATTGTTTCTCGACGTGCGAGGTTTCTCTAAATGAGTGAGGTAATACTTAGTAACCTTCACTATGAATTTTTAATTTGAGAATGTTTCATTGAATTGAGATGGATTATAATACTTTAAGTAGTTTTTTCTGACTGTTTATATGTGAATTGTAGGAGATTATATTGTTATTAGTATTAATTATTGGTTTAAAATTGTTAGCTCCAGATGAAGGTCGAACAAAAAGACCGAAAGCTTGAATAACTGACAGTGAAGAAGAATTTATTCTCCCTCATCCTGAGGGGTAATAATGGCTCTAAGAGATCGAGATTTATGATAAAAATGTAATTTGAACATGGATTCTTCAAAAAAAAATTTTTTCTGGTTTTTCATAGGGAGATGTACTGGTCCAAAAATATTTCGACGACGCTTTTTTTTGGTTGGAAAAACTCATTAAGGAAACAAAAATTTTAAATGACATACCTAGAGAATGAATACAATAATGTTATATCCACTTACAAATTTTACAAATGATACACTAGGAAAAATTTTTTTTGAAATTATTGACCTTTAATTATCATTTTATTGTTGGGTCCTATTATTAAGATCTAATATAATCATATTATTCAATACAAATAATTGTAAATTTTTTAAAGACAACCTGTGAAATTTTGAATTGATAACAGATCCGAAGCCTAGTTTTATGAGAGAGAAAATTACTAGTAGCAAGAAAACTATAATGCTTTAATTTTCATAAATTTAAATTTTCCTGAGTTCCAGGACATTTTCCTAGCTAAGAATGGGAAATTAAAGAAATTTCGAAGTTTTTCTGTACATTTTTACAAAAATTGATAAAGACCTTGAAATGATTTACCATGGGATTTTGAGAATTCAGTAACGTTTACAAAATACGTATATCCAGAAATAACAACGATCATTTCAAGTAAAGACTTAATAGGAGAAATGGAAGTCAAGTACGTCTTGAAAATGAAAAATGTATAAATCGCGAAATCTGGGAAATTGTTCGAAAACATGAAAAAGATTTTTTAATGTAAACCTATCATCTATGAATCTAACTTGAAAATTAAAAAAAAAAACAACCGCATGATAAATTGATCAAAAATTCTTGAATTTGATATATTTAAAACAGTAAGTACATTAATGAAAATATACTGTTTGAAGAGCGTAAGAAATTGTATGAATCGTTCATAAATGTAGTAACTTCTCAAAAATATCATGTACGTCTTGAACTGTTAAACTTTGTTAAATGAGCAATATGAAAAAACTATCGGAATTTGTTTTAAAGTACACGAAATTGAAAATTAAATGTGATTTTGGTAAACGTTGTTCATTTCAGGCAATAAAATATTGCCTTACAAACATGTTTTACCGAACACAAATTTTTCATCTAATTTTTCTCAAAAATAACTGTAATTTGTAGAAGCTCCAGTGAACTTCTTGAAAAAGGAAAACGTTTTTTCATACGGAAAAAAAAATTCATAAAAATTATTAAAATTCACCCTCTGCTTAGAATGTATCAATTTGAAACATTTCAATAAATTTTTTTCACGAGTAAGATATATAACCTGTACCGTGACAATTTATTTAACTTTATATGTAAATGTGTTATCATTCTGCTAAAAATTTGTCTTACAATTAGTTGAAAGAAAGATGAGCTGATTCCAGCTCTCATTTTTTTCGGAAACTAGCAACAAATTCATTTGAGAAAAATTCAACTAAGTTAATATTTATCTATAAATAACAACTAAATATAGAACGCACTACAGAAAAAAATCAATTTTACACAATTTTGACTTGCTTCCATAGATTATTCTGAAATTGACTAAACCTATTTTTCTTCCTGATATACTTTTCCTTAAAACATATTTTTTAAATATTTTTTACATAACTCAATTCTGGATTTCACAACTCTCATAATGAAAAAATTCACTGTCATCTCATTATGAAAAATTTTTCCAAAATAACTCCAATTTACTTTTTTCATCGCCTCTAAATGACTTCAAATATCTCATTTATATTTATTTAAATAGAAAAATGTGAAATCGCAAAATCATTCCATACAAGAACCCATAAAATCCCGATTACCAAACGTAATAAAGAAAATTTATGCCTTCACCGACAGGAACGTTCCAACCACAAAAGCGATTTTCGTGATTGTTCATCGAAGCAGCCACAACGACACGCGAAAATTAACGACAGTCCACAACGATCCTCGGAATAAGTAACGATACGCGCCTTGCGTCGATTTTTTACTGATTCTCCAGTACCGATCGTGTCATGGAAACATATGGCGTAGCTTCGGACCTCTGAGCTCCGCCCGCTGTCGCTTAATCGCGAAGTGTTATCCCGTATATTCATGTTATCTACAGAATTATACCACGCTATAATTTCGATACGTCGAATCCACAGCAAATTTGCTACGCTGGTAATCAAAAGATCACGGTAAATTTATTAAAACCTGGTAAATATAAATTGATATAAAAGAATAAGTACCTGTCTCTAGAAAATAGTAAAATCCCACTTAAACTTAATAACGCTACGTTGGTGACTGTAATTTGATATTTTGAATTTCGATTCCAGCACATAAAACAAAATAGCCTTTTTTTCTCATTTACGTTTATTATACCTTCATCGATCGCTTATTTGTTGGCGAGTCATTAGTACTGTCAAAGTGACAAACGAGCGAGCGAAGCGACGCGACCAGTTGGTGATGCATCGTTCCCCATCTCGCGAAACAGTTCGCAAACTTGTTTCTTATCAAAGCGATTGTGGGCCCATTAATTATACGTAGGATCAAAGGACAAATTGGTCGATAAGAGGGGACTTAATAGCATATTCCAAATGTTTCGCCGACGTCATCCCGCTCACTTCGAGCTTGTATCAAACGAAATTAATTCTTTATCTCCTCTGATACTAATTACACGCCCGGGAAATCGCTCGAGCACGATAAGAAAACGCCGAAAATTCCTCGGGATGATCGAAAACGCTTTTTTATGGCCGAAGGATTCAATAAATCATGCTGGAATCGATGGTTCGCGCAGGTGTTGGCACCCTTGTTTCACGGAATTCCGGGGACAATGCAAGTTTTGTTGCTGGGGGTTATCGCACCGCATCGCGCGGGGTTTACAACCTGTTTTCATATGAATGTAATTTCGCCTGGAGAATCTCCTTTTGTTCGGACTTGGAGAAACGACGAAGATTCCGAGCGGCATCGACACTCGCGAAAGTTCATTTGCCGAGCACCACATCTTCATTAACGGGCGTAAAAATGCCGCGACTTCCAAGGAGTAAATCTCGGCGCGACAGTTCGATAATTGATATTTACTGTTAACCCACTATCTAACGACTATTAATACGAAGGCTTTGTCGGCGTGGCGGCGAAGCCACGATTTGCGGTTTCGCGAGCGTAACAATAAAGATGACGTGCATGGACGTCGTTTCTTGTAGACACGGTTGTTGTGGTGACGCTTTTTTTGTTGAGAGCTGGCCATAGAGCATAGGCTAGAAAATATTTTTGAAAAAATTTTTATTCGGTGTTGCATAACAACGTACATAAAACTTGTCACGTACAATGAGGAAAAATGTGGAGGGAATTGGCAGTCTATTGACTAAAAGGTCACAAACCAATAGAAATATTCTTATCATTGCCTCGAATTCTCAATTGTGTCTCTTATTTCAAAACTTGAGTTATTCAAAGAATTTAATATGCACAAAAATGATAGTTGATATATTATGATACGGTTTAAATAGGTTCAGAATTTTGACAAGTGTAAAATTAGAAGTCCATATTACTTATATACATAGGCTATTTTTTTTCTATGGTCCTTAGAAAAATATGAGTTGATTAATTGAGAAGAAATCTTACCCAACAACGTTGAAGTTTTCTCAACAAAGTGGGTTTTTCAGAAAAAAAAGGTAGGATCTTTAACGTGATATTGTTGCAGACACACCGTAATTCACGGAAACGATCTTTAATGGGAAATATTTTTTTAGACATCTTCAAGAGCTTGGACAATTTCAGAGGAGATATAATTACAAGATTCATATATGATTCGAATTAAATGCTTTAGGATATAAAATTTGCAGAATACATTATAAAATATTTTCCCATCTAGTCTAGTAAATTTAGTCTGATTCATATAAGGCATTATTGCCATTCGTCGAGAAAAAAATATTTTTGTTGCCATCATAAGACACCATATAGATATCTTAAGTCTGAGTTTTAGACCATCAACCCTTTACAGGTTGTCCGCCATTTTGAAAACCGAAAAATACCGTTCTAATAATACGTATGTCTATAATGCATTATTATGGGTGAAATCGAGTAACTCATTTTTTATCTTTAAGGTTCTCAGTTTTATAGCTTTTACGATCTATTTCATAAATAACTCTCAGTTACGTATGCTAAACATAATATGTTTATTTATTCCAAATAGTAATTAATATTAATCAAACTGTTTTTTGCATCACATTGAAATGAATTTTTTGTCCAATGAAAATCTACAAGAAATCTACTAGGTAGTAATATACTCTAGTAAATATAATCATACTGATAGAATTACACAGAATTTCAAACCTATAGAACATGTAATAGTAAAAAAGAAATAATCTACTAAGTAACATACTTTTTTTTAATCAGTGTTTTTCATAGATGTCAATGTTTTTGTGAGGGTTCTCAATTTCTTAAACTCAAAATATCAACAATGCTGGCTTCAGGAAAATTTTCCCTTTAAGAGAATTCTTATTATACATATTATTATTCAACGCGAGCCCAAACAGAAGAATTGTTAATTAATTAAGAATTCAGAGTATGATGTTGTACCTAAAACGATTATCGGTAGATTTCGATGAAACTTTGCAAGGAATATCTTTCAAGCTTCATTTGATTTCAGAAAATTCGTTAACTTTAGGGTTATAATTATTTTTTCCTTATGAGTGATTTTTAGTATTCTGATTAGTTTTATTGATTACGATTATCATGATTTATTGAATTAATAACGATATATTGATAACTATATAAATTGAATTGCTATAAATTTTTGTTAGAAATCGCAGCTTAGGATTTGTTTGTGTTAAAATAGAGGGTCACTTACAAAACTCAAGAATAATACATAACATTCAGATAATTTTTGCCAAGTTAATGAATAAGCAAGAACAATTTATGTATACCATATTAAGGAAAATCAATTTTTGAGTCAATAGTGAAAAATTCCTTATAGTCCAATAAATTAGGTCAGATTCGTATAAGGCATCATTGAAATTCGTTGGGTGAGACAAATTTTTTTTGCCATCATAAGGGCACTATGTAGAAAACATGATATCATGTTTTGGACCTTTGCAGGTTTCCCGCCATCTTAAATTAAGGGGTGAACTCTTGTATCTCGAATGACAACAAATTCGTTATATACACAAAATCAAGTAATTATCTTCATTTGTCAAAATCCGTTGTTTGAAAACGAAGATTTTTCGAAGCAAATTGCAATGTACGCAGTTATTTTCAAGCTTTATTTTCTCAAAATTCTGTAATTTCGCCAAAAATAGTTCTTGATAAATTTTTTTGTCATAGTTCTTTCGTTAAAATTCACTTTGATAGGAAAATAATGTTTCAACATAGTAAATTTTCAAATTTTCTTTTAATAATGTTAAATTGAATGATTATACTCTTTCAATACGACGAAATGACAAAAAATTTCAAATTTATACGGTAAACTAAAACAGATTTTCAGTATACTCCTTACATTTTTAATTTATCCAAGGAGTTCAGAACATGACAAAAATTTTTAAGAATTTTTTCACCTCATATGCTCCAAAAAAGTGTTTTACCGTCAGTTACGCTTACTCCATTATTTCAAAAACTTAAAATGCTTTTAAACTTTTTTTTCAAGTTTAAAAACTTGTGAAAAAAAAAACAATAAAACCCTGAAGTGCAAAAATTAGAAAAAAATCCTTCATGCAGTATAACAGTTAAGAAAAATCCAAAACTTTCTTTTCACGATAATAAATCATGCTACATATTCTTACATAATAATTGTTGCTATAGTGCTGTTAATTGGTATTGTAATGATATATGCTCTAATTCAATCAATAAATAATGATCTTTAATCATTGAGAACATTCATTTCTATCTACGAACCCTACTCCTTTTCGAACTGAAAAGTTAATATATTCTGCCATTTTCCACACAAATGATTCCTGAAAAGACTTAAATTGAATCGGATGCGTTATTTCCGTTTGTTTTACAGCTCACGGGGATTAATCGTTTTTTATTGGCACTAAAGCCGAAGTGTCATTGGTAAACGAGTCTGATGTATGGGCTCGGTTGGCATAGAACACGACGCGCCATGAGTGGGCCTCGTGTGTCTTCCTTAGCCAAGAATCGAAGGGTCCCCTTGCAGTGTATCAAGGGCTCTCCTCGGTATCACGCTGCTGGAGGCCGTTGATTTATGCCGGCGACCGAGATTTATAAGGAAGAGACCGCAGGATTGAGTCGCAACACGGCGCCGACTTATCGCGAGTGGGTAGAAGCGACAATACGCGCGACGAACCTATAGTCCCCGGGATTTGTCCATCGATCGAGAGCAATGCTTTTTACGCTCGTGACTTCACTTCCCAACGTTCCCAACAATCAGCACTAATTTCGTACCAATTCCGAACTTTACCATAGACAAAATCCAGTCAACATCTTACGTTGAATTTTATTCATTTTAATGAATAAAATTCCTAACAAAAAATATAAAATAATCGAAAAAGTTTTTTAAATTACTTTTCTACAAGTGTGAGCAGTTGTTCTCCCTACCCCTAATATTGTGTATCCCATGCTTGTAACAGTCCACGGGCTGAAGACATGGAACAAATCGAGACAGACGAAATTGGAATTTTATATCTCGTGAAAAGAATGTAGGATCGGACCCGTATCCCATAAAAGTAAGTGGTATAGATTTTCTTAGAGCCGAGAACGGTCATTGGTCGCGGGGGTGATTGCAATAAGAGGGATAGTTGTTACGAACGGTGCGTTCAATTAACGTCGAGCGGACCGGTCCTGCGTTTGTTACCCTATTCCAAGGGTAGTTAATACTGGAAGCATATCTACTTACCTACCGGTTGTTTCTTTTTACGACTTGCTCACCGCTGCCCACAGTTTGCCGCTAATTGGTATCGAACTATTATTCTCCTTCATTAATGGCCACGCGCGTGCACGAAAGTGCCCCGTAACCTCACGCAACCCCCGGCAACGCAGGCTTCCTTTTTTCCCCTAGAGAAGCTGTCGATTCCAAAAGCGAATCGCAAGAAGAAAACATTCTTCTGTTAACAACTTTATGAGAAGTGAGATTTGTAAAATAAAATTATTTGGTGTCAAATCGTTCAGAGTCTTCAGGTAAGACTTATCAGAAGAGATCAACAAAATCGTTATACAAATACAGCTGAATTTATGGTTGGCAAAACTATACCATTTTCTCAGTGTATTAAGCGATGAGCTGTAGGATTTGGAAGAAGAAATGTAAAAATTATTGATATAGCCGTAGTCACATATCATTGTCTCGGGATATAGACGTCGCTTCACCTTCTCACGCCTCGAATAACTCTCGAGCGACGCACGCAGGCGAGGGCGTCGACTGCTCTGATATATTTTTGTAATATTTTCCGATCATCGCGTACCGCGGAGATTTATACTGCTAAGGGAAGGCAGGGGGATGAAAATTGGCCTACCTGGATGTAATTTAAAAAAAATTGCATTGAAGAAAGAAACTCGATTCTATTGAAGATTAATGTTGATATAAAGCAGAACCTTTGGAACAGTTATTGCATGCATAGATTTTAGATTCAAAACATTTGGAACATGAAGAAGCACATTAAGCGCTCAAATATTCTTTTCGGATATGTCCGGCTGCGATCGGATGTGTTCGTGTCTGTGCTGCGTATCTGAGTACGCCCGAACGCTACCGGACGCAAACGAATATACCCGAATAATACCGATCGGCATATCAGTCATTCTTACACATACAAAGTAAGTAAAATCATTGGCATTCAGTATGGTAAAAATGACTTCTTTCTTCAATGCAAGTTCCACGTGGAAAAATTAGGATGTTTGCAGTGTTCACTCAAAAAACTTCTATGTTTTGAAAGGGATTTTTTTCACTGTCGTAGTTCTTTCGCATTCGTCAATAACTATTTCCAACCACGTTAATTGAAAAGGCCAAGTCCTTTCACTTTAAAAACATCGACAATTTGAATATGGAAGGTTAACATTCCATTTTCATAGGAGATGGATTTGACATTTTTCTCCTGTTTGAACTTTAACAGAATTTATTTGAGAATAACTCCAATCATCTGGATGCTACGTTTTTGGTGAATTCAAATGAATGAAAGGACTAAAATGATCTCTCAGAGACACAATAAATTTATGCCGTCAATATATTTATTTCATCAATATTTCGACCTCCTATTGGGTCCTTATCGGGAGCTTTACAAAAATTCGAAAAAACCTCCTATAAAACAAAAATTCTTTCTAAAATTTCTAAAAAACCATTTTTCGTTTAAGTTTGTTTGCCATTGTTTGTAACATATGTGGATGACATTTTAGCTGTAATTCTGACAAATAAGATTTTGGATGTCCTTTCGATTCTGAATTCATATGACCCTAGA
The DNA here is from genome assembly GCA_028476575.1 of Platygaster robiniae. Classification (NCBI taxonomy): domain Eukaryota; kingdom Metazoa; phylum Arthropoda; class Insecta; order Hymenoptera; family Platygastridae; genus Platygaster; species Platygaster robiniae. Next base: position 13,408,735 of record CM052018.1, read on the forward strand.
TTGAAATTCACCTATGAATTCGATAACAATAGTATTATTGATTTTTTTTAATCAATAGGAATAAAAAAAAATAAGATTGACATTGATTGACATTTCAAACCAACTTCGTCAGTAAGATTTATTAACTATTTTTCTCAACATCCATTGCATAAAAAAAAAGTACTATTATCAGTTTGGTTGATGAAAATTTGAAATTGGCAGATCATAAATTTCATGAGAAAAACTTTATAATAGTGAATGCTATATTGAAGCTGATCAACTACCCAAAATATTTCATCGTTAGATATATTAAGAAAAGGATTATTTTTTTTTAGAATACTGATCCTAAAGATAAAAAGAAGAAGGATTTTGATGGAACAAAAGTAATAATACCTCATGTTGAAAATTTAAATACGAAATTGAAAATCATATTAAATGGACATAATGATAAAATTATAAGCAAAATCGATGATGAATTGAATACTGAAATTATTAGACGAGGAAAAGACAAATTACCATTTTTTGATCAACAAGAAGTAGTTTATAGGATTAATTGTGAAGATTGTAAATTTTGTTCTACTAGACAAACTAAAAGGAATTTAAAAACAAGAGTTAATGAACGTAGAAATAATATTAGATTGATTTCATCTGGTCATAATGTTATAAGTAATCATAGAACAAATAGTGAGCAGGAATTCGAGTTGGAAAACGTTAGAGTAATAGATCGATAAATTAATAAATGAAAAAGAAATTTATTAAAGATAATATTTATTAGAAAGACGAATAATACACTCAATGGACAAGCAGATACGAGGAACTTGGGTTCGAGGTATGACAGGTTTTTGGTATACTTCGATGATGATGAGTTATAAAATAGGATTGAATTTGAACTTTCCATGTGTTTTGATGATAACGTTTTATATTTAGGAATAGTTTACTTCTGATAAATTTTTGGTATCGTTAATCATTTATTCGTCATCGACTACTAGTTCAAGTTATGGTAAAGAATATGGACGCACTTTTTTGTATTAATATGTATATTTTTTTTTTTGAAAAAAATGACAACTTATTAATTGTTGTCGTATCTCAGTTACAGAAAGCTTCAATGATGGTTGGTCCCAACTTGATTCTTGCCGATCGCAATTTTTTGAAGAAAAGAATCTTTGTAATCTCGAGTAAAAAAATTTATTTTGATTGGTCTTTTTTATGATTGTTTAAGTTAGAATGTTTTTATAAGAGAATTTTCTAAAGTTTTGTAATGATTCTGATGATAATCAAATAAGAGGTCAAAATATCGATGGAATAAATATATTGAAGACAGAAATTGAATGTGGCTCTGAGAGATCATTTAAGACCTTTCATTTGTTTAAACGTAAGCTACTCCTTTAAACGTAAGCTACTTTTGCCTTTAAATCATCAAGTAAACCTCTGAATTCTCTTCATACTCTTTAATCAGCATAAAGCGAAAAAAACTGCATCCCAAGCCACTTATTTGACACTGCATAAATCGCAGCTCGAAACATTAACGCGTTATCGCGATTTTCGCATCCCTTTTTGATAACCGGGCAACAGTCAAATATTGTTACTGTTTTTGATGGCACACACGACGCGCAGGAAATTAATCTCCGGTAAACATCGTGGAAGCACAAATGTACGCTCGCGAATGGATTTTTTGTGCACGGATTATTTATTGCCGCATCCGGCCCTAGGCAAACATCGCGTTATCAGGAGCGTCAATGGGCACCTGTTCTCCTGAGGTTTTTGATCAAACATATCTCAGATTCCCACAGCTGTAGCGGTTTCCAAAATGCTTTGATAGATATTTCAAGGCACAGGTGTCGTAAATATGTGTGGACGGAGGCAATAAGAGCTGTTAAACTGACAGACTGGCCGGAAATATTGACGTGACTTGTGTTTGACAGGAAGTTTCAAAATTAGCAAAACTGTAGGGAACATTGATTTCCGAAGGGAATTTCATTTTTAAATTAATTCCCAATTATTTTTTTTTTCGAATGTCAAAACCTGTAACATAACAATAGTTTGAAACACCACTGTACTGAACATAAAATACAAGTACCTCCACTCACATCACTATAACGATGTTGCGACCTCGAAAACGAGTGATAGAAGCTGAAGAAAAATTGCAGGAGGTAATAAAACCTGCCACATATATACCTAAAGCCTACAACGTTTCACTCGAGCTCTAATTGAAGTCATAAAAGTATTAATTACCATTGCTCCATATCGGCAAAATGAAATTCTTGAACCGATTCTCAGCTCATGAAGAAATATTACCGGTGAATGTCAATAATTTCATGGCGTTTTATTCCCGGGCGCGCAAACATCAATTCAATGTATGAAATCTGTCAAAATGAATTTCGCTTGGGAGGCAGAGCGCGCGGAAACGTGACGTAGCCGTCATTTTTCTTCTGCCAGCGAATGTGATCTTGATGTGAAATATCGTTGTATTATTACTCGGGGTGCGTCGCGTTGTCTACCGAAGAAACAGTCGGCTCGAGATGGATTCACCCGAAACATTTTTGTGTCTTGAATAAGAAGCAAAAGGTCGCAATCGATGAAATCTTGTTTGCCATGTTTTTTTTATTGAGAAATCAAATAAATTTTGATGTTTGTTGGAATAAATTTATATTTGTTTTTTCCCTAACAGCTTTTTTTATTCGTATCCTGGAAGAACAATTCATGCTCAATAATAATCGACGTGCCGTAAATTATTTGAGACCGAATGTTCGATGGATGTAAAATCTGCCAATTTTGTTAGGGAAGTTTTCGAAAGCCTGTCGCGTCACCTTTTGCGCTGTTCGAACGAGGCAGACACGCGCTAACCCAATTAAGCTGGCAATAGACGTCACAAACAGTGATATTAATTTTCGCGAATGCGTTCGTGCACTGATTGATTCGAAAGTTCTCATCGCTGACAAGAACTCAAGCTGTGCTTAATTCGTTTGGAAGGTGCCTTTTATTTAATTGGGGATTGAGATTCAACTTTTGCGTAATTTATAAGAACATAATATATTCATCATACTCGAACTCATAAAAAAGTCATAGAAAAAAATTGTATTTTATTTTCTGGATCATTACAAACAAATGAAGGAAGATTTATTTTATATTATTTACTATAAAAAGATAAATTGAGCTTTTCAACTTAAATATACTTAACGATTTCATCACATAAATGAAAATATCAGAAATTAACGCAATAAATAGACGTTATGAATAATATGAAGTCATTACCGAAGGAGATGAAAAACTGAGCGATATTTATGATGTTTCACGTCTGTCAATTTTATACATTAGCTCGGGAATTGGTTAGCTATTTTATCGATCTATCTTTCCCGCCCCAATAGTTTTTCCGTCACGAGAATTTATTTCTCCCCAAACGGACATCAATAATCCTCACTGTGATAAATTGAGTTACAACACGCTTTTGCACATGATAAACAAAAGTTATTATTTAACTCTCTTCAGAGAAATGATTTTTACGTATTATATTTCAATCAGAGAAGTAAACTCGAACCATTGGAAAAATATTAACGAAAATCCTGATTGTGGAAGAAATAATAGAGAAAAATAATTCTATGTACCACATAATAAAAAAAAATATTCGTATACCAATCAGTTTTATTACTAAACGGTAGAATTCAAACTTTTCATACAAATAATTTCGAAATATTGAAATAAAGAAAAACTTTGAGACACACATCTCTGAAAAAGATTTTTATTTGTCTTTGTTAGCCTTTGTAACATTATTTCCTACTTTTTTTTTCTGAAGCCACTGCATGCAGAAACATAATTTATGAATGTGTTCATCAACCACAGTTCACTCATAAAAATCAATTACCTTCGTAATTATTGTCGCCTGCTTCCGTCGAAAAACGTGTAGTTGCTTCGCGCATAACGAACGAAGCACTCTTTCTGCTCAAGTGTGCGCGTCGAAAAAACAGAAAACAATAGAAGTTCCGTTTAACGTTAACTAAACATGAAAAAAAAAAGGATTTCAGTTGCACTGAATCATTGTTTGCTCAGTCTAAAAACTACTTGAAATGGAGTTAATTGAATTGAGACCAACATTTCAAGATAACTGAACAATCAATGTCTTTATTTTTTGTGCAATATCTATTTCTTGATGATAATTTTATCTGAATCAATAGTGATAAATTGATAAGGAGGAATTTCGAATCAAGTGAAATTTTTAGCGAAAGTTACATAAAAATAGCTAAAAATTATGAAAGTGAAAAAATATGTTATTAAAAAAACAAATTACATACAAAAATATGAATCAGAATTCATTGCAGCTTTGTAAAGAAAGTACCTCAGAATAATTATGTTTCAAAGTTAGTTATTCATTCTCTATATACATTTTCACAAAACAACTTTTCGTGTTGCATGGGGATTAGGTTCAGCATTGTTCTCCATATTATAAATTCACAATAATAATTCGTATTGGTACTTGAACGAAATTGGAAATTCAAAATGGGTTTCACGAGCGTATGATATAGGAGCTCGTTCGTCGTGACACCTCGAAATAGACTTCTCTTATTGCCATGCCGCGAAGCATGTGAAATTTCTCTTGAACGGATACGATAGTACGATGCATCAAAACTCGTTATATTGGAAATAACTTTGAACTAGTCATCATTTTCAGGGCGTGATTCCGGTATGAAAGCGACATCCACGAGTGTGCATGACTTGATTGCACTTGCATTATTTTAACAAGCTAGGATATGTCATCCTAACTTTATCGAACATTCTTATCATTCTAATCGAATATTTATACTTCTTGCAGGATTGCTTTCATAGAAGGTTGTAGAAAATTATTCATACAATCCTTCTGAGATTCGTTATGTATGTAAGACCAATTTGATTCAAAAGTATAATTATAATTATATTTTTATTTATAACATGCTTCTGAGAACTCATATTAAAAATTGCCAAGGACATTTACGATGCATGCATCGAGAAGTAGTTAGGTGAAAAATTGCCCTAAAATATGCGGATTTTCCAGCATCCGCGAACCACGCACATTGATAGACCGGAATTCAATTTGTTCGAGAAATCTATAAAGCAGCATCCTTTGGCAATTACGCCTTCATACTTTGATCGTTGAGGCATAAAAAATCGCTCGTACTCTTCCCGCAGCGTCACCTTTTCCTTTCATGTGGCAATGCCAATCGTTGGAGCAAATCTTAAACCAAGCTCATGCAAACTTTCTTGAGTGTTCGCTTGAAATCTTATAAGTTTAGCAGAACCGCGTTTACGAGCAGCCACTTACAATATTTTTAATTATTTATTATTAGGTTGTTAAAACAGATGTTTCAATTGTTTTTTGAAAAGAAATTTATTACAATGAACAAATTTCCTCAATGTTAACAGATAAAAAGTTACTTCTTATAACACGCAAGTCAAGAGTAGCAAATTTTAAAAAGAGGAATAATTCAAATTATTAACATTTTACTGATAGTATATGACAAGTCCTGAAAGAATATAAATAAAGTCGATTCGTTTATGTACTTGAAGAAAAAAAAGTCATATTATGGAAATCAAACAGTGATTTTTCAGTAAGATCTTGTTTGCTGTTTGACGTATTTTAAAAGAAATCATGGAATAATTAAAATATTATTCGATGTGTGATTTGTAACTCAGATAAACATAATTATCTGTTAAAGATAATAACTTTGAAATTATCTAAATTTCAAAATTATTTATTGTTTCAAATAGCCGTAAATGAAATTCGAAAATCATTGAATCATTCAGAAATTCGACAATTCATTTTCTGAAATGTCATAGAATACAAAAAACTTCCTTAAAGTATTTAGTAACTGGTCTTCATTCATTTTTCTCCTTAAAATATCCCCTCCAGTGTTCAATAACTTTAAGGTCAAAATATCATAATCATTTCTGAAACTACTTTATAGTTGATTTCAAAATTTTTCTTCAGTCACAACCTTCCTTTCAGTCACAAAAAAATATTTCTGCTCTTCAAACAAACAACCTATCAAAAATTTCCTCAGTAATATATAGCCCTTCATGTTTCCCGATGTTGCAACTTCTGGTGCAACTCGTGTTCGCGTTGCACTTTGGATGTTTGATACGGAGAATGTCACGATTTCGCAGTTAGGCACAACTGGATCAGCGAGGTAGATTCGTCACGCCGTGGGCGCCCGGATAAATGTAATCAGTACGAGAAAAAGGTACGAAGGAGATCGGTAGCGGTAAAGCTTTTCTTTCATTCTGACGGAGCGCGTCATGCGATCAAAGGGTAAAACAATCTGGCATGACAGAGGAACGAGGCGATGCGCGTGCGAGACAACCGGTAACCGCGATATCCACCTGTCAGTCCAGACGCTACTACGCTCTGGCAGCCACGGATTCGTGGCTACCTTTCTTCTTTCGTCATGTTGAAAATCTTCTCCTCGTCTTACCGGATTTCGTTGTTCGGCATAACGCCACATCCTCAGTCTCGTATTCCGGCGATATTCCATACGTGCCATAAGTTATTGTACCTATTGTAATGAGAGCAAGGAAGTGAAAGAGGAGTTCGATTCTGACTTCCACCACTTGGTACTCAAGAATCAGCTCAAAAAAATATATCTGATTTAGCCTTTCGTAGAAGAGCCAATCGCCGAAAGTTTGTTTTGACATATTTCTATTATGTTGGAATACAACAGCTTTAATGTTCGGAACCAGAACAGTGACGTCACGTCAGTGCTCGTTGGTCTTGATATTCGAAGTCCCGCGATAGTAATGCAATATTATGCATAGAATATTCGGCGCGCGTCCATGGGCGTATTCTCTTCGTTGATTTATCGTTGTCTTCATTATTAGGAATGCACGCGCGGTCGGCTCAGTTCCCGTACGTCAGACCACGGGTCCGTCCGTACAATACACGTACAAGGGGTCATTGAGACGCATCTACGTTCCCGAGATATGGATGGACAATTAGCCACCGTCACCCTACGTCATTCCTGCTGGATTAGTGGCTACTATTCCACAAAAGGGACACAAGCTGTTCTCACACCAAAGACCACAGGGCTGGTGAATCGCGTATAAACATACGATATCTGCTGTGCACATTGTTGACGTTGTCTCACTAATGTATTTTTTTATTTTTATAAGGTAAAATGGTAAGTGAAAAGGGTTATGCGGACCTTATGCAATGGACGTCGATGCAATTAAAGTAGATGGAAAATAAAATACGAGACAACTCAAGAAAAGTACTCATTTTTCTCAATTCACTGTGAACGTTTCAATGTCTTCCTGATTTTTTCTTCAAGTGAAGAATTCAAAGCCTTATTTCGTCGGGAAACGTAATATTGTATAATTCTATTTTTTTTTAAATTCATTAGAGTTCTACTCAACAGCACAACCAGTAAGCTTTTTATTGCACTATTTTCGATTCAGAGAGTACGAGACAAATATTTCAATCACCACATTGGCGAAAATATTCCGCCCCTAACGAAAAATGCAGTTGATGTTTCGGATGATTCATAGGTAACGGGCAGGAAGTGCGATCCCCATATCCCATTTCTTTCATTTCTAGTACCACCTACAGGACCACATGATGTCTATGCAACGCGTGCCCTATCAGGAAATATGAAAGAGCTTATTTGAAGAGGCGAGACGAATGGTCGTATAGATTATTGGGGGTTTTCACGATTCATAAAACTTCAACGCAAAGGGCATAAATTTTACCGAATTCGAATGTTAAGTAAGTTTTTAAAGGTTATTTTTTTTTTAAATCACCTATCAGAGAAGATAAATTTTTGAATTGAATCTCTTTTAGAATTTGGTTTCATTTTGATCCCACATATTGACTTGACTTATGAATAAAACAACAATAAATATTATAATTGTAAAGAATTTCCCATATTTCATGTTAACTCATGAATTCCTGAATTCTTTAATCTACAGTTAGTAAATTTTCTTAAAGTGTATGTACAATAACATGGAAATATGTAATAAAATTACATTTCTACAGATATGAATCATTTAACAAAACTTTGAAAACTTACTCGACAATGCAATTTTTACATCAACCGATAATCGTTATACTATATTTTTGTTGTAGTGTGAAACGATATCTCAATTTTTGTGTTTAAAAAAATTGAAACAAAAATGAACATTATAATGTTTTTTTTTTTTTTAATTTTCTCACTTAGTATTTGAGTCAGTGATTTCTACAAACATCGATTTCATTCTTCTTTTTAAAATTTTTTAACTTTTGAAATATCTTAGTAGTATGGCCGGCATGGAAAAAATATTTGGTATTCAGTTTAGAAGATATACATAATTGCAGAAACATTAAACAAACATAAAAATTGATCACCAGTTTTTTCAAACAATACTTAGAGATGAATTTTGAGAAGTAATTTGATAATCAAAAAGTAAGAATCCCGCTAACAATTTGCTTGAATATTTCTTGAAAAAAATATTTAAAACTCAAGCTATCTACATAACGTTGAAATTCTTTCGTAAATATTTATTTACGAAACAAATTTTTTCTATAAATTTTAGAAATTCAAATATTTATTAATTTCGTGAATTCTTTATAATAGCTTGTCTACCGGCGATATGCAGCATGTTGATAGGCCTCGTCATTAGTGCAACTGATCGTAATAACTACTTCGTTATTGCTTTTTTTTTTCTTTTTTTAAATTGTTAGTTCATTACATATTTTGTATATTTCTTCACATCGGTCTGAATACTTGAATATCTTTAAAGTAGAAAAATTCAATTATTTTTCGTACAAAAGGGCTATCTATGCCCGTTGAATTGATTGAATAAATAAAAATAAAAAAATAATAATATATTCTTATGATTGTTTTTTACAAAAGGAATATCCCAAGTAAAAAAAGAAGATGTACATAAATTTCAAGTAGATCTCACTCGTCGAAATCTATGTAGATCTCCATTTTGACCAGATCTACACAGATCTCTGAAGATCTTTGTTGATCTACATTGAATAGATCTACGTACATCTCTGTAGATCTACTTGATGCAATTTCGGAAAAAAAGTGACCTGTAGATCTAAGTAGATCTACATAGATCTCGAGTAGATCTACAGAGATCTATGCAGATCTACTGTAGATTATCATTGTTAGAATATAATGATGAACATATATAATTTAAATATTTTAGTTAAGATCATATATTAGTAGTACTGTTATTCATCTTTTTTTGCAGAATACTAATACAGTTTCATTTTGAATTTTTCAAATTCAGTCTATTTTACGAATGATCATACAAACGTATTCTTACACCTAACGTTGAAAGATTTTCTTGTAATTTCCGATCCGCCAAAAAAACATTTTCAACGTAAAATTTGGAGGTAAGGGCTCTAGTCTAAAAAAGTGACAAAAAAAAAAGAAACAAATATTTCGCATGCTATCCGTGAGGGCCAATCATCGTTATAATGATTCATGTTCCCAGGTAAAAAAAGAAAATCTACATAGATCTCGACTAGATCTGCATAGATCTCGAGTAGTTCTCCATTTTGACCATATCTACATTGAATAGATCTCTGTCGATCTCTGTAGATCTACTTGTTGCAATTTTGACAAAATTAAGAGTGACTTGTAGATCTAAGTAGATCTACATAGATCTCGAGTAGATCTATAGAGATCTATGTAGATCTATTCAAGATCTACGTAAATCTAACACTGATTTTTTTCTTGAAATTTTCGGTTACATGTAGATGTACATAGATCTCGAATAGATCTACATAGATCTCTGTACATCTACTCGAAATCTATGTAGATTACTTAGATCTACAAGCCACTTTAGATTTTTTCAAAATTGCAGCAAGTAGAATTACAGAGATCTACAGAGATCTATTCAATGCAGATCAAAAAAGATCTTCATAGATCTATGTAGATCTATGTAGATCTGGTCAAAATGGAGATCTACTCGAGATTTATGTAGATCCCCTTTTTTTACCTGGGTTATAAGGTTCTACGTGAAAATTTTTCTTATACATGTTTTGAACATTCAAATTACTACATGATCATACGTATCATTTCACTTTTAGTAAATCTGGACTCAAGCCTTTCTAGTCACTCACCTGCCCGGCTTTATGACTTGCAATAGCGGAAAATTGTAATGTTTATAATGAGGACTTTGTATGAATCTTAATTATTCCAGAAGCACCACCTCTTTCCTCCCCTTGCTACTGTTATGATAATAATGACACTTACAAAATTGTAAAATAATATGAAACTTCTAACATTTTATACACACTGAAAATAATAAATATTCAAAAAATTCCCAAGATCTATGTGTATGTGATTATTTTTCATCTCTTTATTTACTTCAAATCTTCAAAATCTTGAATTCTGAAGCATAAAATTCCAGACATCTACACAGAGGTCCATGAAAATATCAAAAAATCCGTCAAATTATATACATACCGAAAAATTGGCTAAAAGATAAAAGTACCTATTATAAATATACAAACATGCTGTTTTCTCAAAAATCCCTCAAAATCTTTGCAATAAATCAGCATATTGACGTTTCCTCTCCGATTTATCGATATTCAATATCGGATGATGCCACTACATTAGGGAATATAATAACTTATTAGATTTCATTTAGTTATGTATCAGCTAAAGTTGATTTTTTGAATTCTCTATATTAATGAAATCAGTATTGATATGTTTCTTTTCGATAATCATCCCCAGTAAGAACCTACCACACCCAGAAAAAAGGTCACTGTTCCTCACTTCAGCAATACGTGATTCGTATTAAAATTAATAGACGCGACTTTGATGAAAAAGTGCCTCTGCCGAGGCGGGGTGTGGGAAGAAGGAGACCATGCGGGACGACTACAGCGCGCTGGACCAGGATGGAAAGAGAGAGTGACCACTCGTAATAATCTCTGCTAATTTAGCTTCTGGAATACGGTAACTGTATCGTTAATATTCTGAACCCGGTTAATAATAGATGTTGATGCGCCATTTGGGCCGATGAGATTTCGGTGTGGGGGAGGATGAGGGGGAGGCTGCACGGGCTGAATTGGACCATGCTCGAGCGACGCAACGAGGGTCGGAGTATTCGAGAATACGCGGGCTCTGGACTCCGCTAACACGCATTTATAAATATTAGATCGGCCCTTATTCTCCGGCGCGTTTCGCGATATTTCAAGTTCCTTCATCAGGATCTGCTGAAATTTGCCGAAGACCGCCGGGCGCCCGTTTCAACGCTCTCGTTAATTCCATCGGGTTTGGTTGAATCTCATTTTCGCGGAAATACGGCGAAGAAAATGTATGTAAAAGTACTCGAGTTTACAGAAATAATTCTGTGTTTTCGTCCGTGTGGAATTATTCAATGTTCGAGGATATTCAGAATAAGGAAAGAAGTGTCCGGGTGCTTTTTTGACAAGATTAAAATTATCTTGGTTATTATCAAAATTTCATGTTACTTTTAGAGGATTAATATCTCAATAGAAAAACAGAATAAATTATTATCTTATTCCTGGAAAAAAAACCCACGTCGTATATTTTCATTACGTTAATGAGAAAATCTCTTCCTTGCATCAAAATGGGACAAGACAAACTCTGAACAGGTTTGGCCCTGTTCACAGGCAAATTCAATAAGCGATAATCAATGTCAGCTCGACGTCGTGGCTGCTCGAGTAAAAATCGTTCAAACAGTCAATCAGGGGTCTCACCTCCAGACTTTTTCCTCTCGAGCCCTCGTCTTTTTTCACCCTCTGTGTACATTCGTCTCACACCTTTCACCCCTAGCGTTCGGAAAATCACATCAATGGTACTTTTGCGCGTAACAGTGACGTTAAACGTCGATAGAGCATCGAATTTACATCAAATATCGTTTTTATGTCTTAATTTTTGTCTAGTTTGTAATCCAGGTTTCCAGAAGCTATCAATAGAAAAGTAGGTACATTCATAGAGGTAAAATCGAGAGTGAATGCAAGATGGTGATCAATATGAAGTTTCCTACCTATAAACTCATGATACATTTGAAAAATTAATTTCATCAAATATTTAAATCGTATGTATGATCTATTCGTTGATGATTTTGTATAACAGAGTCTTAATTGCAAATTTTTGAATTTTTTTACTGTGATTCAAAAAATACAAACTCAATGGATTTAGAAGGTATTAATATATTTTTATTTTTAATTGATTACCAGTGTATGATTTCAGAATTATTGATGACACAAAACACAATTTATTGCTTCGTGGGAAAGAATTGGCATTCTATGAAGTATGGATTCTGTTATTTGGAATTTATAAATCCTTCATTTTTTCAAAACAAGCATCTGATTTTTGAAACTTATTATATTAATTGCTTTAAGTAGGCATCGAAGCATCGTTGAATGAGAAATTCTACAAAACTTGATGTTCGAACCAATTCTATCATTTCAAACCCTACACTGCGAAATTCTTTAATTCTGATACTTGAAATGAATAATGCGATAAAATACACCTATATACACACATTTGAAATATTATTATATAAAAAATAAAGCTAGGTGGTACATGAAATCATGAATGTAATCGTGCAATGTAAAAAAAATCAGTAGGAAAAAAAATAGTATCGAAATAGTAACCTCATTTTTACTGTTTATTATTTGAAGGCTACGAATTATTGTCAAATCTATTTATGATTTTTATAATGCTCATTTCAAGACAACAGCGTTTCTGTACAACAAAAATTTTAAATCTTTATTATTTATTTGTTCAGCCATGTAATAGTAATTATTATTATCTCAAGTCAACAATTATGCAATTTATATGTTAGTCTTTGAAATCCTAGAAATCAATTTGAAACATAATAGGCTCAAATATAAAAAATGATTTTTGCAGAATAAATTAAATTTTAATTTCGTATTTGATAAAATATAACTTTAAATTCGAAGTACGTTACACATTATTCTATTATCATTCTGAAATCTGAAAACAGTAGCTTTAAAGTCTACAAAAAAATTCACAAACATTTATAGAAAATTCGACACAAAATATAAAATTCTTAAATGAAGAGTTTCAAACTATGAATAGAACGTTAAAGATAAATCAAAGTCCTACAGTTTGTAACTCTCATATTATAAGAATATATTTTTTTTCAATGCCTCGTTTCATAATTATTATAGGAATATAATTTAGAGACTATGGATTCATTATGAGAGTTTTAATTTTTAGACAGCAAAACTCTATACCTGCAGCGTGTGAAATAGATATTTCATCTCTCAACCACAGAAAACGAGAATTTCAAGTCCTATAAAATTGTATTCTCGAATTCGGAGTTCTAGAATATTTATCTACCTACGTTTTATTTTTTTATCAATACGTGGTCTTAAAAACAAAGCAATAGAAATAAAATTCCCGAATTTTTATTTCTTTTACAAAATATATACCAGCACCGTTTATTTTGGAAAAAAATGATCCTTGATTTGTAAAAGTTCAATGACTATCATTTTTACAGTATTAAATGCTAGAATCTAGAATTGAGAGAAAAAAAGATTCCTGTACCATAAATTACATAATATCAACGTATAGAATTTCAATATTTGAAAACTAGTTAAATTTTCAACTCCCAATGAATGAAATCAAAATCACAAGCTAGGTGATTTTCAACCAGAAAAATAATAAAATGATTCACATAAGCATGCAGAATTTAAGAACCTCATGCTCTGTAGTGCAGAATCCTAACATTTAAAATTCATTCAAAAAATTTCAAAACCATACTTATCTACAGCAATAAATTCGATAATTTAAAAGCACCTCACCCCTCTCAAACCAAGACCTTTATCTTACTTTATTACTTATTATTACTTGAATATTTTACTCCTCATCATCAACACGCTACGACATACATATATATATATGTATATATATCAGGAAAAAATGCTCCAGATTGCAAAAATTTTAAGCACAAAAATTCACTCCACTATCATTTTCATAAAAATTTCGCGTAAGTTCTCAAAAACTCGCATCTTCCTTTTGGCTTTACTCCGCCATCAACAACCCCAACATATAACTCTTGCACACACACGGTTTTTATCCCTCCACCCCCCCCCTCCCCCTCCCCCTACACCCCTTAGAAGGGCGTCCACTTGAGCTTACATCGGTCCGAATAACGTAGCGAGACGTAGCGTTAGCGAGCGGGTGCAAATTAACCTGGGTAATGAAAACACAATGAAATTATAATAAACCAATTGCCGGGCTGATTCGCAGTCAGGAAGGAGACCATTCAATAATAAAACACGCTCGCCCTCCCACCTAATCCACCTATGCTACATACGTCCGGGGGCGGCCAAGGGTCGCCGGGGGTGGTAGCAAGAGAATTAATTTCTCGAGAGCCTTTATGCTCTCCGACTGACCAAACGTAACCGTGTCCCAACCGCACGTAGAAATACCGCACGTACGCTTTCTTCGTTTCGTTCAGAAACCCTTTATACCTCCGCTACGAAAATACTCTCATTACCGGGATGAAAGCGGGATCCACTTCCCCCGATCGCTTCCGGTTCCGATACGCGCCCCCGGGGCTCGAAGCGCGTATCCGAAATTATCCATCGCGATAAAATCGTAATTAATTCATGGAAATTTCATCCCCCGAACGTGCGAACGAATGAAAAGTCGGGTACGGATAAAGATCGCCGGCTAATCCGAAATGTTTCTGGATTAGAAATTATTAATTCCGTACGCGCGTACGTGCTGGTGCAAGATTATGAAGGCACGTGAAATTTCAAAATACACTTAAAGGCAAGTGCGCGCCGAGGGAACCGTATAACACAATGATCAAACAGGAGCGTGTGGGTAACGGCAACGCTCGCCCGAGGGTTAAGTATAATTTCTGACCAGAAATTCTCGACCCGAATTCGAGCGTCGCTGCATAATTTTCTTTCTCGGTGCACCCGCGTCCCAACGCTGGATTTCACTTTGATACGACTTTGTTATTCGATAGTAATGAGCGCGCCGCGAATGAGGAAGCCGGTTAATCATCCATCCGTTTTGCGCGCTTGGAGTGAAAAAAATTGAGCTTACCGGGGTTATAGGGTTTATAAACAACGCGGTTTTCTCGAGTTGCCCGTGATAACTCGAACGAAAAATTATTGCTCGTGGGCGATGAAATGAGATTTTGGGAGGAGGCCAATTTTCGACCGCGTAAATGAAAGGGTGCGTTTTTCGCGTATGTAGATGTGGTTCTCAGACCCTTCGCATTTCTCCTTTGCTCTTGTGAAATTATTCAGGCTACGCTCCACAATGGGAACAGAATATAAACCACTACTCACGAAAATTAATTATGACCCTTGTTTTTCATCTAATGTAGAATTATTTGCTTCATTTTTTCAATCTTGTTGTTATTGATTGGTATAAGTATGCAAGAGAACAGTTCTCAATGATGGAATGGCGTGTTGTATTTGATACAAAGAAATTTCATGGAGTTTGTATTTCTTGATAATATTGTCACAGAAGATATACTTGTGTATAAATTTTGATTTGGGAGTATAAATTATTAACGAACAAAACAAATTTCACAAAAATAAAATCATGATTCAAAATTTTCTTGAAGCAAATTTTTCATACTCGAGAAATCACGGTAATAAATAATATCACTTCCCTGTTTTACAAGCTTTGGGCTATTTGTTTTAATGTAGATCTTACAATCAAAACTCAAAATTATAAGAATCAAGAATACTTCAAAATTTTATTGGTTTTGTAAAATCCACCTTGTCTAGAAGATTTATTGATTTAAGGTATTCAAAATTTTTGATAATATCAACTACTTATTATTATCATCTTAGTTAGAATCTCTTTTTAATTCTTAATTAGGATTTCTCGTTTCTAATGATTAAAAATTAATATCCTCTATGAAAACTGGTGAAATTATTATGAGAATTCGTAATATTCAGAATAATATTTCAATGTTACAAATTATTTTAATCCTCGTTTTTCTATGTCACTATTATTCTTGAAAAGAATAGTAATTTTGGAATGATTATTTTTAATTTAAATATATATTAATATCTTAAAGAGTCAAACTATTCAAAATCGTCAAAATCTGGATTCAGTATTTACTCGTTAATATGAGGCATGAAAAGTGTCCAATTATAAACTTTATGACTATAACATTTTAAATGTATATAAGCTTCATTTTAATTCATAAATTTTCAAAATCGACTGTTTAATTTTGTCAAGAAAAAAGTTGCGAGAATCCATTACTTTTTTGGAGCATTTATACTTTTTGTTTTGCAGAATTTCAGAATGTTAACGAATTTTGTCTAAAGAAGCACGCTTTACAGAATCGATGTATGCTATCGTACCCTGCTAAAAAAATGATGAACAATGATCGAGATGGAAAAATTTTAAAATGTATTAACATTTATCAGTGTAATTCACTTTAAATCTTATACGTATTAGTAATAATATTTCTGTAGTAAATATTATTACCAATAAATATTCATATTTTTGTGATGAAAAATAATGGACATTGCGTCTGTTTGTTGCATAAATTCGAAACGTCGGGAAATAATGAAAATGTATACTGAATAAGAACTAGTGTCAACTCTAAAAAACTAAACTCACAGCAGTTTTTTCTTTCAAATGTTTTCATAATGAAATAAGTGTATAAAATTGAAACTGGAAATGTGAATTTATCGTTTTAAACTTTCAACACATTTATTTATGGAAGAGAATTTTATATTTTTTCGTTTCAGAATAATTCTCTTGATATTCTTTTCATTTCAGAATAATGAACTTGATATGTTTTTAAAGGCCATTATTACCGAAATAATAAGATATTCATTTTGAATTTTCAGGTTATAATTTTTTCATAAAACAACATTTTTTGATGTCTAGTTTGTGTGAAGCAAACAATTTCTGCAATAGTTACCATTATAAAATAGATCAAAAAGATGAAACTAGAAATCTAGATTTCATTTTTCTGAAATTCATCTTAGAATGAGCATTTTATATTCATTTTCCTTCACAATGTCAAGTAAGTTTAGAAAAAAAAAGTATAAGGTATTGAATTATAGTTTAATTTGTCTGAAAATAATGTTTGCATAATAGTTTTCTACTATTATTATACAGATAACAAATAATTTCTTGAATTATAACTATTATAAAATGAATCGAAAAGATAGAACTAAAAATGTAGGTTTTATATTTACTATTTTCCTGAAATTTATGTAAGAATAAGCGTTTGAAATGTGTGCCGAGCAATCACGATCGATCCCGAAGGCACACGAAATATCACCACAGCTTTGCCAGCTTTGGAACATAGCCTTTATTCCCAAGTCGTTGTTACACTCTCAACGAACCATTAGAAACTTTTCACTTCAAAAAATTTTCTTCACTTGTTAGATCTTATCATTATTTGCTCATGTTATATGCCATTTTATATTGAAAGAATATGATATTACATTATTTTCACAGAATCAACCATCTTTTTTAAAATATTATGTTCAATAACGTTTTAGTGCTCTTGAACAACGAAATCATATGAAAATTGTGAAAAAGAATATAGGGTCTATAACAACGAAAAGTTGAAATACATATTTTTTTATAATATTGACGTAAAACAATTTACATGAACGAGAATAACAAAGAAAATTTTGTACCAAGATATTTTGTGAGTGTATTCAAGACATTGAATGAAAAAAAGATTTGTTTTCGTTCAATATTATATACTGATTATGTTTAAAAAATTATTTATGAGAGCATTTGATGTCTGAAGAGTCGTAAAAAAATAAAAATGTTTAAAAACTCGAAAAAAGAGAAAGTGTGATATGTTCAAAAAAATAATCTTATAATCACTCGAAATCAGCTTCAACAGATCATCAAGTTGATGAAAATATAAATATTGATAAAATAAGGATAGTTTAATTCCTCAGTCCTAAAAAAAATTTTAGATCTTTTCCAAATTTGCAGGTTCTCCACGTCTGTTGGGCACCTCTGTGTACCATAACTTTGTTTCGTCGTTACGTTCTTCGCCACATTCGTTTACTTCAAAATTTCGCCGACCACATGACTCTAAGAAATTTTTCCATCTCTTGCACGTGAGATGAAAATTTTTCCTCGGCGAGAAACAGCGTATCCTCGAACCCTTTCAAAGCTTTTTTGCCGGTCTGGCCGCGTCTCAATTATAGAAAGGCTTGCTTCGACTGCCACGGACGAATTCCAATTAGTCCGAGGCTGGCCGTGTCGCGGGCAACCCTGCGTATGGGGTTTCCCGGATTCCGTTCCTTTCATGCCACAACTCGTTCATTTGCCTTTCGTCTATACCTTCGCCTCCCTTGCGCATTTTTTTTCCTCCTTCTTTTGCGCCCGAGAACTCAATCCTGAACCCGATCCAGAGTCAAAAATAATGCTCTGTGCTTTTTTTGGGGAGGATACTGCAAACTTTTGGGGCTTGTGAAATCAATAGTGCCTGAGAGTGGATAATGCATGCCTCCAGCATTATAAATTTTTTGTAAATTAATCCTATAGGCTTGTTATCGAAGAAGAGCAAGACACATTTTCGTTAATATGCTTCTTCGAGAACTTATGATATAGTAAAAGTACAGTTCTCAGTCGATTCTAGCCAAGGGTGCACAAAGAAATGAATTCCATGAAGAGGTTAGTTACAAAATATTTTTCTGCCTTGAAATATTCAGAATATTTCAATATTTTTCATTCTTTTTGTCCATTTTTTACACTCTTCTTCTGGATTTTTCAAATTCTCGATCACAGGATTTTCAAATTCGATTCTCAGAGTCACACACGTCAAATTGAGATACTTTATAAAAAATATATTTTCGTAGAGAGCGATTTTTTATCAGTTTAGAAGGCGTTGAAATTTGAAAAGATCAAGTTTCAATCGTAACAGGATTTACATCTGATTCCTGAAATTTTGAAGTGTCATGTATTACATTCGTTTGATTGCAAACTGTAAGTAGTTTTTTCGGATGAAAAATTTTTCACGTGTTTTTAGTGTAATTGTATCATACTGAAATATTGACTTCGAAAATGAATGATGATTAATTAGTAACACAGAGTTGAAAAGGTATGCTTCCTGTGTTCTTTGTATCTCATTTAAATCTCTTTTTAACAGTTGAAATCCTTATGTTTGATATTTAATAGTTTATTTTTTTGTCATTTTCCACTTCAAAAATTAACAAAAACTAATATACTTAACTTATGGAGCGTCAAATTTCGAATCTTTTTGATCTTTCTAGATAGATTTTTTTTAGCTTTCCACATTTCTGAATTTCACCTTTTTAAAAAACGTTTATTTAATACAGGTCACACTCTATGATTCCTCATTTTCGAGACTTATTTCAAAAGTTAAAATTTTCTTTTAAAAAACATTGAATCCTTTATATCTTAATATACAGTGATCCTTTTTTTATAAATAAACAATAAACTTTTCTCTAATTCGAATAAACTCTGCAATCTAGAAAATCATCTTCACTAATATCACAAAATATAATGTTTGGTTTAAGTAAATGATTTTTCACAAATCTTTTATTATAGATCAAAATTATAATTAATTTACTGTTATTGATGTTTGAATGTGAATCAATAACCTGCATATAAATATGATGAATTTACTACATATGCTAGAAGAAAATTATTGAATTATTCCAATTAATATAGCAATATTTTATCATGCAAGTAAATATAATTTCTTTTAATGAATAAAAAACAAAATGTTAAATGAAGTCGCATTCAATATAAATTTTCATTCTGAAGTATCAGAATACAATTAGTTGTGATATTGACGTTATATTTATTCATTTTTTCGTGTTTGAAAATGAAAATATAAAATTGATATCTATTTTACACTCAAAAGTTCGAGTCAACAAAATAAATAATTTCAAAGCTTGCAATTAGTTTTGCTAAATTTGTTTACTTAATCGTTAGAGTTTTGAAGTTGAAGCAATGAAATCTTGAGTATTCAACAGTTATCATGATGCATCTTTTACTATAACACATTCTACATATTCTTAAATGAATTTGAAAGAATTCTAAACAAATTGAAAATGAGTTGCTGAGTACTTCACTTGTCATGTAAACTGTTATGTATTTTAATCCTTTGGATACTGTTTTCTTAAAATAATAAATACTGATTTAAAAAGTTAACTTAATTTCGTTACTCTTCAAAATTTGCAGAAGTATGAGCATTTAAGAAATCAAAATTTTTTTAATAAGAATTAAAAAATTAGAGTCACATTTCTCTTTCAATTACGACTGCAAATAATAATACGTCACCATTATTTGTCGATTGTTGTTTTACTCATCAAATGAAAATTTCATTGCCGATATATAAAGCAAATTTTTTTCATTGGGATAAGTGAGGTTTCTAGACTGATAACTTGTTATTTTGAAACAAGAATCATGTGTTTTGAGCTAATGAAAATATTCCTTGGATCAATAATAAATGGACAACAAAATTGTTATTGTATAAATGAAATATTTTTTCCCTGTAAGATATATCTAATTTAAATCAATACATGCAGCACGTGATAGTGTCCAGAAGATTTCGTAAAATCTGAATCTCGACAGAGTTCCTATTATTCCTTTAAATCCTCTGGGAAAGAAGACTCGTTCCTCGTAAACGCGTAAAGGGTTGACCCTTATAATGCGTAGTGCTTCATACAACGTTACTAGAAGAGACAGATTTCGACCTGGTGTGTTTGCATTCCGGTGAGCTCCTCGTATTGGATGCATATGTTAATCAGCAATATGGCGCAAGGCTGATATTACCATCGTGCCGTCACCACCCCCTTTGAACAGCCACCCTAAAGTTCGAGTTTCTGTAACTTTCAGGCGAAAATTCATTTCGAAACGTTGCAGGTTTATCGCACTTTTCAAATTTTGTATTATAAGTTCTATCATTCTGAAACACACATTGAAAAAATCATGTTATCTGTAATCAACGGATTGTATCATTCCATAGCAATAATTTTGAAATTAAATCAAAAAGACCTTCATGAATGTAATACATATGAAGATTGTATTTAGTTAAATTCGTGATTTGCAAATCACAAGTTGAATGGACGAATACACGTGCTCTGATATGTCCAACGCACAAATAGTTATTATCGACGCGGTCAATCACTTTCAATTAGCTTGATCATTGATTATTGCCCTGTCTCATTCTGTGTCCGAATCAGGAGTAGCAGTCGTTGACACGACAAGCCCCTATGCTTATCTCCCCAAGCGCTGTATCCAACGATCTTCTCCATTGAAAGCGATTCATGAATTTATCGACAAGGTTACTTCCGACCAAGATGACAAAAATCAATCATTTTACTATTCGATTTCACGTATACCTAATTCAAACTTCAATATCTCATCAGAAATGAAGATAATCCGTGCAGTTTCTCGATGAATACATTCCACTCGGAAAAAACGTTTGAAAGGGGTAAATCGGATACTGAAAGGAGTTTGTGAAAGCTCGAATAAAACTCAATTTCCGCAGGTGGGGAAATCGAACAGGCCGAAGCGAGTGTAAATAATTTCTCTCCTCTTTCGAGTGCAATTCGTAGAGCGGTGCGATGCTGACACATCAAATCGAGCACATATCGGTTTCGCAATGCTGGATATAATATCCTTTGATAACCAATTTGCGCGTCATACGCATTCTGCGTCTGCTTCGTCACGTACAGGGTAATTTTTATGCTCTTCCCTCGTTCGTGTTTTCACACCTCTTTCATTGCGTCAATAACGTGTCCGTAATTTTCCCGTATCGTAATATTTCACAAGAGAAGTGATCAATTATTGCATATAGACAATAATGTTTTTTTTTTTTTTTTGTTATCCTCATGTATGATTATGTACAGAGTTTGACAAGTTATTTGAAAATATGTAACACGTTACGTTACTGTCACGAGGGTAAAAAAAGTAATTCGTTACGTTACCGTTACTTGAAAAGAAAAAAACTCTTTGCAGTTTTCACTTAAAAAATGTAATGTCCTGTTACTTTCATGTTACTTTCTGGAATAAATTGAATGTTACTAACAAGAAATCGAAAAACTAAGGCTAAAAAAAACATATCAACTTACTCGTGTTTTTGTTCTACAGAATCCCTTTTTTCCGATATAATTAATAAATGTTAATCCGTACTTTTTCACCCTGCAAAAAAAATTAATTAGCTTATTCGAATTTTTATATTTTTTTTTTTTTTTTTTTTTTGTTCACCGAATTCGAGTCAATGATAGCCACGAGAAAATATTTGCAAATTTAATAAATTTTTTAGAGCATCTTAATACCTTTCCAGATTTTTAGAATTTTTGAACATTTTTGCATTTCCAAGTATGTATAAAATGCTGCAGGATTTTCTAGAACTTTTATAAATTCGTACTACTCTTCTGTATATTGATACATAGGTTTCAAAAATTTCAGGTTCTAGAAATCAAAGTTCATTAAATTATTTGTATTTGAGAGAATTTTTTAGCATATAATGTCTACGATGATTTTCATTCCCTTTGATTTTTTTGACAGTTTTACAATTTTTCAACAATTTGAAGGATCGTTCACTATTTCCGAAACATTCCGTATTTTTCAGGATGATAGAATGCTGCAGAATTTCTTATTATTTTTACATAATTATAGTACTAGTACTTGTATAATATAAATTGTTAGTATACATTTCAAGAATTTTGTTCTCTTAAATTTGAACATAATGAAATTTTCCGTGTTTTACAAGATTTTCCAGAAAACACAGTCTGGATGGATTTTTACTTATACCAGTACTTTACGTATTTCTTGAATTTCTGTATGACTCCAAAGATCGTTCATTATTTTCATATATTGCTTTATGAATTTCTAGAATTGGAAAGATTATCAATGTTTTATTTGTTTACACGTATTTCTCTTTACGTATTTTCTTTCTGTATTTTTATGTATTTATGGAATGTTGTGGAGTTCTCTAGTTTTTTTAAAGATATCTCTTTGAATTTCCGGATTTAGATGAAATTGGAAGTTTAAAATTTCTGAAATATTTCGATCGATTTCGCAAAAAAAAGGTCTTTTTTAGATTTAGAGTGCCCTCAATATTTATTGTATTTTCCACAGTGTTTTACGATTTGAAAAATTGTCTCATGTTTTTATAGACTTCCATTAACATATGTTTTTAGAATTTAAAGTTCGAGAAATTGAAGTCTTTCGATTCCTGGAATTACATAAATCTTCAAAGATTAGAATACGATGAAACTTATTAAAATCTAGTATTTCGAGTTTCTTTTTCGTATTT
This sequence comes from Platygaster robiniae, assembly GCA_028476575.1. NCBI lineage: Eukaryota > Metazoa > Arthropoda > Insecta > Hymenoptera > Platygastridae > Platygaster > Platygaster robiniae. The sequence continues at coordinate 13,431,931 of CM052018.1, forward strand.
TTTTTTTTTTTTTTTTTTTTTCTTTTCTTTGTGTTCATTATATTCTATAAGAATTTCTAGTAGGACCTCTAGATATCACAGATCCTTTTATAGATTTTGAGATCTATAAATTTTAAGTAGTTTTATATATTTTATGCAAATTTCGAAAATTTTATGCTTCGAATCGTAAAAGTTTCAAATAAAAAGTAAAGAAGCATACTCCTCTTCAAAATTTTTACACCAATTACTAATACTCCACATTGTTCCGTTAAAAATGATTATTATAGAATTTTTTATCCAAAAATGAGGAAGTTAAAAATTATTTATACTTCAGTTTTAGATTAAAAATGTTCTAAAACTGGATGGATAGAAGTAACGTTAAATAACAAGATTATCGTTACTCGTTACCAAAAAAAGTGACTCGTTACCGTTATCGTTACTAACGCTTTAAGTTGTCATTACAGTAAAAAGTGTAACGTTTCAGAGTAACGCGTTACTTTCAAACCCTAGTTATGTCATTAATGTTAAATTTTCTGATCTATACCATTGTCAGTGTGAAAATGATAAAACATAAATTTGATTAAATTTCCACAAGTTGATGAATGAGAACTCGTTTAGTTGAAGTCACAATTTAAAGAATTATATTATTTCTTATCAAATTTCGTATAGAAAATTAATGTATCTGTTAGAATACAGATTTTTCAGTCGTAATTTGTAACAGATTGCAAATTTTTGAGATTAAACAAATTTAGATTTGAAGACCAGCTTCAGTCTCACTTCTAGTTCTTAAATGAAATTTCACCTTCCACCTTAGGTTCAAATTCTAAACGACGTTTCCCTCAAACATCTTGATTTTCCGCAGTCACAGAAAAAGAAATATTGTCGTTCTGGTAATGAATTAGTTCAACAGTGTAAACCGTAACCACTGGATTACCCGAGCCCGCGGCTGAAAAGCCGTCAATCGGATCCATGCAAATGCATGGCCGAAATCCCGACACTTCCGAGGGAAGTGAATGTGCATTCGGACGGAGCGAAACGCAGGGGTTCGAGTGGCGAGATGGGGAAGAGGAAGAGGAGGAAATCGAGGAGAGGCGCGATGTATTAATTACCAGTATTGATGTCCATTTTCAGTGAATTGATGCGTGGTCACTGTTGCATCACGCGCAGAGGTCGAGGTGGAGGGTTGAGCTTGCATTGAAACGCGGATGTGGTCCGTGTACCGGCATGCGTTTCTACACTCGTGTATACACGCGCTTTCGCGTGTTTGGACCATATTGCGGTAATCGATATTCAGAATGCATGGCGTATCGGATTTTATCGTGTCTGCTGTATCGGTGCTGGATTTAGAGTGGAGATCGTGAAATCTTACTAGGTCAAGTGATGCATTTGGTTCTTAAAATTTTTCGATTTCGTCGCTCTGGCTGGCGAATACACTAAATATAATGCAGAGCAATGTCTTTAAAATTTTCTTCACTATATTACATTCAAATATGACAATTTATATTATAAATATACTACAAACTTTTTTATTCTAGAGGACCTAATGCTACGACTCACTTTATTTATGCATATATATGTTGCTTATTGTAATTTTTGGTAACGTATAATAGTAGTAACTGAGAAAAGCAATTTGGCGTTTAATTTTTTAAACATTTCTTCTATTATTTTGTTACTTTAATAGGCCTTTTTACTTTGCATTACTTGTTTGCGGACAGAAACAGGGAAACTGAATTCTTCATTATACGGTCGAAAGGGTATGAATACAAACTTTTATATCTAATAAAATGTTTCAATAAGAATTCTTTACTTGCATAATACATATTTTTTCATATTAAATTATATCGTGTCAAACATCTCTCATTTCTTGGCTTTCAAGAATCGATGCCATTTTTCATGTAATTGTGTCGTTACATCAATTTTTATATTGATTTCTAGAATCAAATATTTTAAGATTCCATATTTTACAGATTTACTTATTAACTTAGATTCCTAGAAACGTGATTTCTAAAAACATATAATGTATAGTATAAATTATCAGAATTTCAAGTTTTCAAGGAAATTTAAACTACATATGTTCAATGAAAAAGAAAACATCTGTTTTTCATGGATTGCTATATAGGCCTCTGGAAATCAACCCTCTGAAATTCAAAGCTTATTTATTTTAGTCTTGGAATAAATTTTTCAGAAAACAATCCCTCTATAAATTTACAGTGACTTGCAGAATTTCTCTCATTTTCTAATACATATTTATACAATTTATAGGATTTTCTGGTATCTATTCTTATGCATTTCTATATCTATTCATGAACTTCTAGAATTTGAATTCGTATTTTTATTTTAGTTGTTTCGTACTTATTTGAGAACATTTCGCTAACATAGATTTACAATAATTTCTGAACTACTATGAAACTCCGTTTATTTTTTTTTAATAATTTTTTTCACTTCGCTGAGTATTTTAGTATAGTTATTTTCATTGTTTTTTTTTTTTTTATAATCACTTCACTGATTTCTACAGTTTCATAGAAATTTATATTTAGTGTTTAATGATTATTTTCTACTGCAATGAATTTCTCAGTAAATTTATTTTTTGGTTTCTTGTATTTTATAGATATCAAGCATTTTATTTTTCATAGTATTCTTCCAGTTATCATACAATTTGTAGGATTTTCTAGCAATTTTAAGAAGTTAATGCCTCCGAAAAAAAATACTACATACTAAAAAATTCATGAATTTCAGTGAAAGCAGTGTCTTTAAAGACGTCGGGTATTTTTCTTGATTTTGACATTGATTCAGTATTTTCACCATGGTTAGGATGTTCTGTTATTTTGACATTATTCTCTATTTATTCCTTACATATGATGCTCTTGGATTTCAAATAACGAGAATTTCCGTATTTCTAAGATTTTTCAGAAACAAGTCTTTTCATGTATTTCAGGTCTTGTTAACAGATATTTTGATAAAGTTTAGATTTTTCAGTGCTGTTACCTTTTTTACAATAATTTATACTTGTTAGTATATTTTTGGATCTATACAAGAGTTCCTAGAACTCAATGGTCTAAAAAAGTTTCATAGGTTTAAAATATCATTATTTTATATTGAATCAAACACTTTGTCCATAAAAAGTACATTGTTCCAGTCTATTTTGTATATTTTCAGTGTTAAAATTTTTCGTTATTTCATGTACATATTATCAATAACTGGTTAATTTTACACTTATTTTTCCTATATTTACTGAAATTCTCAGTATATTATCTAAATATTTTGAAGAGATTAATCTCGCATGCGCGAAATTTCCTTCAGAAATGCTGTTACAGAAGTTTATTCAATTGAACAAATTTTATTTGCTTTCACAATACCTTGCCCTTAACAGTAGCAAGTTACTTATAAAAGATTTAATTTATAGAAACGAAAAATAACTACATACATCACATTGCATACCTTCTTTACTTTCTCATGTACAAACTATTGTCTCATATTTATTATCACTCTTATTTTAAGATTCTGTCATAAAATTTCACTGTTACAAAATGGCTAGAAATTATAATATTGACTCAGAAAAATTTGACCAACCTTTTTACAATTCTTGAGATTTCACCGATGTCAAAAACAAAGTTATTTATTGAAAAATTTTAGTACTTTCAACCGTAATGAGTCAGATACGGTCTCTGTACTTCATTACAATTATTTTACCCTCAAGAAGAATCTACAAATTTGCACATGCATTCATTTAGGTATATCGAAATTTCCCCTAACATTTTGTACATATTTCGGTAGATAATTTTTATTTTCAGGCTGAGTACAAATTTTCATTACATCATCAATATTTTCAGTTTAATATTCATAAAATCAAAGAAATATTAATTTTTCAGAATTGCGGGGGAGGCACATGATTCTACTGCCTATCTTCGAAATTCAAAGGGTGAAACAACCCCAACTGACCTCCCCCCTTTCATACCATCAGTGACATCACTGTTGGTGGAATTTTATGAAAATGCGGTTGTCGCGGGAGCGTAAGTAGATAACGAAGATAGACTGGGACGTCTCCCAAGACGATAATATACATTTCGAGATGCGGGAACAGGGAGATTTATGTGTAACACTGCGATGGTCGCCGGTCTTTAGTCGCTTATTAGCATGTGGTATATCATGGCTACCGGACCAACCAAGTCCGCGACAATAATTAGACAGATAGGGAACGTCGAGAGGCGACATACATTCAACTATGGGTATCCACGTCCAAGAGATGCTCGCGTCTCATGCAAATGATCGTCATGGGCTGCGCCCCTATGAATGATGCGAAGTGCAATGACTATCTTCGACGTGTATGACTGACGCAGTTCGATTTTCCTTCAAACTTAGTGAAATGTTATACTTGGTTATTCGTATGCTTACTTCAGAAAACATATTGGCTGATATTGGTTTTTGAAGCCATGTACAACAGTCGTTTTTCTTGGATGACTTTCACTGAAATTGAAAGTGTGAAATATGATTTTTTATTTCTTGAAAAATCTCAATTCGAAAAAGTTTTAAAAAATATACCGTTATAATAGTAAACCTATATACACGAAACATTTCCTATGAACATGAATTTTCTCATACCATATAACATTCAATATCATAGTAAAATGGAACTTGTTAAAAAAAGAATTTATGAATTGTACAACAAGAATTACTTCTACTACAAATAATTTCCTGAAAGCTTTTTTCGCAGTGGGCATTTTTTTCAAGTTTTTATCAAAATTAAGATTCAGGTTAATCGAATTGTATATATAATAAATTGAATGTGAGTAGCTTGACAGAATTAACAAATAAACCTACTATTTATATTGACATTTTAAGTTACTTTCACCTGTAATGTATAATTACCAATAATACATAGAAAAATGTTGATTAAAAATAAGGATACGTAAAAAATAAATAACCTCGTTATTTTGAGAGAAAAATTGATAACTTGGAAAAAAAAGCAAAATATTGTCAGAGATACCCAACGTACTGCAATATTTATACACGTTTTTCTGAGTGATCAAAAATACGTTAGGTGGAATTTTTCATGCAAGACTGACGGTAAACAACTCTACCGTGAAATAACAATTGACTTGGTACAAATGGAATGCATTTTTGTTCAATCATCAGTTTTTCAACAATCCCGAAAGTACTCATGATGTCTTTTTACACATTTGTTTTCCTTTTATCTTTCTTTTCTATATGTAAGTATAGCAATCGTGATTTTTAGTGTTTGTAAGTTACTGTTAATGCAGTGAATCTTGTTTATTTAAGATGTAAGTGTCGTCACATCAGCTTGCGCAAGAAATGAAATACAAGTAGATTGTGTCAATGTTTGTCCTGCGACATGTTCTAGACCGAATCCTCCATCGTGCCGTCCTATAGTATGTAAAACTTTTTTTTTCCTTTGACGATATCATAGTCCTGCTTGATTATGTAATATTCAAATTCAAAAACAAATAACTATTGACAATTTGTTTCTACATAAATACATTTTTTATGCAGATGTGCCAGCGTGGGTGCAATTGCAGAAGTGGATTTTTGAGAAATGATAACAATCAATGCGTCTCTAGGAAACGGTGTACTCCCAACAGGGCTATAAATTGAAGATTTATCTAACTTTTCGCTGAGATATGTTTTGACTTCGTGCAAAAAAAAAAAAAAAAAAGAATAAATTAATTATGACTTCCATTCGCTTTTTTTTCTTGAAATAGAAGAGATGAAAATAAATAGTACATGAAGGATTTTTTTCGTTTACTAAGTAAAAAGCACTCTTACAGTTGTATGACTTTGGAATCCACTTTCGACTTTTTTGTGTGATTTTTGTATATTGAGAGAAAATAAAAAAAGACATACTGCAGGACAAATCTTGTTTCTAAAACATCTTCAAGTGATACATTTATAAATTTTTTGTAATGTTCAAGTTATTTTCTACCCTTTCGATAAGTACCTATAAAATGAGTCTGAAGTTTTTGTATGTTTCATGTTCGAAAAATTAAGTGAACGAAGATTTTCTCAACTCGAGCTAAATCTACATGATTTTATTTACGTCAAGTATCGATAAAATCTTTGAAAATTCTCGCGTATGTAATAAAGAGTACAAACAAATCGTTATAAAATCATATTAGCCAGAAATATCTTTTTAAAAGCTCTTTCTGAATCATTGAAGAAATTTCGCATTATTTCGAAGAAAATATTTACCGGAAACTACACAAAGAGCGCTGGACTTCATACTTACCCAAGTTATATTTTATACTCAGGATATATTCCATACAGGATTTCTGTATCAAATGAGAATATAAATAAACATTTCTTAGACCTGTCATATGTAACATTATATTGTTGTTCCTATCTTTTTCATCATTTCACTTTCCTTACATGTATACTAGCTTTTCTCTCATGATGTCCATAGGCAACATGAAATTTTTTTTAAACCTAAAAACAGATCGAAATTGTATAAATTATCTTACTAGTATCTACATATTACTTGAGGTGCACCAAAATTCTTGCAATAAAAAATCCATACAGTATGTAATCCCTGAAGAACTTTTTTGTTGGATTCACGAATTTTATTCATTACTATAAAGATTTAATTTGCTTTTGAAAATTCAATTTCGATAAAACAGGAAATTGGGTGGTTCTTCTATATGTTACTCAATCAAATATGTTTAATGAGCAAAGAACTAACAGCAATTAAGATTTCACTAAAAAACAAATGTTTGTGGTACTGTTTTTAGATGCATGAAATGAATGATAATGATAATCTTGTGTTGCCACAGATGGCCATCGTTCATCATATCGAGGAATATTTTATCTTTCTCATAATTCATCGAAAAAGCTATTATTCGATTTTATGTAATTTGAAAAATTCCATACTTCGAAGAATTTTACTTTCAAATAATGCGATTTTATCAGTGTCAACTATGATTGATGCACTCTGCATTATTTAAAATTTTCTAATTTGATAATGGACGTACGATAAGAAATTTTTTGGTACATACAAATCATGGCTTAAGAAAAAATTGAACACATACTTTTGTAATAAATGAACAAATAAAATATTTGTAATGATTATTCTTAAACTCATAAATAAACAGTTACCAGTGCTTGTTGCATAAGTGATTTCAAGTAAATTGAAGAAAATATGTCGTATATAATTTTGAAATCAGAGAAAATTTACAACGAAAGTCGTGTAAACAAGAAAAAAGAATATAAAATCAATTCCATCGAAGTTATTGTCAGATCATCGATCCTACAGTAACTAAAAAACATATTACTATTGAGAAACCTTAAAATTGCAATTTTCAAAACTAAACCTTTGTTCATCACTGGAAGATGTATACATATTCCTGAAAATAATGTTGAGATTTATGGACAAGTAGTATAAAATGCTCAAATAATCGATATAAGTAGTGCTTCTCAAAAATACAACAAACTGGAAACACTAAAAAAAATATATCCAAAAGATCATCTGAACTTCAACAAAAAAATTTTAATAATGAAGTTTTCGAAAGAAATAAATGTATCATAGTATTTATTTATTGCTAAAATAAAAAGTGTAACAGACTCATATTTAATCATAAATAAGCTACAAAAATAAGGGTGTCACTTATTTTGGCGATGTCAGAATTTTTTCCGTTCCGGGGCTTCAATCATCAAGAAAATAAAGAAAAATTTGATGTAACATTTAAAGCAAATCGGACACGAATAATACGTGTCACAAACTGACTGAAGTTTTGAATGGGATTTACATGTAGTATGTCATACACTTTGTTCAAAAATTCATAACTTGTGAAAAACTTATGATAAATATTTTAATCATGGCATTTTTTGAGTGTATTATGTTACGATCGAGACCAAATTTTTCTAGATTTTCCTATCGCATTTATCTATGTTTCGTAAGCACCGAAAACAGGCAAAAATGCGTACTTTTTCGGTGCATGTAAAACATAGATAACTGCGACAGAAAAATCTACAAAAATTTGGTCTTGGATGTAACATTATACACTCAAACTATGCCGAATTTCAAACACTTATCATAAGCTTTGATCAAGTTAAGAATTTTTAACAAAATGTATGAAAAACTACATGTGAATCCCATTTTAAACTTCAGTCTTTTTGTGGCATGTGTTAATTATGTCCGATTTGCTTCAAATTTAACAAAAAAAATTTTTTCAATATCTTTTTAAAGCCCTGAAACGGAATAAATTCCGACATCCCCAAAATAAGTGACACCCTAATATACATGGAGTACACTTGGCTGATTCCGGTAATCAATAAAAACTGACTGTCACTGTTTTAAGATTCTCAGTACACCTGTAAATTGTTATGTTAATGTAATATTCTCCATGAGAGCGTCCACAATCGTGATATCGAATGTCATCTGCACGATCCGTCATTCCATCGGCCGATTCAACCACACGTCATTGCGGTAAGATCTACGTGTCTCTGATTTTCCATTTGGCTGTTCCATCGAACTCTCTCTGAACATTATTGCATGAAAAACAAATAATCTCATGATTCAATAAATATGCTAATATGGTTACATTCAATGATTTACAAATAAAACATAGAAAAATGACGGCATCCGAATAATAGAGATCAACTGTCATAAAATTTCTTTTTGGATTAGAAGTGATTCTGTGAGTTTTTTATCTGATCTTTAATTTTCCCCGGTTAAAATTATCTTGCAATTATTAATTACTGGGCTAATAATTTTCGAAATTGAGTGATTTCAGTCTCCGTCATGTTTTATTAAGTAAAGTTTTGTTTCTGAACAGTAGGTCCTTTTCTTGGATCGCATTACAGATGTCATTATGAATCAAGATTGAAAACCAAAAATCAACCTAAATTAAGGTGATATATTTTTTCTTCCAATTCCACAATGTGTACCCGAGCCCTTCTTTCTTTTTTTATACAATATTTTTTTATATTTTACCTCTCCCCGGAAGCACGATACCAACTGAACGAATTCCAAACCATGACCGAACAATCGAAAATTGGAATCACATGATTGATCGTATCTAAGCAACATTGATGCGCTTGCACATGCTGAATAGAGCCGTATCACCGGGGTGGGTTACGGTATGTCGGCGGCAGAATATGTACCTAACCACCCGCCCAAGCACCAGCACGCGTGAATGGGCTTTCGTGTGCGTGCAAGCACTACAATAACGGTGTCACGAGTACCACGGATGAAGGGTTAGGCGACGCACACGAACCGGGTCCCTGTCATTTGTCATCGCGGGCTAATTTGCCGGGTTCTGAGATATGGCGACGCCACTGACGCGCTCATTATTAAGATGCGAATTAGTAACAATTTGTGCATAGCCTCGATCTGTTTATGGCCGAGCTGGACAGGCTTCTTCCCCGTTGATCAATATGGCTGGTCTGATGTAAGAGGTTGCAATGTGAACCGAATGACAACGGTATCGAGTCTGATTGCGATTACAGAGCATTGTTTATGTCAAGAATAGAAGCTTTAAGAGTATTATCTTCGGCTACGATTGGCGTTGTGATGAGAAATATGAAGTACCGAATTTGATCGAATTCATGACAAAAAAGTTATTCAATGTGTTTCAATATATACAATTTAGTTTCTATTACACTCAAACCTCGATTTTATAAGAGGTATTCTCCATTGAAAGCAATGAAAATCCATACCGAAAAATCGATTTTCAAGTGAATATTGATATTATACATAGAATTCTCAAAAATGTGAGAAAAAATTCAAAAAAACGTATATGCAACTTGTACGTCTATTGAAATAAGAAATGATATTCTGAAAAATTGCAAAAAATTCGTGTGTAGGTAACGAAAAAAATCTATTTGTGAAAAAAATTGTTATAAAAGTATTCTTTATTTATGTTTTTCTGGAAATCGAGCCACTTCATAATTAATATATAACATTCATCAATGATCCTGAAAATTTCATAGGAATCGATCAAAAAGGTGAACAGTTACGAATTTCCCAATGTTGTAAAAATGTTGCAACTGTATAAACAACAATAAACAAATTAAATGGACGCGTAAAACTTTACATACATTCTTTTAGATATAAGAGCTTGAAAATATACTGATTTGAAAAAATAAAATGCTTGAAAATAAAATGTACATATGTAATTTGAGCTCAAGTCGTGTCTTCATTTGAACTAATTTTACTAAAATATATCAGCAATTAAGACTACTCTGCAGCTTAGTGTAACAAATATAATTATAAAATAATGTTAAGTGCATGAATTGTTTTTTCTTATGCTGGACAGTACAAAAAAACTGCATGATTCCCTTGAGTTATGCAGGGAAAATATTTATTTGGATAATTAGTCGTCTCATTTGTTCTAGCAATTTAGAGAATCATATTTTTTCGCAGACTGAAACGGTAATTGTCCTGGTTTCAAGATTTTTTCAAACATTAAAATCTTCAAAAAATATAATGCTCTCATGTGCGATAACCATTGACATTTTTGAACCCTCAGTATATCATATAAATGTTGAATCAGAAAATTGTAACTTTTTTATGAAGTGAAAGTCAACGTATGAAGCAGGATACAAATAGTCCTTCTTTGCGATAAAATTTCAAAAATCTAAAAAAATATACATAGTATAATAAAAGTAACCAACTTATTTTATGATCTCTTAAAATCTGAAAATTTTTGAATTTGCCAGGTTACATGCATCAATATATTTCAACAATATTTTAAACTATGCTTTGATAATACTAGTAAAAAAAACCCATAAAACTAGCTAGTTTGAAAAGATAACGAAAAATTTAATCTGCTGGGAAATAAAAATTAACATGAAGTTTTGAAACGGTGATGCAGTAAGTTCTTCATATTATTTGATATTCTAAACAATGAATAAAAAAAAGTGAAGGATTATTTCGTGTCGGTTTAATAACTTATTACGTTGAAGTAAAAAAAAGTTTAAGCATTTTTTATAATGTTGAATCTTACATTCTTTTCAGTTGAACTAACTGATAATTTATAAAAATTAACAATAATTAAAAAAAAGGAAAACTTAACGTGTGACTTTTTTTAGTTTGGTGAATTTTTCTTTTTTATTTACATGGATTGGGATGGGTATAATTTTATTCGATGTCATGCGAATAGTTAGCAATCGAAAGAAAACTGCACCAAATTATTAATATTTTTCGAAGTATTGTTATAGAAATTTCTAAAATTGAGTGCCCTAGAATTCCTATTCCGTTTAGCTTGCAGTCATTACAGGGATTTGTAGAAAAACTATTTTTTATTTGTAGATTTTTAGAACAAGCGAAGATGAAACATTTTAGAACTCTTAGTTTTAGAAAAAATTTTTTTTCAAACAAACGAGTAGAGAATTACAATCAACGTACCACGTTCAATACCGAACCGAAGCTTCAATTAATCAGAAGAAAACAGTTGTTGTAAATAAATAACATGTTTAATTCGTCGAAAAACACATTCAGAGTAGGAAATAGTAAAAATGAATTGATATCACGTTTGAAGAAAATGTGGCAAAACGTGGTAGAAGAACAATACATCACAGCCTTCGAAGCTATTATCGGAAATTTCAGTTACAACTGCGTTTAAAATAAATTTAGAATCAGTGTTGGGGGACTGGGTTTCGTTCTTGCAACTTATGGTGCGAGTAGGGCTCTAATGTCACAAATTAGAGTCACAATCAAGCTCATGTAACAAATGACTTTCACAAAAAAGAAAAAAAGTAATCACATAGGACATATAACTGTAAACATTATATTGACATCACATTTGTCGCAAAATCGCAAAACTTGAATAATCTTATTAACTGTAACCTTGCTAGTGGTGTTTAGCGTTAGGAGTACGAAAAAATTGTACAACATAATATAACAAACTGCACGTACCTTTGTGCTAAACAGCTGGATTAGGTTTGTCTCCTTACCATTGGATCAGTACCGATACACAATGGTAACTATCTCGAGAAAGGAGACAAATTTTTCAGCGCTTTTGCCCTCTTGAAGTATACTTTGCACCACAAAATAGAACCGAGAAGCGCTCTGCAGCGAAGCCCTCTCGTAGCATGCTGCCGAACTTCATTTTTTTACCTGATTTCGAGACTCGCGGCAGAGGAAATAAGAGTGTACGCATTTCTCTAAAATAATGAGAAATATACGTAAACAACAAATCGTTTTATCTTTTTAAAACAGTCCTGATTATAGGTAGCAGAAATTTAGATGAATATATTTTTACTAATGCATTAGTTTTTAAGGATTTCAATTAGTTCTGAGTTTTGATACGAAATTGTAAATACAGTTTTTTTTTTATTCGTACTTTCTAATGGACAAACAAGAATACTTTAGTTCTTGATACTTTTTGAATTTATTGGTATAGGTTTTAAAAAATACTGTAGACCCAACTACGTTTTTGGTTCCTGTCACGAAAAAAATTAATGATATCACACGAATAATTATTCGGTCTTATTTCAAGAAAGTAACAATCACTGCAAAAAAAAGGAGTTGTTCCTGTAGGAAAATATAATGTTTTAATGACTTGGATTTTTTCTATTTCAAGTAATATTCAAAAGTCAACGTTTGCAGTTTTCGTATATTTAGGAAGGAAGGGAAGGTCATTTTTACTAATACACTTGTCCTCCTGAAAAAAATTCTATCAAAAAAAACAGATTCAAATAGATTCTATAAAATTGTATACTCCAGGATTAGAAATTTTCTGAAGAATCATATTTACATAGTTTTTGCTTAATATAGGATGTATGATAATTGCTCAATAAAGGATGTCTACTGAATAAGCCGGAATCTTTTTAGTTATTCATGAAATTTTTATTTTTTTTTGATAGATTTCAAGTTTTTTGTCGATTGTTATCGATTTATACTAAAATATCATTTTTTGATTTTCATACAACTTTAAGGATTTTTTGATAAAATAATAAAATAATTCACGGTATTCAAGAGCTCAAAGCTCTAGAAATCATAACTCTTAAATTTTTTATCATTTTACGAATTTTTTAGAAAATGATATTTTGAAAGATTTTTAGTTATCCACATATGTATATATTTCTAGAATTTTTGGTTGTATGTCATTCATAAAATTTTGTTACATTTCCTAAAACTTTCACATATTTCTAGTGCTTTTCTGGATCGTTCTGTATGTGTTTGGAATTTGATGCAAAAGTATTAAAAATTCATCAATTTGCGTATTTTTTGTTATTCTTTAGAACACAGTATCTTTTATACAGATTCCAAATTCTTTTCATGATTTTTTTTTGTTTATATTCATACAGTTTAACAAACTTACTAATATGATAATTCATATTTTTCAAAAATATTGAACTTTACTGTTTTTTTATAGAATCACGTTGATTTTTATAGAGTTCTATTATTTTTATGGGTCGTTCTATATTTCTGTAGAATTTGATGCTACAGTATTAAAAATTTCAATAGATCAACGTATGTATTGTACTAAATTTGTTAACAAATTTAAATGGGCTGAAAAAATCTCTAGTAATTTTAGTAAAAAAATACACGTATTTCCTATTCAAAAATATAGTCGCATATAGGCACGTGTTAATATGGTTCGATTTGTTTCAAACTTTGGTAAAAATTTTTTTTCATACCTTGATCTCTTTTTTTTCTGGTCGGTCCCGTAACATTTTCCAACTTTGCCCAAATGAAGGTCACCATAGGCCATATAAACCCTGCTATCTGATCAAAATTTAGCACTCGCAGGCGCTAGTTTTCTTCATAGTTAATAGTTTAACATTTCATGAAAAAAACTTTTTTCTTTTTCCACATATAGAAAAATTCAACAAAAGAAAAACATAAAAGAGACAAGTTTAATAGCGTGCAAAGGTACAGTTTTCAAATCTGATTTCAAATTTGTTGTTTTTGGAATATGTTCTCTGAATAAAGATATTATTTTGTTTCTAATAATTGACAGTGCAAGGTGTGATTTTCCTTAGAGCAATTAATTATTGAAGGTATAAGGGTTGAAATACCAATGTTTTAGAATGAAGAAAAGTTAGAAATCCACACGGTGTTGAACATTGTTAGAGCCATTTTATTGTCATGATATTGATTTTTGTGAATAGGAACTTCGAAGAAAATTCATAATACATGGAAAAATTTTGTATGAAATGAATTTAAACAATAGATAATGTCGATGTTATCATTTTATTCTATTTATTTCTTACCACTTGCCAACTCAACAACAAAATAAAATCGAAATGGAACCTACGTATTCTGCAAACTTGGTAATATTACTTTTTTTGCCTACAGATTTCGTATTTTATGATTGATAATCACTATGATAACAAGTGTTTTACAAGGATATCACAAATTCACAGCTGTTGATAAAGTTCAAAAGAGTTCGGTAATGAAACAATTGCGCCCTGAGCTAACTTCCGGAAACTCTTGCTCAGAAAGTAACAACGTGGCGCTAAGGGAGGGCCGTTGTTTCTCCGCGTCGCACAATACGTCGCGCGTACCCTCGAAAGCGTCCACAGACCGGACCCGAAGCGGCATTGTCCACGATGAATGGGGTCTTGCAAGATTTATTTCGTATATTTCACTTGCCGTTTCAATGGGCGATGGCCGGGGCGTGTAGCGGCTATTCGCTTCGCGAACTTCGACGAGTGACCCCAACTCTTGAATAAACCCGACATGAGGGATGCAGCAGACTTTTCTTGGCAAGTTGAGTTAGCTGCTCGATCCCACTCCTTAAATCTCCATCTCGAGTCTCAGTTATACTTGGTTTTCGACATCCCGCTAACTGTAAACTTACCGAAATTTTTGAATTTCTGTCAAGGTGACTATGAATAATCAAATCATGAAATTATTATCTTCAAAAAAATACCTTTACATATAAACATTGAAAAGTCTGTTCAGAAGTTTACTTCGCAACGATGTCATTTTTATTTACATTGGCTGTGATAGATAAGAAATTTACTAGAAATCCTTCAACACAAATGTTGAACGTTGTACAAAAAGTACAACGTTCATTTTGAATTACATTCATATCGATCCAACTATTCCAAGCGTTTGAAAAAAAATCTTTTATACCGAACAAACATTGCGAATTTGACGAATTTCAGTATAACTTAGAAGGATTCTGATCATTTTCGAAATGAAATCTTACAGCGTGAAATTCCTAGATTTTGCTGAATAAGGAACAAGACTAACATTATATAACAATTTGTTTATCACAATTTGTTTATCACAATTTGTTCCAATTTGTTTATATACAAGAATATCATTATATAACAATTTCGTATATTTCTGAAAAGTCAACACAAAGTTGAAGCTTACAATTACGAATGCACATGATACATGACAAACGAATTGTTAGCAGAAATTTCTTGTACTCATACGTAATATCCAAAGCACTACGAAAAAAAAATATTTTATATAATTATAATAAAATCGAAAACATATTTATCTTTTTCCTGTAACAAATACTAAAAGCTCATAAGGTTAACGTGAAGCAATATCACAGTAGTTTTTGAACCCCTGGAGAGGCAGATCCAAAGCATAAAAGCAGTAAAAAAACTTGAAGAAAACTCTGATTCTTCAATTCATGGTAAATAGTAATATACTTTTCCAAAAACAATCAACGTAAGATGTAAGACTGTGAGATGTAAGAGTGTAATATTTTCGATTTCAGGGAGTAATTTTGGGATTTTGTAAGTCTGTTATTCTGTAAAAGTGTAATGATAGATCGGAATAGTTTGAGGTCAATGATATTCGAGCATGTTTTGAGTGTATGGAGTAATTTTGAGATTTCGTAAGTCTGTAATACTGTAAGAGTGTAAAAATGTCATTGGTAGATTCGACAAAAAATTAGGAATGAATTGTTTTTTTAACTGATTTACAGTTAAAAAGTAAGAAAAATACTACACAGAAAAATTCAGGGATCTGTTAGAACTTAAAAAGGTAAGAGGAATAAAAAGCTATACATCGGAACCTTAAAGAAAGCAACATAAGAAGCTTTACTTCTAACGCGTGTTGATTCAACACGCTCCAATTTTTTCATGAAAAACATATTCCTGTTCAAATTGTCCAATAAGTTCATTCTATTCTCTAATGAAAAAAGAAAAGATGTAAAAAAAATATGGAAATAATATGGCGTCGCGTTTTTGAAAATAAAAGGAAAACCATAATAAACTTGATATTTTAAAAATGACATGTTTGAACGTCTGTCAACAATTCATGAAAACGTTATGAAAAAACAAAACTTAAAAAAATTTCAATGATCTCAAAAATGTGTTCAAAATAATATGAAAAATTTGTGATACCAGCTAAATGAAGTTTACCTTTCTAACTTCGAGAACGTTTCTGCTATTATTTCCTAGTCTCTTCATAAAAAATCCTGAAACTATCCATCGTCTGATCTCAATATACGCATTCGCTTGGCTCTGCATATCTATGCAGGGCCAAACCGCAATTTAAGAAATTTCACAAAAATCTTTTACAAATTGAATATTCCCGAAATTTTTCAAATTAAGAACATACAAAAGAAAAACTCTATCTTTTGGTATTCTTAACGGGTCCTCCCCCCTGAATAAGTATAAAAGAAAAAAGCATGTTTATGAATTCACCGTTTTCCACAATACGGATAAAACACTTCTAATTCCTGCATAGACAAAACCGCACCGTGTACTTCGAAACATTGCCCACGTCCCAGCTTCATAAAAGTGGTAGCAATTGTACCGTGAATTGAATATTGAAACTCCGCGGGAACAAAGGTAAAACGTCAGCACACGGTGAGTGCGGCAACGGGAAAGAGAATCCTTTACCGCAAAGTTGCGCCGAAGTTTACGGAACAATGGCCCTATATGTACCCTGGGACCATTCGCCGGGCTGACCGTCGAAGATACGCTTGACGTGCGCCCAGGCCCTCTCATTCAATTTCTATTTCTACGTTTCGACCCTCGACTTTGTCAAGCCTCCGTATGTAAACTCGCCCGCGAAATCAGATCTCGGGGCGCATTTAATCGGCTTTCCATCGCGCCATTTTTCGCCGTGATGAATGGTAATCGATGTTAAATCAACGCTTTAGTGCCGCTTTTTTACCCTACTCGAGAGTTAAGGAATCCTCCTTCACTCGGAATGAATAAAGACGAACCGGAGTATCTCGAGTCGCGAAAAGAAAAGGGTTGATTCCCCTTTATTCGAAGATCGGTATCGAAATTTATTAGACGGTTTTATTAGCATTGGTCCCCGGTCCTCGGAAACCTCCCGAGAGGGTCGGGAAGTCTTCGGTTGCCCCGTGAAAAATAATAGCACGGCGATGGCGTGAAACCCTTGCCTTTTTCTCGTGGCTTTATCTTAATGAAAGTCCATAAATAAAGCGCCTAATGCCATGGAAACAGCTGGAAAAAAAACCACCGCGTGTCGAATCACGGAATCTGTACACCCCCTCACACTCCCCGCGCCAAAGGATTATCTTTAATCCGCGTCGAGATCCTCCTTAACATTTCCTTGATATTCGCGATTCCGAGGATAGAAACGAATCGGAAATCGTCGATTTTTATCAGAGAGTTTTCGTATTCGACAAATTTTGTAAGATTTTATAAAATACAATTGAAGAATAGTTTATTAAAAATGCATTAGGGTAATACTACTCGTGAGTAAAGTTATAAAGATTTTGAAACTGATGTATTTATGGTCTCAGTTCTATAATTAATTAATTCACAAATATATTCACATAGTAAATTATAACATACTGCACCGAATGTTGATTGTGAAAAGGCCTAATGCATGAAAAATTTGTGCTTGAATGACATCTAGTCAGCAGAAAGCTACCAAGAAAATCATTGCAATAAAAAAATTGTTTAGGTCAGGGCGGCAAACGGACAAATTTTCTATAAGAGTTTTCGAAAAAAACGTGTTTTGCGTCTTGAATTTTTTCGTATTTCAAAATAGTCAAATATCTTTCAATAAATTCTCTGTTCTTTCAATGGGTTCTTCCAAATTTTCAATTTTAGATTTTGGTACATAATTTTGGAAATTCGAGCGTTACACATATTTGAGTTTCACACTTTGGGGATTGAACATATTTATTTGAAACAAGTATTTTGTCATTACTGATTTCTTTAATTTCTTATGCATTAAAATGAGAAATCATTGATTTTTTTCTAGTAATGGAACGTACATAGTATTACCATAATTTTTAAGTTTAATGTATTAAATTCATGTGATTTTCTTATTTGAGCGGTAATATTGCCCAGCCTTGATAATATCAGAATATTTATTGAATGCTGCTTCTTTAACTCAATCACCAACATTAAATATTTTAGGTATTACTTTTACAGTTAACAATTGGAAATAACAAGTCTTCTAGATTAAAAGATGTAATTTTCTATATGAATTCTTTCGTTTATGACTTTTTACTACACAATCAGATCATAACATATGTTGAACAACAAGTTTTTTTTTTTGCTATTTTTTCACAACAACATCCTTACTTACTAAGTAGTTCTTAGAGTTCGAAAAATTGAATGTTTCAAATTCATTCGATTTTTTATCATTGCTTTTTTTTATAATATGAATTCTTACTATTTTTAAAGAAAAGATTTATTTCTTAAATAATTTACGCTTCTTCATTCTCAAAACAAATCTGAAACAGTTGAAATCGCGACTTTAAAAGAATTGATTTCTTCTCGATTTCAAATATATTTTCATTTTCCATTGCTTTTGGTATATCCGAGTTATTCCCGTTTGTGATGAAAAAAACTATCATCTGTTAAATTTACTCTTAAGAATAAACAGTAATATAATTATTATTGAAAAAGCTCATGTTTTTTAACGTTATTTTTTATTTGTAACACGTAATGATAATTATAATTTAAAAGTATATCGGATTCATCTGCAGCAATAAATGATTGTTATCTAATTAGTTATATAATTTTTTTGTAATTAATGTATTTTGATCCTAACATTCACTAATATATAAATATAAAAGTAAATACTATCGAACAATAAAATATTGTACAATATAACTAAAAAATAATTAATTTAGCTGTAAATTTGACAATTCAGTAATTGAAAATACAATAACTAGAATAAATGGCAAATTCAATATTTATAATGTTAATGAAGAGCTTATTTGTTCTTCCTGTGCTTAAAAATATAAATTTGGAATAACGTCTATACTATTTATTCAGAATTTCAGCTACTAAAACAAATAATCTTTCTCTGTATGTTTTCAAATTTTTCATTCAACTGTTCAGATTTTTGTTTCAAAACTATTCAAAACTTTCTCATTCTGCAGCAAATATTTTGCATTTTTTGCTATGCCTAATTTAACAAGAGTTTTTATCAATCAATTGCACTCAAAAAGTTTGTCTGAAACATCAGAAATTTCGACTCTTAAAATAAAACACTTATATGAGAATGTCAAGTTTTATTCTTAGAGTATTTAATTTTTTTTTATTTCGGTAAGGTTTTTAAACTCTGAACCCTCCCCCAACCCTCTCTGTTCACCACTAGTGCATGTTGTCGAATATAAAAGTAAGGACTCTTCGTAATTATCTCCCCATAAAATTATTGTCAAACGCACACTTAGCTCTGAGGACTGCTGAAAAAGAAATTTTTTTATACCACCCACCCCCGGAATCACGTGAAATCGCCTTGAAACAAAAAGCTTGTTTCGTCCCCTTTGACCGGAACGTCGAATGAGCCTTCTACCTCCGACAATCAGACACCCCGCAAAGACCCCAGGATGTCCCAAGGGAGCGGGGGTAGCAAGAAAGAACCTTAAAAGTTAAAGGGTTGAGACGAGGGAGGCCGGCATCGATAAAAGAAACGCCAATAACTCATTGACAAAGATCTCATCTAGGCACAATGGTTTCCATTTTCTTTGCCGGCGTCGCGTTCGCTGTTTTCCCCCTTCTTGACAAAGGCACCAGCTCAAAAAATAATTATTTTTAATTTGTGACCGTGATAAGGACTTTATTGTTCTTCGGCAAACGAATATAAATGCCTGTGTGGTGGCTGTGCTTCATGCTAATTTTATTGGGGACGCTTTGGTATCGTACATCTTTTTTAATTGCTAGTTTAATTGCCATCTGGCTTAATAACTCATCTTGTGAATAAGGATAATCAACTAAGTGATTTTGTTTCTGCGGTGAAGGTTTTTTGCTAATGGATTCTACGGAAAAGATAGAACTTACTTGGAATAGAACAAATTTTCGTACATGACTAGCTGTTATCAATAAAAATTTTCTTTCCTTTCTCTTACAATCTACTGGTCCCTCTTAGTAGGAAGTAAACTTTTACTGATCATCTTCAATATATAAATCATTCATCTTCTCTATCTCTGAAAAAATATAACTTAATGGCCTTTCATATGTATCCTTCGAGATCAGATCATTTAAAATGCTAGAGAATAATCAATAATAAGACTGTTCAAGTTTGCCAATATCACTGTTTTGATTTACGCCATCCAACGGTAATTTTGAGCTCGTAAAGCACGAAGTCGGAATGAGTTTAAGGTCTCGGTCGAAGATCCTTGTGTAGAAGGGCGAAAGGTGGCGGACGACAGTTAAGGGTGTAAGACGGGCTGACCTCGGGTCGTGACCCCCATTTATACCATATTACCACTACATTAGTCTGCACCGAAGGGATTTATGATCTAAGCTTGAGTTCCATTCTAACCTAAACAATCGGTGCACGAAAACTAAGCACGCTCAGATCCCATCGAGTTGAAACATCAGAATTTAATCTCCTCTAAATAACTTTGCTCACTCTCAAATTTCCTGGGAAAATCCATACAAACTTGATCAAGTTTCAAGATTCTAGATTCAAACTGAATTTTTTGTTCATATGAGGTAAATATTTCTTCATAAAAATCATTAGATTTTTTAGTTATTATTTTTATGCAGGGCTCTTCATTCTCATTTGAATTTAAAATTTCCATGATAAGTACAAAAAATTGTTTTCAGATATTTTTAATTCCAGTCATTCATTCCAAATTTAGTTTAACTCAAATTCAATCATCGTGTGAAACATTTCTTAAAAAAAAAAAATTAAGATTTTATAGTCAGTTAAAAAAAACTAGAAAGTTTGAAAAATATTCAATCATATTTTGAATTTGGTTTCAAAATCTATGAATAGATCAGTGTTCATCAAATATAGCACCTTAGTTTATTTGAATTTTTGAGCTTTTCTTCTCCTTTCACTAAATTAATTTATGTACTACTCCATACTGAAAAAATTGGCAAAAATCCCTTTCATACACAAAAAAGTTTAAGCAATGGCAAATATATCGAATATTTCCTTTTTCAAGGGGTTTTACAATCACCATGAGCAACTACGTGTCATTTTAATAATTTTCTATATTTTATAATATTAGTTCTATCTTTGAAATCATCAACTCTTCAGTTGTACGGGTGACTCTTGGTAAACTGTACAATTTCAACGGTGGTTTTGGAATTATAATTTTTGTCAGATAGAAGTTTTTCAAATCTTTTTTTATTTTCATTTTGAGATTGAAAATGAAAATTTTACATTATTTTACTAGAACTGTAATGAAGCAAAATTATTCAAAAATATGTGAAACAGGATGGCTACTGTTAACTACTTAGGGTACAAACTTTTTGTTGTACTAAATAAGGTCATTTATGTCTTATTTTGAGTGTTTTGCGTTGCTTGTTACAATCTTGATATTAATTTTGCAAAATTAAAAATGGTGGATACAAAATGGCGACTATTACATTCAAAATTAGCCGTTTCTCAATAAGTGTAACAAAAATTGCTGTATTGTGATTTTAAAATTACAATGTACAATTTTGACGTTAAACAACGAAAATTGAAGATTGCATCATTAAAAAATGATCATTTTCAATATATTATTGTTATAGACATATTTTTTCTTTTGTCGAGCTAATTGTACTCAGCGGCTGTTAATCATTACAAAAATTGTATTATTTGACAACCTTTTAATTCTTATTCATTTATTTATCCTGTGACTGAGTGATTTATGAATTTAATTCTCACAAATAATTTACGTTCCGATTAAGTAGACATGATCTGAAATACATTCGACTTATTAAATGTGGAAAAAAACAATAAAAGTCTTAGATAATACTCCATTACACAAACCATTTATAACGTCAAATTTTGAAGAGGCAATCATTCCTTTCTTGACTTTTCCTCTATTTTTTACAATTTTCAATAAATTTAAAAAATCAAGAAAAAAATGAAAATGATAATATATATGATTGGTTCTTCATTGTCTCTTAACCCTCTTACTACATATAATATTGTTATGATATTCAAAAAAATTTGTTTAAATCACTGCATTCAGATATGAACCTTAATCGAAACCGTGGAATGTAAAGCATAACTCATCCGGACCTATATAAATTACCAGCAAAACTCGAGCTCTATCTTTATCTTCTGAATGTTTCAGTGCTTATTTTTTTTCACCCGCCTGACGTTTCCCAGCTCCAGGAGGGTCCGAGAACTCGGCATGAAATTAGCCGCATTAAACGAGAAAATTTTTAATTATTTCTTATCGAAAAGTAATCTTTTCCGACATCCCGATGGGTTGCAAGCAGCGAATATTTTATGCCCTTGGCAAACTTCGCGTCTGAAATCGTAGACCATTTCACGATGTCAGTGTATAGAACATTTTTTTTTTTTTGTTGCAATTTTTCATTTGTATCATCAAAGTTGTTACTTCAAAGTTTATCGAAATTTGGTTCAAGACAGAAACAAAACATTAACTTAATCAAAAAATTATACAAATATTTCTATACGTACATACAGTTTTTCTCAAAAATGTGACGAAATTCAGAAAATTTTCTGCTTTGTTTGAAAAAAGTTAGGTAGAACTTCAACCCTTACATTCGTAGAAATCTCCGTCGCTGATAATAAAAGTTCCAGAGTTGTATTATAAATGTTTGACTATAAAATCAGATTAAAGATAAGTGCAGAATAATTCGAAGTTTCCGAAGATTCGTCGATATCACCGTCTCAAGCAATAATAAAATTAATGAATATTGATTGCCAAGAGCTGGTTCGAACTCGGGAAAGCAGCGGAAAAATTAAACAGGGGTGGGAAATCAAATAGGGCTCTGAAAATCTTTCGAGGGGAGTAGTCGTTTAAGGTAAAAGAACCGTCGATGATGAGATAAATAATTCAGCTTGTTTCAGGAGTGTTATTAGTTCGGAAGAGCGATAAAAAAACTTATTACTTACCCCCTGCCAAGCCAGGTTTATTACGTGAAGCTAAAGAAACTGCTTCAGAAGATTCGACGACCTCGCTTGTGATATTGAAAGGCGCTGATAGCTTAATATTAATTATTCAGGTTGTAAGCAAACTGGGGTATCTGACAAAAAGTATTGATCGAGAAGGCCACAAATGTCATGGGCAGAAAAAGAAGAGGAAGGGGAAACTCTTCCATATAGTATATTATTCTATTTTTATAGCAATAAAATTTTCTTCAATTACTCTTATTCTACCATTCTTACAGAAATTCATTGAAACTGATTTTCATTAAGTATAAGGCAAAAATAATTCCAAGATGAATGCATCAGAAAAATCTTTGATAAGAAATGGGTTTAGAAAAAAAATGTGTCTTAAAAATGACTAACAACACTTTGTAGGGCGCTTAATTTCTGTCGCCTAGAAGAACGCAACATTTTCACACGATAACCCGTGACTTGCAGTGAAGCAGGCGCCGATGGCCTGCCCGAGGTGTTCGCCCCAAACCCGACAAGTGAAAGAATAATGCCTCCAGCGTTGAAACAAAAGAGGACGCGGAACCTGGGAAGCGATCCACAGCCATTTAGAAGTTTTAATAACATTACAAAATCTATATGTATACAGTCGACCGGGGGAAGAAAAAAATCGACAGGCGAGCCCGCGAGCGCCCGCTCCACTTCAGGATTCTTTCTTCCCCTTGTTTTCGAGCGACTCCCCCTCAGCCCGGTTCTGCAGTAGCGCTCCTGGGAACCGCCGAGGACCTCGACAAGAAGAAAGTTTATAAAATATTTAAAAGTACGGAAACGTCTCCTATCACCGGCGGCGATAAATTTCCACTTACATTTTATTTTCGTTTTTTCGTGTTCTCTCACCACGACTAGAGAAAAAAAACGAATGAAAGAAAATGTTTCTGTATAATTTAATGATTGAGAATTTTCAGAAAATGTGAATTATCAATTCTTCTGTATAATGAATGATCAAGGACATAGGCAGAAAGATTTTTGGAAGGGGGTTTTCGAGGAAATTGACTTCGTTCGGAGTTTCTTAATTTTTAATCATTATTATATTCTCGTATAATATATTATTATGCTATCATATTCTTTTATTGTATATGAGATTCGTATATCATATTCATATATTATATTATCATATTATTATCATAGTATATTATTATATTCTCTGTATTCTCGTCACTAGATAGTGATGAGTATACGATTTTTCAATTTTTTATTTGTGGTAGCTTGTGGTCATGCAACTTGTGGTATCCAGAACTGCACTTCTTCGACATAATTATTTATTATAATCAATTATCGTGATTCCTTTATAACTGAGGTTATGATTTTTTATTCTAGTATGATATATTAATTTAAGTAACTATACTGTAACTTTAGTAGTAATACAGATTGAAAAAGTTTCAGAAATATTGGGTTGAAATAAAACTTACTTAAATTTGATGTTTCAGGAATTAAAGTTCTAACAATTATCATCACTTTCATTAGTTTTTGAAAAACTCGTGTATAGATTGATTTAAAGTAGGTATATCATACACTCTAAAATATGTTTGTGGTAATTTTACTGTACCGATGCAAAAGTCATTAAATATTTACCTTGTGGTCAAACTTTACTATCATTTTATTATACGCAGTTCAAATTTTACAGTTTTTTTATGCTAACATTCCATATTTTAATGAAATTTTCCTATTCAAGTATGTGAAACATGAAAGAATAGTAAATTTGCAGTAGCATGGTATAGGAAATTTTCGTATTTTTTTACAGTGTAGATTTCCAAAACATTTTGTATTGTATGTAATTCATGTGATCATGTAATATTTTTAGATTTATTAACAAATTCTCATAGCAAAATTTTACAAATCGCTTTGTGGATTTCTAGAACAATGGATATTTCACTAGATTTTTCGGGAAACAGTAGGTTTTATGGAGTTTTGCAGTACGTTTTGTAAAGTTTTTTTCCTTTTTGTATTTTTAGTAATGTCTACAATTCAAACAACTCCCTCGCATTATTATTGACTTCTTCATAATTTTCAATAATTATATCTCAAAGATTAAAGGTTTAACCGTTTTTCAAAAAATTTTTATCGAAATAACGTTTTCTTTCTAATATATGTCTAGTGTTTTACGCATTTTTTCATTATTTATGAAATTGTAAGGGAGTTTTTAGTGTGGTTATACTTTTCCTGTATTGTTTTCATTGCTACTTACATTTTTAAAATTTCATGATCCAAAATAAGAATTCCAACAGATATTCAGCATTTCAGGATATTCACCACAAAATTATCTATTCTGAAGATTTTCAATATTTTCGTTCTGTTTTGGGATGCGCTGATATTTTTCACTAATTTTTCCGTACCTTTATTAGAATTTTTTTTGAAGTTCAATAGATCTCAAATATTTGTTGAGATTTTTTAGAAAACATCTAAGAGATTTTTTTTTTTTTTTTTTTGTATTCCGACAGTGTTAGTATGTTTCGAAAGATTGTCTAATATTATCATAGTTTTATATTAAGATTTCTTAAATTCAAAGCATCAAGATGTAAAGTTTGTAAGATTTGAACTGTTAATGAAGATTTTTCTTTTATTTGGTTTTTCACATCATTGAATGAACTTATTAAATTTCTATTTTTCACGTTATCTTGTCCTCAGATTCAAGATTAGAATCTTGTTAAAGAAAATACTTTCCTTAAGCTAGAATCGTTGCAATTTTTCAATATATGTAAAATGAAGAAATTTGAATTTAGTATAACTTCAAGAACTGACATGAACCTATTTTTAACGTCCTCTAGATTACACGAAGTACATTGTCGAGTATTTTTACTTCGGCTTACAATTTATTACTAAAAATTTTATCAATTATTTGAGTTTCATCAATGTAATTAAGATTTTTTAAAAATTTTTCTCAATTACTTGTTTTCATAATTCATCATTGGCACCCTTTTTTTCTTACATAAAAGAATAATAAATTTGACTCCAATTTCAGCAGAGGTAAAGCCTCCCAAAACTCACATCTACTAACTTAACTTGTAAGATCAATGATAATTATTTCAATTGTTCCTGTTACTGATTTACTAACAATTTTTCGAATTATACTTTTCTTACCAATCTTACAAAAAAGTTTGCTATCATCCATTAATTGTGGAGCTTAAAGTGTTCATTTTTGCAACGAACTATGGGAGGTCGGCACTTTTATACGAACATGAAAAGTGCACTCAAGTAAGTAATGAGAATAACCAAGTTACCACGTCGTGAATAAAATAATTTTCCGTAAAACCGTATCGCTTCAAGTGTTCGTGATTAATCGTAATTGCCCTTCCGATAATGAAGTGCCTCTTGCATTTCCATTATCGAACTCGTGCGGGTAATACTATTGTATCTACGTTAACGCATCTGGTCTCACGTAGAGGCTGGCAATTATTACCTAATTTGCCTTTAAACCTTTGCTGACCGCTGAGTTATGGCTCTTTGAGGTAATGAAAACAAAAATCCCTGCTTGAAATCCAGTCGTTGATAACATCATACCACGTTACAGATAAGGATAATGAAGAAAGTTTTCATATAAATTTCATAATAATATAATTATCAACTAGAAAATATTAACTCTGATAACAAAACTGCTAGTTTTTTTACTAACAGATATTAGTGTTTCTTGCATATAAAAATTGATAAAACTATAAATTTATTGTGATTGTTGAAGAGATGTAAAGTTCTTGTATTGATCATTTCTTTCTCGATAGCGTCACGCACACGCTCAAATTTTTCACGTCGCCGCCTATAATTTACCAGCGTTGATAAAAAAAATGTCATGGGACGTTCGCGAAATATTTATTGCTCCTAAAAAATGCATTTTTACGGGGCTGTCGTAGGAAGTAGGAAGAAAAGCAAATGTATAAGAGAGACAATGTGATAGCTCTTTTGGGAATTCAAGTTCGAATCCCATTACCGAACTCGCGCCCGTTAAATAGGTCCCGCATCGTCAACCGGAAAATACAGACACATACTTGTTCGACCACCGCGTTTCCGTGCCGAAAACGAAAAAAACTCGTTTTCTTATTTCCCGGGCGATGGGAATCGATGCGTTCCATTATGGGTCTTGCGGAATCGCATTACGAGCGAAAATGAGGTGATTGTATATTCTATTATCTGGTATAATTGGGAAATTGTGTGTCGTTTTGGAGCATAGAATTCGGAATTTTCACTAAATGTTTAAGCAATAAATAAAAAACACTTACTGTTTTATAAAAAGCCGTGACTAGTAACAAAATAGCGTTCTTAACTTTTAATCAACTAACGACGATGATTACTTAATGACTGTAGTTGATCGCAATTTCATTTTTGACTGTTATTATTTTCATTCAACTATTTGTATGCCTGTGAGGAAAATGTATCATATGAATTTCATTAGATATATTTTGATTTTTCCATTGAACTTTATTTTAT
Organism: Platygaster robiniae; assembly: GCA_028476575.1. Taxonomy (NCBI): domain Eukaryota; kingdom Metazoa; phylum Arthropoda; class Insecta; order Hymenoptera; family Platygastridae; genus Platygaster; species Platygaster robiniae. The sequence continues at coordinate 13,459,547 of CM052018.1, forward strand.
GAATTAATACATGTCGATATATCGTAATAATGAAAAAATGAATACTGTAATTAAAAAGTTGGACAAAAAAGCGTTAACATTCTTTAATAAGTTTAGTTGACGTTATTGAAAGTATTTATATTACTTATGATATTTTATGATTGTTTAGATTTCTGATGAGGACAAAAAAGAATAGCTAAAAGCTAGAAAGGTAGAAAAATTATAGTTGAAAAATGTTTTCCTTCATTGCTTATTTTTCATGAGCTGTTTCGGTTTTGCTCCAAGGCTCAGAATGATTGATCAAATTTTACTCACTTCACATGTGAAGACGTTGTACAAATCCGATAAGAAAACATGTAACATAATTTATCATTTTCCATGGCCATTCCATACAAAATATAAATAATACATATACAGAAACCAACAAAATTTGTTCAGGTAAAATTAAAATTCTGAATGTTGCGAATTTATTAAATTGTTCAGTAACATTAATACTTTGAGTAACATTGACAGAAAAGATTTTTTGAAGATAAAAAAACATGAGGCTTTTTTTCATGAAAATGTTTATCTGTAGCAGAAGGAATAATAAAAAATTTGTTTTTTTGGATTTGGAAATCGATTTAATAATTTTTTCAACTATAATGGTTTAAAAGAGCATGATATTTGTATAAAAAAATGTTATTTTTTTCTACTCAATTATTGAATTTTATGAACTGTTATGACTATATGATTATATATGATTGAATATTTTTTTTTTTTTTTTTGTAAAACATTTTTATATTAAAATATACGAATAATATAAAACATATATTTCTTTCATGAAGACTACTATCATTATTTTATCGATATTACGTTGACCTATTGAAAGAAGCTAAATTTTCTATTTTTAGTGACTTTCATTGCCAAGCTTGTACGAAACTGAGCTTAGAATTGAAATCAAATTCCAAAGCTGCTAAATGATAGTATTTCAGCTCTAGAATCCAAAAAAATTGAACTATTAGAATTCATGAAACTTACTGTTTTTTTAGATGAAGTTCTTCCTATTTCTTTCCTATGCAGAAATTTATAAAATTATCAATTAAGTACACCAACTTTTTATTATTTAATAATTGCCTAGTTAAACGTAAAAATCAATGAATTTTGCCTGACTATAATGCAAAACGCAAAATTTGAAAATTGTTTCATTGCTTATGAACTATTATCTCGAATAACTTTTGAAGAAATTATTCCTTGTAAACCAAAAATGCATCAGGCTGTTCTGCATCAGAATGTTTCTCGATTACATATTGAATAATGTAATGAGTTAAAGTTTTCAATTCCGGGATCCATTTTGAGAACTCGCCATGTTAATCAATAGTGCAAACGACGTCTCTTCTTTATTTTGCCCTGTAAATCTACACTGTGATAAACTTTTGTATTGATATTAATAAACTTGTCTTGGAATATTTTCACATAAAAGTATGTTTCAATCAATATACAGTGTTTTTGAAATGTTATATACGTTGCTGAATTTGAACACACCAATTTGCGAATTTTAACATACTTGTATTTCAAATATTCGTATACAAGTAAATTGAAACTTATATAATGGTTTGGTAAATTTGATAAACTTTCCGTACATATTTCGTTTAGACGTTTAAAAATACCATTTTGAATTTTTTCCAGTATATCTCACTAAACTTTTTCGGAAATTGCGAAATTACCCCAGAAAAATGTTTCACCTCAAGGAGGATTCGAACCTAGTGCCTTCTTATCTTAGCTACCTATAATGCCTATACGTTTTAAAAACTGAGCTAATATCACATTTAAACAATATTTTTTCTATTTATATCATATGCACTAATTTTTTTTTTTTTTTTTTTTTTTTTTTGAAGAAAACAAAGAATATCTAATTAAAGGCTCAAATTTAAAACTTTTCATAAACACTATGTAGGGATTTTCATGAGTGTTAATGGATTTTTATTTACATGTTGATTATCAACGGTTCAAAAACTGTGATTTATACTTTTTAACAGCACTATAATGTGTGATAGTAATTTAAAATAATAACGCTTGTGTATGATACAGATTTAATCCAGTTGTTTAGAATTTTGAAATAGCTCTTCACATATTTTCAGAAGCGTCTAGTTTTTTTAATAGACATGTTTATCACTGACAGATTCATACACATGTTTATGTTTTTTAACACAATCCAAATATATTAAATTTGAAATCAATTCTTGATATTTTGAATACTATACAAAAATTAAGGTGTTCCATTCAAATTTTAGGAAACTTTTAAGGGGACGCTTTCATCACAATTATTGTGTTCAACGACTTTTAACGACCACACTTATGCAGTGAACTGAAATATACTATTACACCAATAAAGAGGAATTCTTACCTACCATTTCATAAATTTTGATATTTTGTAGTCCTTGGATCTGTTTGAAATACTTCCTATTGATTTATGAGAAATATACTCTTTATTTTATTCACAAATCCTTTTAATCGGAACAACGTTTTTTAGCGTGTTCCATTAGCCTATCATTGCGAATAGAATTCATTCTCCATTCATCACAGTTGATCGGAAAGAAACATGAATTTCATATACAAAGAGAAAAATCGATTCAGTTGCTTCAACTTGATGTTTTAAAATAGGAGACGATTTTGTTGACGTTACGAAAATTTTCGTTTACTCCAACTGAAAAATTTCGTAAGTGCCATAGCTGCCACTGAAAAATTCAATCATTCTAACTAAAACAAAAATTGGAAACAGCGCAACTAAGATATTCAGTTATGACACCGTGATACCGCAAAATTCAGTCGTGGGAACTGAAAATATCCGTTGTTATAAATAAAATCTAAAATAGCCGCAAGAGAAACTTTATTTACTCAACAGCGCCAACTTTTGTTATCAGTAGAAGTAGAAGCGACTGGAAATTCGATCACTTCGCTTGAAAATTCAATCAGCGCAACTGAAATTGTCAGTCATGCCTAGCCTAATTAAAATCCATTTGGAGCAATCGAAACTGACAATTTTTTTTCTTCGTATAATTTTGCACTGGGTATTGTATAATTATAATGAGTCGATTTTTCAGTCAAATTCAAAATTGTTTATTTACAATTAGTCAACGTTTTGGCTGTGATTTTGAGCCCTCTTCAATACGTCTTAGTTATGCGCAATACAGTAAACACAATAAAAAAAAACATGTTTCTTCATAATTTCCCAAATTCAAGAGAGTGTCGAACCAATTACATATTGCTCGTTTGGATTGATATTGGAAAAAAATAATAATTTTCTTCTCTGTAATGCAGAATCACAAATTTCATTACATTTTTTCCCATGTATTTACAGTCAGTTAAGTAAGAGAGTGGTTGGCTTAACTCACAGGCGGTAAGGTGTATTGACTAAATTTTTGTGCCAAAATGTTGAGGAGAGCTCACTTTTTTATGCTTTTGTAACCAACATTCAGTTGGCTCCCAATTTCCATCCTGTTACCACGTTACAAAAAATGAGTTCTGTATACGCTTTGAGGCTGTGTTCCTCTGTTCCCACCCAAAAGGTCCCAAAATGTCTTACACTAAAGGAAAATGCTGATCGAGAATGGGGCGAGGTAGTATTCACCGACGAGGCTTCTGTTTGTGGTTACGTGACGTAATCTAATGCCTAGACGAATTCAACCTCAAGATTCATGCAACGAACTGTGAAAAATTCAGTGAAATTGCATATCTGGGGTTACTTCTTAAAACATGGGTTTGGAAAGCTGCACTTGTTCACCGAAAACCTGGTTGAGAGCATGCCTCGAAGGTGCCAGGCCATCATTGACTCTGGTGGTGATTGAACTAAATATTGACAGAGGAGCCTTTTTTGTTACGGCGTACATCATTTCCTGTATGTACGCCGTAGAGTTAGTTTCTTCGACGACTCTTATATCGACGAATCAGAAAATGAATCTGACTGATGGAAATTAATACTGTTTGGTAAGACAATTTTATCTCCTGAGGAGGGCTTTATAAAAAGCCGAAAGCTTGAGAAATATGGGACGTTAAGTATTTTTATTCCCCATTATTAGATAAGCATTTTGCTTGACACCTTGACGTATGTATTGCTATATAAAATCAATCGATTAAATACATTTTTTCACCAAAAAAGTCAACCACGCTTTAACTCGACAGACTGTTATCCTTTGATTGTAACTCCATGCTGCCGAATACGTTCTAAATAAATATCTATAAAAAAGAAACTCACGTATAAATGATCATTAAATTGGCAAGTGCTTGATTAATCTCATAATTCGTCAATCCCGCAACTCACGAAACAGCCCCAACAACTTGTCGTGGTTATCGAGCGTTTCCTGAAGCGGAGTCGCGTGACCGGGCGATTTTTCCTTGCCAGGGCAAGTTCTAGAGGCAATTTCGAAGGGCAGCACCGACAGTCCTCGATAGGTTTATGTAACGCGCTGTCCACGGGCCGCACTTTAGTGCCCGGTCTCGACGGCCGGATGGGGAATGCTTGATCTCCTTCATCCAATTACCCCCTCGACTTTTGAGTCCCGTCGGGGACTCGACTTCCGGCGACAATACTCTCTCGGCTCGGCCATCAGTGTCGGCCGCCTTTATCTTTCCCCGACTTGACCCACTGCCATCATCCCCTGGAATATCTCACCGAGGGGTGCTCAACTTTTCCGTGCGTGCGCCGGCCCCTTTCGTGAAGCGGGGCGGTAAAACACTTTCACGAGCAACGTGAGGTGAGCTGCCCCGTTCACGTGAAAAGGAAACCTGTCAACTAGCTTAAGTGTACCTCTGCTCCGAAGCGTTAAGCGATCCCTGTCCTTTCCGGAAAAGATAGTTTTCGGATCTAAACTTACTTTTGGCGATTAGGGAGTGTTATCAACTTAATTACCTTACTACAGTGATGTATGTTTGAAATGAACTGTTTTTTAATTATATACAGCAGTAGAAGAAAGTATCGGTTCAAGAAAGGGAGAATCACTAATGCCATGGAAATTATGGTCAGCAACTTTTAGAAAAAATTCCTTTATATCTATCTGATAAAAAATCAAAAGCAAATTGACACGTGTTTTTGCTTTTTTGGATTAATCAAAAATTGAAGATATAGAGGTTCAAAAACTGCTGTACGTCACTACTCGGTAATTTTTGACTTAGTAGTAACGTCATAGGCCCTTTTTGTCTTTCTCAGTTTTTAATTAACGAAGAAAAGAAAAAGTACATGTTCATTTGTTTTATTTTTAGTTCAATATTTTTTTTTAATGGTGGAAAGTTCTCCGTTGTAGCGTCTATGATTCTAAAAATTCGACTTTTGGAGTTATTGAGGATGGAAGAATCTTGGACACTGAAGACACAATGTCAGATTTTATTTTTCAAAATTTCAATATTCAATATTCTAGAACCAAGAAACCCAGAACATCATTTTAAATAATCGAGGACTTCTAACAAGTATATTTGTTCAAAATGTATGGATAAATAATGGGTATAAACTTATATCACAGTATTTTGAGTAAAATAATAAATATTGTGCAAAAAAATTTTATATTTCATTTTATTTTCTGTGATGTGTGTGGCTTGATTCATATTCTCTGAAATCTATCTTTTGATATTGAAACCATAAATTCAGTGATGTCTACTTGAAAAATTAATAAAATAAGTTCAAGATTCCAGCAAATCTGTTAAAAATCTGGAACTATTAACATCGTAATTTAATTCACTCTCTTAGTAATAAGGTTCCACAGCCCTTACTCTTCGTCGAATTTATTAAGAATATACCTGCTATTGAGTCAGAAAAATGTGTTTTCATGACATATATTGTAATTGTGATATCGAAATTCCTATATCCTCAACAAGAACCAATAGAAGTTTTTATTGACGAGAGAGTAGAGTCGAAGTAAGTATAAAAATTTCAAAACCGTATCATATCTGAACCTTTTATTGCTGCATTGATATTTTCTGAGATCTACTGTTTTTTTTAATCTAAAACCAAAAATGTTCGGTTGTTTGTTTCGAATCTCTTGAAAACAACATTCTTAACATTCAAACTATAGTACGTATAAAATACCGGAAATCTAGAAATGTTAGCATTTTAATTAAACCAACTATTTTGTTATTATTAAAGAGTCCTAATTTTCAAATAAAATTTCTAAGCAACGTTTTTGGTACTATGCAAGGAAAATTTCTTGTCTTTCACATGTTATATTTATTGTGGAAATTGAAATATTCAAAGTCAATGCCTATTTACGTACAAGTTTTTTCATGAGATTCTACAATCAGAAATTACAGAATATTAAATTCAGGAAATTATGATGTTTGTGTGTCTTATATCTAGATACATGTTTTTCGATATCTTTTTTCTAAAATTCCAAACCATACATTTTGAGTTCTGTACATACTTGAAAACTCTTGATAATAATATTATCAACATTTAGTCTCTAAAATAAATATTGAAAAATTAGAATTTTCCGCATTTCTAATATAAATATCTCTTCGGTTATCAGAATTTAAAAACCCAAATTACGATGTGAAATTTCGTATCAAATGTCACTACTTTCAAGCGAGACTAATTTCCCTGTTATTGGCATATGCATTCTTCACCGTGACAATTAAAATTCATAAATAATTCACATGATTTTAAAGTTTATATTCATTCGGAATAACCTAGATTTAGAGATATTAGAAAAATGATTCGAAAAAATTATCATATGCGAGTTTATATTCCTAAACTCATATTGTGTAAGATCTATCTTATCACTCTTTAAGCCATAAATTTTGCTCTATCGAATTAAAAACTCTTCAAAAATAAAATTCTGAATCTACAGATCTGTAACTAGATGTTGAAAATCTGAAAGTATGAGAATTTTGATAATGTTGACTTTTGTCTTCAGAATTTTACAGTTACTGACCCATCATGTGAAATTTTGAAGCCATGCTGGAAAATTTTCTGTTTTTTGCAGATAATATTTATTGTAAAAACTGTAAATCTCGTATTCTATACGCGTTTCGTTCAAAAGATTAGTGGATAAAAGTTTTCATAATAAAAAATCGAAAAAATAATCATACATCTGAGTTTCGTATTCCAGCATTTTCATTTAGTAAAATCTTTTTTCCGACGTTCAAAGCCAAAAAATTTGTACTGTTTCTATAATTACTATTGAAAATGTCGTTCTCAAGTTTAGGAGTCACAAATAAATTTGGAAAAATGACAAGTTTTAACATTCTAATTGCATCAGAATTTGAAAACTTCGACCTCTATACAATATTTCTTTATAAAATTCTTGCCATCAAACCCAGGAAAATTTCCTGTTTTTTAAATATACACCCTATTTTTCCTACAGGCTACAAGTTAGGTCAAAAAACAAGTGGAGTAAGGGCAGTCAATCTTGGAAGAGGGCAACTACTGCAGGCAGCTTGAATTTCGACCACCCTCGGTTAGCGGTTTTGTCTCGTGCAAGGAAAGGCACCTTCGACTACCCGGTTAGATAATCGCCGTTTAATAGACGGTGTAACATCGTCTCCTAATCTGTGAACTATCGCTTCTTGATGTTTGACTTGTCGCTCCCCATTACCAAACATTGATCGACCTTGCATACTCTAACTCTGATAAGGAAACCAATCCCACTTAAGTAGATCGGAAAGTAATGAATGCCTAACTACAATCATCTTAAATGAAAATCATAATAGTATTTCTTACTCCGTAAAAGTAATTACTGAAAATATTTTTATTGTTTTTCTATAAACGTAACAACAAATAATTTTTTCAGTTTTATAGGGAATCTTGACATTCTAGGTGTCCAGTATTTTTATTTTCAGGTTGAATAGTTTCTAATACTTCTAGCAATCTTTTCAGCACTTTTTCCTTTTGTCACTTAAAAACTCTAGCCAAAGTTAAAATATTTTTTATATTTATTAGGAATTTGTACTTTTTTATTCGTAAGTTGTATTCACCATTGGTCGTTGAAAATTTAGCGGATAAGGACCCACGAGTGCTTTGTGCCCACGCAAGAAACCCACCCCTCCGAAACCATAAGTTTCGTGCCGAGACGGAAGCATGGGGGTGAATCCAAGTAGCGGTCACTTGGATTTGTGTGGTGTGAACTCAGGACGGACCAGTAAATCCGCTCGATCGTGGTCTCTTAAGAAACTCGAGCCGTAGATCGTCCAAACTATCGTCCGACATTCCTTTTCCCAAACCCATCGTTTTCTCTAAGAACTTGTCAAACTCCTCCAAATCATTCTACGTTACTGAAGAAACTAGGTAAAGCTGATTAATAAAAAAACATTTTAATAGAAAAATCTTATCCAAGCAAGCAAAACAACTTTTTTTTCTTTTATTTTTTACAATTTCCTCCTACACCCTCAGGATATTATAGAGCTATTGATACTCCAATTCACGATACCCATCGTGAGCAAAACAAAAAAAACTCGGTTCAGTATAAAAAAAGAAACGGAGGTAGTAAAAATCACACTGGCGCCGATAAAAAGCGCCGAATGCCAACGAGCTGCGATTATCGCAACGAACTCTTAAATCTCCATAAATCGCGGGGACTCTCAATTCAAAGTATGCTCTTTAAGGCCATAAAAGTTGGCATAAAATCGTCATCCACAGTCAAAGCGTTCGCGAATAAAAGGTGGCGTAACGTCGCAGTAAATGCGAGTTATGAATATGTTCGATGCGCCGCGTGTCGCGGGCTTTATTTTTCCGGCAGCCCCCGGTTGGTCCCCGGGCCCTTCGCGGAAAAATTAGCATAACTTTGAATGCGGAGGCAAAAGAGTGCGGTTCCTATAGTGAAATCGAAAGCGATATCGCGTGGAAGAGCCGGCAATACGGGGCGCTTTCCGCCAAATTAGCAACTTTTGGATGTTATGGTTCTTGTCCACGTAAAACGATGTAGCAAAGAGAATTTTTGGAGATTTCAGGAATTTTTAGTTGTGAAAGTAATCAGAATGCTCTGGTCCTGCAAGACTTTTTGACACATGATCAGTTGAAAACCAATATAAAAAATGTTATTTTTTTATTGCATATATTTTAACGTTCATGACTTTAATGCTGGTACACGTAAAAAATGCAAGTTTTTTTTGTTGAACTTGAAATTTTTTATTATGAAAAAAAATTTCTTGAAAATTCGGATATTATAAAAAACACGTAACGTATGTATGCTAACAAATTTGACTTAAAATTATATTTGAATTTGGAACAAACGAGAAAAACTACTTTTTATGAAAAACTTTTATAGAAAAAATTGATTAAAATTTGAATAACAAATCAGGATAAGGTTAGAAAACCTATTAATATAAAAACAAATGCTGAAAAAATACCTCAAAATCTTACACTTTATTAGGTCTGAGAATTTTTCAAAATATTTCCGAAAAAATTCTTCTAAAAAAAAAACTTTTATTGTGCGATTCAATCACTAAAAGATAAAACGATATTTGATCATCTACAATCGGTTTTTTAATTTTTTTCTTTTTTTTTTTTATGATGAGAGAGTTTAGCATTTTAGTAGACCTAAACTGATAGGACAATTTAGTAATTTTGAGTTATTTCATTATTTCGTAAAATTTTGCAATTTTGTGATATTTTGAAACTTCGTAAATCGGTGGTTTTTGATTTCTGTGACATTTTGCGAAATTTCGTGATATTTTGTGACATTTTGTGATTTTGTGATGTATTATAATTTTGTAACATTCTGTGACTTTATGACATTGTGTGTGTGTGTGTGTGTATGTGTCACATTCCTCTACTTCCTGGTTACCCATCCTTCTAACTGAGAATTTAGAAATTTTTTTTAGCTATAAACCATCTGCAGACTATGACGAAAAAAATAAAAATAAATTTCAAAAACCCGTCCAGCCATTTTCACGTGAAGCGATGATATACGAACATACATTCTACTTTATATACATAGATTCCTTTTTTTTTCCACTCTAGCTTTTGATCATGTTTATTTTGTCTTGTTCAAGAGAATTGTTCTATACCAACTATACAAACAAACAATAATATGTATAACCAACATTTTTCACAAAACATTAAACTAAAAACAAACCTTTTTCTTAATACAATGTGTTGACGTTAACTTAAAAATCAGAGTGATATAAAACCCCATTGTTAACATTCCGTGTCCCTTAGTTCTATGTAGGTATGTAAGTCAAAAGTTTTGAAATTTTGCATCGAATGAAGCTTTTCTTTTTTTAATCCAAAAGATTTCAGGAATGAAATTTATATTGTTTCTTTTTTGGATAATTGGTATAGAACGATGTTCCTAAAGAGGACTTAAAATAAACATGGTCGAAAGCTATACTGGAAACAATAAAGAAACATAATATATTCAAAGAAGTCAGTGGTTTTTTATTGTAGTCAATGACTTCTTGATTGGAGGGGTAATTAGCTCTTACTAAGAATCATTGCATTTCGAAGAATAACACTGAGAAAAGTGAGAAAAAAATACAAATCATTTACGTGAATGTCACAAGTACGTAGAAATGCAGTAGAAACATTTGATTCAAGAGTGAGAATCAGCTTGTGTATTCGAATTATGCAGAATAAATCTCGATTAATACTAAAAAAATGGGCCAGTAGTATTCAACAAGTATGTAACTTTGGCGATGTTCGAATTATTTTAGTAATTATTCATTGGGTTGTGTTTTCCATAGAAAACTGTATCTAGTCAAACTTTGGCGTTACCTATCTCAATTTCAAGTTATTTGCCAGTTACAAGTATACATAATAAAGTTACCAAGGGCCCAATACATAGATCCCAACTCGGTAATTAGGCTCCAGTAGGTACTATGAAAGGTCATACTTATGATACAATAAGAGAAGGTATGTTCTGGCGCAGGTATGGGTATAGTGGGGGGGTTGTCTCCATCTCCTTCGCACGCAGTTAGTCTCTCTTGCTCCATACACTAGCCTACGCCATATTGATTGTTTACATGCTTTCTTATGACAGTTGACACTGTTGACAGCTGACAGTAATGTTATGGTCGTGATTAGAGAAAAGTTTTAAATTTATTATAATGTCGGTTTGTAAAGTGAAACGGTGCAAAAATAATTTGAACAAAAAAAGAATAGGAACAATAAGTTTTCATTGGTTCCCAAAAGATTCATGCATCCGAAAAAAGTGGATTGATGCTACCGGGAGAGCAAGTGTAACCACCAAAGACCGTAAATTTCATGAACTTGTAATTTTTTTCAGTGAAGTACACAGTATAATTGATATTTCAAAATTTGTATGTTTTTTCACCTCTTTTTTAAACGACTTACAGTAAATCACTTAAATACTATTTTCCTGTGAAAGTTACATCCGAATTTTGTTTTTTAAAATTAATTCTGTTTGTTGATCATTGAAATAGCCCAACATAAATGAAATCGCGAATTAATGAACATCTGCACTTTTTACAAATTTGAACTCAGAAGCGGGAATGAACAAACATGGCGTCGCTTGGTGTATGCGCGAACTGGACGAAAACTAGTCCGCTTACAGAACATACCTTCTCTTATTGTATCATGGTCATACGATGACAAAAAATATTTTCAACTTAAGTAAGGTCGTTTCTTTTACAGCAGCCTACGAAGTTATTTCAACCAACTTTCAAGCGAAGATGGCGTTGCCGTTTTGTATTGTCTGAAAAAGAGCAGATCACCTTGATTGTGAACAACAAAAGCTGAAACGCATCAATGTTTTATAAATGCTGCGGAACAAGTTTTTGAAGAAATCGAAGAAGAGAATCACAAGCCTGTACATTGATGAAGAATATTATAAAAGTGAACAAAAAGTATGTTCTCTTGTACGAAACTTGGCGAGAAATATGTCTTTGCTTCGGATTTTATCAAAGTTGTAGCTATACTGCGATTCAAATTGTTTCTTCGAGGGATCGATTGAGATCGATCGATAGTTCCCCCATGATGGACACGAATGCGCGGTGCCTTTCTTCATCGAATTCGGGACGAGCGCGTCTCTGGCGTCCATATTGGCACTGAGAGTTCTGACGTACAAAATCTACTCCAGTGAAATTTTTGATTATTTTGTGGAATATTTTTTGGAGCACGCTCAAAATTTGAGGTGCTTCTTGTGTCGTAATCTCAAAGCCTTGGGATTGGGGTCTTTTCTACTTTCCATCAAGGATATTTGGCCGCAATTTTCCTACTGAAAATTACGGAAACCGAATTTCTCAAGAAATTTCGGATTCTCGTCATTGTTGGCAATTGGACTTTCTTTTTTCCATGGTTCGGCTCAATTTTCGACTGCAACCTTGAATTTTCTCCAATGATGTGCTTTGGAAAACGCTGATGGGGACGATCGATTTTTTCTCTTGGCCACAAAAAAAGGAAAAATCAGGAAAGACTTTTTGAAAATTTATTATGCAAATGTAATATTTTTTTTTGAGAGATTTTGTTGTGAATTAACTTTTTTTTTTTGAGATGAGATATTTTGATGATTTTTTGTTGTTGTTGTTTTGAATTTGTCAGGATTCTTTATTTTGATCTCATGTGTGATTTTTTGCTTCTGATTTTTGGAGTTTATATTCTCTGACAATTGATTTTCTGTGAAATTTTTTTTTTTGATATTGTATTATAAGATGATTTTTTTTTTAATAATGATGAAATGATTTATGGTTATGATACTTTGGGGTTATGTGAAAAGGTTGAATTTTTGGAAAGAAATATTTGATTTTGGATTTTTTTTTTTTTGGGGGTCTGATCAATAATGAATTGATGACATGATATAATAGGGAAGTGGATTTGAATTTTGTAAAAGATGATTGATATTTATGTGAGGATTATAATGTTTATAAAATGAGTATAAAATAATAATTTATTGATGTATATTGAATATTGCGCAGTTAGAAAAATGTTGACGATTGATAATTCATAATAAATTTAGTGAATATTCACGTTATAAAGAATGGAGTGTTTATTTATTGCCTTTATCAACAACTGAAATTCCTGCATTTTAGGTATTATTTTTTTATGAATATAGTTGACGTTTGATCGACTAAGAATAAATGAATATCGGAACGTTACAGAGTAATTACAAAGACCTTAAGTTCCCAAGTTATCGAAGAAAAACGCGAGTTATTACCGTCAGCGTGAATTTTATAAAAACCGCCGTGTTTGAAAAATCTATTGATTTTTGGAAAATTATCGATTGATAACTTTACTACAATTTTTTCCACATTATTGAAGAATTGATAGTCAAACCAAATTCTAATACAAAGTTAGAAAAAGACTACGTAAACTAATTTGTTTTCATGATTAAGAATTCATTCCACTTAAACAACTTGTCAATTGGAAATTCAAAATGTTTTCATGTTAGGTATTTGAAAAGAACATTAGGAATTAATCATTGAAATTTTGTAATTCAAGAAGTGCAAAACTTTTTTCAAAGAAAATTTTTTGCATTGATTTCAGAATTTTAAATTTTTCATCATAATGTTTGTGGAATTTATAAATAATACATTTCAAATAGAAAAACGTCCTATTAATCTCTCGGAGGTGCGATTGAATATGGATTAAATAAATCTCAAATATTAATTTCAATCATTCGTCTATACTTCGGCTATAATTAAGCCCTCTTCAGGAAAAAATAGAATTTGCTGCGCGCATTACAAGTAGGAACTTTGTGAATGTTTTAAAAAAATTGTAACAATTTTTTAAATCTTGGATTTAAGAAGTTATAAATCTAAATCAAAACTTTCATATGTTTCGTCATTATCCTACTGTAAGTGAATAAATGTTAAAAAATTTCGCACTTATATTTGAAATGTTAAAATATAATTGCTTATCATTTCTAGGATCCTATGCAACCATATACCGAGATTTTTTGAAGGTCCGATAATTCAAATTTATTATGCAGATACTATTTAATAGTAATGATTTGATTTCTATATTTATTTAAAAGTTATAAGATTGAAGATCGTGTAGTTATTAAAAAAATGTGTTTTTTAAAACCAAATAATTGATTGGCTCAAAAATATTGTGAATTTAAATGTAAAAACTTTCGGCAACGAAATCACGATTCGTAAATCTGTTATTTCAGTTCAGAAAGGTTTCAAAATTATTTTTGCAGAAACCCAAACTAATTTACTGAAATTCTTGTTCAGTTTTTATGACAAATATTAACAGTTTATTCAATTCAGTGTATGATTTAAGTATCATTAAATTTCTGGAAATTTTGGAATACTTTGAAAATCCAAAACTGGGAATCAAGATGTTCCAACTAAACTATTCGTTATAAAAATAATAAAACACATCAAACTACAATTGGGATTCAGATATTTTCAATAAATTATCATTGTATTCATTCATATTATATTCAAATTTGAATTCGAGTTCGCACAATTTTTATTAACTTTGTTGTTTGTTCAAATGAATATTCAATGATAAATTAAATACACGAATGTAGAAATAAATATATATATAGAAATAAATAAATAAATCATTCTTTCGATAATCCAAAATTCTCACGAAATATATGTGAAATTCAATAACTTTTTTTTATTTAAGTATAATGTACCTATCATTAAAAATTCATTCAGAAAAATCTGTAATCCATATTATTTCAACAAACTTCGTTTCTTCTGAATCCATAATGCTATTTCCTAAGCCATAGATTAGTTTTTCGTTACGAAGTTTAATCATCGGTAGAAAAAAGAGTGAAATTAACAGCTTAGATTGATGATCTCCGATTTCTTTCAGCATCGCAAAATCTCATTCAAACAAAAATTATCTATTATCAGTGAAAAAAGGAGTGAAACCAACCCCTCTTTTCTCTATTGAACATGAGAATGTCAAAAATAAAGGCCAAGATCAATAACCCATGTATGACTTCGTATTCGATTTTTTTATAAAAAGCAGAAGCAGATATTTAATCACGTTATCTTTTCTTTGCAATATATTTACAACTGCATCGTGGATACTTTTTAAGGTTAGAATTTTTACGCCTTTCTTTTCGGCTGACGAAGGCAGTGAAATCATGAAAGAAAGGCTAATATCGAATATATCATATTTCGTGAGCAATGCATCACAAGTTTTCAGTTGTCGCTTACGAAAAATCTGGAATCATATTAAAAAGACTAATTCCTACTTGAAATATGCGACAAAACATAATGTGACCTATGCTTTTTCCATTGATGCCTTTCTTACTAATATCGAAAAAACCATAAAAATATATAAAAGTTTTATGTTTGCAAGGTTCCACTTTTGTTTTCCATAAAAAAGGTTAAGCACTATGCTCAGAGAGAAAATGGATTCCATTAACATAATATGTGCAATTATTGTATAAAGTTTGGCTTTAAAGTCCTTAAAGGCTCGTTGGAAAGAAAGATTTTTCTTTTCAATACATTTTTTTTTCTCGTTTTATTTGCAAGCAAATTGTTATTGAAAGAAATGCTGTGACAGCGCATCTTTCAGCTTTTCTATGTACTACTACTTTCGAAAATTTTTAGATGCACTTGCAACAAATAAATGTATGAAAATTATTAAAAAATTAACAAGTCATTCATTCTTCATCAGGAAGAATAGGTGCATTTTGTAGGGCTTATTTACGTAGCAAGGAAAAAAATATTAGGAATGTTTGAATAAATATTTATTGTTAGATCATAAAGAACTTTTGGTTTATAGTTAGGAAACTTGCGCTCTTTTGAAAAAAAAAAAAAAAACCATAAAGACAATAATTCGCTGTTCACTATTGTAAAAAACTTTAAATTATGACAAGTCTACCATCGAAATTGACGATTTAAGAAAATTTGCGTATCCAACGTTAAACAAAACGTCTCAATTTATAATTTTCAAAATTTTGACTTTCACAATCTAAGCCATAAGCTTTTATAAAATAATTGGCAGCGTCATGCAACAAAATCTTTCAGCTTTATTGTGGATCTTAAATCATCTGTTGGAAGTTTCTATTACAACTCAATAAAATTTTTTTTTTTCAGTTTTTCTATCAAATCCAGTCTTTTTCTGACTCTAAACCACCCAGTCTATTCGAATTTCAAATAAATTCTAAAAAACTAACCATCGTAGTATAAAACTTCCATTTCAAATATTTTCCTCGACGAAGTCCATCAAAAGTAGGAATTAATTTCACCCACCCATTCACTGCTGCACCACCGCCCCTGTCCTTCAAAAATAACTCATAAACACCATAATGACTTAAATAATGAATCACAATGTTCGCTGATAATGAGTCTGAAAAAGAAATTGCACGTTTCCGCAATAATTGAAAAACGCGTTTCCTGAGCTGAAAAACGCTGAAAGCTTTATTTATTAGTACTCTCAGGGCTCGGTCGAATTATGCTTCATGTAAAATTAGATGCGGACTTGTAAAAAATTACCTTCGGAGCAAAGTGAAGGATAGGAGGGAAGGGGGATGAAAAGAAAAAAAAATACAACGGCGCAACACATCGCGCAAATGCCCTTAAAACGGATTCATGCTGAGGGTTCGTTACTTTTCGAGCATTTTCAACATAATGCCTTCTCCGATAACGGGGCATTAGCTTTCTACCTCCAACCCCCTCCACCCCTGCATGGCTCATCTCCGCTACCACCCCCGTTGCTGATCCATCCCCTGCAACGACTCTGCGGAATCCTTCCGCTCGAAAGGAGGCATGGATAAAAATACCATTTGAATTCTACCGTGCCGAGCGCAAGAGGAGTGAGTTCTCGACGTCATTTATAACGTATGACAATAAAGTCCTCACCCGGTTGTAATCTTTCCCGCACGATACGCGAAGCGACGTTCGGTTAGACGTGGCATTCGGCGATATTATTATACACATCGAGGAACTTGTGCCTCTTAGATTTTGTAGTGGTTACGTACATTGAAAGAGAAGCTATAACGATTTTGTTGCGAAATTTTTTTAATTATAGAATTCAACAAATAAAGTGCGACCATTTACGATTTGATGCAGTTGTTAAATGGTCAGTGTGACCGGCTTGACTTTTATGGCAGTAAAGTATTATTATATACATTATTTTTGAAAACTCTCTTACATGCGTAATCACATGTGTAAAATTAAAAAAAGTAGATCTACATAGATTTCCGGTAGATCTTCATATATCTCGGGCGGATTTATATAGATCTACCTGAGGTCTATGTAGATCTACATGTGACCGAAAATAAAAAGGAAAAATCAGTATTAGATATACGTAGATCTAATCAGATCTACATAGATCTACTTTTTTTACCTGGGTTTACAATTTTTTGCATGAATATATTATATTTTCTTGATCTCACTTGTTTTCAACCAATAATTTTCTGGTCTTCTTTAGAAATCAAATAAATAGCACGTACTATTCAATAAAAAACGAATCTTTTTACATCATACAATATAATTGCATTAGGCTTTACCAGTTGTAAATATATATATATATATATATATATATATATATATATATATATATATATATACTCTTCATCAATAAGTTATGATAATTCTGCTTATGTATATCGGTCATAAAAGAATTCGGATATAATAATATATATATACTTTTTGTCATTTTCAAATCTGTATAACATTCTGATCAAATCTGATTATCAATCAATCTTATGAACCGTACCAAAAAAGTCACTACTTCTTGAATTACATCATACATAGGGTGGCTGATTCCAACAAAGTGATTTATTATCATGCAGTTTCAAAATTAAAACGACGGATCGTCAACAAATCATAAAAAGAAAGAAGAACTATGTTACGAGTGAAGAACATTTCTCGAACTCTAAAATCAAATTCCTAAGAGTGAAAAACCCGAACAAATTTTTCTGTACAATTTATGATAATTTCAATTCAATGTTTTCGTGTATATTTGTCTATTTATTCTTATCTTATTATTCTTGATTTGAATCGTTTTTTTTTTCAATTGTCACACAGAAGCAATTATCTTACTCAAAAGTTCTTACACCATTCTAGTAAAAATCACGAACGTTTTCCATACTTAGATTATTTTCTTTCATGTGTGTGTTTTTTGCAATTTGTTCTTTATCTCCTATTTATCTCACCTACGTATCACAATCCTTACATATAATCTCATATACTATTCTCGGCAGTCATTCTTTGAAATTTTTAAAATCATATCTCTACCTTTTCCTATGGTGGGACAATTTATGTTACTTGTATTTCTAAATACTATCCTTCAATGGTATCTCTTGCTCATACTTTTTCAATTGAAGACATTTTTACAATATAGTAAATGACGAAGAAGTTTTTGTTTTAAAAAATCACAAGGAAGAGATATATCTGAATTCTTTTATGACCTACCAAGATAGGCAGATTCCATATAACTAAGAGATAAAAAAAGAAAAAATTTTCTACTTACGACTCGTGAGTTGAATTCAATCACATTGTACGATGAAGACAGATCGGTTTTCATTCGACAGTGTGTATTATATTATTTATTGAATTTATGAAGAAAAATAGAAAAATTGATCGAAAGCTAGGGTATTTGATATTACAGATTTGCGGTATGATAATAATATAATCACAATCATAAATTTTTAAATATGAGAAAGCTGGCTCCAAGAAATCATAAATTTTTTGTATTATTATATCTCACGATTTCCGGAGCAAAAATAAAGGAACACAATATTTTAATTTTTAATGACAAAATTGTGTATTTTGTTTCAAGCATCCAGTTGTATTCAACAACCATCCTCAGGAAATTGAAATACCAAACTCGGAAATCAATTCTTAAGACATGTCTTTCAAACATTTTGTCACTCCTGTCATCGTATCAGAATTGGACATCAATTTCTTTTTTTCTTTTTGTATTATTATTTTGTTTAGGCAGTTGTAATATCGTTTCTGTATTTACCGAATAAGAATTTTTCGTCAAGTATGAAGTTCAAACATGATGGTTTAATCGTAGTTTATTTTTTTCAGAAAATAACTGGATGGTTTTTCGAGAACTTGAACATCTGATAAAAAAAACTTCATGTATCGAACTATAACTTGTTACAATGATTCTGAGAGCACTACAATTCACTTTGAAAAAGGACACAAGAAGACGGCATAATCATCAGAAAACCTTCAGAAGATGAGTTCACGAAAACCAAATAAAGGAATTAAAATATTTTACTAATGCATTTAACACATGCTGACATATCATTTCAAGGTCTGAGTCAGAGAAATCTATATCCCATATCCCATGTTCGAGCTTTGGTGAAATTTTTCGTTCATGCTATTTCTACACTCTGTAATTCACGGCAGTTGCTTCAAAGCATAATCTTATTTGCAAGAAATTTTTACCACAATATATTCATTTTTCCTTATAATTGATCTCAAAGTACCAACTAATTCCATTTACTCATGTGAGTAACCCCTGATAACTCGAGGTCCATTTTTCATATACTTTCCTTATCGATCATTCCATGCCTCGTTATATCCAACCTTTCGCAATCCTTTCAGAGGAAAATTTCCGAATGCGCCTCCTGCGAAAATTTCGATGCCCGTTGTCCGAGGAGTGGACGCCGTGGACGCCTTTGTTCATCGGAAAAGGGTCGACGGATTGGCTTTCATTAATCCACTAACCCCATACACCCCGGGTTCGCGGGGTGACCCTTCATCCCACGCAGCCGAGTATACACATATATATTATAAATCGTAATATACGCAACGCCGCCGTTAAATATCCACCGCGCACCGCAGATTCTATGAGAGCAGCGAGTCTAGGCTTGAATATTTCAGAGGCTGCGAGCATTAAGGCCACCCTCCTCACGCTGCCTATTAACCTCGGCGGCGCCTCGCAAACGCCAACAATAAATAAACCGATTTGCACCGCGTCTAATCTCCTCGCGAAATATTAATCAAGCGCTATTCGAAGCGGCCGATCACTCTCGCGAATCAACGATCCGCGAGGAAGAAGAAACGAAGGGGAAGAACGCGTTGGTGAGAAGTGTGTGGGGGCGGCTGAAGAGAAATATCATCGAATAATGAATATTCATGCTGATGAGCAGCGGGGGAGGGGGCGGGAGACGGAAAAGCTGAGCCGGTGGAAGGCGGGTTGTAAAGTTCCTCGGTCCGCCATATTTCGTACGATGTATTTCGCCACTCGATTCCGGCACCCCCTTCTACTACCCTCCAGAGCCACCCTCATCGCGAGCGACGGCAACGACCCTGGGCCATTTCTCATCCCCCAGGAACCGAAAGATGACCTTGCCGTATTCGTTCTATTGCTCGTGGGGCCGATTATTGCATGAAGATGTGCAAATCGTAACGAAAGAGTGGATTCGAGCAGGGGCATTTTATTAGATTTGAATGAACGAATGCTTTATATTTTGCACTGGTGAAGTATGTGAAGGTTCGTAAAACATTTTGTCAGTTGGAGATGACTTTCTATAGTTTCTTTGTCTTGAAACTGTGTCAACTTGATCACTAGACTTCAAGAGGCCTTTGAAAGTGTGAGTTGATTTGAAAGATTGTGTGATGAGAATAAAGCAACAATTCCAAGCAAAAAGTTTCAATACAGTTGGTACTATAATCCCAAAAATCTGTCGCTAAAAGTTACTAATTTGCATAGTTAAAGATTCAGAGTTCCAAAGTATCAAATCTCAAGAATTCTAACACTGCAATTTTGAAATATTTAAAAGTTCTTCAAGACACGATGAAAATGAAGATCCATGAAATTATATAGAATAAATTCAGAATCCACTAAATAGAATTCAATACAATTCTTACTTGGATGTTGAAACGTTTTTTCGAAAAAATATTCGGGGAAATAGAATGCTAAAAAAAATGAATTGAAATTTTTGCGTGTGGACAAGTAATTGCCTGTAAAATATAACATTAAAAAAAAATAGATTAGAAAATTCGTCATTGCGAGAAAAATTAAATCGATCGAAAGTATGAATTTCGTAAAATTTGAATATATGGTTTTTATACTCTGTAAAGAAAACTGAAAAGTTTCTGTTATAGTTGAAGGAAATTTTTCAGTTTCGTATGGATTTATCAGTGTCAAGAAAGAAAATTCTCATTCTTGATGAATTTTTTCTTCCTAAACTGAAAAGTTGATGTGTCTATTAACGGAAAATTTTCAGAATGGAACTGGTTAATGACTTGCAATCAAAACTAGAAGTTTTTTTTTTCAGTGTAAGCATGAATAGAAACTTGTTATATCGTATGTAAGATATTTTCTAAAAGTATGAGTCAAGAGAGGATTGATAATGCAAATTTCACTATTAAAAAAAAAAGAAACTTCGAATGTCAAATATGAAAGTATCGGTATGTATGGTATAAATAAGAGAACTTTGAACACCTAAAAACATGGAAATTTAATAGGTGAATAAATTACATTGGAAATATCATACTTTTAAAAATTATCGTATTTTCAGTTCGACAAATCATGTTATTTTTCAATAAATTGTTATTAATGGGTCGTGTCAAATTACAAGTTTAAAAAACTAAAAATCGCGTCTCGAAATCTTTAATCCAAGCGTTTGAACCTTACCATTAGAATTCGAATATTCGAAATAAAAAATCGTTATTGCTATCACACTGAGAAAAGAGAAATGTTACATAATAAAAATTTAAAATAATTGAATGATATCAAAAATTACCTAGTTATGTTGAAAATACAGTTTATTCATGAGAAATTAGAAGATTAGTTGTTAAAAAAAAATTATTTCAAAACTATAAAATAGAAATGACATTATAACACTGTGAGAAAATGAAATAGTAGTCTTGATAAAAATATTGATAATCTATAAATATTGGATATTGATAAAATAAATATTGGATAATCTGCTTCAAGAAACGCTTATTTGAAATGGTATGTAATTTTTCAGTTTTCATATATGAATGTATGTTTTGACCGAAAATTATGCAATTATAATTTTGCCAATGTAATCATTATTATATTTAAGATCTTTGTTGCTGAAAGCTGAAAAAGTTGCAATTATAATTTCTACGATATTGATGTTTTGACGTTTCGAGCCAAATTCATTGTAATGCAAAAAATATTTTTTCCCACTCTTGTATTCACATACAGTCATTTATTATTTATTTATTTTTTTTTCATTAATATATATTCACAAACTTCCTTTATAGAAAATAATTAATTTCAAAACAGAAACCTAAAAACTGAGTACGAGGTTTCGTTTAAAAAATACTGGAAATGAAATTGTTATCACTTCATTCACAAAATGTCAAACACACGCAGCATGCTTCGTAAGATAAAAAATGTCTTCATAAGAGAAATTCAATTATTTAATAAGTCTTAGAATCTGTATTTTTTAGAATGTGTCTTTAGAAATAATTCTACTCTTTTGTAACTTCATTGTTCCAAAATGTGGCCTTATTTTATTATACTCTTATTTTAAAATACTTCAAAACATTTAAACTAGTAACAACTTGTTTAAATTTTTTTTGAAATATTTAAACTGGCATAAAGTTGTTTTGTAAAAAAGTTAAATAGAATGGCTCAATATCTGAAGAAAACTCTTGATTTTTATGGACAAATAAATTATATTGGACTGGTTTTTAAAAACCTAAAAAAAGATTTAGAAACCTGAGAAAAGCTCTGAATCGTTTATTATTCACCTGATTAACATTTTTGCAAAAATTTAACATCCAAAAACAGTAAGAGCGTAAACAAGGAATATGAAAATTCTGTTCGATTTGTTGATTCACGTTTCAAATATTCAGTGTATGAAATAAGTAGTTTTGAGGGTAAAAAAATTGCAAAATTAAACTGCACTCCAAAATAAGATTAGTTTGAAATATTCAGAATTTAACTCCAAATGAATTTCGGAATGTTTGACTCATAAATCTGAGATGTTGATATTTTCATATTCTCATCCGTATACACATGTTTTTAAGTTTCATGAAAAAAATATAAAACAATTACGTGACAATCATACTGAACAAAATTATTTTTTTTATTCAATAAATCATTTTGCAATAAAGCACTCAAAAAATTGTAACCACTCAAATACAGTAAAATTGGAGAAAGACTCATAACAAAGTATTAAAATTGACCTAGTGTAACCCTCAATTTGAAAGAACATTTATAGAAATGTTCCAATTCGGAAAAATGAAAAAAAAGGAACGAAAAATTGTGCGGATAATATTATTTACTTCTAAAAGTATTTTTCAATTTTAGATAAAAATCATTTTTATAAAAACAGCAAAAAAAAGACGAAAAAAGTAACTAAGAGAGTGACAAAGAATTAAAGTAGGTAATACTGAGCTTATCAATGCAGAATACACAGATGAAATAAATTTTTGCTAAAATTTTAAGGGTACCCCGTTTAACCCAACCAATGTTTGATCGACAAAAAAATTGAGAGTTATTTCAAATTCATTTTTCAATATCATAAAGTTTTTCAGTCTTCATAATCGTTTGTACTTCCTTTCTAGACTCATAATTCTCCATGAAAAACCAATCGTCGAATTTTTTTATTACGTTTATGATGATTTACAATACAATAAATAAAAGTACCCCGTTTTACCCTACTCTCCCCTACAGCGTAGAAAAAAGTGGTCAACATCAAGGTCCAGAAAACTATCACAAAATCGTGACCCGAAGCAACGCCCATCTGAATGCACGCCTCATACTCACAAATTTCACTTCTACGACTCCCCTACTGCATCCAAAGCAAAAAATATGCCAGGGTGAAACCGCGAGATTTTAATTATCATTAACAACGCCAGCGAAGCCACATAATTCAGCATTACGCGCAATAATACATGGCTCCGAAAATGCCGTCTGCAGCGTCAACTTGAAAAGACGCAAAACTGCACGTGCCGGGACGGATGCACGGACAGTCGGACGGAATCCAAGTGGCGCTTCGGAGGGCGAATTCCCACCTTACCAATCCCATTATTAACAATTAGCCTTAAACTACTCTTTGCATATAAAATAGCAGTCGGCTCGTAGCCGCGGAATGGAAATATACATACTGCATGTAGGTACGTCCGACGCACGGCGTTATTCGCGAAAATGCGAACAGTCGTCATACCCATTGTCGACCTTTGATTGCTGCTACCGCCGCAGCCACCGAGAGCTTAATCGTTATTTGCACTGTGATTAATTACGATTGCCGGACTGCCAAGTAATTTTTCTATGGAAATTTCAGACAACCTTGTTTATTCTAAACCCTGCGATTAAAATAAAAAACTTTTTATATCGTAATTTGTTTTTGTCACTGGGTATAAAATATAGATAATTCGTGTTCATCGATTCCCAGTCAGTTTTTTGATAAAACTATACGTTTAAACCCTCAATGTGGGATCCTTTTCAAGGGCTCGTATGAATTTATCCGTTTAAAACATGTCAGTGTAATAAATTAATATGTCCTGTATAGAAAAGAAACTTTTTACGTCGCTTTAAACTTTTTGTTTCTCCTTTCTTATTTTTTTTCTCTCATATGCATGTTTCATTGATGGAGTTTTACGTCGTTTCGAACAGGAACGTGTCGATACACCGACTGGTAAGAAAAATTTTTCATTTTATCTAGGAACATAGAGAAATTAAAGAAAAAGAGTGACATTGATATAACAGGATTACTAGTTTTTCCAGGAGTGCATATCTTTGTGAAATTATTTTGACAATGTTATAATGTTCGAAAATAAACATAATAAGAGGTAAAAAATTTCGTGTAAAACTTGGTCGACAAGCTGGTATTATAAAATATGAAGTTGGTTTTACATGATGAGAAAGATAAATAATAATTGCAATTTGAAGACCACGTTTGGAAACACAAAAAGAATAAATAAGTCTTTTATTTTGAAAGGGAAAGACAAAATTTCTGATCAAGATACCCAGGGAGTGATGGATAAATCAAAATGCAAAGATTGTGACAAAGTTATAAAGAAGACTGAGAACCAGACCAAAAGAACATGAAACCTTTAAAAATCATATGAGTAACACGCATACGGCTAGTAACTAACCACCGAATAAAGAATAGTCATGAACTTGTTCGAAATAATGTAAACATCTTAATTAGGTAGGTGAATCGTTTTAAAAAAATGATTGCAAAAATGATTTACATGAAAAATGATGATAATACGAATATAGACAGACTAATACAGAAAAATTGAAAGCAAATGATGATAAATTGTAGAAAAAGTTATTTCGATTGTTTTCTGATGCTTTGAAGATAAGGAATTCTTGGGCTATCTTTTAGATTAGGGTTTTCGATTTTTCACTCAGTATGCATGTTCCACTACAAGGAGATACTTCGTTTCATGACGAATATTTGACTAACAATTTTTTCAAAAATAGGAAAGAAGGTGCTATCTATCGATTGACAAGATTTCTATTCAATAGATATAATACTGATTCCCACTTGATATTATTCTGACATAGATATTCATGATATGATGAAGTGAATTGTTGATATATTGAACTATAAGGCGAATTTTGGATACTATTTGATTTCACTCAATTATATGTTGGTTGTTTTAAATATTTAGAGACTTCAGATTCTTTCATTCATTGATTGGGATTCTTATTATGACTTAAAGGAATGTGGTCAAATTGAATTAAATGGATTTCTATTAATAAATAAGGTAAATAAGGATGCATTGTACGTAGAAAAAAATTTCATTTTATTCATGATGATTTTGATGATGTGTAATAATTTGATTGAATTAAATACTCCTCATAAGGACCAAAATGTTAACTGGGAAAGCTGGAGAGGTTAATAAAATGAGAAAGTTTATGGAAAGAGTCTTTTCGATTGCTGTAAATTGAGCGTATCTTGTTTTTTTGAAAAATTTCCAAAAATTCTGAAACTTTGCAGATCATTAGTATGCGATAAAATGTTGCAGAGCTTTTGGAACCATATTCAATATTTGGTCCTGGATTCAAATTCCTAGCAAGAAAGGCTTTTTGTAACTAAAAATAACAAACAATAATCACGTAAAGTAAAAGAATCGTCACTACTGGATGACATTTTATTTCAAGTATTAATTTCTTCCTTTTTGATTGTATGTAATTTTATTTCTAGGCTGTCACAAGTTGGATTTAGCGTAGTTAGTCCAGTACAGTCCACGTGAAATGAACAGAACTGAAGCAGAAGACAATTGATGAAAACAGACAGAAACTGTTCTACATTTTTGCCAAACAACTCGGATAGCGTTCGAAATTGAAATTCCCGAATGCTTTTAACTTTCTAGCACCAAAAAATCAAACCAATTACATACTTGCATTTTAATTAACAAAGAATCACAGGGGTGTGGACAGGAAAAATTTTAGGAAGAAGTTTATCAGAAATGAATACCTTGAACAGAATTTCACAGCTTTCAATCTTTCCGGTTTCAAGAGATCAAAAGCAATGTTTTTATTTTTCAAGTCACGTACCTGAATTTAGAAATTTAAAGCTACACATTTTTTTATCATGAAGTTTGATTTTCATGCTTTTTGGGTCACTTTTATAACTCATAATGTTCTAATGTCTATACCCTATTTACAAATATTATTTAAAACAATGTGAAAAGTCTGGGCGACAAATAAACAATATATTAATACCAGTAAATAATTTATTTTGTACAATAACTTATTTAAATAATGAATATTTTGAACGATCATTTTTTATGTTTTCGTCATTTTTGGAAGTTTATATATCTTATCAAAAATTATGATTTTTCTGAAAAAGTTATGATTTATCCCAACAAAATTCATCAGTGATTTTTTTTGTGAGGTTTTAAAACATATAACATTGTATGAATCATCTGAACAAATCGATTACGAATTTCATGTAAAATATACACATTAAAAAATTGTATAATGCATTCATATCAAGAAATTTCAGTTCAGCAGTGAATTGTCTTCTATCCTTCAAAAATTATTATGAAATGCCAATTTATGCGAGTATTTTCATAGAAGTTGATGACAAAAGCAGGTGCTAATGTGTTTTGAAGGGTATTGCACAATCGTAATGATTATCGAAAAAAATGAAAAAAAAACACCATTTTCTGTTCTACTATGTTCTTACACACAAGTTTCTAAATTTTCTGTGTATTTCGTAAAACGTAATACATTTTTGAACAAAACTTGAAAAAAAATATCATTTATAATTTCAAACTTTATTGTAACTTCCGAACACAATCAAACTTAACGTGACTTTTTTATTTCAATTGATTTTCAAGCTGATTCCATTAAATCGGAAAAATTTCCAATATCACTCAAAGAATTGCGATCATTGTCCACATAATAATTATGTAAATAAAACAATAATCAGAAGAAATAAAGTAGATTAGAAAACAGTTTTTTATCTATTAATTCCACTGATTTCAGACTTTCATATATTTCTTCGAAGCTATATTTTTTTTCTTTTATCTTTGACTTGGAATTCACTTCAATGGTTATTTAAAAAATGTTTCATGACTATAAATGAACATTCACTAGTATAATGAATAAATTTTTGTTGATAAGTATATTATTATTGTGTCATAGCAGGTATATTATTTTAATCACTCATGTTATATAGTATGAATTATACTACATAAACTTTTACTTAACAAATATTTATATGTTATAATATGTAAATATTTATATCAGTATATTATAGTAGGTAATTTTTTCATTATTTCTATTTGATTCTAGGCTGGGAACAGATAATTTGAAACTTTTGATTAATTGCAACTATGATGCATTTTTACACTTGTCGGAAAAAACTATTTTGGGGAAAACGGGTTTTTTGTCCACCAATGCTAATCGTGAAATATTTTCTCTATTTTATGGTAATGCAATCGTTTTCTTTACATTTTTGCCTATAAAATTTTATTCAAATGGTTATTAAAGAAAACGCATAAAAATCATCAACGTTTTCTAACAGCTCTAAAGATATTGAAAATTTCTGAAAATTTCACAATGTAGCTTTTATTTTCAAAAAATTTTCGAAAATACTCATAAATCTTGAGCTTGTAAAGAGTTGCATGCAAAATTTGAAGTGTTGAGGTTCTGGCGAAAGTTATCAGGCAAATTAATGAATTCCATGAAATTCTAATGAAAGATATAATGATCATGAACGTCTATAATATTGATTCGAAAAATTTTAAAAAAGAATGTTGAGAAAACACTTTTTTCATACAGTAAAACAATTTAGAAGATCAATTATATTCTGTTATGTAGTGATAAGTCAATTTTAGAATATGGAGGATCTTCAGTACTTGATAAATTTAAATAACACCTCATTTAATCGAAAAACACGTGGAACGTAAATATTCCTCAATATCATGATTATCAAAACCAATTTCGATTGTATCAGACGGTTGAGCAGTAAACAAATAGTATATTTTTCTTACGGAGTTTTCTAACTTGAGAATATACAACAGTTCAGTTTCAATTTTTCACCTCGTGATCGAGCCAGCTTTTTTCGAAATCGAGTTTCACAGTTTGGATTTGAACAAGACATTTTTTTTAGTAAATTTTCTTGCTGTACGAGTCAATTTCAGAGTCATTAAAATTTTAATTCGTTTCAACTCTACGTCAAAATCTATTGAAATTGTAACTTGTAACATGTACGTACAGATAATTCAAGTCATAAAATTATGTACAGTAACTATAGTAAGTAATTATTAAGAAGTACTTGACATAATAAATTTTTTGTAAAGTCTTCTACTAAAAATTTTCGAAATTCTACTTAATCAGGTAATGAGAAAAAAACATTTTTATCGTATTTTACTTCAAGCTGCAGTTCTCTGCAAATTTTAGCGTAAATGAGTCGCCGCGTACAATGACTTGTGATGCCGTATCATGAAATATGCCTGAAATGAAGTGCGAGTGACGAAGAGATTTTATTGGAATTATCTTTGTCAGTTCCTCGAGTTTACATTTACTCTTGTTGGTGAATCTCCCGGCTTTCGCCGCCCTTCGTACCCAGCACTCACTTCATCCACCGATTTCTTTCAGTGAGAGCGAGCGGGTCCGCCAGACTTTCGCGGCTTATTATCTTTACGACTAGCGAAGATGGAATTAAACCGAGTAGCTGGATATATCCAAAATGTAATAATATTCATTACTATGCTAATACCGCGACTTCGCTCGCGAGGTTGCGTTCCCGGAACTTGACTCATATTTTCGTTATCTACCCGCCACCAAAAACTTGCACCCGAAAATATAACTCCCGGCTCTGCCTGATTTTATCAGAAATGATAGTAGTTTCCCATGTTTTTCACAGCCTGGAAAGTAAAGTTTTTCGATTATTATAGACTTTCTTTTTCAAGTCAGCTACGTTTTGCTGACGAAAAATGACTGATTATTCGAAATTCACTTTAAAGACTAGAAATCGTTGAGTGATTACATACTCTTCCTATTTACAATCTGTTGTATTTTTATAACTTCCAAATTCGTCTAGTTTGAAAATGTGTACTAGTAAAGATCTATAATTGTTTTCTGAAATTAAACGATTTTATTGATGTCCAAAAAAATGTCACAATTTGTTCAATCATGCCAGATCAACACTTTTTTTTATCATTTCTTGTTTCGTTGTTGTTGATACAAATAAAAAACAAACACCATGTTTTTAGCTAGTAAAATAAACCTATCATTTTATCACCGTAAAAATTGATATGATTGATGCAGAACATTCACTTTTTGCAAGATTGATGATGAGGATTTTTTCATCGATTTCTATCCCAGCTCTAGCTACAAACTGCTACATACCAAAAGGCAAATGCAAGGGAGAAGGGACATTGCAACGAAAGTTTTCATAAGGATAGCGAAAAAACTAAATAGTAAGAAAGTCAATATATAATTTTACATTTTTTTAAACATAGCAAAGAATATCTAATCTAGTATCGTGATTCCTGTGTAATTGACTTGAGAAACTCAAGTCTCTATTTTTTAAACTAAATGGATTTCTTTTAAAATGAGTAAATCTTTTCATCAAAATCTCTCAGTTGTTGTTACTTTAGTTTTTGGCAATTTATTTTTTACTATGTTTAATACGATGATAAGGTTTTTACCATTTTAATTTATCATTTTTGTTCAACAACTCTTATTCTTTCGATTTATACCATTGAAAAGTTATTTTGCTTTGCATAGATTTTCATATCAGCTTTAATAATTACATGCTCTATGATTAAAAACATCATAGATTGTTGAGAGTTATACACACTACTGAAATAAAACATATCTCTTGATTTAGAATATTTTCATACTTAAAGTATTTTGAAAAATACTTTTAACTTTCAGCACTACTAAAATCATTCAGGATTTTTAGTACTATCGTATATTGTAAATATAAAAGTATGAAATACATAGTGTACACATAGATTCCTTAAATTTAATGCTTCGAAAATGAAGTTTCGTAGATTAGAGTTATTTAGATAAATTTTTTATAAAATATATTGAAGATACTTTTTGAGTTTCCCATCAATTTAAAGTACCTTCTATATTTCTTCTGTCCTTTCAGTACTTTTGCGGTTTTATTACATGCTCGTTTTTTTCGTATGGACATGTTCATTTATTTCTAGAATTTTATGTACGAGCATTTGAAATTTCATTAACGATGATTAATTATGTTGAGAGTTGCAAAAATTTTGTATGCGTAGATTTTTTACGTTTGAAACATTTTTAGTATCTTCGGTATTTTTCATAATTTTTCGAATTCATAGAATATGTAAGATTTCACTGTTTTTTAAAAGATTTTTTGAACTTCCATGAATTGCTATAATGGATTACCAAAATATGATACTCCGAAAATCAGAATTGTAAGTATTTTTATCTTTCTGTTACATTTTTCCGAAAACAGTATGGATGATCAGAAATTTCTTGTACACCATAAATTTTTGACGCTTTTGGAATTTCTCATGGATACGTACTGTATATATTTCAAGTATTTTTTATAGTGCAATAGATTTCTATAGATGTAGATTTTTTAGGTTTGATTCTATTGGATTCGAATATCATAGATTTTGAAAATTTCATAGACTTCTTTTTTGGTTTGCTATGTAGATTTGTGAAATTGTATGGTCTGAAATAGGAACTATGCATAATTTTAAGTACCTTTTTAAAAAGATTTCTAACATACTCTCTGCTTTAGACTTTTTTATCTTTTAATTTTTTAGTTCCTGAAATATTTTGCACATTCTTTTAGTATTTTTACAATTTGATGTATATTCTTGTATTTTGTAGGTTCCACAAAGATTCTTTGAATATAACGCTCTAGAATTCAGTATCATATTTATTATGCGTTTTTTTTCCATTCTCAGAAACTTATACCAATACTTTTGTTGAGTATTTTATAGATTTATATTATTTCGAGGATTGTTCGTGTTTTTTCAAAGACATAAAAATTTGTAAGATTCTCTAGTGTCTTGTTATTTTGTTAATACCGTCAACTTTTGAAGCAACTAGAAAATTTTTAATTTTCACTTTTTTTGTAAATAGTAATATCCTCGACTTGTTATATGCATATATTACAATCAATCATTATTATTCATGTAAACATAGATATATAAAATCAAAATCTAATTTTCAAGAACAGCAAAATGTAGAGTCTTTAAATATTGGTATTTGTTATTCTCACCTATTTTGAATTTTTCAATCAGAGTTCTACAGTTATGCTACAAAAACATATAATACAATCGTTACATTCTCAGTCCTAGAGAGTCAAATTCGAGAAGTCTATTGTTTTGAGTACAATATCGAAAGATTCCGATCTTAACAGTACAGAATTCTGACAAGATGGCCACATTCATCAAATTTTAATTTTTCAATTTGTAAAAAATTATTTTGTAGAATCTGGGATGAACGAATTCAAAGAAAATGAAATTATTGATTTTGAATTCCACACATAAAATCATTAAAACAAAGGAAATGAATGGATCGTTTCCAGAATTTTTATCCAGAATCTCTAGGATTCAAATTCTCCGAAACAAATTCCATGGATCCTGAATTCTGTTTTATATGAAATTTTTGATCACCCCTCCCCCTCATTCAAATACCTATATCTGCCACAGCACATATCCATACATTACCATAAATGTGATTTGTATTTCCAAGCCAGGAAAAAATTTTTCACATAACTGACGCAGCGAGTGTTTGTGATCGTCGCAGCGCGACGTGTATCTCATGCCATGTCAGCAAAATATCCATGTCTTTGAATAATTATTACTTGTAACAGCTGCCTGACTTTTGCCGACAAGCGTAATAATGGAGAGGTCGAGTGATCCCAGTGCCACTTACACGTATCAAACAATCCGCGTTTAATTAAATCTACGAGATTCAATGGCGTGGGAAACTGTCGCCAAAGCTTTGTCGAGATCACAGGAGTACGCCCAACAATATTCGTAACTACGAGCAAAACACGTCAGAGTCACCACATCTCTCTGACTTCAACTTATTGTTATATTTCCGTCGTTCGTTCGGATCGTATCTGCGAATTGTGCGGGGACAACGATTACGGCAAAACGAGCAAATCACTCTTTCCAGAGATCCGACGAACCGAGTATCATGCAGCTTTTCGGGTTTTTGTGACGTTCCTGCGACCTGTAGCGCTAATTACAGTGAAACTTTGTATTTTACATGGGATTCCCTGTATCTGTTGAAACTATGCGAGAAGTATGATGATAATTTTGATTAAAGTCTTCGGGTTTTGGTATGAAAATGTATGAAACATCGAGTGACAGTTTAGAATGGGAAATGAGATCGGAAAATAATTGTGAATCGAGGAAAACAGGCAAACAATATGGAATTTATTTACAAAATTCTATATCTGGATAGTGAATAAGACTTCGGAAAGTAAGAATCTTCAGGGTTACAGAAATTCTAATGATCTATCTGTATTTTATTTACTTGATTGTAAGTAATTGTCTAATGTTACGAAAATTGCGATAAGGAATTAATAAATTTATCTAATTTATGGTATATGAATCATTTTTATAATGTTATCGTATGTAGTTCTCTATTTGCGTATAATTATATACTTGTGATTGTCAACTGGTAACACACATAGCTGATTAAGAATCTTGAAGATACATACAATCTTATAATCTATATATCTACGTTATTAGAAAGTTTTATTATAATTACTCGACGTAAAAGCCTTTAAATTCGTAGCATAAACATGCAACTCAAAATGTGTGAAAAGTGTAACCGAAATTTTATGAAAATACTATCTAAACTTGAGAAAAGAGAAATATCTTCCACTATTTAAGAAAAGTGAATATGCACTGGTGAATTTGTGGAATTCCACTAATTGATTAGTGAATTTGTAATATTACTGTTCTCAGAGTGAATATTCACTAGTAAAACAGTGCATATCCAGTATTTTCAAGGTGGAAAGCTTTTTACTGCTAGACAGTGAATACGCACTGCGAAACAGTGAGGTTTCACTTTTTCAGATTAGGAGAGTAGTAATACTTACGTTGAAATTTTTTTTTAAGTTGATCGTACTTGTACATTAATGTGTTAATAAAATGGTAGAATCAATGTACTGATTGAAGATTTCAATACATTTTGAAATTTCATTTAAAATATTTACTCATTCCAGTTCAATAAACTTATTCATGAATATGAAGAACACGTTCATGAAAAAAATTTCGAAAATAGTTTAATAATAGTAATGACACTGTTGACAGAGTATATTATAATTCATCATTATAATATGTTCCATTAGTAAAGTAGTACCAAAATGTAGACGTTAATTCTATCAGCGAAATTCTGAACTGCAACTTATGATTTTTTTTGTATTCCATAAGTAGAATTTGTGTGTAAAACATACTTACAATGACATTTTGATTAGAAATTATAAACGAATCAATTAAAACAGGAAATAAAAAAAATAAATTGAAATAACAATCTTCTAGGTTAACTTTTGACGATTATGCTTATTCATATGAAGTTTTTTACCGTAGACAGTTTTTCAAAAAGAGCGATTTATTTGAATTCTCGTGAAATCAACTAGCTAATAATCCCAAGAAAATGAGAGATAGATTTTTACTATTTTTTTAAATCCCACCACGTTTTGGTGTTACTCCTTCACTGTAAACGAGAATAAAAAAACTTAACATACATATGTGTGTGAAGTTATTAACCTCTACCATGATATGAAAATTCTTCCATACTTTTGTATGAAACTCTCAGTCATGTACAGAAATTTTTTCATAAATACATAGAAATTTTCGCAAACTTATGGAAAAAGTAGTAAAATACTAGAGAAATTCTATCAAAATCTGAGGTATCTCACATATCTATAAAAAAATATCCATACAAATGTATAAAGATATTCTATTCATATTTTACAGTGTATCCTTTCAAATTTATACCAATAAGTGTAAATCAACGATCCTTCGGAACCCAGCATCAATACATCGGTCAATGAAAACCCATGTTGGAATTTCAAATCTTTCTATACTCAAGACTCTATCAGGCCCTTTTCAGAAGTTTTACAATTAAGAAACAAAAAATTTCAAATATAAATGCATTTTTCGAGTAGATCGCTCAAAGATACTGTGTTAATTTTGAAAAATCGTTTTCTTTTCTTTTTTGTATCATACAGAATTCCACACAGTATAGATCGGTGAATTGTGAAACATTTCTCTTTCAGTCGCTTCAATAATCAATGAATAATAAAATAATAAGGAATTTTCAACGCAATTTCAGATAAATTTTACCAAGTACTCAAGATACTTCAGACAGCATTAAGAATTTGTTAAAAATGAAAGTTTATAATTTCTCGAACAAGAAAAATGTTTTGGAAGCAATGCAAATCCAAAAAAAAAAATCAGTTGTAAATACTTTTATAACTGATTTCTGTTCATTCATACAACGTATATGGACATACTGTACTGAATAATAATTTTCATAATGCCTTATGTACAAAAAACTTTAGTTTGAACGACACCCATCCGCAAAATTAGGTAATTTTACTTGATTCGAAAGATCGTTTTTGCTGTCATACAACATCTCTGCCGCCAGCCCTGGTCCGAACATATAAGTTTCGCGACGAAAACAAGTACTCTTATTTTCCAAACATACGCAACTACAAAGTCCAAAAAAAGTATCAAACGGAAACGCTTGAAGAAAAGCGAAACAAAGATTGCCTGACGAGCGTGGAGACATGCGCTCCTGCAAGTACAAAGTTTCGAATGCAGCCTCGAAAGAGCATGTAAAGGGATACAAAAGCCCCAGGACCAAGTTTCTTCGTATCTTTTACGTGTGGAACAAAACTTTCTACTCGGCGATTTCGCGCATTTTCCTGTGGATCTTTATAAATTCTTGGCGCACATTGTAAATGCAAAGTCCGCGGCTTAATTAAGATACGCGTTC
The DNA here is from genome assembly GCA_028476575.1 of Platygaster robiniae. Taxonomy (NCBI): domain Eukaryota; kingdom Metazoa; phylum Arthropoda; class Insecta; order Hymenoptera; family Platygastridae; genus Platygaster; species Platygaster robiniae. The sequence goes on from CM052018.1 coordinate 13,494,732, forward strand.
GTTTTAATTCCTCCCGGAGATGACCGTGCGAGCTGGACCAGATAACGCGATTTGCTCGCTCATTCGAGGTGCTCCTGCGTATAAAGAGATTTTCAATTTAAAGTAAGGCGAATCGTACGCGATATGAGTACCAACTAATGTAAATAGAAAGTGGAAAATGAAGCTTCCCGTGCCAGGGAAAAACTTTGAAACCACTTGTGCCATCCTCGAGTGGGCTCAAATGCGGTTGGGCTCGGGAAAGGAACTTTTTTCATGCGCCCAAACGAAAACAGCGTGGACGTATTCTCCTCATTTGCGCCACGACTGAAAGAAAAAGGAATTTCGCGCGTCTCAAATAAAGGAAGGGAAGGAAAAAAAGGGTTTCAAAGGATGCCAAAGCGAGGTTTCCGACTACCGCTACGCGAAAAAGACGTCGTTATTTCATTAGGATTATCTCTTTCCCAAACATGTCGTAATCGGATGAGACGACGAGTTTTCAGGGTTTTTAATTTCAGAATTCATTCTTTTGAAGTGGTCTTATTTTTGCGAGTGCCGAGATGTTGAAACCTTAGGTTAAAACAAACTTGGCAAATTTTTGTGGTTTGCTTTGAAATATTCCAGCGATATGCAAATAGCTGAGATTTTTCTGTGGGTGAATGAAGGGATTCATGAAAATTGTTGAAACTTTCCGTGAAAAAAGCGAGGTACAGTTATTTCATGACTTATTTTGGAAATTTTACATAGATTTCTTTCTGGAGAATCTACCTTTACAATTAGGAATTGTTGGAACATATATTATTTATAAGGAGTTCTGTATTGTTCTGAAATTCATGAATTTTTCGTATTGCGAACGTTAAATTGATTAATTTTCAATAGTCTCTTTACAGTCAAGCTTTGAAGAAACTAAATAGCATGTTAAATTGTTTCCATTTTATTTAATCTTCTTCAATTTTTGATATTTCGTTATTTTTTATCAATTTTAATTTCGTCAAATTTAGGATAGGTTTTCACCATTTTCAGAGGAAAAACTGCTCTTTGAGTCACATTTACTGCAAAGCAAAGATACTTCAATTTCTGTCCTACTGAGCATGCAAAAAAAGCACTATTGTACCTTCAATCGTCGTAAAAAAAATTTTCTCAATTGTTCAAAGATATTTTGTCGATCAAAAACACTTACATATATGACATCAGTCCGCTAAGTAGATGAAAATATTGAAAACAAATACATGGATATTAAGATTAAAATAGAAATAAAATAATAATTTTAGGAAAACAAGTGTATCTTTATCTCATTAGAAAATAAAAACAATAAAAATTAGTTCAGAAAATTGAAAAATACAGGAAATTAAATTTACGATAGCAGTTGTTAATCATAATTTTAATGTTCAAAATAAGCTTCTAGTTGTGTATATATTTTTGTTGGAATATTCTTCCAAACAATGGAAATAAATATTGCCAGAAAAGATTTTGACACAAAAATTGGTGAATAAACGCCTAAGTTTAAAAAGCAGAGGAAAATTTCTTTAACGATTGATTTAAACGAGGTCATTGGAAGCATAATTCATAGAAAAAACTTCCGATGATAAAAACTATGATAAGGAAAAAGTAATAAGGAAAAGAAGAATATTTATTAAAAAATTTTCCGGTAAGATATGAATTCAATTCAGTTGAAATTATATAATCATTATGAAACCATGAATTTCATTTCCACAATTCAACTTTTAACTCAATATTTTACTTCAAATCGTGATCATGAAAACTTACGAGAAAAGAAAGTATTATATATACTACATTAGTAGTGAAAGTAATAGAAAAATTCTATAAAAAAGGTTTATACAATAGGTAATTAGAAAAAATATAATATAAAAAACATGAACTTAAAAAACTTGGCATATATTCATGCCAGCAATGAACTAGGAATTGAGAATAATAAAATAAGTATTGTCAAATCAATAGAATATAATAGAGATCATCAATTTCTAAATCATAATTTGTATTTTGTCGATTGAGGTAGAATAATTTCAGTTTTAGATTTTCAAGTGAAAATGTTTATTTGTATTTTACAATTTTCGGACGTTTCGGCTATTAGTTTGAGCTTTTATCAAGACCTGTGTACAATAACATAAGCAACTTTACAATAAAGAATGATTCAATTTACAATTTTAAACTCAATATAAATCATAACTTATATCTTCAAAATTGAATATAAATAATAATTACTGTGTCGCAACATCATAAAACTTGGCATTGAAACAATAGCAATGTGTCCTATCAAAACTTTCTTCTCAAAACAGTTGGTCAAAAATGAACACAAAAATATACATAACAACTTGTAGTTTTTACAACATGTGCAAACTATCCAACACTGCTGATAAGTCTTGATAAGGGCTCAAACCAAGAGCCGAAACGTCGAAAAATTGTAAAATATAAATGAACATTTTGACGAGGAAATCAAAACTGAAATTATAGTATTGAAAATTTAGCCAGTGATTAAACTTCAATTAAATTGTATTTTGAATCGGCCTCAATAATTTTTATAAATTGCAAAAAAAAATTCTTAAACAATTAGATTATTTACAACAAACCTAAAAACTAGAGAAATTAAGATTTAAGTGACATTTTGAATTCAAGTTCATATGAGGAAAAAGTTTCAGAAAAAAACTTGAGCTTCAATAAATGTTTAGGTATATGCGATTAGCGAAATAAAATTATTCATAGATAATTTTAGTTTAATACAAAATAGGCAAAATTAATCTGAAAAAATTGGTACGCTATGATGATCTACATTAAAGCAATCCAGCTTTTACGTTACCAATTCGAGTGTAGAATATTCTACTGCCTCGTTTTAGCTCTCTGCGTCACCTTCAAGTGTGATTACAGATACGTGCGCTTTCGCGTTATTAGATGTACTCATTTCTAGGTGTTCTGAGGAATTCCGGACCTTTTCTCCCTGACTCATCAGCTTTGTACCGTATACCGAAAAGTCCCTGATAATGACGGACTTCAAAAACATGAATTTTCACTTCAACTTTATGCTGACTATACTTTTCGCCCGACTGAGAGCAAAGTTAATTTTTTAATTATAACTGCGTTCTGCACTAAGGTGCACTATGTCCCCGTCAGGGAAAGTTCGTCCGTTAAGAAATCGCTCCCTTGTGCATACGAAGAGTGTAGAATTTTTTCGGTGCTTTTAGTTCACGAGACAATTCACTTTTGAGGGTCCAAAAATGAACAGAGATGATTTGGAAATTTCGTGTCTAATGATATTGCGATCTAGAAATTCAACAATTTTCAATTTTGTCTTCCTTATGAGATATTTACTTTAAACACAAAGTTTATTTACATTATTAAGATCGAACAAAAATTGCAGAACACATTTTCTATACAAATATGCACAATTCGTCAAGCTACAATGTAGTGAAAAAAATATTTTTTATGGGGCCGTTCTGACCATAAAAAATGTCACCTTACATGAAAAAAATGGTTTAGATTCTATGTCGAACATTATAGTAACTTTTCGAAAATTTTATGCAAGTTTTTGATAATTTGTTCCAAAGAATGTGCAAAACATCATTTTAGACAACGAGAATCTTAAAATATCGATTTTTTAATTATTTGAGTGACATGTTACACTATAGAAATTTCCAAAAGTAAGATTCTACGAAGAGATAATGTTGTCCCGTCAGTCGCGTCACAGAGTAACTGTAGAAATGAAAACGCATTGTGGAATATATTTTAATTCCGCAGACAAGCGTTTCGCCTCTGCCGCCCCCTCGTCCTTTCTTCACCTTTATCCTCCTCGCTGCGACGGTTGACATTACCGCGCATAATATTTAATAATTATTTTCATTAAAGTTATGATAAAGTTTGGAATACTTTATTAATTTATAGGACAGGAAGTGCGTTCAAAGGGTTGCCTTCACTGCCTTTTAATGCCATTCGTATTAATTACTGCATTTGTCTACGAGAAACTCTTCAACGATCGACCAAAGTTTTTCCATGTTCTCATCTTCAAAACTTGTAATCAATGATGTTTATATTCAAAAGCAATAAAAATAGTTGTTTATTGAAATAATAAATCTGTTACCCTATTTCCATAATTCTATAAAATTGATTTCTTTTGACATATTTACAATTTAAATGATGTAAGAAATATTATATTTTTTACGCAATTCGTCATATTTTGTAAGCTATGTACCGTCAAACACGTGCTCATAATAGAGAAAGTCTTATTAGCGAAGATTTAATATTTCTCATTGATACATAAATCATGTTTTTCGTTGCACAAAAAATAAACATGAGAAAATTAATCGAAATGTATATGCCATCAATGGGATAAACATGTTTTCCAAGCAAGGCATGAGTTTAAGATTTCTTCTCCCTTCCATAAAATCAAGAAAAATGCTTTCGGACGGTGTAAAAGATAGGAATTTTTTATTATTAGGACACAGGGAATTGGGCATGAAAGATAATGAAATAGAGGGACGCGATTCGAGGGGTGCTTCTTGGTTCCAACTTTTTAAACGAAGTCTACTGGAAGTCGACCTTCCGCTCGTAGTTATTGCATTTACTGCTTTGTCTTTGTTAGTTTTACTGCTGTTCTTATAATGAGGTCATTTAGATCATGACACCAGAGGCTTGAATTTTTCATATGGTTGGAGGTACTTTCCTGGCTTCGAGGAATTATTGTTCTTTTCATTGCTTATTTCTAAAGCGTTCTGTTGTTCTTTTCTAAAATCGTCTTACAGTGTCTTTTGAAAATTTTACATTAGGTACTTGAAAAAATATAGTTTCAACGTCACGTGTGATTTTACAAGGGAAGTATATCCAAGTACTTTTGTAAATTAACTGAAAATAAAGCCTCCAACAAATATTTCTTTACAAAATCGACGCCATGAAGAAAGTCACTATCCGCGAAGTCGCGTCTCAAATTAGTAGGATGACAAGAAAAGAGAAGCCTTTCATAACGCGTTCCGTGGCGTGTTCCGGTATGCCCGTAAACCCTGGCGCCGGCATTTATATGCACTCGCTCGAGTGTGTATACACGCTAGGAACCAAAATCACGATGCAGCCAAGTTCATACCCAGCGACTCTTAAACGTGACACTGACAACCCTCGCCGCAAAAAGGAATATAACTGAATGCTAGCGTTTAGCAGTAAGCATTTAGTGCTCTCCACCCGAAGAAAGAGCAAACGTTTGTGGCACAACCACGTGCGAGCGCTCACTGTTTTTCAGGTGATTATGACATAAACACGGCGGAAAAAGGCGAAAATGAAGTCTGAGATGATGCTGCAATTAGGGATGTCTCGATAGAGCCCTAAAGCTTATGAAAGTCAAGTTTTGATTCTGAGAGAAATGAGAACAACGCTATTTATGTTGTTATTTTTACTGTTCTTAGTGTTTGTGGCTGATGGTCGACGTCGACTATCAATGAGTTGACCAAAGTAGAAAGCTGTGTAGGAATGGCAAATTCTGGCAGTCAATGTTGGCTGAAATAGGGATTCTTCCAACCAAGCAAAATGCTACAATTTTCAGACTATAACTTGTGAGGCAGCTGTAAAGTGTACCTTAAGGCAGTCTAAGAGCCACCGACACAGAACCCTACGTCATCGCGGAATTCAGCAAAAATATTATGAAGAAGTAGGTTGAAAAGGAGGAAAAAAAACACCGCCATGTCTGCCAGGCATTTGCTGTGCTAAATGTTTCTAATTTAGTAAAAGTGCATAAAAAATAGGTTACTTTCGTCAAGACAGAATTCGAAGAAAAGTATATGGGACTACTGCTGGCAGCGAGCACATCACAAAAACATATGTGTGTCAGCTGATTCCCCGTGTTGGGTATCTGCCGGGCGCGAAGAGGTTAATAAAAACAGTCGTGCCTAGGTTATCACGGAATTGAACGGAATTTTCTTTAAAATAAAGCGAAAGTCTTCCAAGACAGTACTATATATATCTGCGGGCTTATTCCTATGCCAAATAACCAGCCACATTTTGTAAACGACTTTTGGTCCCGAATCAAGGTCATTTGATGCTAACAAACATGCGGTTTCAATTGCTTTTTCGAATCAATTTCTACATTGACTTTTAAGAATATCATTACTGTACTAAATCATGTAACATTCTTTCTTTTAATTAACAAATTTATGTCAATTTTTGAAGTAAAACTTCTCATGGTTCGTTGGGAATAAAATCAGTTTGAGAGCGTAACAATGGTTTGGGAACAAAGGCTGGCGTAACTAAGGCTTGGGAACACAGGATGGGGAACAAAGCTTAGACCATATAATAGACATTTAAAATGCTGATTCTTACAAGAATTTTAGAAAAATAGTAGATCTTAAACCTACTTCTTTAGTTGTATCTTTTTGATTCATTTTATAATAGTTGCAATTAAAGGAACTATTTGTCATCTGATTATTAATAGCAGAAAACTATTATGCGAACATTATTTTCAGGCAAATAAAACTGAAATTCAATATCTTATACTTTTGTTTGAACTTTCTTGATATTATGAAAAAAATTAATATAAAATGCTCATTCTAGACTGAATTTCAAAGAAACAGTCAACATGAAACCTACATTTTGAGTTCCTTTTTTGTTATCTATTTTATAATGGTTACTCTTACTGAAATTGATTGCTTCACATAAATGAGTCATTATAAAATATTATTTTATAAAAAAATTACCATTTAACAAATCAAAGTGAGTATCTCATTTTTTCAGTAATAATTAACTTAAAAAAAATATCAAGTTCATTATTCTAAAATGTAAAGAAGATCAAGTTAATTATTTTGAAATGGAAAAAATATACAATTCTCTTTTTTTAATAAATTTATTGGAAAAAAACGGAAAATTCACATTTGACGACAAAGATTTATTTTTATTACACAGCTCAAATCGTATGGTATACATGCGATGTGGAAGAAAAGTGAAACTTTGTCGTCAAACTTAAAATTTAAATTTTAATTTGATTTCTTAACAATTTCGATTTTCATCTAATCTGCTTCAAGCTACAGTTTTGAACGCAGTTCATGCTTTAGTTTTATTGGTTTTTTCAGTTGTTTTTCTTATAAAATTGAACGAACTTGCTTTTTTGGTCGATTAAACTTGCAGTAGTTTGCGAGAAGTGTCACTTCTCTCGCGAGTTTTTAAACTCACACCAGTTTTTTTTTATATAAATACCAACATTCCATTTTGTAGAGTGATTTACATTGAAGTTTATTTCTTCGTTTCTTTTTATCAATATCGTGATAGTACAAAATTATGTTTTACAACCATTTTTCAGAAACATAGAAACATTTTTCTTTCTTAATAAATGCAAAACTACTTCACTACTGGACATTATATTTCCTTTGATTGTCAAAACAGCATCAATTCAAGCTTGTAAACTTCAAACAAAATTTAATCCATGGTGCGAACGATTTTTTTTTATCATAGCGGGAGAAAAAGCCGATTTCTGTCCGCGAAGCGGGCAAAAAAGTAGGCTTTTTAGACTACTTATATAAGACTACTAATATAAGACTTTTATTTTTATATGCTTTGGAGTATATATATCACAATTGAAAAAAAAATTAATTTAACATTCATCTTTTCAAAAAACGCTCATCTACATCGAATCGCGAAGATGCAAAACTAGTAAAATAAGTTCGACAACAGTTAAAAATACGCCCTTGACTGAACGAGATGAAATTTAGAATTTAAAAGGAAAGAGTTAATCAAATTAATTCAAATGAATTTAATAAAAACCTACAAAAATGGCATACGTGTCATGGAATAAGAAAATGGTCTTATGGTTATAAACGAGAACCTTGAGAAAATGAAGACAATGTTTCTCTTTCCCCTATTCTCAACAGCTTGTTTATATTTTTCAAAAAAATATACTACAGCCATTAATGATCGTAGTGACTCGTGACGTAGTTCATTAGAAAGGTAATTTTTTAAACTATTTTTTTCAGTTGAAAACTCAAAATCGATTATTGTGACCATAGGTCCCTTTTCTTATTCCAGTCACATATATATTCATTCAACTCTATTGATTCATTCAACATTTTTTATTTTATTTATTCATTGATTTAACATTTAAGCCCTGGAGCAAAAGATTCTAGGGATCTACGGAGAAATCTATAGAAAACACTTAAATTTTTAATTATGTCAACACAGATGAAATATTTGAAAAACTGAAATTACTATAATTTTCTCAAAGAACTGTTGTACATTGATCATATCAACCAGCGTCTATGAGGAATAAATTTTTCTACTCGGCTGCGATAGGCCAAAAATAGACAAAAAACGCGCTTTTAATATTTCGATTTTTCTGTTTTGGTCGCCCGCCTGCGTTTCCCCCCTAATATGGAGTTCTCGCGATACGCGAATTGCCTCTGATTGGTGCGCTGACTATTAGACAACAGTGACTTCAAGCAACTTCAAGCGTGTTCTCTGCAGCGACAGGTGGTTCCTTCAGGATACCTACTAATAATATAATTTCTTTTTGATAGCCTTCATCAGTTCATGGAGCCATAATTCTGATTTTTTATTATGATCAGGCTACTTTCTTTCAAAACTCATTGCGCAAGGCTTTCAGTTTGAGTGTGACTAAATATTTATTCGGCCCTTTGATTGAATGTTCATTGAGCATCTCAAATTCCTTTTCTTTACATCCGAATCCATAATTACCATATGCTATAATCACTGAATGCTTTGAATTCCCTTCCCTTTGTTTACCATGCTTGTCCGAAAAGCGTCAACTGGGCCGTGTCGGTCCTAAATATTTTTGTGAATTTGTATCTTGCACACGACATCTGACGGCCGTTCCATACGCAGTTTCCAGTGTCGTGTGACTGATTGTTTGAAACGCTCATTATCCTTTCTTACTCATTTCTCTAATAAGTCTCATTCGTAGAGATTATCTTATTATCTAAAGGGCGTTTGGTTGTTCAAGAACTTTGGCATTGACAAATTGTTACACTTTTGAAATTTTCTGGTATTCAAAATTTGTGTAGAAGCCTAGTCAAACAGAAACAATATCCAATGTCGACTAAAAACATTGATTATATCCTATTCTATTATTATTACTATTTTTGATCGAATTCTTTTAATCGAATTTTCACAGTTTTTGTAATAAACTGTAAAACATATTGGTGATGATGATTTAACACTGACAGTGAAAACTGTAGTCTATGGAGAAAAGAGGAAGAAATAGCGATTGAAGCTGTTTTTCAATAAAAATTTGTTCACTCAATATTTCCAGATTTCATCTTCCAAGATATTTATGTTCTGTTAATCAAGTATATTCAATTTAGATAAAAAACATTTTGGGATTCGTTCGAAATTCCCCGCGTAGTAAAAATTTGGAAGCAACGAGGAGGTGATAGAAGAGGTGGTCACTCGACCAGTTGGATAATCTGCTGGTGCCGATACACGCGGGAGATCATTGGCGGTTGGGAGTGGTGAACTTTGGGTGAGCAAGCTTTTTCGGTAATTAACGAAATGACGATGAATTTTTTTTTAAACGTTCGTGGTTCCGCTGTTGGCCAAATTTTTCCTTTCCTTATCCTTATCCCTCTTTGGGGTGGCAAGGGCGTTCTAGACCCTTGCATACCAAACTGCTCAAAGGGTAATTTCCTTCATTTCAAAACCATCCAGCAAGTACTTGGACCAAACCTCATATGTACTTCAGATTATTTTCTTTCCGTAGACTTTAATTACCATAATTAAACGCATTCATGTCACAAAAAAAACAGCGCACAGAAGTGTGCCGTTACGTAGAACTACATCTGTATGTCACATGCTGATGTAAATATTGAATAATTACTTTTGATTTTACGAAGTTAAAGACGATTTCGAGACACATTTTCGTGACATCCTACCCCCTCCAGACCCCCACCCCCTTCGTGACATGTTTTCGTGACATTCTACTACCCCCATATATATGTCCAAACCGAGGAGAAAGACGTATTTCTACGTCAAAATGAAATTTTCGAAGCTTTCTCATAAACTCGCAAAAATAAAAGTACGTTACTGTGAAGTTTAGTTTTAGTTATCATTTCCAATATCGAATACGATTCAATTGAAAAGTTTACTGTTTCCCGTTTTGCCTCTGAGCACATCCGTACTTTTTTACGTGAGATATTTTTCAACACGATGACCGAAAAAACACTTCAAAATGACAGTTTAGGATACGGTGATAGAAAATAATTTTCTTGAAAAATCACAAAAATACTTTATACATTTATCCAGCTCTAATTCCTAGAGCATAAGGTTGCAGAGATCTACAGATAAATATATAGAAATACTTCGAAATCTCTTTAATTATGTAGGCACATAATAAATATTAAAAATACTGAAATGAACTGAAAATAACATTAAATATTAAAATAATGGAATTTGAGGATGTAACTATTTCCCTCATGAGGCTTAGTTACTGCAATTGTTCGAAAGTTTCTCTGCAAAAATACCAAAATATTTTCGGAATTCCATTGTTTCTTATACTGATTATATCAAACCTCTCTGAAACTTGTTGAAAATTTCTGGTTTATGAAAAAAATTATTCTCATAAAACCGTCAGATCACGAAAATATACCCTTTTAACTGCGAACTTAAAAAAAATCTCATAAATTCCTTGTGTCTAAATTTTCTTAAAATATCATCGATTCCTTATATGACGATATAATAAGAACCTTATAAATATTCCAAATACTTATGAGCAGAGCTAACAAGGCCGTGTTTTTAAACGAAAAATATTTATTTCCATATTTTTGCCTTTTTTTCCTATAAATCCATATTTTCCACAATCACTCAAATAAACCCATATTTCGAACATTTTAGTATCTGATAAACGATAAAAATATAAGTTTAGCTCAAATACCTTTGAATTTCTGTCGTTTGCTTGATAATAATGTAAACAAAACATTGTTGCGTCGTGAATCAATCAAAATGTTATTATATATTCTGTAGTGTTGTTAGTTTCCGATAGCGTTTGGATGGATCATAATCGTTCACGTTTGAAGCATACTGAAAACGAGAAAAGAAAGTACTTACGCGTTTCTGTCGCTAATGGTAAACGAATGTCCACAAGCTTTCCGTGCAGATGGATCTGTATTATTTTGTAAACCGTGTAAAGTGAAAATCAACGCCACGCAACTATTTCAAGTTAAACAGCATATTACAACACAAAAGCATGTGAATTCGGTTTCTAAAAGAGAAACGAATCAGCAATTAAACCAAACGTTGATGACGCTATTTCGGCAATCAACACATGGACCGAAATTAAGTAATTTCGGCACGCGATTGGCAAACACTTTTCTACGTGCAGGTACGAAATTGCATATTAAGTGACAAACTGAGCAGTTTTGTTTTTGATAATCTGATACAACATGGTATATAACTCTACAACGATATTTAGGGGAAACTCATCGTAATTAAAAAAAATTGTTATCCATATTATTGTCCATATTTATCCATTTTTTCGTCCATAAATCCATACATATTTTTACAGTTTTCAAAACATAACTCTGTTAGCTCTGCTTATGCGGTATCCTGATGGAATTCTTATAATATTATAAGGAAAAAGTGTATAGCAAGACATGAGTTTCCTTAAAAAAGTTATATGATTTTTCTTATAGGATCTCACATTCCTTCATAAAAAATTACTTTAATCTTATAAGGTGTTGCTATTTTCATAAAAGGAATGTATATCTCGAACGTTTCGAATTATCTTACATAGATTTCACATTTCACTAGAAGAAATTGCAATTTCTAAAAAGGATTAAAAGTTTCTCGTATTTCAATCTGAAAATAAATGTAGCAATAGCTGAGAACATCAAACGCCCGAGTTACAGAGCAGCTTTTAGAGAGACCTGAGTTCCAATCTTCTCGCTAACAATTTTTCCGATATTTATCATAATACTCGTATGTAGTAATCTAACTAAATCGAATAATGTTAATACCACGTAGAACAACTTCTCAATGAACTAAAAACACTCAATTATTTATAAAATTTCTTCATTTTTCTTTAGTATGATGTTTCTTGTTAGGTTTCTCTCCTGGTAAGGATTAACATTTCCTTTTAAAGTTAAAAAATTCTGATAAAAGATTCATCATAGCTAATCAAGATTTATCTTGTGCAATGCTTACAAGAATTTTATAAACCTTTCAGAGTAAATTCCAAAGCGATTTGCAGAATGTGACTTACCTACATCGAGTGCCAGGACTATCGTAATACATGTAAAATTATTGTTCACATAAAAATAAAAGGAAATTGATATTGCCAACTGTCAAATCTATGCAAAAATGACTTTTGAATTTGATCATAAAATTTGCATTTTTTTATCTAAAGTTGTTCACCTTAAAAAATAAATAAAAGGTCAAATAGCTGTTATAATTTGGATTTTAACTATAGTTATGTCCCACTCTATGAAATACATCAAAATGTGACTTACTCTACTATAGAAGGATTTTTTAACTTCGTTTTATAAAGACTTTATAAGGTCACCTTCTAAGGTTTTTATTGGTTCAAATATGCTTGGGGTGTCATATCAATACATGATTTAAAGGTCTCAAGGATGCATGTACGTCATGTTATAAAACTCTGCATGATAAAAAATCGAGCTAAAACTTATTCTTCCGTTGCATCAAGACGCGTGATGCGCGGGTTAAGGTGAAAGAAAGACGATACCAAAGCCGTGATGGAAGCACATCGCGGTAACGGACTTCGAAGTTTGGTAAGCAAGAACGGCGACGTTAGTTTGCGCATAATAAGGTGTCGTCTTATCGTCGGCTCGGAAGAGTGTATTGCCACGTATAATGGTAATTACGTGTTATTAACAAGCCTCCGGGGGTGCCCGGGAGTATGATGGCTGCCTCTTGTCTTATTAACTGAGTTTACCGCGGCACCTGCCCCTGGATCCTGGCGTCTTCCACAGCTCAAACAGTAACTCAAGATTCCAACCAAAGAAGAAGGGGTTCACCCTCTTCGTGTCATCAGCATCTTTCCTCTCCTGTTCAACGTCGTGAAATACGTGAATCGACGCTGGGAGCTTCGAAAACGGGCAAGGGTTTTGCAGGGAGTAATTGTGGAATTCGAATGTACATTGCAAACTCAGATTCCCTTGGACGAGTTTTTTTGTACCTGAAATGACTATCTCTTTTGGATTCATTTATTCTTCCTTTTCTCGTGATTTTGCGCCACAAGAAAGTGACTCTATAAAAAAAAATAGAACACATTAAATGAGAGAAAAAACGAAATTCGCCCGTTTTGATTCGATTTGCGTGAGCAAGATATTCGTTTTGGGTGTTAACAGAAGAGATAATGGGAAGATTGCGACATGAGAATTTTGTGAAAATTAACGATGTTTTCTAATTAAATAAAAAGACAATAGGGCCTCTGATGTTTCGTCAGAATGACATTTATCGAAATTTATCGAAATTAGAGAGCCCAAACTATTACTTCATTACCTTAACAAAGTTTTTGTAAACCTTTATGCAATTCCCTAAACGATTATTTAGAACAAAAATAAAATAGTTTACTTTAGAGTTTGCAGATTCTGGCTTACGGCTCGATTGTTAAGCCCTTTCCGAAACAAAAAGCACAAACTTTTCACAAAAATAAATTAACGAAATCTGGAAAAAAATGATGATATAACATTTTAAACATTCGGAAAAAAAGATCGTGTTTATATTATTGATTAATTTGAAAAAAAATATTTTTCTTCAAGTGGAAAAGATAGTAATATTTTCATTTTTTTTTTTTTTTTATCAAAGCGTAGATTGTTAATTGAGAAATCTGTTTCGTCAGAAAAAAGCGTTTGCTCTTGTTCTGGTTCAAAAAGTTTTGAAATTACTTTTAAGATATTTTCAACATCAATAGTTACAAAGAATACGTAAATAGTCAGTGAAAAAAAATCGTCGAGTGATGGAAAAAATTCAGAAATTAGAAGAAAAATGATTAAATTTTGCGCCTGAAACACCAAATTACTATAAAAAGAAATATAATTTATTTTTATGGTATGTCAGTCTTATGAAATAATTTAATGTGTTACTGATTTCCTTCCACATTAATACCCCCAAACCCCCCCCCCTCTTTCTCCTTCCTTCTTTTTTTGGGAATATACTTTCTATTTCACTTAGTCTACATCTACAGTTTTGGGACCAGTTGAATATTATTATTATTATTTTTGACCATAATTTTTTCTGATGGTACTGGGTTTTTCTCGCAATGACTGTGAGTTTTTTAACGTGTTTTCAATTGTTTACATAGAGATTTTTTTGTACATACATGAAGTGAATTTAATCCTTGTCATTTGTTTTGCGTTCAATTGCCGTCATTTTTTTATACTGCTCTTGAATTGATGTAAATATTCCTTGAAAAGGGGGTTACACAAGAACTCCGAAACGTCGGAACACAAATAATTTGCAAAAGTTGACAAGCTGCACCAATTTTTTTCCTAAACTCACAAAACCTGAACCAGTGATAGAAAATATAAAATTATTTTCTTAATAATCATAAGAATAATATAAAAATGAAACAATTCTTCGTATTACCGTAAGTACCGAAAACATTCATAAAAAAAATTTTTAATTTATTTGAGAAACATGAATCGAGGTAGTGTATAAAAAATAGGCAATTGATTTCATTGAAAAAATATAAGTGGTAAAGATTGATTTCCGAATATACATAATATGGATAGAATATAAATTACAGAATTGATCGTTCAAATTGTGATTTCCAATTTATAGGCCAATCAAAATGATGTTCAGAAATAGAAACAAATAAACATAAAATTATTATTTCTATATAAAGAAAAATCACTTCATCTTGACAGAACTTGGAATACGTATGAAGAATGATTCTTAATGAAAAGATAGAGTAATATATGATTAAGTAAATAATTAAATAAAAAGGTTAATGTCAGTAATCATTTTTAATAAAACGTCTGAAAAATCAATCAACTAGAGGATACTGAATTATTGATTGAAATACTAAACCAATGTATGTATGAAATATCAATACACACATGCTTTCCAGTTAGCTCAGTTTATTGTTATATTTTCATGCTTTCGTTTCTCCATTAACCATTTGTACGTTGAATAATAATAAGGTTTGTTGATTTCAAATCTTACAATATCGTTCAATAAGTTCAATGCTATAAAAAGACATCGTTGGAATATTTTTAAAATGCAACACGCGTGAGGAGTGAAACTTCTCCTGCTGCTTTCATTAAGGTTCCGGTGTATAGATTTTCATTCCTCTTACCTTTTTTAGTTCTAACAGATTCCTCAATTTTTCTGTGTAGTATTTTTCTGTGTAGTATTTTTCTCGTTTTTTGACTGTAAATCAATAAAAAAAATGAATCATTCCTAATTTTTAGTCGAATCTATCAATGACATTCTTGTTGCAATTCCGGCAAGAGGCCTTAATTCGCATTTTACACCTCACACTGCCTCACATTTCTCCTCCTTTTCTCGCCCGTGCTCGAACGTGAAATGAACCTTATTTATTCCAACATGACATTATACTTTTAATTTCTCACGCTTACAGATTCTCAAAGTTTCTCCCTACACTCGGAACACGTTTGAATATCATCTGACCTCCACCTATTCCGATCTAACATTACACTGTTACAAAATCACAGACTTACAAAATCTCCCAGCAACTACAAAAATTACTCCCAACAATCAAAAATATTACCCTCTTACATCTCACAGTCTTACATCTTGCATTATAAAATTTCTAAATTACTCCCTACATAAATTACATTCTAAAAAAGTGACAATGCAGCATAAAAAGTTCTACTTCAAAAACGTAAAATTAATATTGTAGATGTACAAAATACGTGAGTAATGAAACTTAGTATCGATAAATGTTCATTTAAGCCTTATTATTACTTTTGATTGTACCACACTTTGTCATTGTTTGTCATATTTTTGTAATTTAATTCTGAAATAATAAGCTGATTAGGAATCAGATTCTTATCTCTGAAAACATATATTTATTCTTGAATATTGAAAAACGATGGAGAATCGTCCAAGTTGTCCACCAACTTATTGAATTTCTGATTCATTAACTTCAGAAACTCTGTTTTTACAAACCTTCGGTTATTTTTTTAAAAAAGCTTTAAGTAACCATTAGAGTTTACTTTCGTTTAAAGTAAGCCAAAAGCTTGATTTTGCAATTAGTGCAGTTATTTATTATCACCTCTGTTTTGAATGAACGTTTAAAAATTCAATTATGAATACTTGTATTGGAGTATTACACGTTTGTTTTTGAAAACCAAATACACATGACTTGTTGCTCGAACAAAAACTCAACTCAATTTCCAATTCACCTTCAACCCTTTATCAAATTTCCCTTGACCAAAAAAAAAATCTGATCAATTCTTTTCAGGGCAACTTCCAAAAACATTCAATAAAAATGACTCATAAGAGAACCTTCAATTTTTTGAGGGTACTCGAGCCCCCTATCCTTAGTTTCCGATGACATTGAAACCACGCTAAAAAGAATGGTGAATGATCGCCGCAGTATTGACTGTGAAATTAAGCTTCTCATTCATCAGCACGGCGCCGCTAAAAGGCGCGGCTCCATGCACCCTCCTTCGAATTGCGGCAACGCTTCGACGAATGTCGATAAATCAGGCACTGTTACGAGCATCCCCCAGGAGTGCCGAACCCCATGACACTGCATCCTCGACTCATTAGGTGCCGGTTGCCCTCAACTGAGGGCCCCGTATGCAAATGCGACTTTTTCAAACATCGATATTCATCTACGGAGCTGTCACCCTGGCGCTCTCCGTTATGCCAGGGGTGGTGCACGTTGCATTATTTCGCCATCAACAACAATAAAAGCCCATACAGCGAAATCGAGGCTCTCCATGAATCATCGACACGAACGACCCGTTATTGGCACGCAATGTCGCCAAATTACGTGTTTTTGACGTGCAGCCTTGTATTTTCCGCCACTTTATTGGGATATTGTGGTATTTCACAGTATATATGATATAGAGAATCTGAATAAAAGTGCTGCAAATCTACTGCATTCTTTAACAGTTATGAACAGTTTTTTGTTCCTTTTGCTTGACTCTCCTTTCCTACCATCGTATGTTCGATGGGATGAAAAGTTTCCATCCTGTCTCCATCGTCGCTCTCTGTTTTCAACGCCCAATTTACCCACTTCGCTTTGTGCCGCGCGTTACATCAACGCAAAAGTCCCGTACATATGCGGGGTCTCCCTGTCGAACTTTCCGAGCGTACATCGCTAAGAACTGACAATGTATGTATATTGAAGCAGTTGGAAGTCCAACGACGTCTTATACCGTCTCACCGCAAAACCTCGCCGAGCGTCAGCCAATATTCCAAATATCAAATACGTTTTCGTGCTTTTGGCGAGGGGGAAGATATGCAGAGTGTATCACGAGGGCGGGCTCCTTCGTTGTTTGGATGGATTTCTGTACCCTTCGATGTTTTGCACAATCGCAATATTTCATTAACGAGAAAATTTCAGGGTTTGGAAGTAACGCGTTACTTGTAACGTGTCAATCTAGAAAGTTACATTTTTTACTTTTACGATAACGTAACGCGTCGCATTAATTAACAAGTAACGATAACGGGAACGAGTCACTTTTTTTCGGTAACGAGTAACGAAAATCCCGTTATTTTGCGTTACTTTTATCTGTCTCAGTAAGTTTGCAGCAAGATTTGTAACTTTTTAAGGAATGTTCTAAAACTGAGTTATAAGTAATACTTAACTTTCTTATTTTTGAATGCTAAGTTCTATAATAATAATTATTAATGGAGCAATGCAGAGTATTCGAAATTTGTGTAAAAATATTGACGAAGAATATGTAATGTACCCTTCCCATTCAATTGTTTTCAGATCGAAATTGATAACGAAATATAAATGTATTATTCATTCTTTCTTTCGCCGAATTCTCCAACCAGTCATATCCCGAGTATTGCAATGTTATCATAAAATAATATTGAAAATATTAAGAGCAATACCTATAAATCAACGACAATAGTTGTTTTTCGTTCAAATCATATCGCTAATATTGCAAGGTTATCATAAAATAATATTTAAAATACATGAGGCGTATCAAGAGCAAGATTTAGATATCAATGACATGGGTTGTTTTTCAAGGTGATCCGATAGCAATCGATTTTAGGAGATCACCGCCTTATCATATAGATTTGACTCTGCCTCCCTCCCTGAAAAAGTTAGTATTTAAGAGAAGACTTTACAAAAAATATACGAACTCTTTTAGAAGTGTAAGAAAATTGCGAAATATATAAACTAAAACCTATTTCTAATGGAGGAACTTTGAACGCCAAATCATCCTTAAAATCCCTTACAAATATGCTTTTTCACTTTTTATTAGATACTATCTCAATTCAAAGCATCTAATTATAGAAATTCAAATGAAAATATATAAAAATACTTATAATCTATACATCTAAGAATCTATAGCAGGATCTGTAAGATCTAGAGATCCTGCTAGGAAATCTTATGAAATATGAGGAATAATAAAACAAACAAATACTCAAAATAGTCAAAATACTAGAATGTAATAAGTTTCATGTTATTAAATTCTCTAAACATGTATATAATTCCAGGAATTGAAAGATTTAAATTTCTCGAGCTTTAAATTCTGAAAAAATATATCTATTGTACTCTATCAAAAGATAAGAAAATTTTTCAAGTCGTAAAAATCTGTGAAAAATACAAAAAATATTAAGTGCACTCTAAATCTAGAAAGAAACTGTTTTCTGCAAAATATATCCAAATATTCTAGAACTTTTCTGGAAATTTAAAGAGGTACCTTTAAAAAAACTGTAAAATTCTACAAAATTCAATAAATGCTTAGAAATGCAGAAAAAAAATACGTGTTTAAAACTATAACATTCAAAAAATTTTGAATTCCAAAAATCCATTCAGCAATATATAAAAATGATGAACGATACTTGAAATAATTGAAAAACTGAAGAAATACGAAAAGTACTGGTATAAGTGAAAATCTATTGAGACTCTGTTCTCTGGTAGATCCTATAAAACACAGAAAATTTCATTATGTTCAAATTCTAGCGTTCGAAAAATTTTAAAAATATGTATGACAATTTACATTACAAAAATACTAAAATTATGTGAAAATGTTAGGAAATTCTACAGTATTCTATCATCCTGAAAATAACAAATATTTTAGAAATACAGAACAACCATTTAAATCGTAGAAAAATTGAAATAATATCAAAAAAAATCAAAGGAAATAAAAATCCTAATAGAAACTATTTGCCACGAAATCCTCTCAAATACAAATAATATAATGAGCTTTGAATTTTAGAGCATTAAATTTTTGAAATCTATGTATCAATGTACAGAAAAATAGTATGAATTTATAAAAATACTAGAAAATCTTGCAACATTTTATACATCCTGAAAAATACAAAAAAAGTAAAAAATTACGAAAATCTGGGTAGGTTTTAAGATTATCCTAAAAATCTATTGAATTTGGGTATGTTTCCTTGTGGCAAACATTGAATCAAATATATTTAGAAACTTTGTAAGCTTGAAGAAAGTATAGAAATTTGAAAAAGCTGATTTTTTTTTCAGGGTGAAATAGTACGGATCTCCATTTTTTATTATATCTGAAAAAAACATTTTCTATTGAATGAAACCACAAGTACGGTGTTATTGTTTTTTTTTTCTTCAGCCTTAGTTTTCCGATGTCATGTTATGTACATTTAATTTATTCCAAAAAAAAACGTGAAAGTATCGTGACGTTCCTTTTTTTAAGTGGTAACGTCAACGAGTTACTATTTCTTTTCAAGAAACGGTAACGTAACGAATTTTTTTTTACCTTTGTAACGGTAACTTAACAAGTAACATTTTTCTGAGTAACTTTCCAAACACTTGGAAATTTCAATTAAATGATGAAAAACGTGTGCATGGCATCAAAATAATTGATTTTGAAACATATTATTATTGAAAGAGTTTTGATTTTTCTAACATACTTTCTTCAAAAACCGCTTACTATTTTTCCGAGCAATCGCCTTCTAATTATCGTTGTTAACTAATAACTCGCGTTAATTTCGCACGATTAAGTGCCGATGACGCGTGCGCGGAGTTTCTCCGGATCGGGTATTGCCCGCTCAACCCCTTCATCGGGCCGAAGTTTAAATTGAATCTAGGTACGTTCCCTGGAAACTATACATGCACGAGCGTATCCGAATGCCATCGAGTGGAGAACAGTGCTCCCTGTTTATGGGCCAAGTATTGTCGTGATACGGTCCAACTGGCAAGGAACCCCGGCTAATGCCACCCCCCTACGAAACCCATCGCGCTATTTACGTCCGTATCTCAGGCCGGCAAGACACACCAAGAGCCCGTGGAACGTGCTAACAGCCGCGAATGTGTGTGCACTCTCGGTATTAAGACAATCCGAGGCAAAAGGGTTGCTCGGTCGGACGTATCGAGCAGCCCGGGCTATCGGAGAACGTTTCTTGCGTCGTTGCTTATCGGGAATGTATAGGACAGGTTCCTGTCGACGGAGTTGGTCAGGTCGTTAGCAAGTTGTTGAGAATTAATACCTTGGAATGGATTTTCGGGGTTGGAAGGTGTCTGAGGCGCTAAACATCACGCATGGCGAAGCGCGACAACGCGCTACAGTGCGCTACAACGCGCGACAAATGTTTCATGCAACTTGAGCATTGATGACGTCAATGTTTCAAAAAGTAAAAGAAACTCAGGTTTTTGAAGTGAATTTTGCTTGCTCTCGTTTTGGGCATTGGGATGTGAATGTAGGAAAATAAAGACACAAATATATGTATAAAACAAGTGCTTGACGAATTAAGCATCTTGTGCCTACATTTTTCCCTCAGTTTGTTGCTAGGGTTTTTATTCGCACTTCTTCTGAATAGAAGTTTTGCATAAACTATCGATCTTTGGCCCCATTAAAATAATTACAATGACAGTTTGTGGAAAAATGAAATATATATGTTTCTTAATAGTTCTAATAACTATAATAAGTGTGATTTTCAAATCAATCTTGAAATGAACATTGATTGTGTATTTCTAAATGTCAACTGCCGCATTTTCTTTCTCATATCTACTAATACCTTTCACAATCAAAACACGTCAATAAAAACATATATTTTTTTAAATTTAGCTTTACAATCTATCAATTCGACATTCAACTTTAAAACTTATAATCACGATTTTACAAATATAAGTCAAGTGAAAAACATTTTTTTTTTTTTAAGGTCACGTCGCGGTTTTTCGAACTAAAGACACTCTTCCTTTGTATTCTTAACACCTACTGACAAATATTTTATACTTTTAATTATCATCATTTTGAACATTCAATTAAATTCAACCTGGTGTTTTGCTTCTGCCTTGTGTTATTTAACACAAAAACCAATTTTTATTTCGAACTGTTATCTTTTCGAGGCCAAGAGTAGAGAAATAATAATATTTTTTTTTTTTAATTCAGAGTCCGCAATTTCAAAGTTGATTATACATCTACACTAAGGTTGTTCCTAATATTGGTGAGGTTGAATTCGAAAATTGGTTTAAAATAATAAAAAATGACGTATTTTTTTATGTTTGCAGTGTACAATTTGCTTATTTCATTTTTTTACAGCTCTTAAAACGACCTCAGTATATAGTCCACACGCCAAACTCTTTATCAGTGATACAGAGACCTTTTTAAAAAATTATGAAATTCTAATACAGATATCAAGCCATACCAGTTGAAATCAGATAAATAATTTTTTTTGTTATTTCTTATGTTACGCCTAAGTTAATCAAATCTGTTTCATTCATCATTACTTCCCGTATTTTATTATCATCATTATTTTTACATTAAAATTAAAAATGTAATAAATCTATATCACTAACGAAAAATTCAGAAAATTTTATCAAATAAATTAAAATAATTATAGAAGATGGTACGCTTAAAACTTGGTCTAGATCTTTTGCTATTTCAGTTTGAATTAGTCTAAAAATGAATGTTTCAAGTTGTCATTCCAGTAATAACTACTTAAATAGTGATCTTCAAAAAATCGACTCTCATTTCTTGTCAAATTTTAATTTTATGACTAGCTCTTGTTAGCTCACACTTAATGAGTAAATTTTTTCATTACATGTTCTTTGAGTCAACTTCATCTTCAAGTTTTTGTGAAGCTTTGAGCAGATTCTTTTTAATTATGATACTGACTTGCAATCGCAAATTTGAGCATTCAACAATAATCATTGTAGAAATTGATCCAACATTGAAAGTAACCGAATAAAATTACTTACTGAAAAAACTGTCAAGTTCTTTATTCACTCGTGATAATCTACGGAAATATTGATTAAAAATTAAATAACGCATAACTGAGAATTTTGAATAATGAATCTATGCAAAGTGATTACAGTTACAACCCAAACACTTACCAGTCGTAAAATTTAAATTTGACATATGTATAAATATGTTTAATTATAATAGTATAAATGTGTTCAAGTTGAACATAGTGACTGAATTTCGGGTAACCTATTATCTTTTCGACGGTCAGGTCAACAAATAAATCTGTCATAAGTAAATATTCACTGATTAGGATTGAAACAGAAAAATCAGTATGAATCAAAAATGTTATCATGAATAATTTGACACATGAATTTGTCAAAATTGTCTATTTATTAGAAAAAAATTCAACTTATATACATACCAGTCAAAATTGACTTTTAAAAAGCGTAAATTTTGACTCATAAATTCTTTGAAATCGTCTGATAAACACTCAAAATATCTACTCATTCAATCAGTCAATATTGACTATTCTATGTTGTGGAAATTTTGTCTCTTCCAAAGGTAATATTTTTACACAGAATCTTTCAAAATTGACCATTAATAACGAAAATTTCAACCTACAAACGAGGAAAAATTGACTTATTCAAAGTGAAAATTGAAATTAATCAAATTATTAGAATTTACCAATTCACTACCAAAATATCTACTGATTCGATCAACTAATATCGACAATGTGCTTTTGTCTAATTTCAACTCATTTACAAATTTGGAGTATTTGTGAAAAGTGTCATTCTTGCTTGGCCATGAGTCAAACTGCACCTTGGATGAATCAAACTCGACTAATTCAGAGTAAAGACAAAGGATATTCCAAATCTACACCCACCCCCTTCCCTACCCACGCTGGAAAAATCCCAATGATGAATCACGAAGTCTTTCTTCAGAAACGACTTTCCCATACGCAATATTCGCACAAGCCCGTCACCCCGTTCCATGATTTGTGAACTTCGAACAGCGTGGGTGCTCGAATCCTCGAGACCCCGACCGCGGGCTCCGTCTTTTTCCACCCCTTGTCATCGTCTTCATTTTAAAAACTCACGCGTGCCTATACGCGTATAGGTGTCGTAAAATATGAAACAAATATTTCGTTTACATTATAACTGAATATTGCGCGTTCGGCGGCGCAAAATTCCGAGTCGTAAATCAGCGAGGACTTTTCTCCAGAGTTATTACCTAGGGGATAATTTTTCCTCCCTCCTCGCCTCCTTTGACGCCCACGAAAAATCAAGAACGACGCGCCCCATCTGATAAGTCGGGCATGAATTTTTTACCGGTCAGTCCTGCAAAACAGGACAGTCTCGGCTAAATGAATGAAGCGGCTTAAAATCCCAGGGCGAATATGACGGGAGCAAGAAGAACACCCTCTTCCCTTTTCGTCTGTTGCTTGGCAACACGAGAGACATTCGTACGTCGCATCACCTAAATAAAACTGACAACGCGACGACCGCAGGATTTCGCGAAAGAGCTGGGCAACGAGGTACCTCGAAATTCGCCCCAGTCTCGGATTTCAATGGGAATCCTTGGTTTTGTTGGGAATCATTGACGAGGTGTAACTGCAGCAAAGGGGAATGAAGATTAGAGTGAGCCTGGGTAAAAATAGAAAGCTTGACAACCCGTTGCCAACATGTTAAGAACTGTTCTACTCACTAACAACGCAATAATCAAGCATCTGCTGATATTGATAGCTTCGACAACGAATTAAATTTAGAAATCATTGTCAACTTTTAGATAACACTATAAACTTTAAAGAATAACTTCACTCATATTCTATGCAAATAATTTTGTTTGGTTGCCATCGTGTTGTCAAAGAAATATATTGTTCTTATCGCTTTTTATAAGGTTTGTCTAAGATGCGAATTTCATCCAGACATTGTAAAGTCCAAAATGAGACACGTTGAATTTTGTTTGTAAAAGATATTTTTAGATGGTTTTAGCAATTTCCTTAAATCAGAATTAAGTATAAGAAGTTTTACACCTTATATAATTTATTTATTCATTGGAATAAATTATTGATAATTGGATTTCCACGTATGTATTTTGCGAGAGAACTTTGCTACATATTTTCCAAATTTTTAATTACAAATAGTTTTGCATGAAAAATATTATTCTTATTTCAAAATTATTTGAACCAAATCTTCTTGTATATTTTTACCATTTCTGAACATTTCTTTTTTTTACTTTTTGTGAAATTGCAGAATGGGACTTACATGCAAAGTAAAACTTTTCTACACAAATGCAAGAGTCAACATTTTAAAAAAATGTGAGTTTTGACTGTGTTTGAAGAATAATTTTTGCTATTAGGTTTGAAAGTACCGAAAATATCGTCTCGAAATGATCAATAATTTTCTGAGATACATTTTTGTTAGAAAATGATAATGCATAATAAGGCAATAATGTGGAAACTGATATATTAAAAAGGATTTGTATTATTTTTATTTGTAATATTCCTCTATTCACTGGTAATATTGTATTTATTGAACTTTCATTTAAACAGTTTCTACCAGTCAGTTTTTTAGATTTATTCTATATTTTCTCCGAACAAGGGTCTGAAACGTAGAGAAAATAAAGAATTAATTTAAAAAACTGACTAGTAGAAACTGTTTGAATGAAAGTTCATTGTATTATTTTATCAAATGTTTCGAATATTTATATAAAATACTGCCAACATATAGTTTTAAAATTTATTGTTCAATATTTTCTTAATATTTTCGTGAGTATTTTCATTGAGTTAATATTGAATCTTTCCCTACGAGATCCGACAAATGTCTGATTTCATTCAATATTTTTATAGTTGGTGAAAAATTTCCAGGCACTTATAAATTCCCTTATGATATCATTTTTTTCTTGATCTACCTTGTTACAGGTTGCATTGTGAGAAGTTCTAAGTGATACAATTTTCGAAATTTTTGAATGTAACATGATATTCTTGAATCATCTATCATAAAATTATTATCTCACGTATAAAGAATTTGCTTATACAAATAAATATCAAATGTTAGAGTTCTGTAGTTCTACATTTTTCGAAGAAACATATATATACAGTCAAATTTCAACTGTAAATTTTTAAACTAATAAACGCATATACGAACCAGAATGTTGAAAATGTAAATATAAATTTCGAAAAAAAAAAATAATAAATCAGTGATGTTAGAATATGAAATTATATATTTCAAGATTTAAAATTGATTAAATCTTTGGTCTTTAAATGTAGAATCCCAGATTGTTAAATAAAGATAGATAAACTTTGATTTAGTCTTTTCGAAGGAGATAGTTTGAAAAATCTCAATTTTCAAGCTTTTAATTCAACAGTATAAAAGTTTGAAAGTTGGATATAATCGAGCTTAGGATTAGATTATTAAGATCATTAAATTATTTTATTTAAATTAGATTATTAGAATTATTAGACTATTAGGCTTAGATTATAATCAAACTCGTCAATTTAATAGCGCAGGGTGATCTATTTCAGATCCGTGTAACGAAATCTATAAATCTCTATTGCAGAGTTTTTAAAATTATTTTAACCCAGGAAATTAAGAATTTTTTTTGTGTTATTCTGAAGCCGAAGAAAGTGGAAAAAAAAAAAAAAAAAAAAAAAAAAAACAGAAAAAGTATATTATGTTCGAAATCGATTTTTGAACACTTTCTCAATTATTGGAGACAGCATTTCTCTCTTTTCCAAAATATTATGCCTAATCTAACAATTAATGTCTTAAGAATCCTAAACAAACAAAATGATTTCTAAGAATAAACAATAAATGAATTTCAATTTTAGATTCTTCCAGTTTTGTCGTACTTATAGAATTTAATTTAATTACGTCCTCTTTTTTATTTCAAATTAAGTATTCGGTGAATTAAATTAAATTCATTAGCTAAGATTAAATTCGCCGGATACTTAAAAAATTCTGATTTCTAGGTCTGTGAAATCTAATACTATTAATTTTATAATTTTCACGATTAGCTTTCCCTTTAAATTGTTATTTTAATCTATAAAATTTGTCCCTAAAATATACAACTTTTAACATATCCAATAGTCCGCCCTTTTATCAGTAAGATAAAAAGTAGTGTTTTTATTTTCTCAGTAGTATTCTTAAAATGTCGTAGATCAACGACTTTCGAATTTTACTTGTTTGTTTGAAAATAAACTACCTGAAATTTCACTTAATTTTTTAGTTTAATTTCATAATGTTGATCATGAACAAATAAATATCTTACTATTCATAGAAGAAAATAAACACATAAAAAAATTTGATGATCAGTACCATAGAGTATAACTCAAATTTACTCCATGAAAAAATTGTCACGATTGAATTCTAAATTTTGTTAGCAGCCAGCTCTAGTTTCTTTAACAGTAAAATTTTAAAATAGTCACAAAATTATGAACATTCAGCATCAATTTACAGATAATAACAAAAAAAATTTCAGAATGTGCTGATTCCAGTAGTCTCCTAATACCTTCTCATCCTTTTTCATGAAATTCAAAGCTTTTATATTAAAAGCCAAAAAAATTATACCAAAAACGGCCTCGGACGGGGTAACTTTACGACCAGATCCAATTTTGTCGAAAGCGCGTTCGACAATTTTTCATTTTCCACGCTATACTCTTATCAATCTCCCCGATATCGAAACATTTGCATGTCCTTTATGAAAATCCTATAGTTTATGGCGACTTATCGCATTAGCATACTCTGGCAAAAAGACGGCAATCTCAATATTGGGTGGCGGGTGTGCGTATATCGGCTTGTTTACCATGCCACGTTGTTGTAAACGCGTCGTTCTCTCGCCCTGATCTACATATCGTGATCTCGCATCCGAAGGATAAAAAACCGCGCCAATTTCCCGAGGAAATAAAAAGGGGACAAAGGCTTACTGTTATATCGATGGATGTTTCCAAAATGTTCGACATAAATTAAATGCGAAACTTCCGGAAAACGTGTTTCGCCACGTTGTTGGCTCGTAAAGAAAAAGATTTTTTATACAATGACATCATAACTTTCTGAATAAAAATGTATCTGTACCTCTTTTGCTGAAAATGTCCGCTTCAGGAAATTTATATAAATTTGTTGAAGCATAATAGTCTACGTTAAAAATAAATCATTTTAAAGTATTTTGTTAATTTCTCACAAGTCACTGAGCTGTTTTGGGTAGAAGAGTTAAAGATCCACATCAACCACTTTTTTTGCCACAAAAGGTGAAAAATCACGGTTCGATTGTGCAGCGGTATCTCACGTCGAATCTATCTCGTTATAATGACGGACGAGCAAGAATTTTTCAACTCGTATCGTATAAGGGTGAGGTTCAATATAAGGCAATACGAAAAAATCTTCGGTAATAAAATTACCCGACGCAGAACGGTCGTAACCTATTCCCAGGGCTGATGGTCATTTTTCTTGGACTAGGGACGAGATCCCGCGATCTTGCGCGTTGCATAACGGATGATTTGGAAAAATTGGGACGATGAAGATTTACGATGGTGAGAAGTGAAAATTTTATTGTATATTCTACTCTAATAGTGACTTTTAGAGAGACGTTTGACTAGGACAATATACAATCATTATGAATTATTGTAAATTTACAGAATACTGAACTCTTATTACTTTTAATTCTACGATTTTTGTGATTGACCAGACCAACACAAATGAGAACCTTCATCCACCACCATCTCCGATGAGCATCATTCCATTCTATAAAGCCATCATTCAAGCAGAACGCGCCGTACGTTATCGAAGATTGTGTTCCCTTCTCAGGTAGCCACATACGTCACAAGAATCCTCGAGGGAAACTCTCCTTCCTCTGCACTCGCGGAATATACCGGACATAGATCACAACTCGCGGAGGCCATGGGAAGTCCCACGGCGAATCGCGGCAAATCAACTTTCGTCATTGCCTCCCATCCTGGACCTAATGCTCCGTATTTTTCATCGGTCTCCGAAGACACCCTTATTCAATTGGCCGAGTCAACTGACTTTTTTTAGTCAGTTGATCGACCTAAAATAACGAGGATCTTACAACGTTTCAATTAAATAAGATTTGAATTGGCTATTTACATAAATGAATAATGACAATCATGAAGACGTTAGATGGAGCTTCGTTTGAAAATATTATGCTACGGAAAATTCGTTGTAGTAATTGTAATTCTATTATGAATGCAGTATACCTTATATGTACATCGAATATTTTAACCATTAGGAATGAAAAAAACAATTAATATTATGTCTTTACAAAGTACTCTAATACATCTGTTTACAGGTCTAGAAAAGAACTCAATTTAATATTTTATTTTCGATTGAAAAATAAAGTTTCATTTGAATTCGCTGCCGTTATATAAAACCTTTGCTTCTGACATAATACTTTCACTTTATCCAGGCATGAAATTTTGTTTACCAAAGGTGAAAATTTTCCTCGAATTCAATAAACAACATTTCTATAACAGATTCTACATTTCCTGATTTCTAGAAATTGATTTTTTTACTTCTTCTTAGACGTAAAACCTACGAATAAATGATGTGTATTATTGAGTCTGACGATGTGATGATTTTTTTATAATTACGAACCACAAATATTATTCAATGCGATTTGAGAATAAAACAGAAATCATAAAATTAATTTATCTATAAAAATACAATTTACAGCCATTGGATTATTACGTGAAAGAAGTCCATTTCACATTTGTTAGTTGATATCCAAGCTTTTGTTCATTGATGTCAACTGTCATCAGCAAATACTTAAAAAATATTATACATCTACTCTTTTAAATCATTCCTGATAATTGAACGTATAAATTCTAGATTAATGTATAATATGTTTGCGTCACTTATCATACAAAAAATACTTTAGGAATCTGTTATTCTGATTTATAGAATCACTAACAATAAATAAAATAGACTTCACTTCCGTTCACTATCAAAGGAAGTTGAAAAGTATATTTCCTCAAAAAATCACAAAAACATAAAAAAAATCTATACACTCTATGATAATTACGTGTTGAAAATTTTAAATATAGTAAATATATATTCTTGAATTGTTACACTACAGAATATCTCAAGCACATCGAAAATTCCGCAAACTGACAATAAATTATAGAATTTTTTATACGTACCATTGGGCGTACATTGCAAAATCGTTAAAGATAATAAATTACAAAATCTGAAACAACTATAACTGGTGGGTCAACCTTTGATGCCCAAGTACTCGCGAATTTCTTAGGATAAGACAACGCAAGACCTGCAGACAAACTTGCAAACGTAATATGAGCCGAAAAATTAACATTCCCCTTATTTAAGAGGCCTTCATCCACACACGTTGGCGAATTTGGATGCTTCAGTAACGAAAACGAAGTCCTAGTAATAGCTGAAGTTAAACTAAACATAACATAACAAAACCACAATGTAGTACTCACTGCGTTAGGTTGGGACTCCTTCCTATCGGATCAGTACCGGTTAACAATCGTAACTATCTCAGAAAAGGAGACAAATTTTTCAGCGTTTTCGCGCTCTTGAAGTAGACTCTGTACTACTTTTAAGTCTGAGAAGTGCTCTGCCTGAAAGCCTCTAGCGACGAAGCCCGAACTATTCCATTTTTTCGAGACTCGCAGCTGAGGAAAGTAGTGTGTACGCATTCCTTGATAACAACTGTGATTAACCATGTACAGCAAAAGTACGCGTGCAATCATTTGTTAGAAAAAATTGATTAGAATTTTTACGGTAAAAGATTGTATGAAAAAAAAAATTAAGAAATAATTATGAATTCAGGGTATGGTATTTTACCTGAAACGGTTATCGACAGATTTCGATGAAACTTTGCAAGCAATATTTTTTCAAGCATCATTAGATTGACCTAACTCAACCTATCTTAAATTTCAACAAGATGCATTTAACATGATTTTTTTCTCTTTTTCGTAGCTTTTTTTGCTGCTGTTCAGTTTTCGGAGACACATCAATAGTATAAATGGTAATAATGCCATTAATCAAGAGCATGATGATCATTTCATTTCATTCTACAACTTCCGGAAAGGGAATGACTGAACTTTTTTCAAGGTACGAGTTTTTGTCTTTCCCATTAGAGTAATAGCAGACTCAGATGCCGTATTTTTCAAAATATTATTCCGAAACCCAGAAAAAAATAAATGAATTTTCGATATTCAAATGATTGAATTTTTTTTCAATTCCTGCGTTTCACTTGAGGGATTCCAAAATGACCACATTTTCTGGATAACTGATACATACAAAAAAAGTTCTTCCATGGGATAAGAAAAAAAATTTTGAAGAAAGCGTTCATCTATCCATCTTTTCTCAAGTTTATTACAACTTTCATTTTTGAAGTAAAACTTCTATGCTGTATAGTCTATTTTTATGTTAGACATGAATAGTTTGTGTCTCGTAATCAAAGAATCCTATAGGCACAAGAAGATCGTGTATTTGAACTATTCAAGTATATTCAGGACTACAGAATACAATTAATACAAACAAAATAAATCGGGAAAATATACGAAATACTAAATTTTAATAAGTTTCATGCTATTTGATCCTTCAAATATTATGTAATTCCAGGAATCGAAAAATTTCAATTTCTCGAACTTTGAGTTCGAAAAATACATGCTTACAGAAGTTTATAAAAGATGGGGGAAATTTTTTAAATCGTATAATTCTGAAAAAATGCAAATATATTGAGGGCACTCTTAATCTATAGAGAAACTGTTTTATGAACAATTGATCAAAATACTTCAAAAATTTTAAACTTTCAATTTTATCATATTTTGGAAACTTAAAGAGATATATTTAAAAAAACTCATAAATTCTATAACACTTTTTAAATACTTAGAAATACAGAAAGAAAATACGCAAAAAAAAATACGGGTAAATATATAAAACATTGAAAATCTTTGGAATCCAGAAATTCACACACCAATATATCTAAATAATGAACGATCCTTGTAATCATAGAAAAACTGAAGAAATACGAAAAGTGCTGGAATAAGTAAAAATCTATCGAGACACTGTTTTCTGGAAAAATCCTGTAAAACACGAAAAATTTCATGGCGTTCAAATTCTAGAGTTCGAAATTTTTGGAATATTATAACAATTTATATGATAACAATACTGAAATTATGTAAAAATATACTAGGAAATTCTGCAACATTCTATCTATCAATACTACGAATAGTTTCAGAAATACTTAACAATCCTCAAATCGTAGAAAAATGAAAAAAGTATCAAAGAAATCAAGGGAAATGAAAATCTTCATAGACAATATTTGCTGAAAGAACCTCGTAAATACAAATAATTTAATGACTTTTATATATCATTATTGAATTATTTATTATGAATTAATAATAATAATGTAATGAATAATTTATTCATATAATTATTAATATAACTCTAGAGCATGAAGTTCTTGAAAAAATAGTCAAATTCATAAAAATACTAGAAAACACTGAAACATTTTATACATACTAAAAAACACAAAAAAATTCAAAAAATCTGAAAATCTGGGTAGGTATTAAGATTCTCTCAAAAATCTATTACATTTGCGACTGTTTCCTTGTGGCTAACATTGAATCAAATGTGATATTCACAAATGTTGTAAACTTGAAAAAAAAAAAAAAACCTGAACAAGCTGATCAATTTTTTTCCAAAGTGAAAAAGTACGGATGATCATTTTTTATTATATCTGAAATCAACAATTACTATAGAACAAAATCACGGGTACGTTAACTTTGTTTTTTTTTTCAGCCTTAGTTTTTCGACGTTCATTTATTTGCATTCAATTTATTACAAAACGTAACGTCAAAGTAACGTGACGTTACTTTTTTTAAGTGGTAACGGCAACGAAATGCTATTTCTTTTCAAGTAACGGTAACGTAACGAATTACTTATTTCACCTTTGTAGTAGTAAAGTAACACGTTACATTTTTTTAAGTATCTTTCCAATACCTGCTCTATTTCACAGACTTGTGTGTTTGATAATTGATTTTATGTACCCTGACATAGAAAACTCATTTCTCGTCCAGTTTGAAATCTCTAAACTCACTTTCTAGCCCTCGGTACATAAAATATTGCACTAAACAAGGACAAGCATTTTATATTTACTTGTGTAATTGTAAACCTCGACTTCGTCTCGGTCTACAAACTACACATTTATTTTGTAAATATAAAATTCAAGCCCTAGTAACGTTATTTGTTGAAGTTTCACTTCTGTTTTGTGTTCTTTAACACACAAACCAATTTTTTTTCCAATGAAGAAGATAAAATACTGCAAATTTTGTAAGGTTCTCTTTATCAACTAAGAATCGTGTTTTTGTTTCATGGCATCACTATATTGTTGGGCCCCAAATAATAACAGTTGCAGAGAAAAGTTATTCAATATATTAGTCACAGTTTTTATTATTCTACCTGAATTATATTTATTTGAAATAATTTTTTACGATTTGAATTCATATAATTTATGCAAAAAAAAATTCGAAGCTAAAATTGTAGCCATTCAAGAAATTATAAAAATTGCTATACACAAATTATGACTAGCCGGACACGTTTGTTCGATACTTTTTTTGCTCGTAAGCTCTTATCCCCATTTTAGCGTCCTGTTTTCCAGCCCATTTGACGCTGTAAATTCCGACTTTATAGTTGAGCGATACGCATGCGATATCGAAGTTCACGTAGGATTGTATAGGCGGGTTTTATTGCACCGCGCATTGAGCAATTTTCAGCTGGTACAATGGCACAATATCGCATTTTTTAAAAACTCGTTTTCACGCCAGTCCAACGTTTCCCGCGGCTCCCTTTTCCTCCCCCGATCGCGAAATTACGGAATGAAAGGCGAATAAAGTGATGCATTACGACGCGAGCGGTATTTTCGTTTTGCTTTTTTGAACGAGCGATTTATCGGCGCGATCGCGTAGCAAGAACATATTCTCAATTTGGGCGTAACGAGAAGAAAAACGTTGGAGGATTATTGTTCAGCCTTGAATTTCGGGAAACATTCAAATTCGCGTATGCGAATAAATAGCGAAAATTTCATGGGCGATAAAATATAGATTTCCTTGCGAACCCCGGCGGCCCAACCCGCGTTCCCCGTAGGAAGATGCGGTCATAAAATCATTGATATGAAAATATAAGCGTTCCCTTTTCTCGTTGTGCTGGGCTGGGAGCAGTCAGCCGAAAAACCAGACGCACCGTCGCGTAGGAGAAAGAGAAATCTATTGTTTCAACGACTTCGAGCCTGAATTTCCCAATCTTGGTGTGGTTTTCGAGCTTAAAGTGGTCAGATTTTAAATCGGACGTTTTTTTGTATTTTAATTGGTTTTTGAAAATCTGCATATCAATAATGAAAAGGAAAGAAATCGAAAGGGCCTAAACCAAATTCTCATAATATAAGTATGGATTAAACGTTTTTGCTTTAATCCTTTAATTCTGTAAACATGAACATGGAGCAAAAAGTTACTTCAGTACCTACGAATCTTAGCATTCTTCTTAAAATTTTTTGGTTTTCGAATTTTAATTGTGAATTACAGAAATTATAGGGTAAGTAAAGAAGAGATGAACTTCTAGTCGCCATTTTGAAAGTGCTTTACTGATTAAGCTCGTTTTTTTTGTATTTATAGGTCTTTACACTAATACAAAAAATGCGAGAGCTCACTATATTTTTATCATTCAATATGAATTCACAATTTAATTGTTTCCGTGCGTCATTGCAAACGGTGCCACAAATTTTTTCGATGCATTTATTTCAATAATTTATTGCTGATCAAAACACGTCTTGAAGATCTGCAGAATTTATCGAAACATTAGCTTGTTTTTTACAAGTAAAGTTTCTGGAAACTTACATAATTAGACATGAATTTATTTCTTATCACAATCGGGTTCGAAAAAAAAATGGATGAAAAAAGATTCTTTGACAAAAAAACATTAACGAAAACTCAAAAACACGTTAAGTATCTGTTGGGTGCGAAGATTCTTTCAATTATAATCCATTTTTATTGCACAAGAAAAGTAAATCTAATGTATCTCTAAAATACGATAGGAAAGCATTCCTGGTAAAAAAATTCTACTATGTGCGAACTTTATTGAAGATTTTTCAATGTCATCTATCTCTTCTCATCAAATCCACCTCTCCTCCAGTTTTTTTTTTTTTCTTTTTTTTTCGATGCATTTTCACGTGTGTGATTTTGGCAACTGAAGCAATGCATGGTTTTGATCAAAAGAATTCAAATTGAAGCTCACATCGCCTGGAGTTTTTTCTTGTAGTAAATTAACAGCTCAATTGATGAAAATATTAAAAAAAAGCCCATCTCTCCTTCTCTTATCGTAATAAAAAAAAAATTAAAATACTAGAAGTAATCAAAATCTCTAGAGATACGTTTTTTTTCTTGTATAGAATCTATTTAAAAACTTAAAATCCTGCAAAATTGAAACTGCACAACATCATAAGTTTAGAAAAGTCAAAAAGAAAAAAGGAACTGAAATCAGCACTTTACTATAACATTTTTTGATTAAAGAAAAAATGTAAGAAAAATTATGAAAAAACATCAAATGCTGGGAGTTGATAGAAATATACCAAAAATACAAAAACTTTTTAAACACTCATGATGCCAAGAGCGGGCTACTACCTACTATTCTTTTTCTTTGTATGAAATAAAAAAGGTATCAATAATGCAAAAAAATAAAAAATAAATGATTTTAGGTATATAAAAAAAAACTAAAATTCTTCTTCAGATATAAAAGGTTTAGTAATCGTAGTAAGAATCATTGAAACAAAAAGAGAGTGATTTTCTCATATCATAAAGACACGTCCAGTATACAAAGCAAAATAATGACAGCTGTATAATCTGTCGTCTCGCTATGAACTAATGACATCTTTACCAAAATGAACAAAACTTTTTTAAGTAGATATTATTTTAGAATAGATGCTATTTTGAGAAATCAAACTTGATTAAACTGATAAACACAAGCTTTTATAATAAAGACTTTATTCAAACTCTGAATAATATTTGAAAGTATTACAAATTCAACGGAATTCAAGAAGCGAAAAAGATAATCTATATAGATACTGTTTTCTCAAAAATCTACAAAACCTCTCTTTCGAGTATCAAATTATAGAAGTTGATATACAAATCTATTAAAATACTAGTAACCTATAAAAATAATTAAAATTACACATAAAGTTACAAATACCAAACATCTATGTAAATATAACTTCCTCAAAAATCTTTTGAAATACTCACAGATTATTATACTCTGTATGTTGAAGCACTGGATTTTCGTAGAAATGCACACCGAAATACATACAAATTCCTGAAAAATCTTTTAAATAGCATACATATTACATAAGTAAAATTTTTATGCTAAGAAATGTTTCAATTGAAATGATTCAAATAATAACCTGCGAAACATGGTTTTTTTTTAATGAATTAATAGATTGATCGACGCAAATCGAAAATTCAGCATAGATGTTTCAAAAGTCAGGTTGCTACAAAAAATATTAAAAATTACTTCTCAATTATTCACATAGTTTTATTTCAATTGACCTTTTTGTCATTTGAGTTTGCCACCCTCCCATAAAGAATTCGTTGAAACGCTTCTGGGTGCAGAAAAAATCTTCGTTCCAGAATTCAATGAAAACATAACTACTAAAGACTCTTTTCTCGTACCAAGTCACATGTATTTATAAAAAAAATACACACAACAAAAACTTAAAACATAATGAATTCAATTATGTAGAAGTTAATACACTCCATCTCCATTCCACAACACATGATTTATAAATAAACCATCATCTTCTCGAAATTAATGCGAAATAGACGAAAAAATCAATGTTATCGCATTTCGCCAGCGAAGGAATGTCGAACGGTACGCGAATCTCATTGCATGAATCATGCATATTCAGGCGTCGACAACGTTTTCTCGAGTAGCTACTAGTGATCCGTCTAATTTATAGTTTAATTTATCTGAATGTGCGCAGCACTTGGCATGTGAAGTAAAGTGGCAAAAGGGAAAGAGAGGCTGATAGCTAGGTAAGAGTTAAGATGAAAAGGGACGGAGACCGAATCGTTGAACGGATGCCGTAAGAAAAGGGGATGGAAGCGATTTGACGTCAGGCGCTTTAACCCTTTTGGCTGTTTAGCATTCCATCTTCGATCACAGCAAAGCTCTGTGAATCGTGGAGAACTTTTTTTTTTCGAGTCTTGGTTAGATTGTTATTTCTCGGGGTTCTGTTTTTGACTTTAATTCATAATGACTCTACAGTTCAGAATCTGCTCTTTTCTAGCCCCTATACATGGACGAGACGATTTTCTTCTAGAGAATAAGAGCATAGCCACTCACCCTTATCCGCTCGAGTTTATACTTTAAATCCAACCTATAAATATCGCGGTGTTCTTTGGATTTAGGGCTGGTTTCCGAAAGATTGGCTCGCGGTATCCTTCGTGGGAATCGTGCAACATTCGATATATCAAGGGATGAAGAACGGAAATAAAGCCTCGAAAGCGCCCGGTGCCATTCGTCATTCTTGCTGAAAAAAGCGTAGCGATGCGCGATTTTGGTACGTGTCAATGCTTATGGAGAACTGGGATAGTATCTAAATCGTGAAAAAATGATATCAGATCTTTTAACATAATGAAGACCATATTTAATCATTATACATTACAAAAATTATTTTATGTAGAGTCTTTGATTTAGAGCAAAAATAGTTTCACATTTTAAGCAAAAAAAATGAGTGATGAAAATCTAAGAAACAATAATTACAATAGGTAGGTCAACTTTAAACTTTGTTGTAATCATTTGTTACCAATAAATTATTTGAGGCAGTTGATTCTCAAACAAATTTTTGTCAATTACACTGAGAAATGATGATAATAGAATATTTATATTTTTTTATACAGAAATAATTTTACAGAAAGTCGTTGTTTGAAAAATAGCTGAAATGAAAAAAATTTTAAATATGTTCCAGAAACTCAAAGTTATAAATTTCAAGTTTGAAAAACAGTACATTTTTGATCAAATTTTGCAAAAGAACATAAAAAATTTTGTAAATATCAATTGTTTGACGTCAACTGTAGACTCTTGTCGCAATGATTTGTTATCAGTAAATACTCAAGAGTTCGTTGCTTATTTAGTTTTGTATTCATACGAACATATGTCAATTACACAAACGATTGATGATTATTCAATATTAAAAATGATGAAATATTGTATTATCAGCAGAGCAACCGAAAATATTTACGAAAAAATGCAAAATATTTATTTATTATTTACGAGAAAAAGGCATATGTATTTATGAAATATGTTGAATATTATTACATATTTATTATTTCCAAAATTCCATGGATACTTCAATTAAATGAAACATTGTACACTTTGATCTTTTTATTAATTACAATATAATATTACATAATGAAAAAGATTTCCGAAAATAAAAAAAGATTATTTAGAATATGTATCCACATCTCATTTGGTAAAGTTTGAAGATCATTCTTTAATTCTTAGCATTTCGTGTTGATCGGGATTCTAATTTTGTAAAACACGGAAAAAAATGTTTCATGCATCTAATAAAAATTTCATTGCCTATATATTAAATCAACTTTTTTTATTGATGCAAGAAATATGTTCATTAGCTCAAAACACATGATTCTTATACCAAAATAACAAATTATTAGGCTAACAATAACCTTACTTATCCCAATGAAAAAAATTTGCTTGATACATATGACCATGAAATTTTTATTGGATGAATGAAACATTTTTTTTTCATGAAATTTCTGTCGAAATTACAAAAAAAAAACTAAAAGCAGCACCGAATTATATTCATTTGTTACTTTTCGTCTGTCAAATCGCGAGGTTCATTCATATTCGAGGGCAAAAGAGTCAGAAATATTTTATAAAAACTAAAATATAGACAAAATATGTATGATAAATTTGATATTCATTTATCGACCCTTACAGCCTAGATTTATATTCAAATATTTTTTATTGAAAAAATTTTTTTTGATGCCCTGATTGGCAGACTCTTTAGCAATTCACAAATTTTTTATGTTTTCAAATTTTGCCATGAGAAAATATTATAATAGAAATTGAAGATTTATAACTCAAGTTGAAGACAAGCTCTACGATATAATACGTAAATAAACTCTCACTAACAAACAAATTGATAATAATGTCAAAAAACATAGATAAATAAAAAGTTTTATCAAATTCAACATTTACAAAAACTGGCAATGTTCTGAACACTTTGAAAGCAATTTTTTGTTTATTTTTACAAGCTTGTCCACATAAAAATTCTCGTTCCTTATTTAACAGCAGCCTTCTAAGAGTGACTCATTTATTAATTTTTTTTTATGACATTTTCATAATAAACTCTGTAAATATAATATTTATGTCAATTTAAAAGACCTACTTTAATCTCATATACAAAATAAAATTCATTACCTACACGTCCATGTAACTTTACAGTATGACAATTAGAATAAATCATTCTTTCTCCACCAAAAAAGATGCAAAAAATTGACAATAATTCATAGCCTTTGGTGACGAATAACCCCCATTGTATTTTACGAAAACCAAGGAAAAAAAGCTGGACATTGAAGGCATGAGGGCTTTATTTGGTGGGCGTATAGGACGCACCCGTCTCGTGCTGAAAAGTTTTAATACCACTCTCGCGGCTTGAGGGTTGCGGCGAATGCGTAAAAAGAACGGGAAGGGCAAAGGAACGAGTATTTCAAATGATTGGTATTGTTGGAGTTATGAGAGTGGCTGAATATCGAAGGCTCCCTTCGATTCTGCATGAAAATGGATGAGGTATTTGATTTAGAACTACATAAAATAATGACAAGCTTAACAAATCTAAGAGCATGAAAAATTACGCAAACGCACGTATTTTGTGATTTATTCTTCCATTTTTTTTATTTTATTGTAGTTTGTCAACAATGTTCCTTATTTGTTAGTCAATTTTGAATTATCCAAATTCATCTTACATTTATGACAGTTTGAGGTAGAGAATCACATTTTTCGTTAATTTTCAAGATGTATGTCATGTATAAAATGAAAATGAGTATCTCAAAACTTTGCCAGTTATAAAGTTGGGTTGTGATTTTTCTTTTAGTTCATTTTTCTCTGCATGTAGAGATTAGAGTAAAAATGCAGTAAAGAATCTAAGTAATCCTATAAATTGAAAAGTTGAGTGAAATAGTTGAAAAATGAGTTGCAAGTTAGAATTAGGATTCCAATATTCCACACTGCACCAAAAATACAGCAACCAATACAATGGTAGATGCAGACACAAATCTGATAAAATATCGTCAGTCACTACCTAACTATATTCCTGTTCAACGACAAAAGCAGAGAGAAATCAAAGCGTTTTGATCCAGTGAGCGTTTAATTCCCTATCTCGAACGATCTCTCCTTTCCTCCTTCCTCTTCTCTTTAATTTCTCAACTTTTCTCTCTTCATCCCCGGCGCCATCCTTTCGCTTTATAGGATCACAAAGATCCGCCAAATGTATATACCAGGCGGGGAAAAGGGAGAAACTTCAGGTATTACACGGAAAATCCCTCGATTACGTTGAGAAATCTATTGGTCTTCTCCGATGCCACGAAATCCTTCGCTAATCTCTCTGTACTTGTGAGGGAGCCCGTTTGATAAAATTGAAACTCAAAGAGTTTCAAGGTTCTTCAGAAAATAGTGTCTGAAAAGAGCCGTTCACCTCATTCACCAGAAAGTCAACTTTTCATTTTATTTAATCCTGCAATAGAAAACTACTTTTTGATTCTTTGTTCGATAACGGGTTTTTTTTCTTTCAGATTAAAATGTTTGCAAACATTTACTTTGTAAAAAACATATCTGCAATATCAAGTTCATTCAGCGATCGGTCATGATTAGCAGTTATCAGTACTTACAAAACGGAATAAATTTGAAGGTAATTAAAGAAAATCTTTCAATCAAACCGATTGGAAGAGAAATTACGAATGTTTTTGAATGGAGACAATTTATTGACAAGTGGCAACGCCAGATTTTCCGAGGGCCAGGGACGCGTGAGGTGACACCGGAAGAATAAAAGGGAGCGCAGACGTACAATCGATGGAAGGGTTGAACGTCAAACCCTCTCGCGTCGCGATCTTCTCATCCCTTCCAAGGCTGCTGGCGTCGCCATCGTCGCCGACGATCCCCGCGCCCCAAAATCACCCTTTCTCCGACCACCTTGCCGCCTACACATTTACATAAATTATTGATCTCGAAAACACCAAGCATGACCAATGCAGCGGCTTTTATTGCTCCAAATAATATCCACGAAATGATAGCTTTGCAATACATTGTGACGCTTTAGCCAAATTAGAGTTAGGAAGTTCGAAAATGTTCAGATAAGGAATCTAGTACATAATTAGTTCGGTGTGCCCATGATTAACTGGGAATATCAACTTTTTTTAAAGATATTTTTGTTACTCTTGAAATTATAAAATTTAACCTTCCCTCTCCTAATATTTATCAAAATATGCATTTCTCGGTTTATTTTATTTACGAATGTGGTTGTTCACAAATTTATACTTACGTATAGTTTCAAATGTACAAGGAATTAAAACTAAATTCGTTTATGGAGACGTAAATGTTAACAAATGAAAATAAGCTAGATAAAATCGACCAACGTAAAAAATTACTAAAATTTTTCAGTTCAAACGGAAATTATAATTTTCAACGGAAATTTTTCAGTTCCGTACAGATCTATCGGTATCGAAAAGGAAAATGGTCGTTTTTTGATGAATTTTTTATTCCGAAACTGAAACATTTTGTTGCCTATTGGCGGAAAATTTTCAGAATTGAACTGGGTAGTGACTTACAATCAAAACTGGAAGTTTTTTCTCTCACAATCAGTGTCATATAGCACAGGAGAAGGAGGTTTTGAATGTAAGGATTATTTATTATTATGTTTTGTTTAATTGTTTTATATTTATTTTCGGTTCTCCAAACAGATATATTTAAATACATCCTTAAGTGGAGAGAATGATGTCATGGGCGTTGGTGGAAAAAATGGGGGGGGGGGCTCATAAATAATGTTCCATTCGAAATTCTATGATTTTCAATCTTCAATTATCTGGTTATAGAGGTAGGATTTTTCAGTATCTTTAAATTTTGAGTTTTACAGCTATACAACTTTCGGAGTCTAGGATCGCAGATGTTTCATGTATGTATATTAAATTTGATGTTCATGATGCTCAAGTCAGTGAGGTTGATTTTTTTTTATTTCAGTATTTTTTTTATTATTCTTTATAATTCACACAATTTGAAGGATTTTCCGATATTTTCATGTGTTTCGAAACAGCTTTTGAGAATTCGCAATTCTAAGAAATCGAAGTTCCAAAAATTAAAAATACTTTTATATATTGTTGGAGAAACAACAGCAAAATCGGTATTTTTTACATCTTTTTTACGGGGCTGAAACCACCCCAATAACCATTTTTCCGAGGATAGAAAAAATACATGTCTCTTAGATTTCAGTTTTCCACAATATATCAAAAAACTAGGAAAATCGGCGCCGGACACGTCGTGCACCTTCCTTGTTAGATCGAATTACATTATTTTCTGGTATTTTCAAAGATTTCTAATATTTCTATGAATTATTTTCTTGTTTTCAAAAACTTCTTACTATAATATTGCATTTCGTAAGATTTGACATACTTATATTGATATATCAGAAAACAGTATATTATGTACTGATTCCAGTACTTTTCATCTTTTTTATCAATTTTTTTAGTATTCACACGTATTGAAGAATTTACTAGTATTTTTGTAGATTTCTCAATGAATTTCATGGATCGTTCGTTCTACTATTTAAAACTTTTAAATTTTTCGAATAAATCGTACTTACATAGTTTCCGACTATTGATAGGTTTTCTAGTTTTTATGTATTTCTTTGATACTTAAAAAATTCCGTGAAATATTTTTATATTTCTTTGGATGTCAAGTATTTTTGTGTACGGATTTCTAGATTTCTAGAATTTGATGCTTTAGAATTCGAGTATCGTTGGATTTTCAGAAATTTCATAAAATTTTTATATCTTATAGAATTCGTGTATTCAAATATTTTTAGTATTGATAAGGCTCTATAACGTTTTAAAGTATTTATAGAGATTTGGAATAATTCTTCCATAGACTGTTATAATATACGTGTTCTATAATGTGATGGTCTAGAATTTGAAAATAATAGATTTTGAGTATTTTTTAAGATTTTTCAGAAAACAGTAGTTACTTCATACGTGTTTGTATAACTTTTGGGATCGCTTCAATGACTGTATGATTCTGAAGTTTTTTTTTTTTTTTTTTCATTGATTTTTACTTGATTTTCAAAATTCAAACATCTAAAATTCATTATCATTATTAATTTATTATGATATTTGTTTATTAATTGAAAACAAAATTTTTTTCTAAAATTTTTCTTATGTAAGTCTAGCTGAACATAACCAATTACAATTCTCATTAAGAAAACATTCTTCTGCAGACGAGATCGTTATTTTGAATAAGTAAAATGAAAAATTGTTGGTTGCTTTCAACTTTGAAAACTAACGTTTAACCATTCTTTTCATTCTCTAAATTTTGGATAAGTTTGGTAAGTTTTAAGTATCTTACTCAGATTCTACCCTAATTACTATTGCTGATTCTATTATTATAATTTTTTTCATCATTTTAACTTACATTTTTTTGTATTTTTCTGAATTGTATTACTAACTTTTTTCATTTAAATTGAACAATAACTAACAATTTAACACATCTATACAATTTCTACCATTATATGCAGCATGAGTATGAACCTACAAAACCTGAGAAAAAGGAAATTTTGTCAATTCATTTTCCTAGCAAGATGAATGTCGCTGAAGCAACATTCGATACGGGAAAGGGGTAATAGAAAGCCGTACCGCTACGTCATTAAGCTACGCATTGTTCGCGGGGAGCTGATTGTCTTGGCCGCTCGTTTCAGCCGTAGCCAGAGACAATTGTTCAATATTCCCATTGATCCGTGAGACACCCCCGAGGCTTCGTTATATATACGTCGCTTTTGTCAATATCCCTATTTTAATGACACGAGTTTCACCTCGTTCTTTTAAGACAAAAAATGAAAGACCTCACGCCATTATTTCCCGAAGTGTGTTTTCTTGCAAAGCAATACAAAATGTTTAATGTTTTTGACTCGAAGCGTCATTAAAATTTCGTAACAGTACATTGTGCAACAAGTAAAAAAATACGGCTTTTCAAGGAATGAAGTATACAATATTTTCGCGCATTTCAGAAGGGGAGTGATGTAATAATTTTGGACTCGAAGCAACATGAGAAATTGTGCGTATACGTTTGTGGAGTTTGTAATGTTTAAATAATTCAATGAATTTTTTCAACATCAAGAACTCATTAATTTGGCTTGAAATTCGGAATTCTCAAAAGTCAGCAATAAGTTGGAAATTCCCGAAAATTGATCAAAAATAACAGATTTAATTCAAAAACCTATAATTTCAGGATTTGGCAGAAATGCGTTACTCGTAACGCGTTACTGTAAAACGTTACATTTTTTACTGTAACGACAACGTAACGCGTTACATTAATAAACAAGTAATGATAACGGGAACGAGTCGCTTTTTTTTGGTAACGAGTAACGAAAATCTCGGTATTTCACGTTAATTTTATCTGTCTCATCAAGTTTTCAGCACAATTTGTTACTTTTCAAGAAATGTTCTAAAACTGAGATTTAAGTGATTTTTTACTTACTCATTTTTGAATACAAAATTCTATATTAATGATTTTAAATCAAACAATGACAATGTAGAGTATAAGTAATTTGTGTAAAAATATTGACGAATAATATGCTTTTTCACTTCTTATTAGAAACTTTCACAATTCCAACTGATGAATTTTAGAAATTCGCATGGATATATATAAAAATACTAAGAATCTATAGAAGGATCTGTAAGATCTAGAGATCCTGCTCAAAAATCTCATGGAGTAGAATGAATGAAAAACAAAAAAACGAAAAAAACGAAAAATACTAGATTTTAAAAAGTTTCATTTTATTCGATTGTTTAAGAATTTATGTAATATCAGGAATCGAAAAACTTTGATTTCTCGCAAATTGAATTATAAAAATATATGTTTTTGAACGTCTGTAAAAAGATGAAAAAAATTTTTAACTCGTATAACTCTGTGAAAAAAACAAAAAATATCGAGGGCACTCTAAATCTTTAAACTATTTTCTATAAATACTCAGAAATACAGAAAGAAAATACGTAATGAAAAATACGTGTAAATATATAAAACATTGAATATCTTTTAAATTCCAAAAAT
This sequence comes from Platygaster robiniae, assembly GCA_028476575.1. Classification (NCBI taxonomy): domain Eukaryota; kingdom Metazoa; phylum Arthropoda; class Insecta; order Hymenoptera; family Platygastridae; genus Platygaster; species Platygaster robiniae. Next base: position 13,539,340 of record CM052018.1, read on the forward strand.
TCATACAGCAAAATTAATGAACTATCCTTGATATCATAGAAATCCCGAAGAAATACGAAAAGTACTGGAATAAGTAAAAATTTATCGAGACACTGTTTTCTGGAAAATCTTGTAAAACACTGAAAATTTCATTATGTTCATATTCTAGAGTTCGAAATTCTTGAAATGTATATATCAATTTATTATTATCAAAATACTGAAATTATGTAAAATTACTAGGAAATTCTGCAACATTCGGTCATCCTCAACAATACGAATAGTTTCGGAAATACTGAACAATCCTTCAAATTGTAGAAAAAATAAAACAGTATCAAAAAAATCGAAGGAAATGAAAATACTATAATATAAAAAATATAAAATATAATATGAAATATAATATGAAAAAATATAATATAAATATGATAGACACTATTTGTTAAAAAATTCTCTCAAATACAAATCATTTAATGAACTTTGCATTCTAGAGCATGGAATTCTTGAAAGCTATAGATCAATGTACAGAAAGTTTAACAAATGCATAAAAATACTAGAAAATCTCGCAACATTTTATACATCCTGAAAAATACAAAAAAAGTAAAAAATTACGAAAATCTGGGTAGATATTAAGATTATTGAAAAAATCGATCAAATCTGCGAATGTTTCCTTGTGGCTAACATTAACTCAAATGTTATATTTAGAAATTCTGTAAACTTGAAAAAAATATAAAAATTGGAGAAAGCTGACTGTTTTTTTTTTTTCAGTATAAAAAAGTGCAGATATATATTTTTTATTATATCTAAAATGAATAATTTCTATAAAACAAAACCACAAATACGTTGGTATTGTTTTTTTTAGCCTGAGTTTTTCAAAGTCTTGTTATTTATGTGTTCAGTTAATTCTAAAAATTAACGTTGAAGTAACGTTACTTTTTTAAGTGGTAACGTTACGAATTACTTTTTTCACTTTTGTAACGGTAACGTAACGCGTTACATTCTTTTAAGTGACTATCCAAACTGTGCATGAATTTACTTTCATAATAATGAATATAGAATACCTTCTCATCCATTTCTAAAAAATTTATCTGAAAAACTCAATACTATACTAGAGTTTTCTACAATATTTGGAAATCGAAAACGATTTACAATAATGGATTCCAAGAAAATTATTCAAATTTTGCAAAAGTTTCATGGTTAATATAAAATCATGTAACATATGCTTTTTCTGCATCTACCACTTTGACAAAGTTTTTCAATAATGGATTCTCAAATCTATGATTACATAAAAACAAATAATTTACTATAAAAGTGCGAATCGACAAAACTTAAGCCATTTCCTTTATTACGAAAAGTTCTTCCAAAAAATTGCAAGCGATGACAGAAACAATAAAATTCACAGGTAGTGAAACGTGAATCAATAGAATCTCGGATTCGGGAGTATGAGCCTCGTGGTTGAAAATGGGCACCGGGGAAACGAGAAAAGAGAGGTTTGTGAGAGCACGAGATTCGGGCCGTGGGAGTTACTCGGTCAGGTGGAATACGAATGCGAGAACTAAAGCCGTTGAAGGAATTAAAGCATATAAGCGTGATGCGGATCTCTGAGCTGTGCGCGGATATCGAGGATCGGCTCTGGTGCGTACTCCTCTCTTCTTTTGCCAGCCCTGCTCGCAAGTCATGCGAGGCTTTGACCCTCCATTCACACCCCAGAGAGCCCGGCAGCTTTTCATATTTCATTAAGGCGCTGGCTGCTACCATTTTGCATAACCGGCCATGCTGGATGGCGATTTCTTCTACCCCGGACATGTACACACAAGAACGTCTCATACCTCGTTTGGTACCGTTGATTCCTCATTCGGAATTATTTCAAGGGAAGAGATTCTGAGCGAAAAATATCGATACTAGCTCATAGGGTGTTTTCAATTCCCCGCACGAAAAAAAAATACGCGATTCCTTATTGAAATTCAAGTCAAAATGTCCTTTACCTCTTTCCAGAAAACTTACAATTGAAGAAGTTATTCAAGCCTAAAATTTAAACAACAAATATGCTTTCTTGACAGAAAGGTGTTGATAACGTGGACTGAAATTTTCCCAAATTTTCTTCATATTTTTCTGAGCTGAAAAGTTCTTTGTCATTTTTCACAAAAGTCAAAATGAACATAGTTATTCCGGGTAAAATTTAAGTCAATCAGATTTCATTAGAAAATTTGGGAAAATTTTGGTCTCTGAAGTCTACACCCACTTGTTTAGAAAACGCATTCATTGTTCAAATTTTAGGCTTGTAATTCTTTTCGAATTTTGAGTTTTATAAAAAGTAGTAAAAAGACTTTTTGACTTGAAATTTTCATACTATTTCAGTACTTATACAATTTTAAATGTTCTTCGGTATTTACATGGATTTCTACGTAGATACATAGAGGTTGATCTTATAGGATTGAAAGTGTAACAATACTTAGTGATTTAAGGATTTTCGAAACGATTTTTTACCTCAATTCTTCATGTTTACAAAATTTTTCTATTTTTTTAATTTGTATGTAATTTTACAGAGTTTTGTAACAATTCTATAGATTATTTGTATTTTTAAAAATTGCTCTACATATAGTTTTCTAGAGTTTTTCGCTTAAGAGTCCAAAGTTCGTTCTGTTTTTGTCTTTTGATCTATTTTTCAGAAAATAAGTATTATAGTTATAAATTCATAGTTCTTCTAGGGTTTTTTGTATGGCTTCAGTATTTTCACGATTAGAAGGATATTTCAGTGTTTTTTTTTAATTTTTAAATAAATTTTTAGACATCGATGCACAAGTTATTAAAGTTTTTTGATTTTCAGTACTCAATAAATGTTTTTACAAATTTTTATTTTCAATTGTTTTTTGGAATTCATAGATTTTCGAAAAGTTTTTTTGTTTCATTACATGACTATAGATTTATAGAATGCTATTTCTTACTATTCAAAATTTCACATATTTCAATCATTTTTTATAAATTTTTCAGAAAACGTGATGGATTTAGAACACTTCTAGTATCATACGTTTTTTTAAAGAACTGTTTAATTTAAAGGATTTTCTCATATATTTAGAAGCTTATTATATTTCTTCAATTTGGAGTTTTAGGAGTCAAATATTTATCAATTTCAAAATTTTTAATTGATTTTCGAAAAATTCGATTATCATTTGAAGGAATATAATATATTACTAGTAGTTTCAGAATTTTTCGTTGTTTTTTCTATTAGTTTCGTAAGACTTTGCGTTAAGATGATGAGATTCATGGTGTTTTTTAACATTTTTTAACGAATTTTCGAAATTAAAGCTTCATGAATGAACTGTAATTCATTCACATAATTTTTATGGTTTATTTTAGAAAAATGTATTCATCGCAAGTATCTTTACTGCTAGTATTTTTACTATTGTTTGTTTTTATCGAATTTTGTAAGATTGTGCATCAGAGTTAATGGTTTAGAGTATTTTATACTAGACTTCTATTTCAATTTCTAGAATTTTATGATCCAGAATCTGACGTTTTATAGATTTAGAGTACATTTATTAATTATTTATAGTAGAGTTACTGTATACGTTCCTCAGATTTCATAGATTTTTTGGTAAATTTTATAGAAAATTTTTCAATTTTTTGTTCACAATATTTACTCTAGATCATATTTGTTTTATAAGAGAAAGTCAAGAGAATATTGGTATAGAAGAATTCAACCATCTTTTGAATATTAGTGCAAGTATAATTTTGGAAATTGGCAAGCACAGACTTTCTCATTTACTACAGCTATAACTTTAATATTTCAAAATTAACGAAATTCCAAAAAGAAGATCCAAAATAATCTTTGGAAAAATAAATGACCTGAATGATGGTCGGATGAGGGGAATGAAACTAATGCCGAGGAGGAAATTTTCGTCTTCAGTTTTTTTTTCTTATACCAAAAGCTTGCGATATCTATTATTATCATAAGGAAAATATTGATGCAAAGATGATTCTTTGAATAATATATCCATATAAACATTATATACATAGAAAAAAAATATTGATTTTCCGATCTATCACACATATTATCCATCTCAATTATTCCGTGATATCAGCGCTTCTGTTTCTGAAGAGATTGAAAGTGCATAAATTTGAGTTACGCAAGGGTTGATAATAGAAAGATACATCATTTTATTAATTTCAATATTTTATCATATTCACTATGTTTCCGGAGCACATTTCAGGAATCAACTTATTTTTGCAATTTTCATTCTCAAAGTTTTTTCATCTTTCTAAAGAAAAAAGACTCTGAAGCTTCACTCCCAAAATGAGTTTAAAACCTTAGAGTTCAAAGTTGAAGTATCACCTCAAGACACCAAAAAAGTTTGATCTTAATTTGAAAATAAACTCTTTATTTATCTGACCTTGATCTTGAAGTCATGAGTTACTTTTAACCATTCAAGATTTTGATCTCAACTCGTGACTTCATCCCTAACTTCACTGTATTAAATTTTAAAGTCCCCAATGAACTTTCTTACTTGAGGAAGGTCTGCCTTGAAGGTGAAGATTGAGCTACAACTTCATAAGGCTTGCACTTGTGTCAAAATTGGAAGGTACCTTCAAGTTATGTAGAATCTAACTTTTGAATTCGAGGTCAAACTACACCTTTGACGATTTTGCTCTACTCAAAAATACTCTTCATAACTTACAGAGAGTTTTCCAAGGCTTTTCACTTAACTTCTTGTGTGTTTGAAAAATTGTCTCGACCATAAACTTTCTATAACCCCTCTAAATTTCAAGATTCCAGTGCTGACTTAAGATCGAAATTCTTTGAAACGGAAAACCCTTCAATTATTGCGTACCCTATTGTACGTAATTATGATCATGACATCTCGTCACATCAGTCGCAGAAACGTACGTCACGGAATCAGCAGATGGTCCTGCACCAACCGCATCTCTATATCAATCACTTGACTTTCGCGGCCGCCCTTCGACCCTCTGGTATCCTTCTCTCGTGCGGGCCGCAAACTCTCCTAGTTTCACCTATGTACACGTCGTACCACTAACCAATGCTCAGATAGATAATTTATGTCCGTTAATTATGACCATGTGGTTGGGTCCAATATTTGGTTACACAAGCAATAGCGTTTCACGTAACAAAACAACAATAAATTTCCAAAATAATAATTATTTCATCAAAAATCTCAAACCCATATTCACTTTCAATCATACAGACAAATTTTTTGTATCAATAAAAAACTAGTTCTCAAAAGTAACTCCATCCCTCATCCAAATAAACATCCGATTCACGTTCATCAAAATGAATTTCCACGCTCGTTGAAAACACCAGCTGAAAAACTCCAATCCCAATATTTTCCGCGAACATTCTCCCTTGCCTCGCTGATAAGGGATATTAATTCCATCCCGGCGTTTTATCCCGGGCTACGTAACGAGCATCAAAGAAAATTTTTGCCACTGTTCGTTCGAAAGAATCCTTATTACGGCATCGACCTTCGTGGAGGGGCTTTCACGTGGCAAGCGGCGGAATTTATTCCGGAAATACGTCCCTGTAAGCAGAGGGATAAAGATATTCTGGTTTTTGCATGGATTAGTAATGGAAGCTCTCCTGGGATAGAAGCTCTCCCTTCTGGGGGTGTGGGAAGGGGTGGTTGGAGGGCAGGAGGGGTGGTTCGATAACGCTGTAAGGGTGTCCATTCCGTACCTGGCTTTCGGTCCGCTCTCGTTCTCGTCTCGCTTTTTCGTTCGTCTCCCTCTTGAGGGAGAGACTGTATCGACGCTGACCACTATCAAGAACAAACCGCAGAGACGCGGTCCACGAGACCCGCCAGAACCACAATCCGCTGTGTTGCTTCCGTTTCATTACGAAATCATTACAGCAATTGCTTGCAAAAACTTGTGTTTGCATTACAGGTAGCTTACGCCTGCATCCGTATGACATTACGTAGAGGTGGGATAATTAATCTCGGCATGTGATAGTGTATTATGCTCCAAGTTGAAAAACAAATGCGGATAAAAAATGTAATACACTGTCAGAAATTTCTCTATTTGGTTGAAGAGATTGTCTTTGTAGCAGATTTCCCATATAGTCTATCAAATTGTCTATTATATTTTTGAAAAAAATAGACACTGTCTATGAAAATAATAAACCTTCTTTGAAATTGGAGTGATGATTTAATGTATAATAGACTTTTTGCAACTTAATTTTTAATGATTCTTCAATGTAAATGTATATTAAAAATTTTTTGAGCTGAAGTGGACTTGAATATAATACATTTTCTTGTTATAGATTTTTCTCAATCAATCAACAGCTGTTTCGTTAACAATAACTGAATGACAAAATGCTGTCACGTTAAAAAAACCGTATAAAGTATACCAAGTATACTACTTCAAATTAATATTGTTATTTTCTAAGAATATCATATTTTCCATCTTATTTTCAATTCTGTCTTTACATCGTGTTTGAATTTCAAAGACACGTTCATATGAAATGTTTTAAGATATTCACCTTTAAAAATTATTTATGTTACAACGTACATTAGATTTATTAGACAATTTTCACAATTTTTCGAATAGAGTCTCTTACAATGAAGTTATTTTGATGAAAAATATTCAAATTATTATATCCAATATGAAAAAAATATATTCAATATAAATTAATTTAAAATCCTTTTCATATACACGTTTATGAATATTTCGAACATGGTTTCGAAAAAAAGTCTATGAAAAATGTTGGAAATTAAAAAATTTTTTGACAGTGTAGTTATCCATAGCATGGCGAAAGAATATAATACAACAAATCTTTTATCAAGTTTTTTTTAGAGCATGAATCATTATACTAATCACGTGGTGTGAATATTTGAATAATGCCAAGTTTTTTCTATCTTTTTTCACAAACTTTGGAAAATAATCGTATTCTTTCACAAATAAAAGGAAATATTTCTGGGTGATTGGAATGAAATTGTTGAAATTAGGGCAGTTTTCGAAAGTAAAAGTTCGATGTAGTACCATTGCAATTTTTTTTTCATAATTTCTGCCAAAATATTTAAGCTTAAAATCTTCGAAAAGCATTAGAAACATTAAGAAAATGAATTTTACACAACTCAGTGGTGTAAATTTTTTTCCAATAGAGATATTTTTTTCTAATATCAAAAACATTGGTAAAAAAAAGGGTAATACTGAATACACATATTTTTTGATCGAAGAATATTTCAAAAGAATATATTGAAGTTTCCAAGGTCTATTATTTATCAATTTACTGAATCTTGTATAATTTTGGTACCTTCTGAAAACAAACTAAAATTCAATACACATGATTTGTTATAATATCGAATTTCATAAGGAATTTCAGAACATATAGATTTTCTTGATCTGCGAAGACTTTTTATAAATCATTTGTATGATTCATGAAGAACAATTTTGTTTTGTAGCACGAAGTCTCAATTGCGAATTCACATGAAAAAAAAAATTCGAATTTAGGAACACATGTATCCATGATTTTCGAATAAAACTAGTCTATATTTTTTTTGTTTCTTTAAAAGTTGATCATAATGAAAGATATATGTATCCTTGATTTCATACGTATAGATATACTGCGAATGTAAATGACGTCATTTCGTTAGATTGACGTCACTTTGTTCTACTTTTTGAAAGAGATGTATTTTCGTCAATTCCTGAGATATGTATCACAATAAGAAAAAACCCGTTCGTAATATTTCTTTATAAACTCACATTATCAAAGATAAAAAAATTGATATAAATTGTAAATTTGTTGATAATCCAATTCAAAATAAACAAAATGTTTAGATAGATGTTGGATGAGATTTTTTCTAGATAACGATTAACACACAGGCATATTTATATTAACAAAATCAAAAATATCCTTGCGAAAAAAAAGTCTGAAAAATTTAAAGCAGACTGATTATTCCACAGTATTCTGTACAAACCTCTGAATTTTTTTTAATCGTGAAAAAATCTCCGAACATTTTAAACGCTTGATTATACCTCACGTTAAAAAAACACACAATATTTTTTCCATGAGTCAATATACAACATCATTACTAACAAAAGAGCAGAAAATTTTCCCAAGTTTAAAGTTCATATAAAAATTTTTCTCTTCAAGTTATCAAACACTTCACACAGATTCATCTAACATGATAAAAATATTGACACTGATCTTACAATTTTGAAAACCACTGTTTCAAATACTCAATCAATGCAAAATATCTTGGATGAATCCTGAAAGTAGCTCGAGAATTCTTGGTTTTGAAGCGGGTGTGGCATCGGCGAATGCTGATATGTGCGCGCAAAAGGGAAAATATTACGCTCACAGGGAAAGAGCCTCGCTCAACGGGAGAAGAGTGGCAGAGGGTAGGAGGGTTTAGGGTCGAAAGGATAACGAATATGACGTCAATTTTAAGGTCGGTCCGGAGAGAAGCAATCAACGACCAACTGAAAACGGGTGGGAACTTCGAGGGCCTTTTTGGCCGCTCAAGAACTTTGATGTATCGTCCTCTACATACAGACTTCAGCAATTACAAATTAATCAGATAAGTCATTGACAAACTAAGTGAAGAATGTCTGCGAATTCTGTTCTATTTAATGAACCTTTACAAAAAATTTTTCATGATAATGTACAAAACCTATCTTTTTCATCTTTCAAATTCAAGTATTTTATGTAGGACATCAATGTTGATAATTTCATCAAAAAGTGGACGAAATTATTTTCTCTAGAATAATTTTCGTTTGGTGATATTGACGATTGTCACAAACGTGATTATGTAGATGATGGGTTTTCAGTGCCGAAAATGTGGCAAAATCGATTCTGTACTTTCTGTAAACGGTTTCGAATCGTTCGCTAAACCAAGAGTTGTGGAACAATGGCAACGTAATTCATAATTTAATACCTCGGCCGAATGGCGATAAAAGCATCGACACCAAAGGGGGACGCCAACACACTCGCACCGGGCCTGAAGTTGCGAATATAGGAACGCTTAAGTGGTGCATTGGAATCGCTCAAACTTCCTCGCTGGCGCTCCCTCCTTTTCTGGACCAACCTCCTCATTTCGCAGTCCCATCGGAACAAACGACGATGGCCTATTGTTTCAACGTATTAGTCATTCGACGTATCGCAAAGTGTAGCTGTCGGAGTACTCGGCCGAAACGTCCTCACCCCCCAAAACGAATCCTGCCTTTACTCTTTCAACCCTCAACCCTCCACACCCACTAGTTTCACTTAGGAAATTCGACGTCAGGCGTCGCCACTTCCTGATACATATATTTCATTGAATTAAAAATGTAATAGCTTTTTTGTAATGTTTTGATTCAAAAATAGATTTCCTTAATGAGTTCACATTGTCATATTTGTCGTTTTGAAAATTCAAATCAAAAAAGTCAATTCATTTTATTAAGTGGCAATAATTCAGATAAGGTTTTTCTTGGCCCAGTAATTTTCTTTCTTTGGCTTGAATTTCAGTTGTTTTGTCGTGAATAAATTCTAGAGTATTGACTGAAAAACAAATTTATCTGAATTGCCACGTCTCCATTGATCTTTATGATTGAATAGTGAAATTTTCTTTATTAGCTAGGTGAAATTTTATCTTAAAAAGAAAAAATTCTGAAATTTATTGTTTGATAAAAGTTTTCTTGAAACAGGAATTGTATTTTGATTTTGAAAAATATAGATGAGTAATATGAATATTACATCAGTTTTTTACCCTTTTTTTTACTAATACGTTAAACGAACGACATTAAGAAATTATCTATATCAGTTACGATTCACTGTCTGGAATAGATTTTCAAATTCACAATTTTATCAAACTTTTCTAAATTCAGAGTGTCATTGATGCTGTTGCTTTGATAATTTATTTTCTTAAAATTCTCTACTTCAACCAAAAATGTTGGTTAATAAAATTTTTTAGTGAATTACATCAGCAAAGATATACTTTTCGGGAAAAAAATATATGAGAGCCCAAAAAATACTTAAACTTCTTGTTCTTCTAGTGAAAAGAAATTAAAGATTTTCTACCGTAAATCTTTTGATTCTTTTCTTAATGAATAATTATTCTATTATTGGAAATACATTCTTCTTGCTTTTTTTTAAATGTTTTATTACATTTTCAACCATAAAAACAATATCTTTCATCCTCTTGATAACTCGAAGTTCAGCACAACATTAATGAATAGTAAGAAAATTTGAATAATATAGCAAAATAAGATTAATGACTATCGAAATTCTCTAGCATATATTCATAATAAACGAAATTTGATAAAATAATAATTTCCGAAAAAATGGCGCATGGAAATAACTGCAGTTCGACTTAATAAATCCCGGTTTTTAGACAACGAATTTTACCTATTACAGTTCAAACCTCAGTACAACTTATGAAACTAACTTTTAACCATGAAATTGCGTAAAAAAACATGATCAAATATAATAATTGCGAATTCTGAAATGTGAAATTCGCTGTCATGATAATAGCAGAAATTTCAAAAAAAAGTTTTGAGTTCAATAAAACTTTTCATGTTTTTATGTTTTATATTTTTATATGTAAAAAGTGATTGCAAAAAAATTTTGTTAGTAATAAAGTTTTCAATTGTTTACAGTTAGAATGTATTTTAACTAAAAAACGAAAAAATTTTTAGCGATTAGACAACTTTTGACCAAGTTATTAAATTGTAAAAAAAAATAACATATAGCAACAAAAGAAAATCAAAGTTCAATCTGATATTCCGAAATTTCTAACGAAAAGCCATAACTTAAATTCAAGCGAAAAGAAAAAAAAAGTCTTAGTTATTTCAAAAGAGATGCTGAAAAAAATTTACAGGGAAAAAGACCCACCATGAATTGCCTGGATGAGTTCAGATTAAGGGACCAAACATGTATCAATTTCTAAGATTTCTGAGGGTTTTCGAGGAATCAAAATATATTACAGTTGAAGATTTCCACACAAAAATTTTTCTTCGCAATCGTCCTTTCTTTGAATTCGTCTGAATCAATTCTTCTTGAATTCAATGCAGACTAGAATTCAAGGTAGTCCACTTAAGTGGATCATAAACCACTTTTTCCTAACACAGATTCCGCAAGAAAAAAAAAATTTATTATGGGAGTAACAGCCATCAACTGGCAACAAACCGCGCGTGAGATTCGGAATTAAAAGGCGCCGTTCGGCACGCGAAATCTTTCGGGAAAAAATGCCCGCCGTATATTCCCCCACATATCCAAGCTCTTCAAACTTGTTGACAGACAGCTTAATGGAACAATCTTTCTATAATCCTTGAATCCGAGCTATAGACGAAGTCAATTTACAGTTGATGCGCCATTATAACGATCGAAGTAATTCCCGATTCCAATTCGCATTGCAACGGCGAACAATTTCCAATGTCGTCGTTTTGCTGAAAAAATAAGTAGTCTGAAACGTGAATTGTCAGACGGGCCGGGGACCAGCGTTTTTCTACCGTTCGAAGATTTAATGGGAGTGTTTTCCTGCTTTGGAACGAACTGATATCGTGCTCGCGGCTATTATCCGTTGATTTCGTGCGTGCCCAACATGCTTCTTGATCGACTCAGCAATTAAATTAAGGATGATAGAGAAATCGAAAGCTTTTGACGGACCCTCCTAAATCACCTAACGCAAAGGTTTATTATAGTTGCATTGTTCATTTATCCTTGCTTGGAATCTTTTGATATGTTCTGATTTTCGTGCAAAAAATGACTTTAATTTTTCACCATGATACTTGTTTATTACCTCTTGTAAATAACTGTGATTTAATTTTGTCATCATTAATTTTTTGTCATATGATATACGTAAAATATAAAATAAAGTGTATGGCAATAGCTTGCTATAACATACAAATACCGGCATGATTCATAATTTAAAGATATTTGTATAATTATACATAAGGTAAATAAAATAGTGAATTTTACAGATTTGAAAATAAAAAAAAAATATATATTAGAAATTCAAATTTTACAGGCATTAATTTAAAAGAAAAAAATTTGGATCCAAATCGTGATATTATACGGTAAATTTTGCATAAAACTGACAACATATAAAAAAGTCGCCAAAACGTGGAAAGCTCATTGTAAAGTATAGAAAAGAAATTGGACTAAGAAAGAAAAGAACAGCTTAGTTTCAAGAAAAAAGTTACCTAGTTTTGCTAGCTTCCATGGAGCCTCAAATGTATCCGAAAAAACTTGCCACAGAAATCTTTAACTACCAGAGAAATCAAAAAAGTCTTACGCTTTTTTTATATGCATTTTTCTAATCCCAATAGTTATAGTTTTTCCTATTTTGCTCCTAAAATTCATAGTTTGAGTAAATGTCCGAATTCGTAATATATCTTCGAACTTTGAACCTTTTTTTGTAAGTTTTATAATTGCAAAGCTAGGCTGATCGTTATTGAAAGTTACTAGTAACTTATTTACAAATTTTTTTCATTAACGCCTTCCGAATACTAAAAGGAATTTTATTGATATTGAGGAGGAGGGGGGATTCTCTTGCAAATGAAAGTCGTTATTTTTTTTTTTTTTTTTTTTTATACATATAAATGATGATTACGATTTTAATACAAAAAGTGAGTTCTACTAATTTTTATATTTGAAATATTTCCGTGTTTCGCTTTTTTGTCGCAAAAAAGTCGATAGTAAATAAATGTATTATCATTGATAAATTAATTATTTTAAATAAATATTATTCTTTATTATTCAAAATCTGTTATTTGGAAACTTAGATATTTTTAAGCAAATTGGAGTTATTTTCAAAAATTTTCTCGAAATTCTGTCATTTTACCAAAAATATTTCTTGATGAAATTTTTTCGTTAGAGTTGATAACTTTAAATTTAGGTTCTTTATAAGGAAAATTATGTTTTTACTTACAATAGTAAATTTTTGAATTCTCTGTTATAACATTGAGAAAAATGCTGGAAAATTTCTTGAAGAAAAATTTATTATATCACGTGAATTTTTTTATTTTCTAAAGCAAAATTATTTCATCATTGCTAATGTATTTTTTTAACATTTTTAAAATGAGTGACTGTTTTCTGATTGCAACACAGTATGTTACGAATACTATGTATACTCAGTATACTACTAGCTAATAATATGTCTTGAATACTATGAACGGCATATCTGCAAAAGCATAAGATTGTTGAAGAAATATGCCTCCTTATTCAGCACAACATAATCGTTAAAAAAAGAAATTAAATAAAAATACTATCATCCATTTTTTTCTCAGAGTTATAGTTGTTCCCAAGACAATCTTACACTATTGTAGGTATGTTTTTGACACTATTTGACATAATAAAAAAATATAAGTTTTTGAATTCAAAATATATGTATTTATCCATTTTTGCATTTGTAAGAATCATACATCAGCAAGAAAGAAAATATTTCGTTCGAGAATAGTTACAAAAAATCTAATGCGTTATAAAAAATTTTTCGTGGAAAATTTTTTTCTTATTATTTACTTTTTTAACTGTAATAAAGTAATTTTTTTAAATGTAAGTCGTTAATAATGAACTTAACGAAAAATTCTATCAATAACTATCGTTAGTAAAATGACAAAATTTGGGTATATTTGATATGTGGTTATTATCTTTGCTTGTCGAAAGAGGGAATTTATTGCTTACATTTTAAACTCGAATATCTTTTCTGATTTTGAGGTTTGTACAAAATAGTACAGGACTTTTCGACTTACAAAAATATAGAAAATATTTGTGTTAATTTATGGTTAATAATCTGCCTTTTGGATTTGAATGTACTTATTGTGAAGAGTGAGAGTGTTTTTGGCCTTAATGGGATGTCACTTGACTTCGAGAATACATTTGTTATTGAGAAATTATTTTTAAGATGGATTTTTGGAATTTTTAAGATACATTTTCTTTTCGTTTCATAAAATTCGGCCGAAAATTATGGAAAATAAATTCGAATAAATAAACAATTACTAGTTGAAGATCTGAGCTAACTTTGTAAAACCCTTGGCCGTAGTGTTCAAGTGCGTCAACTCCATTCACTTTTGCTAATTTCAATCCATTCGGACAACCAAAATTAAAAGTTGTCGCACACTGATATCAATATCTTCCTTAACATCTTACGAAATTAAAAAATACGAAAAAAATTCAAAACATATTTCAGACACTTGAATTTATTCATATGCTTGTAAGAACTGATTGGATTTATGAAAAAACTGTCCGGAATTTGTAATTCGATCAAACTACCATTATGATATTATCGAATCTCTAATATCTATGAAGGAACCCAGTTAAATAGAAAAATTTTTTTAAAAGGTATAAATCATTCCAATCCACGCAAAATTTAAGAAAAACTTGGAATCCGTAAAATGTTTTAACAAAAATAAACAAAAGATTTATCGAAATATTTCAAACATCAATGTTCAAGAAATAGCATTCTAGAAATTTAGCGGAGAATCTAAAAAAAAAAAAATAATCGTTCAACTAACTTCGGTACCTCTAATTTCGAAAACCTATACATATATAGAAATTCTTATATGTAATATGAAAAAATTAAATTTATAAAAATTGATATAATTGAAAAGACAGAGTTGCGAAATCTATGTAGAATGCCTCTTCAGTATTTGATTAGAATAAAATTGATCTATTAAATTATAGAAATGGTGAGGAAATGATAAAAGTATTCATTAAAACTATGATAACCTAGAAAAATACTATTTCCATAAAAATTGTTGAAGTAAAAGAAGTAAATTTTGTATTTGAATTCTCCCGCTCTCCAAACTAGGAATATTTTGTCACCACCCTCCCCGTGCCCTACCGAGAGCACACAGGTGTACCACAACGGGAGAAAGTTCTCCTCCCTCACTCCCTAGCATTAGCTCTCTCTCTTTCATTTTAGGTTCACTCTCACCAGTTTTTTTTGTTCACTTTGCTCTGGAACCGAAATCTGTAAAGACCTCTCTACAAAATAAATCCGAAGTTTTCTTTTAAATCAGTGAAATATCTTGTTATTTGGACCCTTAATTTAACAGGTTATGGGCCCAGGTTCGCGAATTAACAGATATTTCTGAGGGTCTGAAATTAATTGCGCGCGAAGTGCGGGTTTGAAATTTATTTCCGTCAAGTGCACGCCGAGAAGCTTTTTCGTGCATCCGCGATGGAATCTGAAAATGTTCGCCTCCCGAAATTGACTGGAAACGAGGACTGGGCGATGTGGAAATTCCGGGCCCGCGTGGCACTGAGGGCGTCGGGGACATGGGACGTCGTCGACGGCACCCAGGTGAAACCGGAAGTGGCGGCCGGGGCCGACGAAGCGCCCATCAAGGCATGGAAGAAGCTGGACAACACGGCCCAGAGGATAATCGTGACGTCCATCGACGAGAGACCACTCCTGCATATCATCAACTGCGATACCTCCAGGTCCATGTGGGACAAACTTCAATCCGTGTACGAGCAGAAATCCGAGGTCAGCATCCACACACTAATGCAGAAATGGTACAGCATCGAGAAAGACCCCAGGGACGACATAGCAACCCACGTCGCTCGTCTCGAGGATCTCGCCCACCGCCTTGAAAACCTGGGTGAGAAAATTCCTGAAAGCATGATCATGACGAAGGTTATTATGACCCTCCCCCCCACTATGAAGCACTTTATCAGCGCGTGGGACTCGGCTCCCTCGGGAGACCGCACGTTGTCGAACCTGATATCGCGACTGACGATCGAGGAATCCCGCACCAGCCCTAACCATAATCGGGAAAGCGCGGCATTCACTGTTCGTAAGACCACTCACGGCAAATCAAACCCCAAGTCTAGGAGGCCAGGGAACTGCAACTACTGTCACAAACCAGGGCACTGGGTGGCGGAGTGTTGGAAGAAGAAAACGGCTGGCACCAGGAGAGGTGCAGAGGACAGGGGCGAGGCCCTCATCGGGGAAGCCATGACATCGAGGGACATCATCCACGGGGTCGAGGCCGAGGCCTGGTTCATGGACTCCGGGGCGACAGACCACATGTCGAATAGGCGATCCTGGTTTCGCTCGTTCACCAACCTCCAGGGGAAGTCCATCAAGGTCGGGGATGGAAAATTGATTCCGGCCTTGGGGAGGGGTGAAATAGACATTCTGGCTTTTAACGGTCGCAAGTGGGAACGAAAGTTCCTGAGGAATGTTCTGTACGTGCCTGACCTCACTTACAACCTTTTTTCACTAGGCGCGGCGCTAGATAATGGCATTGAGCATCAATCCGACCGAAATTCATGCAGACTCGTGAAGGACGGGGACGTGGTTGCGGTGGGAGTAAGGACAGGAAAACTGTTCAGCATGAGGTTCCAGGTCATCGAAGCGGTCCAGGGGCAGCCCGAGGCGAACATGGCAACGCAGGTCGACCTCCACACCTGGCATCAGAGGATGTCGCATCAGAACATGGCCCAGGTCAAGGATGTTCTAAAGAGGTCGGGGATCAAGTGTCCTGGCGAGGGCATAAGCTGCGAGGACTGCATCCTGGGGAAAATGCATCGTCTACCATTTCCAAGAAGGGGCTCGAGGTCAGCGAAAATAGGTGAGGTGATCCACACCGACCTCTGTGGGCCCATGCAGGAAAAGTCTCTGGGAGGCGCGAGGTATTTCTTAATGTTTAAGGATGACTATAGCCACCACAGGTCAATATATTTTCTGAAGACCAAGGCCGAGACCCCCACCTGGATCGACCACTACCTTAGGAAGGCTGAGAAACACCTTGATACTGGAATAAAGGTCCTGAGGAGCGACAACGGGCTCGAGTACGTCAACCAGGAAGTGGCTGACCTGACACGTCGACTGGGCATCACGCACCAAAGGACTGCTCCATACACACCTGAGCAGAATGGATCGGCAGAGCGCGAAAACCGAACTGTCGTCGAACTGGCCAGGACCTCTTTGCACGCCTGTGGAATTCCCCTGAGGATGTGGGCCGAGGCCATCAACTACTCGGTGCACTCGCTCAACCAGACGGGAACAAGCTCTCGTGCAGGGAGCACGCCGAACGAGCTCTGGCTGGGAAAACCACCTGACATGGACCTCCTTCACATTTTTGGCGAGCTGGTCTACGTCCATGTTCCAAAGGAGAAGCGCCGGAAATGGGACGTCAAGGCGGAGAAGGGATTCTTCGTGGGGTACGACGGCAACACCAAGGGTTTTCGTGTCTGGTTCCCAGAAAGAGACCAAGTCAAGATTCACCGGGACATCGTCTTCACTGGAAGATTATTCAAGGACGAAATGCCAAGTGAAACACAGGAGGAGACAATAGATCTCTCAATACTACCTGCAGACGTCACCGACGACCAGGAACCTGAGGACGTCATCGAGGACGCCGTCGAGGACGAGGCTCAAGAATACGAACCAGCGCGGGAAAATGCACCACCACCAGTCGGACAGGATCAGGCTCCAGGTGGAGATCGGCCCAGATATAACTTAAGAAATCGCGAGGACATCCAGATGCCGGCAAGGTACTCGACGGCCATGTTTTCCGCCGTGGACACCAGTGAGCCAGAAGATTTCGAACAGGCCATGGCATCACAGACCTCGGGGCAGTGGAAAGCAGCTATGGATGATGAGATGAAATCCCTGCTGGAGAACAGCACCTGGACCTTGGTCGACCCACCTCACGATCAGAAGATAATTGACAGCCGCTGGACTTATAAACTGAAGCGAGGGGGCGATGGAAGGATCGAAAGGTTCAAGGCCAGGCTAGTGGCGAGGGGCTTCAGGCAAACTGCGGGAGTCGACTACCACGAGACGTTCAGCCCGGTCACGAAATTCGACTCCATTAGAACAATCCTGGCAATGGCAGCATCGGAGAATTTATACCTGAAACAGTTTGACATAAAGACTGCGTTCCTGTACGGGGAAATCGAGGAGGCCATCTTCATGCATCAGCCAGAGGGATACGAGGATGGCACAGGACGAGTCTGTAAGCTGAACCAGAGCCTGTACGGGCTCAAGCAGGCATCAAGGTGCTGGAACCAACGCCTTACGTCGGCTCTGAACAACCTAGGTCTCCAGCCCACGGATGCCGATCCATGTGTGTTCACAAACAACAACAAGGAAAATCTCCTGGTCCTGGCCATCCACGTCGACGACGGACTCATCGCAGCGACAAGAGAAGAAGCGGCAAGTCAGATTCTCATGGACCTGGAGAAGGAATTCAGCGTGACCTCAGGCGAGGTCTCAACATACCTCGGAGTGCAGATTCGACGACTTCACGACGGGTCCATCTTCCTACACCAGGAGGCTTACGCCATGACGGTTTTACGGCGTTTCAAAATGGACGAGGCCAACGCAGTTGCCACCCCCGCTGACCGACACCACGAGATGTGCGCCGACGCCCACGTAAACGGCGGCAAAGACACACCCGGGACGGCATTTCGGCGAGTAGTGGGGAGTCTCATGTACCTGTCGATCGCTACGAGGCCGGACATCACGTACTCTGTAAATGCTGCCAGTCAACATCTCGAGGACCCAAAGAGCATCCATTGGAGCGCGGTCAAGAGGATACTGAAATATTTGAAAGGCACTACAGGTTTTGGTTTGTATTTTCCGGTTCGCAAAAATCACTGTTTACAGGTTTACAGCGACGCGGACTACGCCGGGGATACTGAGACGCGACGGTCGACAAGCGGGGTCGTGATTAAGTTTGGAGATTCCACGGTTACCTGGAGTTCGGCGAGGCAGAAATCCGTGGCACTCTCCACCACTGAAGCCGAGTACGTCGCAGCGAGCACGGCCGTCAAGGAGATTGTCTGGTTCAAGGGCCTACTCGCGGAGCTTGGGATTCCCGTTGAGAAAACAACGCTGAACATCGATAACTTGAGCGCTGTGAAACTCATTCGAAATCCCGAGTTTCACAAGCGTACAAAACATATCGACGTGCGCTACCACTTCATTCGCGAGAAATATCAGAGCCATGTTTTTGTTTTAGAACATGTACCGTCGGAGAAACAGCAGGCAGATCTCCTCACGAAACCTCTGCCTCGGGTAAACTTCGAGATGCAGAGAAATATGCTGAACGTCACGAACTTTGAAGAAGCGGAAAAACGACACCAGCATTCAGCATAACAACAACAAACAACGAGCGACATTGCAGCCGACGTCCGACGAAGGTACACGAACACGCTTCGGGACTCGAGCAGGCTCGAGCACAGTCGACGCGGAGGAAAATGCAGGGGCGTCTACACTCAACCCAGCACCCTGCGGCACACGGGATGACCGCATCAACCTACACCGGGCGGGCTCAAAACGCACGAGTTGCAGCGTACGACACAACAGAGAATAAAGAAGAATATAGACAATAAGGAAATAAAAATTTGATTCTTTGGTGGGAGTGTTGAAGTAAAAGAAGTAAATTTTGTATTTGAATTCTCCCGCTCTCCAAACTAGGAATATTTTGTCACCACCCTCCCCGTGCCCTACCGAGAGCACACAGGTGTACCACAACGGGAGAAAGTTCTCCTCCCTCACTCCCTAGCATTAGCTCTCTCTCTTTCATTTTAGGTTCACTCTCACCAGTTTTTTTTGTTCACTTTGCTCTGGAACCGAAATCTGTAAAGACCTCTCTACAAAATAAATCCGAAGTTTTCTTTTAAATCAGTGAAATATCTTGTTATTTGGACCCTTAATTTAACAAAAATCCCTTGAAATAAAAAAAATTGATTCAACTTCTGACCCTGAATCAGCAATTTCTAGAAATTAAAATTAATGTAATCCACAAAAATATTTGAAATTTCTAAAACTGCTTGAAAAGGTGTAAACTATTCTATGCATATTAAAAAATTTTAAATAATTATTCAACTTTGAAAAACCAGGTATGTATTGCTGTTTCAGAAATCAATGGAATCGCAATAAATTTTGAAAATTTTGTATTCTATGTAAGAAAATTCTAGTTGTCTCTGTGGTTTATCTATGAAAATATCAGAAAAACGCTCAATTTATAAATGTACCGAAAAATACGAAAAACCATAGAAGTACTATGAATTCATGAACTGCCTGTTCCCTTATAAATCCATCAAAATCGATGCAATACATCGGCATTTTGATATTTCCTTCCTAACTTATTAATATCTAGTATTTTACCATTTCAATATATCAAATGAGCTGATAATGATATTTGATCGCTACACTCATCCCTTTTATCAGTTATAAAAATCCTTCCAAATGACGCCAAAGAACCAGCAAAATTCGAATCAATTTGAACGTCAAAGCCAGCAGAATACGGCAATGCCTGACAATCATGCTCGCACTAACTTCGAAATCGAAAGATATAATTAAAACTTTCGCTGCATGTAAGTTTTTTTTTATAATAGATCAACTTTTATCGTTCACATTGTGGCATTAGAGCCACATTACATTCTAATATTACTTCATTTTTGTGACATCCAAGAAACTCGAAATTCTGAATTTTGAACTCTACAAAAAAGGTGATCTAAGTGCTTTGCGAAAAAAATTGTCCGGAGCATCAACATGTATTGTTAAGCCATTGGATCCTGGACACTACTGAATTCTATAAAATTCTATCATTCTCCCCCCAACACATTCATTCGGACCTGCTGAAATCTTGCAGTGCAGATCTGGCAGAACTGACAAGCAATATGAGCAGATATTGCGTCATGCAAATGTATAAAATAACAAGTTCAGCATTATGAAAACTTTTAATTGTACCTCAGATAACTTCGTCAATTTTGATATGAAAGGACCAAAAAAATTTTCATTTTCATTTACTGACTTTTCACTGAATCAAATGATCACAATCAACTTTCCTATGCAGTTCCAGAGTAATCATTTAAACTTGTTGAAGAGGTCAGCGGTTCATGAATTCGGCATAGGATATGGTTATGACGTAACCTTCGGAGTTATGCCAACGATGGGATGCCCCCAGACAAGATTGAGGACCAACCGCGAACAGAGTTATACTTCCGGGGTCAAGCCGCAATCTCATAAAACAAGCCTTCTTACTGCGTCGCGATTCCACGAGGGCGATAATTCTCGGCCGCAAAAAGGGTGATTCGTCAAAGCGCGACGTTGCGAAAGTTTCGTTATAAACAAAAATAACGAATTGCCAAGTTTTCGTAGCGTGGAATTAAATGCCACCGGAAAAAAGGAGGAATCAAGTGAAATTGCGCTTGGTGGTCGAAGGCAGGGAGGGGTTTGGGGGCGGAGGCCCGAGAAAAGATAGACGCTGAAGTTTATTATCTGCAACTCGTTATATCATTCCGATTGCGGAAATAAACTTTGCGCATCGACGCAACCAGTCGAAGACGGGGAAAAATGAAACGCTTTTCAGGTGTGGAGGGAGTAGGGGGGAATAAAATGAAATCTGTTTTGAAGCAATTATCAATGGCGAGGCATGCAACGCTGCCAGAAAGTTTCCGCACGCAAATAAGCCATATTCCTTTTAACTTTGGATGGTAACCATTCGCCTTTATGTATTTCCAGATGTTTAATATGTCTCTGGCTTGGAACATTTTGTCGTCGTTGTATAGTACATGTTGTGCGAGATGGTCAGTTTTTCCCAGATGAAAGAAACTGTGACTCAAAAAAACATTTCTTTAGTAAGTTAATCTCCTCAATGTTTACTATTATAAGACCTGAATTCATTCTCTACTATCCACTATTCTAAAGTTCTGACTGTCTTGAAGTTCTTTTTGTTCTCTAGATTGAAGATGTGCTTGATTTGTAAGGGAGTATACGGGCAGAGATTCGGGTTTTCTCATCACAGTTTAATCGAAGTTTCCTGGAAAGTTAATCGATTGATCTTTAGAAGGCCCACGAGGATTGGCCAAAGGAAACATGGCCGTTCGCTGCCCGTATTTGATTGTTTAATTAGTAAGATGACCCTGCTATTTCCCGGGAGAGTCTCCGAGTGCAGGACAAATCGAAAGTGACGGCAGACGCCCTGCTTCCAGTAAATGTACTGCTCGGGTTTGTCAATTTATTTATCAATTGAGTAAATATTCCACTTATTCACGATGAGTTTTATAAAACCTTTAATACCTTAAAAGGTTCTTTTTTTATCAATAGATTCGTTTTCGTGCAAAAAATCATGCAAATACGAAATCTTTGCTTTTGAACAATTACCACAATGATCATTAGATAATTCCTCATTCCACAAAATCGTAGAGGTCTATTCAGAATCTAGTCGTGGCAAGTGGATGAACCACTAAAGAAGCAACCGCGGCTTTCCGAGGTGATCACGAAAGTCCAGAGAAATTCGCTAGTCCGCAAGGCGAGGCGGGCTAGATTTCCGGTGTATAGGAGTATTAATCCCCACCCTCAATTACCCTTTGTCTTGGGCACAGCTCGGTCCACTTGTTAAGACAGCGCTACTGTTTGTCTTGGGAGGTGGGCAGCTCCCTTCTTAGAAGGTTCAAGTGCCTCCTGTTTTGCCGGCTCATGCTTTACATTGCGTCCGTAACCGTAGACGAACTGCTAAGGCAGGACTACTGATCGTTGCGGTTTTCGTTCCTGTATTCCTTGTGTTCGCTTTGATTCACTGTGTTGAGACTTTTCTGAACTCGAGTCCTGTAATATCTGAAGACAGAAGAGGAAAGAGGGACAAGAATGTCATTATAATAAAAAAAAAATTGATCGAATCTAATCGAAAAGAACCATGTTTGACAAAAAAATCTTATGTTGACTTCTCATTTTGAAAAAGTCATGTTCTGTCTTTTTCCGTAACGTTATTTTAAATTTTGGTCAAACTTTGGCATTTTGTTGTTTACCGTACTTCTTTATTTTCATATGAAGAGCTCTTACATCGAGAAAAATTCAAGTTAAGATCATAGATTGCTAAATTTTCACACCAAAGAAGAACATGAAGACTCGTGTAAACATTTGCAAAGGATTTGCGAGCTATTCAAACGGTTAAATTCGCCCAAGAATTTCGTTTGTACAGGGGCGTTTCAGGGGCTGGCGTCGTCACTTCTGCGTTTTCTTACCCCGCAAGCTTCCTCCCGTGCCAACCTCGATTCTACTCACCCTTTGTGTTTTCTACAATTGATATTCTTCTCTGTGTAAAGAAACAGATTTCATCCCTCGTCGATGTCGAACAAATAATACGAACCCAGGGAAATCTAAGAAATCTTTTCTACATTTGTTTCTCTTACATCATGATCTCCAAGAGGAACGCTATGTATTTGGAGAGAGATGCGAGTGAGATTTATCTCAGCGTTGGGCTAGTACACTGAGAAGAAAAATTCAATGAGAGGTAGTATAATTACTTTGCAGTATGGAATCAACTTGAATTTATAGAGGAGTCCCCACGTTGGTATGGTAAAAATTCTAAGTCTGTTATAAACTTATCATTATCAGTTTGTTAAAATGTGTAAGTTAGTATGTAAAAATTTTCTGTAGGAACTCAGAGTTGAGAGAGTATTAATTCGAGTTTTTACGATAACAACTGAGAATTTTCGCCACACCTTGCCATTTGGTTATTTATTGTCTAGTATATTGTATACTGTTTCCACAAAGCTTAGGAAATATAACCATCACTTTTTTCTCAGTGTAACGTTGCTAATTATGATGTCTGAGATTTTCACTGCATTGAAATGATTTCTGAAATATTGAGGCATTATTTATAAGGAAATATTTGAGGCATCTACCTCAAAAAAATGCGTATGACAAATTTCTTTCTTTACAGTTACATGGTAAAATTTTCATACTTTTGTAATATCTTCACGATATTTCTAAAAAAAATTGGTTTGTGTGTTAAAGAGCACAAGACAGAACTGAAACTGCAACAAATAGTATGTTACGTAACGCGGACTTTGATTTCATATATTCAAATGTGAAGTTTGTAGACCGAGGCGAAGCCAAGGCTTACAATTAGACGAGTAAATATAAAACTCATTTCCTAGTTACGTACGATTTTTTATGTACCAAGGGCTAGAATGCGAGTTTAGGTATTTCGAACTGTATGAGAAACAATTTTCCCATGTCAGAGGTACATAAAATAGTAACTTGTTGCCGTTCCCACTTAAAAATGTAACATCCCATTACTTTCACGTTACTTTTTGGAATATTTTGCATGTAAATAACAAGACATCGAAAAACTAAGGCTGAAAAAAACAATATCAACTTACTCGTGATTTTGTTCTTTAGAAATCGTTTATCTCAGATGTAATAAAAAATAATAATCCGTATTTTTTCACCCTGAAACAAAAACAAACCAGCTTGTTTAAGTTTTTATATTTTGTTCAAGTTTACAAAATTTCTGAATATCAGTTTATATTAAATGTTAGCCACAAGGAAACATTCACAAATAAATAAATTTTTGAGAGAATCTTAATACCTACCCGGACTTTCAGATTTTTTTTGTTTTTCAGTATGCATAAAATGTTGAAAGGTTTTCTAGTATTTTTATGAATATGACTACTTTTCTGTACATTGGTACATAGATTTCAAGAATTTCATGCTCTAGAATTCGAAGTTCATTAAATTTTTTGAATTTGAGAGGATTTTTCAGCAAATAGTTTCTATGAATATTTTCATTGCCTTAGGTTTTTTGATACTGTTTCAATTTTTCAACGGTTTGAAGGATTTTCCAGTATTTCTGAATCTATTCGTATTATTATGGATGATTGAATGTTTCAGGAATTCCTAGTATTTTTACATAATTGCAGTATTATTATCATATAAATTGTTATATATTTTAAGAATTTCAAACTCAAGAATTTGGACATAATGAAATCTTCCGTGTTTGACAAGATTTTTCAGAACACAGTGTCTTGATGGATTTTCAATTATACCAGTACTTTTTTTATATCTCTAGTTTTTCTATGATTTTAAGGATCGTTCATTTTTTATATATTGCTTTATGAGTTTCTGGAATTCGGAAGATTTTCAATTTTTTATATATTTACACGCATTTTTGTTTACGTATTTTCTTTCTGTATTTGTAAGTATTTTAAGAATTTTTGAGTTCCTTAAAAGATATCTCTTTGAATTTCTAGAATAAGATAAAATTGAAAGTCCGAAATTTCAGTAGCATTTTGATAGATTTTGCAGAAAACAGTTTCTTTATAGATGAACAGTGCCCTTATTTTTTTTGTATTTTTCACAGAGTTAAACGATTTAAAAAAATCGCCTATCTTTTTATAAACTTCTGTAAGCTTATATTTTTCGAATTCAAAGCTCGAGAAATTGAAGTTTTTTGATTATTGGACGAACATACATTTTTCGAGAATCAACTAACATGACACTTATGAAAATTCAGTAGATATTTCAAGTATTTTTCGTATTTTTTTTTTTTTTTTTTATATATTCAGTATACTTTATAGTCCTCAATATACTTGAATAGCTTGAATACACGATTTTCTTGTGTCTATAGGATTCTTTCATTACCAGGCACAAACTATTCATATCTAACATAAATAGTACATTTCGCATCTAGGGAAAAAATATATTTCTCACGAGGGATGTATTCACCCGAGGGGGAAATTTGTTTTTTCCTATGGTGCGAACGATTTTTTATCATAGGGGGAGAAAAAGCCGATTTTTGCCGGCAAAACGGGCATAAATGTAGGCTTTTTAGACCGTTATGATGAAAAAGACTATTGTAAGCGCACATTGAATAGTATTTCATCGATTCTTTTCATTCATTTTCATTCTTGTGAATCTCTTGTATCACTTTCGCTGCCTCTCTATTTTTCTCCCTATATCTGCAGCGCGCTTTCTCTCTTCGCCTTTCACTTTCCCCTCACCCCCCCCCCACCCGCCCCGCCTCCTTCCCCTGACTCCGCTGGCCACCGGGGCCTTGGTCACCTCGATCTCAAGTTTTCCGTTTTTCACCTAACCTAGCGTCCAAACAAGAGCATTGAAGTTTCACTTCAAAAAACTATATAAAACACAGTGAATACAAGAATTCCAACCATGCAACAATAAAAAAGGTTATTCACCTATATTCCATGCAAAAACCACTTCATCTTTCCTCAAAGGACACCACCACTATTTTCAAGCATCGACAAAAATTCGATACTCGAAAAATTCCATTTCACTGTGCAACACAAATTTTGATCTCGGAAAATAAAAGCAAAATGAAATCTACACCAAATATAAGGATACACGTGTCTTTTGATTTTTTAAGTTAGGTCACAAAATTGGCATATTGAACAATTTGTTTCATGTTTCATCTCTTTCTAGCGCATCACTTACGTAGGTCTGTCCTTATTGCGCCTCAAGGTTTAAATGGAAAGCTTTTTTGAGCTCATCCAGCGAAACCCTGGAACACGTATGTCATAAAATTTAGTGTAGATCCCGTTTTCATTATTATTTTCCCAGATTAAAATTTTATCGGAAATTCGTCGCACAGCGTTATCAGATGCCTACCGTCCATCGTCATTAATAGTTATGGAAAATTCTTCGGGCGCCGAAACAGGTACAACCTCGCGGAAATCCGAGAAGATATCTCACACCCGTCTTATACGACCGAAAACTTGCCGAGGTACCAACGACTCCTTAGAGGGCGGATCCTGGCGGATAACCCTCGCGGAATTATAATACAAAATGCCATAACTATCCTCCTAATCACACTTTATTCTAACAGGTCCCCTCGTAACGAGATTGCTTCTCTCTCGCTTTCTTCCAACTCACCTCCCCCTCGACAACCCCCCTTTTACTCTCGCCCCCCGCGGCCTGAGAATGAGCGGACGAGTACTTAAAGGTGGCTCGTAAAAGTAAACCACCCCATCGAGACGGTAGAGACGTACGCCGATAAGAACTGTCAGCTGGTGTATCGCGTCCTTTAATCACCAGTCGCGAAACTCGTACGAGAAATCGAAGGTGCGAGCGTGGGGCTGGGCTCGGGGAAACGTTCGTGATTGGGAGTACAATGTATATTCAAAAGAGCATATGGCAAATTGAATAACGTAATATCGAATTCCTCGAGCTCCCCGCAGGAGCGACCCCGGATTCTGCGTTATTGGAATCCTGCCCGGTCTGTCGCTCAGTGTCGCAGGAATGCAAATCGACTGACAACACTTGTCAAAAGGAAAAGTATGAATCGTAATGTCAACTACGTAAACGCGAACGCGAAATGTACAATGCCCCGAGATTGGGATTCTTGGAATACTCTTATGAGATTTGTCAGGGTTTTGGGGCTACCGACGAGCCATGAATGTATCAAAGATGTGGATATGGAAATTTTTCGTTTAGGACGTCGCGGAACAACGGGTAATCGGGCTGGATCTTTGATGCAGGGGGAGGAAGTTTTGCTTTGATTTTTTTGAATTTGTGGACTGTTTCCTGGATTTGAAGAATTTTCGATAGTTTTCTGTGTTCCTCATTTGATTCTTGAAGTTTTATATTAGTTGCGCATAAGTTAAGAGAACAAAATGAGTATTTTTTTGACTTCCTTTTACTGTCAGAATTTAAGAGGGAGAAGAAACATATGGTATTTTAATCAAAGCTACTAATAATTCACATGACCGATTCATCAAGATGAACTATACACCCATCACCTCAAAGACAAAGACTTCCAATCACATCTATCAAACGTCCGAAGAAAATTGATTGCCACATCGACCGAAACTGTTTTTGTCATGATAATCACGTAGCAACGCGCGTTATGTCCATTATTAAACCAATCAATAACGGAAGCTCACGAGCAAGCATCGAAGGGTATGCTTTATACCTAAAAGGGCCGATCGGTAGCGATGACAAGGGTTCGCACGCACATTGTTTCCGATTGTATCCAATGTGAAAAAATTCACTAGAAAAAAAATCTCATTAATAAGGAACATTGATGAAGATTAGGATTTGGACTAATGTGAACAATATAACGAATCAAATACGTTGAATGATTTAATCATTATTCTTCTTATTTCACAGGAATATTTTCTACATCTTATATCATAGAAAATGCAATAAAAAATACTATTCCAACAAGAAGCTTTTTTACTTTTAAAACTCATTTATAAAAATTATTGTAATTCAAGGAATTTATAAAATTTAGCTATAAATTGTCCAATGTAAAATATTTTTGATTCTTCAAAAATATATATGATCTTTCGAAATTCGTAGTTATATCTTTAGCAAATGTCAGTACATCAATAACACATTTGACAGTTGTTTCTTACAGGCAGCAATCAGTTTTGAATGAAATTAATGGAATTGTGATCGTTTCTGATAATGACCTCGAAATATATTATTACACGATTTCTACCATAATCATTGTTTTATTCGAAGGAAAAATATAAAAATGTGTAAATTTATTGAAGAGTATCATGATTTTTGAATCTTGCAGTAACGAGCATCCTGATTATAGCTTAATTTTAGTAAAATGAATGAGTGATAAAGTTTTTCTAATCAGTATGACTGATTCAATATAAATAGATTCCTAAAAAGTTATTTTTCGTTGAGTCTCACAATCTTGCTCATTAAGAATTGAATGATTCTAAATGATTCGATTCCCTCATGGTTCTGAACAAATTGCAACATTGCGGTTTTTTCTTTTTGTTCACCAATAAAATAATACAGGACGTTTCCGAGATTTTAAAGAGCGATATCCTAAATCATTATTCATTTGATTCAAAATGAAAAATGAGAAAACTCTATTTAAGTAAAAATTTCTAAATTCATTTCAAAAAAAGCATACCTATATTTGAATACAAAAATCGAAAAACAAAAGTTGGAAATTCTCAAGTATCGATATCGAGAAATGTTGTGAAAGAATTTTTCTCATGTTCAACGACTTCTAAAACAAAACTTATACAAAAAAAACTTATAATGTGAGATTATAGTCGATTTCTTGTAGCTATACAGAACCAGAACATTCGGTGAGGAATTTTCTAGTTTTTAAATATGCTGAAAAAGAGCATGTTTTCCCCTAGGAAACTCAAATTTTTGTAAAATAATCACAGGATCTTCTAGTTTTTAACGAATGAATTTTTCAAAAGGATCTTTCTCGAATTTCTACAGAAACAAAGTAAGTACTTTGAATAAATCAACAATATGTCTGATTCTTTAATAGTTAAGAAACATTTTAAGTAACAGTAAAAAATTTATTCATATATTTATATGATTGAAATGATTTTTGATTCGGATTTCACAGAATGGAATAAAATGTGATATTGCAAAATTAACGTATGTAAAATATTCTTCCTTTCCACTGGCAATATTGTTTAGAATGAATTTTATAATAAACAGTTGCTACCAGTCGACTTTTTGAAATGTCGTTTTTATTTTACTCATGTAAAAGTGGAGTAAAATAATAACGACATTTCTAAAAGCTGACTAGTAGAAACCGTATATTTTATAATAAATTTTATACAAAATTAACGTATTTTGATTGTGACTCGAAAGATATTGAGCTCGAGCTCTACTAGAACTAAATACCTAGTACCCGCCAAAATCGACAATTTTCACTTGTGCAAAAATTTACTATGAATACTATTAGAATAAAAAAATTGATCAAAACATTTGAAACAGTTTTCTGTAGTGCTTAAAAGTAATCTTTGTAACACACTTATAACGAATCTAGGTGTTTTCCACATATTTATAGTTATAAAAAACTAGAATACTGGAACTTTTGCAATATTATTGCAAGTTTCACAAGAATAATTCAGATATTATCATTTTTATTTTACGTATAAGAAAATTTGGTATAAAAAATAGGTATATTATACGAATGACTATATGTAAGGCAGCTTTTATCAGATAATATAAAACAGTCAAAATATTCAGAATCCAAATTGTATGATTTTGAATCTTAATATTCTACTGTACAAATACTAAGTATTTAATATCAGTGTACAGTAAAACTTCAGTCAATTATAGTACCTTTCACTTTTTGTTTTTAGTTTGTGCATATGAGTTTTTATATAAAGAGAAAATACTAATAAGTATATCGACAATTTTCATCAACCAATTTTAGTATCTACAAAAATTTTTTACAGTGTCAGTATTTGAAGATACCGTATCATTTATACGGCTATAAAGTACACAACCATGAAGCAAAAACTGTTATGTGGATTTGAATACTGGCGTAGTAATGTGTCTTTTTTCAAAAGTGAGTAGGCATCCAAATAGTATACTGCAAAAAAGACAACAGAAATATGGTAAAAAAATTAATAAATCACTAAATTCTAACGGAAAGATACCTACTGTAAAAAATAAATAGAATATCTCAATAAATTTGTATGAATAGTTATCCGAACCGAATGGAAACGTGTATTGGATGGAAAAATTTTAAGATTTTTAAGGAGTTTCTCCAGTATGTAGCCACTATTTCCCATAGTTTTGCAAAAATTTCTAGGCATTATTGGAAAAATTCCTAGACATGCATGAGAGTTTTATATGGTTCATAACCCCACATACATGCATGTAAAATTATCATATTTTTTTACAGTGCATTTACTTCTACAATAGCATTCAACGTTGTTCATTATCAAAAAAAAATGCAAAAAATAACAAGCTTCAAGTACAATATTTCATACTAATTTGCCAGTTCAATATTTAATTGCAATAAATTCAAAACTTTTTCATCAAAAATCAGTTAAAAACAATTCCACACACTTGATATGTACCTACAACAAAAAACTACAAAAATCCAAAGAGAACATATAAAAGTGTTTTTTAGTCTGAAACAGTGCTTTTTCGAGCAGTAAACATCATTTATGTCCGATAAAAAATGTTGATTTCGTCACGAAAAACTGCAAATGCATGTACAACTAACTTTAGACTATTGATTATTAGCTGCTATCTCGGTAAAGTATTGTGGGCGACCACGATTGGCGTAGTAGCAACAGCGTTACAGCAACCCCTGGACTTTCGAGCGTACACATACATCACTCGACACCGAGATAAGACTCGGATGGATCGTTATGCCTCGGCCTATGATTAATAATTACTCCGCGCGAGACTTTATCAGATGCCAGACGACGCTTGAGTTACGCCGATAACGAGTAATCAAACCCATCAAGCACAGGCGCACGATGTAAGCTCTTCGAATTCGACTCGTTATCTTTCAAGTTCCGGGAACAAGACTTTCTCATACTTGAACGTAGTATCAGCTGACAAGGTGTCTAACGGCCACACCTGACAAGTCCGAATTCAATGGAATTCTTCAAAAGTTCAAAGATTGATCACGAAACAAAGAGCCCTTACAGAAATTGACTGTACAATTTGAAGTACACTAACCACGAAAATTCATTCTGTAACCCTCAGTTTCATAAATCACAGGAACCAAATCATTGTAAGAAATGAGATTATTACAGTCTCGCGAAAAATTTCGCAATTTTTCCCTCCGTAAAAACAAGGGCTATGTTCGTAATGACGCATTCTTCAATAGGAGAGAAGGCATGATAAAAAGTTTTAGGAAGAGCTGTAAATCAAAGAAGTGCCTTGAATTATTGACCTGCGTCGAATTAAAAAGTAAATGAGGGGCTCGACTCTTCGGAACGTTTAACCGTCTGCGTGTTTGTGCACGCGCATATCCGTTTCCCTATCAATCGCCCTTTCCCCTTTTTCCCTTAGAAAAATGATATTCCGCCAAAGTTGGAAGGTAAAGGGCGCGATTCGCCGGATAAAATATTAATGCGTGAATATTCGACGTTGACATCGCGGGTGCTTCTTAAGGGACGCCTTAATAATGCACTCCTCGATTTTCAACTTTTCTGCAATTTCGAACTCGTCATTTCCAGCATCGAAGGCATTTCCACCCTTCGTGAAAGCCCGAGTCTGAGGGGGGTGTATCTGCGAATGTCAATTCCATCGGAGGGCGAGGGTAGTCGCGCGAATGCAAATGTTTATAATTCTATTATCCGACTTTGCAGGAATTAGCATACACTTTCGAATACGATGGATCGGGAATTATTAACTGGAGGAATATTTTCATAATTCGAAGAGCACTTTTCTGGACGGTTGAACGCTTTGGGTGGGCGACGTTTTATTGGCATTTTAAATCCAGTGTGAAAGATTAGCAGGAGTGTAGGCAAAAAAAATTTTTGAAAAGGGTTTTTGGAGGAAGATTATTTCCTTCAGGATTATAATTTATCGTATTTCAGGATTTGAAAGTTATCCAACTTTTGAAGTCCAGGGAAGTACATTTTTCATGTTCGTATGTGACATAAAAGGATTCGATTTTTGTTATTTTAATGTGAGTCATTGAGATTGAGTTTTTTTTTTACTTTTGATATTTTTTATAATTTTTTTTGTTCTATTATGATGAATTTTTTATTAGCTTTCGGAAACTCGATACTCTTGAAATAAAACATCTAAGTATTATTTGATATATTCATAAATTTTAAGAAAATTATACGTAAAAATAATCAATGTTTTATGGAATTCCAGAACTATCGTATTTTATATAATATTATGATAAAATTTTGTGATATTTTCTGGCATTCCAATCGATTTTCAGTATTGCTAATTTCGATGAATTTCAGTACCTCAATTAATATTCAAGGAAACAGTATCTTTCACACAGATTTCTAATACTTTTTAGATTTTTTTTATATTTTTAAAATATTAAAACCATTTAAAAAAATTTACTATTATATTATTCTCTTCATAGGTTTCTAGTGTTGCATGCACAAGAACTCAAAATATAATAAATTTTTTAAAAAACCGTATACACATACTTTTTAAGTATTAAATAATTTCCAGTATTTCTCGCGTGTTGTTTATTGTTCAAAGAACCTAGAGGATTTTTCGTTATATATCACGATTTTAAGTGTTTTTGTGTATATATTTCTAAAATCCAATGATACTAAGATACAAATTTATATAGATTTTCAACAATTTCATATACTCGGAAAAGTTACACTTATAGGTAAAGATTTTTTGTGTTTGATAGATTTCTGGTCATTCCGTATTTTTTTAATATGCACACTGTAACTGAGCAATAACTGTTCATGCAAACAAAAGTTCCCTACAAATATTGTAAAAAATTGTGCGAGTAAAAACTTTTGTTTAAAAAATACTTCGATAGCACCAACAATAGAAAAGATAACTGAAAGAAAAAATTTTATAATCCTCTTTCGAGGGTTATAAAAAGAGGATTATGAAAGGTAAATCAATTTTTTACAAGAAACAAGCAAAATACGAAAAAAATCATGCATAAAAATTGGGAGAACTCACTTTCTTTGTCGAAAATGGTTCAAATCATTTTTTCGATAAAATCAAAATTACGACTCTCATTCGCGATACAAGAGTTCACCCCTTTATTACAGATGACGGACAACCTGCAAAAGGTTGATGGTTGAAAACTTTAATTTAGGCTTCCTATCTGATGCCTTAATGATGGAAAAAAAAATTTCTTCCCAAATGAATTGCAATTAGTCCTTATATTTACTGGACTATACAGAATTTTTCCCAAATCGACTCGAAAGTTGATTTTCCTAAAATTGTATGCATGAATTTTTCTCACCTATTCATTAACACTGCCGGAAATATCCGTAATGTTGTGAATTCATTTTTAATTTTGTAAGTAACGCTCCATTAAAACATGGAAAAATTCTGAACCTCGATTTCTAACAAAAATTTTCTAGCGATTCGATTCATAGCAATTCAATTCATGAAGCTATCATTATGTCGTTATAAAGTGAATAAATCGTGAGAATCGTAATAAATAAAAATATGAAGAATAGTAATAATCACTTAAAACAAAAAAATTATTATAATCCTAATGTTAACGAATTTCATGAAATCTAATGAGGCTTGAAAGACATTCCTTGCAAAGTTTCATCGAAATATGTCGATAATTGTTGAAGGTAAAATATCGTACTCTAAATTTCTGATTAATTCCTTATTCTTTTTTTATATACCTAAACAATCTTATACCATACAAATTCGAATCAATTTTTTGAAAACAATTGGTGCACTCGTACCTTTTCTGTATTTGGTTCTGATCAGTTGTTATTGAAAAACGCGTACACACTGATTTCCACTGCCACGAGTCTCGAAATCCGAGTATAAATGTAATAGTTCGGGCTTCGTCGCTAGAGGCTTTCAGGCAAAGCGCTATTCGGACTTATAAAGTAGTACAGGGTCTATATCAAGAGTGAGAAAACGCTGAAAAATTTGACTTCTTTCCCGTGACAGTTACCATTGTTAACCGGTACTGATCCAATGGAAAGGAGTCCCAAACCAATGCAGTAAGTACTACATCGTAATTTTGTTATGCTATGTTCTTTTCAACTGTAACTAAAGCTTTTTCTTTTAATATTGTTGTCTTGCGCAGACTTCAATAAATGAAGAATAATTTTTCTGCTCATACTGCGTTTGCGAGTTCATCTCCGATTGCAATGGAGTTCAAAGCGAGTTGGAAAGTTTTTCGATCATTGTTTTTTGTTTTTGTAGAGTTGACAGAAAATAATTTTCTTACGGAGAAGGGATGTCTTCCAGAAGATCCAGCAATTTAAGTATATTCAATTTTTAACGACTTAATATTTAATTAAGTTAAGTATTTAATAATTTAATCTTTGTCCATAAATTTCGTTATCAAGATTATCCTTTCCTGTGTATTTTAGTTAGAATAGCTTGATACAGTAAGGTATCTCTGCATAATTGATAATTCATTGACGAATACTTATCTTCGCAATCAGATATGCATTTTTTATCGCCCCAATTTCGGTTCCATACATTCTTACATTCCCCCTCCTACACCCTTATCCTGCTTTCATACAAAGGCCAAGTAAGAATCGCATTTAATCCCGACGATATCGGTTGTCCGTCCTCAATACCCTCGATACAAAATTCTTTTCATCGTGGCTGAATGCCTATAGGAAATATATGAAAGGCGAATTCGCCTGTGTGCACAGGCTTTCTGAATGTACGAAGTGAGCTTTTGCAAGGCGCCTATAAGCCCTGCCAGTAATGAAACATAAATTATTCAATCGAAATCAGCCGCGGACCGGCTCACGCTAACAGCCGAGTGTTTTTGCCGAAACCCAGGCCTTTAAAACCACCCCTTTTTTTCGCCCTTTTCGTACGCGAGACGAAAAGCAAAAGCGTTTGCATACACGCGCCAACTTCGATATCGCGATCGCCAGATTTCAGCACGCGCACGCAGGCTTGAGCACGCGCTCGTACAATTCATAAGTTAACCGCGGTTACGACTCGCCAAAGGAAATGCAAACAGAGGTTTTACGCTCTATTCGCCGTGGTTTTTTGTCGATAAACTTGCAGGTTGCATGGAATTCGTTAGGTATGGGCTTCGTGTGTTTTCCTGGCCGGAAATCGATATCACTACCTTGTAAAAAATGGGCTGTTTTACTATATTCTGGGATCTACTGAGCTTTCTTTAGTTTCTCTGCTGCATGTACGTATTCTGAATGAAGGTTTTACGATTTGTCAATATTTTTACATGATGCTTAGTGCTTATGAATGACTATATAGTAAAATGCACTATTTTTGAGAATAACCTTTTTTGATAAACCGTCTTTTTCTGAACTATCAATTTTTCAGGGTCGTTATAATCATAGAGCATTTGTTGACTATCAAGGCTATTTTCACATTAAGACTTACCTTTACCTCAAAAGATTGAAGTAATGAATTTGTATATTTTCTGTTAACAGGTTAATTCAAATCTTTGCTATTACAATACATACTGGATTTCTTCTTTTTTCATTGATGAAATTAAGTTTTGAAAAGCGTTATTTTCTCTTCACAGTAATTATTAATAATACATTAATATTCCAACTTTAATTAAAATTGGCCAAAATATTTAGTATTATAATTGATAATTCTTCCAAAACTGAAAGATGAGCTAGGAAATTTTTACAATTTTGATATTTTTGGTGTGTTCTACAGTAGGAGTTATTCAGGCGGTGTCAGAAGTTTAAAAAAAATGTTTTTAAAAAACATCAACTGCTTTGAAAATACTGCTTATGTAAAATGAGGTTTATCAATCAAAATCCATCGTTGGGTCGAATGTTATAGAACTTTCAAATACATTTCTTTGTGTTTGGAAAGAAAAAAAGGAAATGATTGCTTCGGAAGTAATTTTTTTTATATAACTTTTGATTGACATTTCAGTTACAGATTGACCTTTGGGCTACTTTGGAAATGAATTTTAAATTTCTATCTTTGACAATTTTTTCCATAACTCTCTGAATAAACTATAAGACAAAAATTTGAAACAGTTGAATTTAAATGTTCCCTTTTTTATATTGTAAAATTATCGATCAATGCGAAAAAGACGAAATGTACTTTTACTAACAATTTCGAGTCAATTCTTCTGAAGATTTTTGCAAAAATTATTTTAGAGACATGGATTTAATAGAATTCATGTCTCATAATAAAAACGAGAAATTAAATTGAAATTACTCAAGAAATCAATCATAACAATTCAAATATTTTATATTTTTCGCACTGAAAAAACCAGGCTGTTCTTGATACCCTTTTTGTTCATAATGTATACTTCATAAGTCATAAGGTTTTCGAAAATATATAGGATAAACTCGACAAATTTCAATGCTGCTTGTATTTTTTAAGAAATCATAAGATATGAGAGATTTTTCAAAGATCGACCTTTGTACATTGTTAATGCATATAGAATTTTTAAGTCGGACAGTAATTATTATAAAAGAATCTTGTTTTCTTATAATATCATATTTTCTAAACTTCATATAAAAGACTCCTTAAAGAAGAACAAATGAATTGAATCGAAGTATTTTATATCGACGATTTCCTTCTTAAAGCATCCGTCGGGTGTCACCCTTCAAAGCATCGAACCCAGAAAATGCTCCCTTACGTGAGTATTTCTGTGGACCTTCTTCAAAATTTGATCTAATTCAATTTCACAAATGTCAACGTTTATAGGTACGAGAAATTGACGTTCAGAAAGGCTTGTCCTATAAATTCTACCGCTAGAATATCAAGCCCGACAAATGCTAAATGTCAAAGAATCATCTGAGTTTTATTGACAGATTTTCGCGGTCAACGATAAATTTCATGCTTCCGTGACTCTTATGAACGCGGAAAATCACGTTTAATCATAAATTTAGTAATCACGGTGTAGTTATGAATTTTTTTTGCAACCTTCAAGCAAATATCAACAATCAAAAGCTCTGGCTTCTTGAAATATTTCAATATACATACAAGTTTCAATGTTAATTTATCGCTGTTTGATATCATTTGATAGCATTTAAAATATTTTTCTAGTGCTATTTCATTCATTTTTCAATTGCTATCCAAGCTATCGAAGCTATCTCATTCATTTTTTAAGTGCTATAGAAACTCATTTAGCTAAAGAATTTTTGATACCGTGACTTGACATAGAAATTATGAATTTCAAAGTTTTGCATACAATTAATAAGATACTTAGAGTAAATCAGTAGTTGATTACAGAAAATCTAAGAAATTCCAAAAATATATGTGTTAAAATGAAATTTTTATTATTATATTATTCGATGAAGTCATAAAGTGACGATACAAAAAATAATAGAAGAGCGATTTTCGTATCTTAGAAACGTTAGCAGTAAAACTTCTTATGCCTTAGTTCAGATGTATAGATTTTTATTCCTCTTGCCTTTTTTAGTTTGAACAGATCCCTCAAATCTTCCGTGTTGTATTTTTCTCGTTTTTGAACGGTAGATCCGTTAAAAAATTAATTCATTCACAATTTTTAGTTACATCTATGAATAAAATTCTTACACTCTTATCGTGTTACAGACTTGCGAAATCTCAAAATGACTCCTTACACTCGGAATACCCTCGAATATCATCGACCTTCAACTATTCCGATCCAACATTATACTCTTACAGAATTACAGACTTACAAAATCTCAAAATTACTCCCTCAAAACGAAAACATTACAGTTTTACATCTCACAGTCTCACATTACAGCAAAATCGCAAAAGTACTCACTGCAATCGAAAATATTACACTCTTAAATCTCACAGTCTTACAACTTACATCGTAAAATCTCCAAAATACTCCCAACATAAATTACGTTGTAGAATAAATTACATATTAGAAAAGTGATAATGCCGCCTAAGAAGTTTTACTTTAAAAATAGTATCGTGTTTTATGATTTTGAGTAGATTTCAATCGACTGTTTTCAAAATAAATGTTACACGATTAAATACAAAAATGCAAGTAGTTTGAAATATTCTATTCAACAAGCTATACTTTTTGTCAGTGACTTCGCAATAAAGTTAATCGTAGATAGAAGCAAACTTGAATATTAAAAAAGTCAGGATATACACATAAATGTTTTATGTTATGAATGCATATATATATATATTTATTCTTGCACAAACATATCTCAAAAATCGACTGGTGACACTCAAGCTTACGTTTTTTGAAATGTACATCTCTCTCCTCACGAAATCATAATAATTTTGTTCATACATCACTCGAAATTTCACTTTTCAGTATTCATAAATTTTGAACTGTTATTTCGTACTCGTATGAATTTCTATACATATTTACAAAATTTAATGATCTAGGTCTCAAAGATATTCAATTTTTTATTTCTACAGATTTTGAAAAACCATATTCACTAGGATTTTTAATATTTTACAAATGTTATGTATGATTTGTATTTTTCGTGTTTTTCAAGATTTATAAATTTGGCTGGTATAAGTCGTGATTAACTTCTATAAAATGATATCCAATCACAGCGGGGAAAAAAAGCAAAGGAAATAATTATTTGATTTTGTACGGTTATTGATCAATCATACAAGTTTCTCATATTTTTATTAAATTGCTACCTCAATTCCTAGAATTGGATACTGAATAATTAGAAGCTTAATGGATTTTTCGAAAAACAGTATTTCCATAGATTTCTGTAGTATCTCATAGATCTCTAACTTTGTGAGTATTATGTGTATCAATTACTTATTTATATAATTTAAAGTATTTTCGAATAATCTCATAAATTTATAAATACAATAGATATCAGAATCACGAAATACTCTAAACTAAAAAGTTCATGGATTTTTAGTATTTTCTATATTTTCATACATTAATGTACTTTTGTTGAATTCTGATGTATTTGGAAATTTCTATTTCTTTTGATTCGTTGCGCCTCATAGATTTGTAGAACTCAATATTTGAGAATTCGAAACATAAGAGACTATATCAATTTCCTTTTCTTTATTTTCAGAAAACAAACAAAGATTTATTTGTCAAAAACGAAGGTACTTAATTAGATAAATCTTGTGTATCTTTTTAGATTTTTTGCTGATTTACCTTGATCTCAAAAAAATTGCTCTAACGGCAAAGTCTAAAATGTTAGACTGGGTTTGTAAGTTTAAATCTCTATTTATTTATTTTCTTAAACATTAATAGTAATCTGTAAATTTGCATATTCATTCATTGTGTTTTTTAAAACATATTCTAAATTTTTTCTCCGATTTCCATGACTTTTATCTTCAGGTTCATTTACCGAAAGCTTTTTACTTCTGCCAGTTGTCACATCGCAAGCAAAACTTAAAATAATTAGTTGAAGATTCAATGAAACATTACACAAGTTTGAGGAATCAAATAATGACTTTATCACAAGTTTTTTCTATCTATCTGTATAACATTCTAAATTTTCCATCATTTATTTTCTGAAAACTCGAAATTGACAGTAACCTATGACTACAATACGTAGAAACGTGAAATTGTTTTTAAAAATGTGATTTTAACTGTAATCAAATTGCTCTCCATCAAATCAGTAGCTGTTGTATAAATTCTTATAACAATGAAGATTCAAGAACACCATTTAACAGTATAAAATATAACGAAATGTGCCTTTTTTTGAACCTAATACTATCTCACAAGTTTGCAAGAAAAATGGAATAATTTTATATGCTCCCAAAAAGGGTATTAGTTGACTAGGATAAAAAATACTCAATAAGTTAGTATGTACCTTTCAATTTTATTCATCTTTTTTTTTTACTTAAAATTAACACCATATTTCCCAAATCACTTATTAAGTTATACTAGCTACTATATGATGAACTGTCAAATACTGTTTTTGATATCTTTCAAATCATTAAAGCCCGGGAGAAAAAATCAGAGTATCGTTTCAGTCACCAAGAATATCTTGAGTCTCTGAATTAGTATCATCGAGTCTCCAAGTGTATCCAAGAGTATCGAAGGAGTTTCCGAGAGTATACAGAATTTTTAAAAAGGTGACTGTGAGTCTCCTAGAGTAAACTAATTTTTTTACGAATCTCCAAAATTCTCTAAAGTCACCTTTGATCTTCGGTTTGAATACTCTATTTCTTGAAAGCAACAACAGGAGGATCGTTTGCGTCTCAAGAGTATCTTGAGTATTCCATTTTGCCAAACAGAATACTTATTTGGAGATTGTTGAAGACTCGAGTATTCGGAGACTCGAGTCTCTAACAGTTTCTGAATGAGAATTCCGTTTTACCAAACGGAATACTCTTAATGATCAATTAGGAGACTCAAAATACTCTTGAGACTAAAGGATACTCTGTTTTTATCCTGATTTTTTATCCCGGGGTGTTTTCAAAAAAATTTAAAGGAATACTGGTTTTTCATAAAATTTCAAAAAAAGTTACACAATTCGAGGTGTAACTATTCGGTACATAAAAAAATCATTGTTTCAAGGAATTTCATGGGAATGATTGATCGCAAATTGTTCAAAATTCAACCCCAAACGCGACCAAGCGGCGATTCCTTGCGTTTCTGCAGTTTCATCAGAGCAATGAATGATACTTGGGCAGTCGATAAAGGGTTGGTGGCGTCTAATCGTGGGGTTGCTTATCGGCGAACCTTCTGTACCGACATTATAAATGCAAAGAAATTACTATTAGTGGTGAATTTTATAATACAACACAAAAATATGAATATAATTCAAAAGCATATTCTTACTTATCACGTCACAATGTAATGACAATCATTATATGACCATTTGATCATTTCCAATACTGCAATGTTGATACTTCATCGAAATTATAAAAAGTAGAGAAATTACATGAGTTCATGATTATTCTATCATTTAAAAAACTGTTCATGATGATACAAGATACACCAAAGCATTGAATGATCAATGAGCTGTTGAGATTAACATCTATATCAACGATAATTTGAAGCCAATATTTTCATTGAGAATAAAAAATTTGTTCACTGTCCAATTTTTTGCAAGCTTTTTACTTTATTCAGCCCTCTTCAGGAGCCAACAATTCAACAGTACAATATTAAAGTAATTCTTTTGAATAAATTTTTCAACTGTATGTACTCACGTAATATTCTTTTACAAAACAGCCTTGATTCCTAAGAGTATAATTCAATATCTTTATTCATTACGATAAGTCAAATTTGAAAGAAATCAAACGAGCAATGAATTTAAACATATTTTATCCGAAATACAAAAGTCATATCTTTTGAAGGAATTGATAATCATACTTCAAAACATTGTCGTAAACAGAACTCAAAAATTTCGTTCTTTCCTGTTTATTTGACGTAATTTCACTTTTCTTTATGAAAATCATCTGAGAAACCAGTCTTTCCCTAAAGTTATTTTCCTTGTCCCAAATCCTAACATAGTTCCTTTGAAAATCATAATCATTTTCAATTCTTTATTAGGTCAAGATCGAATTGTTCTTAGTCAAATACAAATATTATTTTATGTACCTCTGGCATAGAAAACGCGTTTTTATGCCAGCTCGAGATCTCTCAACGCTTTTTCTATGCCCTTGGTACATAAAATATCGTTCGTAACAGGCACGGATGTGCTCATAGGCAAAACGGGTTACAAATTCGCACATCCATGCCTGTTACGAAATATACTATTTATGTTCAGAAACTCTAGTTTTTGTACACTTTGTCGTCTATCAAAACCACTAAACTCGCAACCATCACAATCTATTCGATAAAAAACAGAAATTTGCAGCGATGACAATTGTCGAACAATTAATATAAACTTATCAGTCGACTAGCTTTGAAAAAAATACATTTACTGATAATTCTTACCTAGTAGCATCACAATCAAAGTACAGTAAAAATCTTCGATAAATATGTCTCGCCTTGAAAGAAAAAAAAAAGCTTTGTATAGAATATGTTTGTTAACGATGGTAAACTCGTAACAGTGAAAAAATAAAAAAAATAACATAAGGTGTTCGTTTTGTATATATCTGTGGCTTGCCGCCATAACAGAGAAAGTCACTTATGCCATAAGGCTCATTTTAAATGATATTCTGATGACATTTTGAACGTTATGAGATGTGCGGCTTTCTCTGTTATGGCGGGAAGCCACAGATATGATTTTGAATATTGATCAAAGAACCGTAACATTTCATTTACATTTTTTATTTGAATTTTATTTTGGATTTTATATTTTTAATTTTGTTGTTGGATTTTCTATCTTTCGAATTTTCAGTATTGGGCTTCGACAAAAAAATTTTTATCTATTGCGTTCATCATAAAAAATGTAAGTTTCAATAATGTTTTCCAAGATTCTATTCGTCCTTTTTTCTACTTGCTTGGGACTGATAACCTTTTATTGTACTTTTAGATTTTGAAAATATTATTTTTTTCTTCATGTCTGTACTTTTCTGTCAGTGTTGACCAGCCCTTTTTTATGGACTGAAGAAAATGCGTGTCAGTTATGAACTATGAAGAGAAATATGATTTGTCAAATTACGGAAAGGAATGAATTGATCGGTAGCCACGTGCAATTTGTTTCTGTCCACAACAAAGTATCCGTCTGTCCGTCTGTCAACTAATGTTTCGAATTCCCATGCAATGCGACCCAAGAGACACTATTCATTTGTATCCCAACTATACGTGCTCCAAGCATGTCGATATTTGACGGCTCCCATTTATCATTGCCCTGGAATTATTTACACAAAGATCCAAGTGGACATTTATAAAACTGAATCGTCGTTTTTAGGGTGTTAAAGAAATTTAAAGATTTTTTGCTTCCTATCACATATAAAATGATAAGTTTCAAAATGATCAATAAAAAAATTATCTTGGAAACGTAATTTATGATTTAATTTTTTTACTGCACGTCTTTCTGATAATTTTAAAAATAATATTAAAGAAATGTTTTTTTTTCGATAGTTTCAATAATTCTGTTTGAAAGCACACTTGAGTTTGTGATACCATGGCTTTTCCAAAAACTTTTTTTTAGATTCCTCTTCAACAATATTATTATTAAACCCTGCATAA
Source organism: Platygaster robiniae (assembly GCA_028476575.1). Classification (NCBI taxonomy): domain Eukaryota; kingdom Metazoa; phylum Arthropoda; class Insecta; order Hymenoptera; family Platygastridae; genus Platygaster; species Platygaster robiniae. The sequence goes on from CM052018.1 coordinate 13,582,372, forward strand.
ATGGGAAGTAATAAGTGAAAAATTTACTTGCTCTCGCTACAGTCGACAATTATTCATACAGCAGAATAATAACATATGTCCATTAAACATTAAGACTTACTCCAGCCGTTTGTTTGGCTGCATAAACAAACACACAAATGACAATCAATGCACTTGTCATGCTTCATTCTGCTCCCACTGAACTGTCAAACTCAAATTGTTCAGTAGTTTCCATTTAAAATGTCGTACAAGCTGGTTTTACGTAAATCTGTCGCCAATCTGTTTGGACGACTCAGTATAAGTTAAATTCTTGATGAGTTCAAAGAAAATCCAATCTTCCGTGCGACTACTTTTCGTGTTTTGAATGATTGTCGTGATGGAAAAGAACCGAAGAATAAAGATATACCTGGTCGCCCACCAAAATTGAGTGCCAAAACAATGAAAAAATTTGCGAATGAAAAATTCATCATTTTGGATGATGAATCGTACTTCACATTTTCGCACCATGAATTGAGCGGCAATGATGTTTTTTACACTGACAACATCGAAACAACAGCAAACGAAGTTAAGTTTGCCAGCAAATCAAAATTTGAGCCGAAGGTGCTAGTGTGGGTGGCCATTTCTTCGAAGGGTGTTTCAGCGCCATTGATTCGCCCAAAAAAAGCCAAAGCGATCAACGCTGACGTTTATATCGGTGAATGCTTGCCAAAATTGAAGCGATTCATCGGCAAATATCACACTGGCGACGAAATCATGTTTGTGCCGCATCTTGCAAGCTGTCATTATGCGAAAAAAACATTGAATTTACTGACCGAGCAAGAAATATCATTTGTGCCGAAGAAGGACAATCCTCCAAACGTGCCACAGGCATGTCCAATCGAACATTTCTGGGCAGTTCTCAAGCGTATGGTGTACGGAAAGAGCTGGGCTAGGAATCACGAAACGAGCAAGAGTTGATTAATTGAATCAAGCAAAAGTTGAAACAAATCGAGATAAACACCGCCCAAAACCTAAATCGGGACATACGCTCTACACTACAAAAAATCGAAGATACTGGTCCATTGAGTGTACTCTAAATGCATTTTTTTAAACGTCACTAATAGGCTGAAGTACCAAATAAAAAAAATTTTAAATTCCATTTTTTGTTTTTAGATAGCGTACGCTGGAATTTAGTCTCAATGTTTAGTGGAGATATGTTAAAATGATTAAAATATCAAAATTAATAAACTAATACTCTCTTAATGACCCACAAACCTAAACGAAGATTAAAGGTAGAAAAAAAAATCGTACTAATATTAATATCGCAGTCACCGAATCTCATATGGCATGCAAAACGACGGAGAAAGATGAGCGCGTCGTAGCGCGGCATATATTTCGCGGGCACATTCGCGGGCACCTGTAATGTATGTATAATATTTTTAATTGTGACGTTAAAATGTGTTCTCTCGGTTTTTGTCTTGTTAGCGTGTCGCTCGGTTTGGGGTCGCAGAAATAGCCGCCGCCGCTGCGCTGTCGCAAAAGGGATGAGGGTGCGTTCCGGACGAGCCCTCGTTATTTATTTTCCGCTTAAAGAATCGCGGGTCACCTCTTTTTGAAAGGAGCGCCATTCGAATGCATTGCTGGTTTGATATGCACGGCCACTTCCAGAGAAAAAAAAACATTCCCGACCTGGAGGCTTTGAAAAAATATTGCGCCATATTTCTTGCCCATCGGAACTTGAAAAACACGTAGAACTCGTAAAAAGTTTGTTTTGGATATTTTTTTCTTTGCTACGGAAAGCTGCTTTTTCGATGGAAATAATTTTGGAAAAGTATCATTTTTGATAATGATTCATTCAATATTTTTTATATGTTCGTATATATGAAAAAAGTATCTTCAACCGATTCTTTTGAGGGAATTAAATTTCATTGTGGGGAGTAAGGGTTTTTTTTCATTTATGTGCCCTAATTTTATTCACTTGTGGAGTTGATTTTTCTTGATCTGAGAGACAAATTATTTGATCGCTTGCGATTTTCGAAGGAGGGAAAAACCGTCGAAAAACTTATCAAAGACGGTGGGCAATTTAACTATTGTTCGGTACATGGCTTCAGAAACATGGACCTGGCGATCAATGATTGAATTAATTAGTAGTTTATTACAGAATCTCGTTAGCTTCAAGTGCTCATATAAAATTGCCGTAAAGATCGGGAGGTATCAATTGTGCTCGACACCTCATAAAGTCTCGTTTAATTACTTAATAGCTAATTTATTATCCAGTGACCGACGTTAACACGATATATACTGACACGTAACGCGAACTTTGTCTGCTCATCTTGTGATGGTTATAATTTGATGTAACATTCATGAGTTTGAGGCTAATACTTCGATTCTAACACAAAAATTTTTTATTCGAAATTTATGCAATACATACAATTTGAGGCCTTGATGAAGAAAAGAAGAAGGGATTGATTTCCCAATTTATAACGCTAGCGTCATAAAAATTCATAGTTGATTAATTTGCAAATATGGATAAAAACGAGAAAGAAGTCCTCAATTTTTCCATAATTTTAGTTACTGAGTTTCAAAAATAAAAATATTTAGCGTGAAGAATTTTCCATCCTCATTAGACCAGTATTTTAAACAGGGGCGCAGTGCATAGAAAGAAGAAATTTTCGATAGTAGTTTGCGAAAAATTGGTTATATATTTCTGCAGGATTTTGTAATTTTTCATTCTTCGACGATCTGGTTACGAAAGAACAATTTTTCATTTATCCTTTTTCAGGATTCATAAAATCTTAAATCTTTTAAAATACAGAGCCACACATTTTTTTCTAGATTTTTAATATAATGGAATTCGATTTCTGTAATTTTCGAGTCACTGAGTTAAAGATTTATTTTTCTTGTACTTTTGGTATTTTAAAAATTCTCTTGTATTATTATGAACCTGGGGAATTTTATAGAATAATAGGCAATGGATTTGTATATAGCTTTTTGGAGTTCAATGCTCTTGGAATCAAAAAACTAGAGTTTCGTAACATCTCATCCATTTTTGGGAGAATTTTATTTACAAAATCTAAAGGGAATTTTCAGAATTTTCGATTTGTATCAGTTGAAAAACATTGTAATGTTTCCAGACTTTTGAAATTTAAATTTGTACTTTTTTCTCAGACTGTTCTATAGATTTCCAAAACTCGATTCTATGATATTGGAAATTTCAACGATTTTGAGTATTTAATATGATTTAAAAAAGAAGAAGTATATTTTATGAGGAGTTGTGTAAATTATTAACAAATAATTACTATTGGAAAAATTAAAGAATGTTTATTTCGAATCTATAAATATTACTCTACTTGCTTTAAGCTGTTTATGATACTTGAGTATAGTATTTTTTATAGTTTTTGATGAATACATTGCGTGATAATAAGCACCACGTAATTTTAGTTTTGTCCTCGTTTTCTCTCCACCCAACGAAGACGAAGCAGAAGCACTTAAATAAATACCCAAAGCACTGACGAGAAATTTCGTGGCTAATTTTGGTTTTGGAAACAATCTTCATTATTTCAATTAAACAGAAAATATTTTTGATGCATTATTTTACACTTTAGATACTTGTAATGATATTTTATGTAATTTATATATTTCTGAGAAAACGTTACTTTTAGTAAGCAAAGTAAATTTTGTTCCACGTTTTTAAAAATCCATGCAAAATAAGACCACGGATTTTGAGCTTAAAATGACTATTTGATACGATTATGGTTTGTCTCCGTTTTGTCTCTAGTTTAGCATCGAAGATTCTTGCTAGAGTTGTGTGCCATTATCCGAAAATTCGTCAACGCTTTGAATTCTACAGAAGAACAAATATAAACGCTCATTTAAGGAGTAATGCATTTTGCAATATTTCTCTCTCAATGAAAGGAAACGTCAATTTCAATAAAACCTACGGAATTTACTGACGGTTGAAAAATGTTTCTTGCAATTTTACGTCGAAATCGGTCGATAATTGTTTAAGGTAAAAAATCTTTCTCTAAATTAACAATTACACATCCAGAATCTTTTTTTCATCTTAATTTCAACTATACATGTTCAATCGTTTTTTTTTAACAAATTGTTGCAGACATTCGCTTGCTGTGTTTGGTTCTGATCAGTAATCTGTTATTATTGAGGAATGCGTACGCGCTACTCTCCTCAGCTGCTTGTCTCGAAAAAACAGAATAGTTCGGGCTTCGTACCAGAGGCTTTTAAACAGAGCGCTTCTCGGACTGTAAAAGTAGTACAGAGTCTATATCAAGAGTGGGAAAGCGGTGAAAAATATGACTCCTTTCCCTTGACAGTTACCATTGTTAACCGGTACTGATCCAATGGAAAGGAGTCTAAATCCAATACAGTAAGTACAACCTCGTAATTTTGTTATGTTATGTTAAAACCAAAAACCGAATTACTCGAAAATTTCCTGTCTATGTTTTACAAGACTTGTCGTGCATCGATAATCATGCAGTTTTTTTGCAACTTGATCTATGCAAAACGGTAAATCAGCCACATGAAGCATGATTTTGTGAACTTTTCATTGTTTATTTAATGCTCTGTCGTGCAGTAGCATCTGGAATCATGATTTTTGATTTGCACACTTACGATTTACTGAAATCCTATAACTATTCATCTTTCTGAAAAGATGATATCAAGAAAGATGCTATCGGTTTAACAATTGTCTGAATTTTTAATATGAATGGAACGTGAAATTAAAAGATAAAATTAAAAAATGTATTAAGTGTTGTCGCAAAGAATTTTAAATTGATTAAGAAAAGTGCTTATGCCAAATTTCCTTTTTTAATTTTTGAAAACACGTACTTTCTATGATAGTACTGTTCTTTTTACTGAATTAAATGTGACACAGGACGATTTCGGGGAAATGTACCATTACAGTAGCAGTAGCCACATGACAGATTCTGACGATTCCGTTCCTCTTTATTCTCTGTAACAGTAAGATTGTGTTACATCAGTAACATGTCAATTTCAGATACAATTGTTCAAAAGAAAACTGAATACAATTATAGAGAACTGTCATGAGACAAAAACGTTACAAACATAACTTCGAAATTATCCAAAAAAAAGGAAACTTTTCTTGATGAATTTGCGGTGAAATGAAGTTTGGAACATTAGACAAAACTTGTAATTTTTACATCGATTACTTAAAATAACAATCATGGCTTTTGAAGAATTTCTTCTCAAACCTGATCCTCTTATTAGAGTTTGGTATAGAATAACAAAAAATGAAAATTCGAAAAAAAAAATATTCTTTCATAATTCGTGTATGAGATGAAGATATTTTCCTGTAGAAACTAAACGAAACTAGAAAAAAAATTGTAATATTTTTAATTATCGAGGATTCAATCCCATAAATCTACAGAGAAATCAATAAAAATATGAGTAAATCTTTCAAATTATTTTACGACTAAAAAAACCATGATCCGAAAATTATCGAAATCATGATTTTGTTATTTTGTGTTTACCTATACGTTTCCTGTTTCCATACACATGTAGTTTTTGTGTTATGTTGTGGTAAAAAAACGCTTCCGACTCCAATACTTTACGCCACCGTTCCACCGTTAAAGCCGAAATGAATATTATTATGGTTGCTCCAAAATCTTACTTAATAAATATTTGATTTTTTACACATACAAAAATTGTACAATAAGGCACCAGATCAATAACCTCCTATCATAAATTGAATTTCCGAAAACGGAAAAAAGCCTCTTAGAATCTAAAAGACCCTGTGCCTGTAGGTCACAAGACCTCAAACGATTATTAGGGACAATGAAATATATGTTCAATTTTTGAACGCCAGCATGCAATAATAATGCATCATACTTGCATCTGTAAAATAAAATTATAAAAAAATTTATATTTCATTATCAACGACTAAATCAAGAATTCCATGTAATTCGTAATTAACACTATACCATCGAGACAAAAATTCATAGTTAATAGTGAGAAGATATTCTATTCTTAGAACGCGACTTCTTATGCACTGTTCGAAGTAAGAATATTCAAATGTTAAGAAGTGCAAAAAAATGGTGGGAGACAGGCTCTTCTGAAAGATTTTTCACACATAATCTTCATCATCTTTTACACCTGACTTTCCTGAGCACAAAAATATTAAAATTCAGAAAATTTGATGATTCCCGAAAGTTCTAGAAAAATCAAACGTTACCACAATCACTAATGTGCAAGAAGTTTTAAGTCAGATATTCCATAAACTTGTGGGAAACACTGAATATTAGGATATAGAAAATAGTTTATGAATTACGAAAATGCTCGGGAAATTAGAATTTTCTTAGAATACTTCAGAAAAAAAAATTGAAAACAAAAAATAATTGAAATCACCCTGGAATTCCGTTGAGATATAAGCCTAGTAAATGTTCGAGATTCCGGAAAATTCAAATATTGAAAGGATCTTAAAAAACTTCAGAAAGACAAACACTTGAATAATAAAAAAATTTGAAAAATACCGAAAAATTTTCAATGATTCTCAATGAAGTTAGAGAATACTTCCCTATTCGGTAAGAATTTATGTAAAGCGAAACAATGAAATTGTGAAATTTACTGAAAGAAAAATTTTAATTGAATAAATCACATATCTCGAGCAGTTCTGAAAATTTAAGAATTTTTGCATTTTAAAATATTAAAGGAGCCTGAAGTTAGCGAATTTCATAAAATTCAAATAGAATAAGTATCAAAGCAGTTAGTAACACATTGTGATTTGTTACGTTATGTCGTGATTGTTATCTATACGTGTAAACATAAACTACATCAGTTATATGTGGTAGTACAGTTCATTTTGTATAATCTTGTTGATCACTCGATATCGTTGGATCTTGTTGATAAAAGTTTATATCGTTGAAGTTCGTGGATCATTTTTTTTTTTTACAATCTCATCTTAATCAGGTGACTAATTTTGGAAATGAGTAACTTCCAGTGTTGGTTACGCAGGTGTATGTGAATGATAAATAAATTTAGCTTTTTGAAGGAATTTTATAAACTTGAATCTGTTATATTTTACTCCTTTGCTCAACATGAGAATCAATAATGAATCCGAGTACTTCATTGATTGATTTAAGAAAAAATAAAAGTCTGATAATTGTTCTGAGAGTTTGTACCCTTCGTAGTTTGATTTTTCGAATATTATGAATAGACCGAAAAGTCATGTAACGCCATAAGTAATTTTAAATTATCCTTTTGTCATTTGTATTCTGTCTTTTGCATTCATTGTGTTGCAACCTTGTGTTGAATAACTCATGTTTCGTATGAGCAATATTTATTACATAAGCCATCATTATACGCAAATCTACTTTGAAATCCAAAGTGATACATACCAGAAATATATCAAATTGTAGAAATACTAACGAAATTCGACTTTACCAAAAATATACAAATATGTAGGTATAATATAGAAAAATACTATTATCTGAAAAGTTCATTAACAAACTCAAAATTTATGATAATTTAAATTACATAGTATGATATTCAGGAAATCCATATAGCCACACACAAGAATACTTACAATCTGTAAAAATCCCATAAATAACTAAATAATTTCTGAGTTGCGAAAACAATGAAAATCCTCAAATCAATGAAACACTAAAAATCTCTGTGTATTTTTTTTTGTTTTTTTTGTTTTTTACTAAATTTCTTCAAAACATTCATTTCTATACATGATTGGGTTATAACTATCAGTAAGGCAATTGATCGAGATCTTCGAAATCTAGGAAAACTTCATAAAGCACTAAAAAATACCACATATACCAAGAAAAGTGCATATTGTAAGAACTTGAACTTTGAACTATATACTGAGATAAATATAAAGTATTTTCTGTCAAGAATGGGATAAAAAGTATCATAGATAATATTGTATTTTTTACAATATGATCGCAAATATAATTTTGTTTTTATACAATATAAATATATTTTTGTTTTTGTACATTATAATTTTTTTGTCTGTTTTCATTAGACATTTTGGATGAATTAGGGTCTACATAATGAAAATTCTACAAATAAAATCATATTTCGTATTATACTAGTGCACAGTATTATTCGCAGCTACAGCATAAAAACAAATAGAATTTTTTACCTGCGATAATATATGCTCTGGTTTATATATATTTCAGGTGCTGAGAGTAAATATTGTACAAGTACATATAATTATATGTTTCACAAAATATATACGTATCATATAATCACAAAAAAAAAATCGGTCCGGAGGCAAGTGTGCGTTTTTTTACCGAGCCCGCGATAGCTCTCGGAAGAACTCAAGATAAATTTTCTTTTGTAAAAAGAAAATTTGACTTCTTGCTGTCCCGGCAAGAACTGCCGGGACAGCTAAGAAGTTACTTATTTCTCAAATAGAGTAGCCTAAGAAAAAAAAATTAGGCGTCTGAAAAGGTAAATCGGCTATTGGACCGATTATCCTTCTGAAGCGCCAAATCGGTTCGAAGGCAGGTTGCGTTTTTTCCACCAACACCACGGAAACTGCTGGGACAGCTCGAAATAAATTTTCTTATACAAAAGCAGGGTGAAGTCTCAAAAAAGACCTATTTGTCGGTTCTGGATGTGATTCATCTCTTGGATTGATTTATCGCTTCAGAAGACAAATCGGTCAAAAAGCAAGTATAGTGCTATTTTTTTACCAAACACGCGAGAACTGCCAGGACTGCTCGAAATAAACTTATTTCTCGAACCGAGTAGACTGAGAAAAGACAGATTGGTCATCTGGTAAGGTAAATTGACTCTTGAACCGATTTAAATTCTGAAGCAATAAATCGGTCCGGAGGCAAGGTGCGTTTGATTACCAAGCCCGCGATAGCTCTCTGAACGCCTCAGAATGATTTTTCTTTTGTAAAAGCACAGTAGAGTTTGGAAAAAGACTAATTTGTCGACTTGAGATGTAGATTGGGTTTTGGACCGATTTCTCACTTCAGACGACAAATCGGTCCAAAAAAAAAGTAGTGCTATTTTTTTACCGAGCTCGCTATAACTGCAAGAGAAGCTAAAAAACCATTGATTTCTCGAACAGAGTAGAATGAGGAAGGACAGATTGGTTATCTGGTTAGGTAAATGAGCTCTTGGACCGATTGAACTTCTGAGGCGAAAAATCGGTCCGAAGAAAAGTGTTCATTTTTTTACCAAGCCCGCGATAGCTTTCGAAACAACTCACAAAGGATTTTTTTCTGTGAGAACACAGTCAAGTCTGGAGAAAGACCAATATGCGACTACAAATGTTATTATGCTCTTGGACTAATTTATCGCTATAAAAGACAACTCGGTCCAAAAGCAAGTAAAGTGCTATTTTTTTACCCAGCTCGTAAGAACTGCCACGATAGCTGAGAATTAATTTATTTATGAAACAGAGTAAAATAAAAAAAAATATTTATAATCTGAAAACGTAAATCGGCTCTTGGACCGATTAACCTTCTGAAGCGACAAATCGGTTCGAAGGCAGGTTTCCATTTTTTCTACCAAGACCACGGAAACTGCTAGGACAGCTAGGAATGAATTTTTTTTATATAAAAGCAGGGTAGAGTGTAAAGAAAGACCTATTTGTCGACGCTGAATGTCATTCGCCTCTTAGACCGATTTATACCAACAGAAAACAAATTGGTCTAAAATGAAAGTCTAGTGCTTTTTTTATCAAACCCACGAGAAATGCCAAGACTGCTCGAAATAAACTTATTTCTCGATCCGAGTAGACTGAGGAAAGACAGATAAGTCATCTGGTAAGGTAAATCGGTTCTTAGACCGATTTAAATTCTGGAGCAAAAAATCGGTCCGGGGGAAAGTGTGCGTTTTTTTACCAAGCCCGCAATAGCTCTCGGAATAACTTGGAATGAATTTCCTTCTTTGAAAGCACGGTAAAGTCTGGAGAAACACCAATTTGTCGACTCTAGATGTCATTCGGCTCCTGGACTGATTTATCGCTACAGAAAACAAATCAGTCCAGAATGCAAGTTAAGTGCTTTTTTTAACGAACCCGCGAGAACTGCCAGGACTGCTAAAAATAAACTTAATTCTCGAACCAAGTAGTCAAAGGAGATACAGATTGATCATCTAGTTAGGAAAATTTGCTCTGGACCGATTTACCTTCTGAGGCGAAAAATCGTCAAAGTCAAATTTTCGTATTTTTACCAAGCCCGCGAAAGCTCTCGGAACAACTCAGAATGAATTTTCTTTTGTAAAAGCACAGAAAAGATTCGAAAAAGACTTATTCGTCTAATCGAAATGTCAATTGGGTTTTGGACCGATTTCTCACTGCAGACGACAAATCAGTCCAAAAACAAAAGTAGTGCTGTTTTTCTACATTGCTTGCATGAGCTACGAGGAAAGCAAAAAATTAATTGATTTCTCGAACAGAGTAAACTGAGGAAAGACAGATTAGTCATCTGGTTAGGTGAATCAGCTCTTCGACCGATTCAACTGATGAGGCGAAAAATCGGTCCGAAGGCAGATTTGCGTTTTTTGTACTAAGACCACGGAAACTGCTGGGACAGCTTGGAATAAATTTTCTACTACGAAAGTAGTGAAAGTATAAAGAAAGACGTATTTTACGGCCATGGATGTTATTCGGCTCTTGCACTGATTTATCGCTACAGAAGAAAAATCGGTCGAAAAGCAAGTATAGTGTTATTTTTCTACCCAGCTCGCAAGAACTTCCGGGACAGTAGGAAATCAATTTATTCTTTGAACAGAGCAGACTGAAAAAATCAATATTTGCAACTGAAAACGTAAATCGGCTCTTGGAGCGATTAACCTTCTGAGGCGACGAATCGGTTCGAAGGCAGGTTTGCGTTTTTTCTACCAAGTCCACAGAAACTGCTAGGACAGCTAAGAATCAATTTTTTTTATACAAAAGTAGGGCAAAGCCCAAAGAAAGACTTATTTGTAGACTCTGAATATCATTCGCCTTTTGAACTAACTTACCTTTACAGAAAACTAATTGGTCCAGAATGCAAGTTTAGTGCTTTTTCATACAGAACCAGCGAGAACTGCCGGGACTGCTCGAAATAAACTTACTTCTTCGAACCAAGTAGGCTGAGGAATGACAAATTAGTCATCTGGTAAGGTATATCGGTTCATAAACCGATTTAAATTCTGGAGCAATAAATCGGTCCGGAGGCAAGTGTGTGTATTTTTACCAAGACCGCAATAGCTCACGGAACAACTCAGAATGAATTTTCTTCTGTAAAAGCACAGTCAAGTTTAGAAAAAGAATCATTTTTCGACTCTAGATATAAATTAGGTTTTGGACCGATTGCTCGCTTCAGACGACCAATCGGTCCAAAAACAAAAGTAGTGCTTTTATGGTATTATAACGAGCTCGCAAAAACTGCAAGAGAAGCTAAGAATTAATTTATTTCTCGAACAAGCTAGACTGAAGAAAGACAGATTTATCACGTGGTTGAACCGATTTGACTTATTAGGTGAAACATCGGTATAAAGTCAAGAGTTCGTTTTTTACCAAGCCCGTGATAGCTCTCGGAACAACTCAGAATAGTTTTACTTCTGTAAAAGCACAGTAAAGTTTGGAAAAAGACTTATTTGTCGACTCGAGATGTAAATTGGGATTCGGAACGGTTTCTCACTTCAGACGAGAAATCGGTCCAAAAACAAAAGTAGTGCTATTTTTCTATCTAGCTCTCAAAAAAAGCAACGGAAGCTAAGAAATAATTGCTTTCTCGAACAGAATAGACTGAGGAGAGACAGATTAGTCATCTGGTTAGTTAACTTGGCTTCTGGACCGATTTTACTTCTGAGGCGAAAAATCGGTTCGAAGACAAGTGTTAGTATTTTTACCAAACCGACATTGCTCTCGAAACAGGTCAGCATTAATTTTTATATTGTAAAAGCACAGTAAAGTATGGTAAAAGACTTATTCGTGGACTTAAATTGTAAATTGGTATTCGGACCGATTTCTTACTACAGGCGAGAAATCGGTCTAAAAACAAAAGTATTGCTATTTTTCTATCTAGCTTCCAAAAACTCCAAGGGAAGCTAAGGAATAATTGATTTCTCAAACAGAGTAGACTGCGGAGAGACAGATTGGTAATCTGGTTAGTTAAATTGGCACGTGCAACGACTTAACTTCTGAGGCGAAAAATCAGCCCAAAGAAAAGTGTTCGTATTTTTACCAAGCCCGCGAGAGCTCTCGGAAAAACTCAGAATTAATTTTTTTTTTGTAAAAGCACAGTAAACAATGGAGAAAGACTAATTTGTCGACTCGAGATATCAATTGGGATTTGGACTTTTTTCTTACTTCAGACGAGAAATCGGTTCGAAAACCAAAGTAGTGCTATTTTTCTATTCAGCTCGCAAGAACTCCACAGGAAGCTATAAAAATAATTGATTTCTCGAACAGAGTAGACTAAAATGAGACAAGTGTATCATCTGGTTAGTTAACTGAGCTCTTGGACCATGTTAACTTCTGAGGCGAAAAATCGATCCGAAGACAAGAGTTCGTTTTTATATCAAGCCCGCGATAGCCCTCGAAACAACTGAGAATGAACATTTTTTTCTAAAAGCACGTCAAAGTATAGAAAAGACTAATTTGTCAACGCGAGATGAAAATTGGGATTTGGACAGATTTTTCATTTCAGACGAGATATCGGTCCGGAAAAAAGTAGCGCCTTTTTTCTGTCTAGCTCGCAAAACCTGCACTAGGAGCTAAGAAATAGTTGATTTCTCGAACTGAGTAGACTGCGGAAAGACAGATTGGTCATTCGGTTAGGTGAATCGGCTCTCGGACCGATTTAACTAATGAGGCGAAAAATCGGTCTGAAGTCAAGTATTTGTTTGGTTACAAAGCCCGCGATTGCTCTCGGAAAAACTCACAATGGATTTTTTTCTGTAAAAGCACAGTAAAGTCTTTGGAAAGACAAATTTATCGACCTTGGATGTATTTCGGCTCTTAGACCGATTTTTTGCTACAGAAAACAAATTGGTCCAGAATGCAAGTTCAGGGCTTTTTTTTACCGAACCCGCGAGAACTGCCAGGACTGCTTCAAATAAACTTATTTCTCGAACTAAGTAGACTGAAAAAAGAGACATTAGTTATTTCGTAAGGTGAATCGCCTCTTAGACAGATTTAAATTCTGAAGCAAAAAATCGGTCCGGTGGCAAGTGTGCGTTTTTTTACCGAGCCCGCGATCGCTCTCAGAACAACTTAAAATAAATTTTCTTTTGTAAACGCACAGTTATGTTTGGAAATAGACTAATTTGTTGGCTAGAGATGTAAATTGGGTTTTGGACAGATTTCTTAATTCAGACTACAATTCGAACCAAAAACAACAATATTTCTATTTTCCTACCGGGCTCGCAAGAACTGCACTAGAAGTTAAGAATTAATTGATTTCTCGAACAGAGTAGACTGAGGAAAGGCAGATTGGTCATCTGGTTAGCTGAATAGGCTCTTGGACCGATTTAATTTCTGAAAAGAACAATCGGTCTGAAGTCAAGTGTTCGTTCTTTTACCAAGCCCGCGATAGCTCTTGGAACAACTCAGAATGAATTTTCTTTTGTAAAAGCACAGTATAGTTTACAAAAAGACTAATTTGTCGACTCTAGATGTGAATTCAGTTTTAGGTCGATTTCTCACGTTAGACGACAAATCGGTCCAAAAACAAAAGTAGTGTTATTTTTCTACCGGGCTCGCAAAAACTTAAAAAAAAGCTAAGAATAAAATGATTTTTGGAACAGAGTAGACTGCCAACACGGCTCGAAATTAACTCATTTCTAGTCAAGACAGATTGGTCATCTGGTAAGGTAAATCGGCTCTTAGACTGATTTACATTCTGAAGCAAAAAAGCGGTCCGGAGGCAAGTGTGAGCGTTTTTTATCAAGCCCGCGATAGCTCTCGAAACAACTCAGGATGAAGTTTCCTTTGAAAAAGCACAGCAAAGTTTAGAAAAAGATTAATATGTTGACTTAAGATGTAAATTTGGTTTTAGACCGATTTCTGACATTAGACGACAAATAAGTCTAAAAAAAAGTAGTGCTATTTTTCTACCGAGCTTGCAAGAACTACAGGTGAAGCTAAGAATGGTTTTATTTCTCGAACAGAGTAAACTGAGGAGAGGAAGATTGGTCATCTGGTTAGGTAAATTAGCTCTTGGACTAATTCAACTTCCGAAGCGAAAAATCTGTCCGAAGTCAAGTGTTCTTTTTTTTTCAATCCCGTGATCGCTCTCGGAACAACTCGAAATGAATTTTCTTTTGTACAAGTACAGTTATGTTAGGAAAATACTAATTTGTCGACTCGAAATTTAAATTTGGTTTTAGACGATTTCTCACTTCAGACGATAAATCGGTCTAAAAACAGAAAAAGTGCTTTTTTTCTACTGAGCTCACAAGAACTGCAGGGAGAGCTAAGAATTAATTTATTCCTCGAACAGAGTAGACTGAGAAAAAAAATTAGGCATCTGGAAAGGTTAATCGACTCTTGGACGGATTAACCTTTTAAAGCGACAAATTGGGTCGAAGGCAGGTTTGCGTTTTTTCTACCAAGACCACGGAAACTCCTGGGACAGCTCGGAATAAATTATCTTATGCAAAAGCAGGGTATATTCTAAAGAAAGACCTACTTGTCGACCCTGGATGTAATTCGCCTCTTGGACCGATTTATCGCTACAGAAGACAAATCGGTCCAAAAGGAAGTGTAGTGCTATTTTTACCCAGCTCGCAAGAACTGCCAGGACCGCTGAACAATAATTTATCTATCTTACAAAGTAGTTTGAAAAAACAAATATTTGGCTTCGAAGAACTTTAATTAGCCCTTGGACCGATTTACCTTCCGAAGCGACATATCGGTTCGAAGGCAGGTTTGCCTTTATTCTACTAAGACCACGGAAACTACTAGGACAACTCGAAATAAACTTTCCGAAACAAAAGCAGGGTAAAGTCTAAAGAAAGACCTATTTGTTGACTTTGAATGCCATTCGCTTCTAGGACCGATTTATCACTACACAAAATGAATTGGACCAGAATGCAAGTTTAGTGCTTTTTATTACCGAACCTGCGAGAACTGCCAGGACTGCTCAGAGTAAACTTACTTCTCGAACTGAGTAGACTGAGAAACGACAGATTGGTCATCTGGTAAGGTAAACCGGTTCATAGACCGATTTCAATTCTGAAGCAAAAAATCAGTCCAGAGGCAAGTGTGCGTTTTTTACCTAGCCTGCGATAGCTCTCGGAACAACTCAGGATGAATTCACTTTTGTAAAAGCACAGCTAAATTAAGAAAACGACTAATTTGTCGACTCGAGATGAACATTGGGTTTTGGACCGATTTCTCAATTCAGACGACAAATCGGTCTAAATACAAAAGTAGTGCTATTTTTCTATCGGGCTCGCAAGAACTGCAAGGGAAGCTAAGAATAAATTTATTTCTCGGACAGAGTAGACTGAGGAGAAACAGATTGTTCATCTGATTAGATGAATTTACTCTTGTACTGATTTAAATTATGAGGCGAAAAATCGGTCCGGCGGCAATTGTGCTTTTATTTAACAAGCGCGCGATAGCTCTCGGAGCAACTCAGAATAAATGCTCTCTTGTGAAAGCACAGTAAAGTTTAGAAAAAGGCGTATTAGTTGACTTAAGGTATAAATTCGATTTTGGACTGATTTCTCACGTTATACGACAAATTGGTCCAAAAACAATAGTAGTGCTATTTTCTACCAAGCTGGCAAACACTGCCAGGACAGCTAAGAAGTCATTTATTTCTCGAACAGAGTAGACTGAGAAAAAAAAATTAGGCATCTCAAAAGGTTAATCGGCTCTTGGACCGATTAACCTTCTGAGGCGACGAATCGGTTCGAAGGCAGGTTTGTGTTTTTTCTACCAAGACCTAGGAAACTGCTGTGACAGCTCGGAGTACATTTTCTTTCACAAAAGAAGAGTCAAGTCTAACAGATGACCTATTTGTCGGCTCTGGATATAATTCACCTCTTGGACTGTATTTAGTGCTACAAAAGAAAAATCGCTCCAAAACTAGTTAGGTGCTATTTTTTACCCAGCTAACAAGAACTGCCGGGACAGCTGAGAATGAATTATTTATCGAACAGAGTAGACAGAAAAAAGAAATATTTCGCACCTAAGTACGTAAATCGGCTTTCGGAACAATTTTACTTATGAGGCAAAAAATCGGTTCGAAGTCAAGTGTTCGTTCTTTTACCAAGGCCGAGATAGCTCACGGAAAAATTCATAATGGATTCTCTTCTGTAAAAGCACAGTAGAGTCTGGAGAAAGACCAATTTGTCGACTTTAGATGTAATTCGGCTCTTGGATCGATTTATCGCTTCAGAAAACAAATTGGTCCAATAGGCAAGTTTAGTGCTATTTTTACCAAAATCGCCAGAACTGCCAGGACTGCTCAAAACTCGTAGACTAAGAAAAGACAGATTGGTCATCTGCTAAGGCAGATCGGCCCTTAGACCAATTCAAATTCTAAAGCAATAAATTAGCCGGGAGGCAGGTGTGCGTTTTTTTACCAAGCCCGCAAAAGCTCTCGCAAATACTCAGAATGAATTTTCATCTGTAAAATCACGGTAGTGTTTCGAAAAAGTCTAATTTGTCAACTTTTGCCGTAAATTGGTTTTTGGACCGATTTCACACTTCAGGCGACAAATCGGTCCAAAAACAAAAGTAGTGCTATTTTTTTATCGAGCCCGCAAGAACTGAAATGACAGCTTAGAAGTAATGTTTTTCTTGAACAGAGTAGACTGAGAAAAAAAATAAGGCATCTGAAAAGGTAAATTGGCTCTTGGACCGATTAACCTTCTGAAGCGACAAATCGGTTCGAAGGCAGGTTTGCGTTTTTTCTACCAACACCACGGAAACTGCTGGGTCAGCTCGAAATAAATTTTCTTATAAAAAGCAGGGTAAAGTTTCAAGGAAAACCTATTTGTCCGCTCAGTATGTGATTCGGCTCTTGGTCTAATTTATCGTTCCAGAAGACAAATCGGTCAAAAAGCAAGTATAGTGGTATTTTTTTACTGAACGCGCGAGAACTGCCAGTACTGTTAAAAATAAATTCATATCTCGAACCGAGTAGACTAAGTAAAGACAGATTTGTAATCTGGTAAGGTAAATCGGCTCTTAGACCGTTTTAAATTCTGAAGCAAAATATCGGTCCGAGGGCAAGGTGCGTATTTTTACCACGCTCACGATAACTTTCGGAACAACTCGAAATGAATTTTCTTTCGTTTAAGCACAGTGAAGTTGAGAAAAAGACTGATTTGTCTACTCCAGATGTAAATAAGGTTTTGGACCGATTTCTCACTTCTGACGACAATTCGGTCCAAAAACAAAAGTAGTGTTATTTCTCCACAAAGCTCGCGAGAACTACAAAGGAAATAAAGAAATAATCAATTTCACGAACAAAGTAGACTGAGAAAAGACAGATTGTTTAGCTGGTTAGGTGAATCTGCTCTTATACAGATTTAAATTCTGAAGCAAGAAATCGGTCCAGAGGCAAGTGTGCGTTTTTTCACCAAGCCCGCGATAGCTCTCGGAACAACTCAGAATGAATTTTCTTCTGTGAAAGCACAGAAAATTTTAAATAAAGAATAATTTGTCGACTCAAGATGTAAATTGGGTTTCGGACCGATTTCTCACTTCAGACGACGAATCGGTCCAAAAACAAAAGTAGTGCTATGTTTCTACCAAGCTTGCAAGAACTGCAAGGAAAGCAAAGAATCAATTCATTTCGTGAACAGAGTAGACTGAGGAAAGACAGATTTATCATCTGATTAAGTGAAACGGCTCTTGAACCGATTCAACTTGTGAGGAAAAAAATCGGTCTAAAATCATGTGTTCGTTTTTTTATTAAGACCGCGATAGCTCTCGGAACAACTCAGAAGGGATTTTCTTATGTAAAAGCACAGTAAAGTCTCGAGAAAGACCAATTTGTCGACTCCAGATGTAATTCGGCTCTTTGCCGAATCACAAAAGTAGTGCTTTTTTTCTACCAAGCTCGCAGGAACTGCCGGGACATCTAAAAAGTAATTCATTTCTCGAACAGAGTAGACTGAGAAAAAAAATTAGGCATCTGAGAAGGTTAATCGGCTGTTAGACCGATTAACCTTCCGCAGCGACGAATCAGTTCGAAGGCAGATTCGCGTTTCTTCTACCAAGACCACGGAAACTGCTAGGACAGCTAGGAATAAATTTTCTTTTACAAAAGCAGGGTAATGTCTAAAGAAAGACCTATTTGTCGATTCTGAATGTCATTCTCCCCTTGAACCGATTTATCGCTACAGAAAACAAATTGATCCAGAATGCAAGTTTAGTGTTTTTTTTACCAAACCCGCGAGAACTGCCAGGAATGCTCAAAATAAACTTTCTTCTCGAATCAAGTAGACTGAGGAAAGACTGATTGGTCATCTGGTAAGGTCAATCGGCTCTTAGACCGATTTTAATTCTGAAGCCAAAAATCGGTCCGGAGGCAAGTGCGCGTTTTTTTACCAAGCCCGAGATTACCTTCGGAACAACTCAGAAAAGATTTTCTACTGTACAACTACAGTACAGTTCAGGGAAAATATAATTTGGCGCCCCAGATGTAATTCGGCTATTGGACCGATTTCTCGCTACAGAAAATAAATTGGTCCAGAATGCAAATTTAGTCCTGTTTTTTACCAAACCCGCGAAAACTGCCAGGATGGCTCAGAATGAACTTGTTTTTCTAATCAAATAGACTGAGGAAAGACAGATTGGACATCTGGTAAGGTTGATCCGCTCTTAGACTGATTTTAATCCTGAAGCAAAAAATCGGTCCGGAGGCAAGTGTGCGTTTTTTGACCGAGCCCGCAATAGCTCTCGGAACAACTCAGGATGAATTTTCTTTTGTAAAAGCACAGTTAAGTTCAGAAAAAGACTCATTTGTCGACTCGAGATGTGAATTGGGTTTTTGACCGATTTCTCACTTCAGTTGACAAATCGGTCCAAAAACAAAAGTAGTGATATTTTTCTACCAGGCTGGCAAGAACTTCAAGGGAAGCTATGAATTTATTTATTTCTTGAACAGAGCATGAATGATATATGAATATGAATATTATAACTAATATACTGTGTATAATTACTAATATACTATTAGTATATACTGTCATGTATAAAATATCTAATATTTAATAACGATTAACTTATTTATATAATATCACAAAAGTATACGTATCATAAAATCTACAGTGTATGATTGATTATTTTTAATATTGTAGGTAATCATTACAATAATATGATATACGTTAGTAATAATTAAAGTTTGATGCTCTGAATTATAAATAGCGGTCGAATTTCTGTAATTTTGTAGATTTCTGGGAATATGACATACACTCATATCAATTTATAATTTTTTTATAGGAATTTTATTTACACTTACGAAAATCATTTGCAGAAATTACCCTTCTTGAACCATTCAACAAAACAAGTCAATCATTTCTACCTATTCAAAATTAATCTCAATTTTATTTGAGATCTTGTATCATTAAAAATAAAGTGATTAAGTTGGAAAATTGCAATAAACCAGCAGTTTTTGCTTATCATGAAGTCAATGTACCATAATTATTTCCCAACGTATCCTAGCATTTAATTTATATTATTTTTGAACGCAAAAAATCCATAAATAATACATGCGATCCTTCTTAATGAATATTTCGTACTTTTTTTCTGCAACGAAAAAATCGGCGTTGAAACACTTTAATGCACAGTGAATTAATTCCAATATTAAAACGAAGACAAAAAATTTTTTCACCTTCAGCAACTACTGTCAAGTTTGAAAAAATTCTGAATTGTTATGAAGGCGAAGGAAATTTTAAAAAAAGTTCGACGTTATAAAGATGAGTATCATTAAGTTATTGAATTTGAAGTATTTAAAAAAGTACTAAGCATCGCTAAGTATTCACGAGTTTTTAAAATCTCTATGATCAAATATCAATTTAGGAGGATTTAAAAAATATTCGATATTTTAAGAGAATAAATCAATTTGCTTAAGTATTTGAATTTCAGTATACATGGAAAGTTGAATTTTCCACCGAATATTCAAAGCCTCCTCAACTATTTCAATAAGTTAGAATTTTCCTGAGATTATGAAATTTTCCCTAAATTGTTCAACCATTACAAAAATTTTTTGTTCATATACTGAATTTTTTCAAATGTAGTTGAATTAGACTCATGACAATTTGTTTTTGATTGTTGCAAAGGAATTAATATAAATAACTGTATGTATGATTGTATTACATACAATCATACATAAAGTTATTTATTGTAATAACGATTGTATGACTCTGAAGGGACCTCTTTGCCCCGCCACAGCAGAATCACCACCTTAAAAATCGTCTTTCCTAGAGCAGAAAAAATACCACTAGTCATCACGCAGCCAAGATGGCTCTAAGACGTATCATATTTTTGATAGCAATTCTCATTTTTTCAACGCCTGTAAACAGTAATTATTATTCATTTTCTGTAAAATATGAATATCAAAACATCGATATTCCATTATCGACGACTATTTCAATAAATTCAGGCGATTGGTTATTAATATTGTACTTAAGAGACTTAAATTAATTTTTGATGATGATGAGTTCGTCTGTTCCTGCAAAATGAATTCGAAGCAGGAATATTCAATTCTTAGGCAGTATTAAAAAATTGTAAGAGGAGCGTTCTTACATAAGTTTTATCATAATTCATTGTTTTCTATAAACATTATTGCTAATGCAAAGTATGATTATGAGCTCATTATTATAATTTATTCAATAACACGTTTCTTTGTTTTAGTGACTTCTACATGATCTGAGAGATGCGCAAAGTGATACGATGTTTAATTTGAATCGCTTTAAAAAACTCACTATTGAATATTCCAGTATACCAGAATCTTCTCGAAAAAATATGAGCGAGGTCAACGAGACTAACGATCGGTATAAATCAAGAGTCTCAAAGAAAATATGATTCTTTTGGCTGAAACTCCACGCCCTTGTCGGTTCCTCCGTCCACCAGTCCATCGTTTAAAACGCAACGAGAGGAACTTAGTGCTAATCCCCTCGCTGAAAATATCACGAAACTCACGGCTGACGGTAAGTCGAGGAGAAAAAGTAAGAAAAAACGTAATTATGGAAACAAGTTGTGGCAATGGATTGTCTTCGCGCGCAATTTAACACCGTCGCGAGGATCGATTTTCCGCTACGTCGGTGCTTCAATTGATTAAATAGACCTGCTATTCGGATAAGGTTGGCAGTTAGGTGAAATAGAAAAATGGATGACGGAGATACGAAACCTATAGATAAATTGAAAGTGCCAGGAATGAAACAATCTGCGGCCAGGTTGAAGCGCCGATGGATGGATACATACGCGCTTACACGTTCATTTATAACGACAGAAGCAAAGCGGGCGGATTTTCGGTAAAAGTGGTTTTGCGGAAGACGAATCGACGGTGTAATGAAATTGCGGATCAATGGGAGCTGCATCTTTCTCTGGTCACTTTATATTGCCGAAGGCTTTGAATAGATTTTTTACTGAGTACGGTAGGACGACTTGCAAAAGTGACGTAAAGCGTGAGAATCTCTGACTGAGACTTTGTCATGGACTTGTGAACCGGGAATTAAAGAAATATTGTTTTTATTCAAATAATACTGTGCGACAAAAAAAATTTTTTTTTGCTATAGATCTAAATGCATACAATCGATTCCTAATGACCCCACAAACAAGTCTGCAAGAGCTTTTCGTGAAGTTAGTGCAAGTTTCCGAAAAAATTTATGCAAAATTTCGAAAATATAACTTTGTAATTCTTACAATTATGGCTCGATTTTTACGGATAAAAGCGCATGTTTATGTATTTAAGGTCGAAAATTCTATTTTTATCATAAAAACGTTGAAAAACTGCATTTTTCACATAGTTGGACATTTGAAGAGAATCACTTAATGCAAATGACTAACGGTTGCGCATGGGGGTCTCGCTAGCGCTCGATCGTCATGAATGCTTGCCTATTCAAGACGATCGAATGCGAGCGAGGCACCCAAACGCAACCGTTAGTCATTTGCATTAAGTGATTCTCTTCAAATGTTCAACTATGTGAAAAATGCAGTTTTTCAACGTTTTTATGATAAAAATAGAATTTTCGACCTTAAATACATAAACATGCGCTTTTATCCGTAAAAATCGAGCCATAATTGTAAGAATTACAAAGTTATATTTTCGAAATTTTGCATAAATTTTTTCGGAAACTTGCACTAACTTCACGAAAAGCTCTTGCAGACTTGTTTGTGGGGTCATTAGGAATCGATTGTATGCATTTAGATCTATGGCAACAAAAAAAATATTTTTTTGTCGCAAAGTGTAAGATGAACATGGAAGAAAGTAATGCAATGTGAATTTATGAAATCGATATCCTTAAAATATTTAGGAAAATGTAAAAATTCTTTTCTTTGTACCTTTCCTAATATGAATGTGATTTGATCATCTTTCAAAGTTCTCAAACTGTATTACTGGTAACATTATAGTTTCAGTTATCATCAAAATCTGACAAATTCATCCTTTGGTGTATCAATGAATAATTATGTTAGCATTATGACGTCTCAGAAAAATAGAAAAATATCACTTATTTTATAGCCATGTAGTTGTACGGATTCCTAAATATGTAGTTTAATATAATTTGATGTTTCGAGATTCAAAGTTTTATACATTCTCAGTATTTCCTTAAGTTCACAGTTTTTTTGGTAGTTTTTTTTTAAACAATAATATTGATGATTACGTTTTAATATTCATCAATTCATTCAAGTTTGATATCAAAGAATACGGTATCTGAAGTTGAGATTCGCAATAAGTTATCGGATTTTCCAGAAAATATTGCATCCACTAATCACTAATATTTCATTGATTTTTATAGCTTTTTTTTCATATGATACACTCAGAAAAATCTTTAGTCAAATACGAACCTACAATATTTTTTTCTCCAATTGACCTATTGGCCTAAAAAATTTGTCATATCGACTATATTTTAAATAAGTTGACCAAATATTTTAGTAAATATGAGTGAAAACTTTATAAGGTCCGTATATGATTAATTTTTTAGTCAATTTTAGTAAGCTTTTCTCTGCGTGTAGTTTTCCAATATTTTTACAAGGTATAGATTTTTTTTGTGTTTTTGCGGATTTCTTCATGAATTGCTAGAGTAATATTCGATGTTAGAAATTTTAAGTATTTTAGTACCTACCTATCATTAACAATTGTTTGACAAAAAATATATTTAAAGATACTTAAAATTCATGAATTCCTTGAGTTTTTACAATATTAATCCCATCTTTTTATCATCTATTCATTTTCGTCTAGGATTGGATTATCTACGATGAAAGTTTCATATATTTTTTGTGATATGACTGGTTTTTGATAAAATTACATCCATAGAAACTTCAAGGATTTATAAATTTTGAAATATTTTAGAAATTATCTAGGTATTAACCAATATGAAAGATTTGCTAGCATTTTAAAAGTTTTCAAGAATTTTTAAGTGTTGCTATAACAATGACTTCTATAGTTTGATGCTCTAGAATTCGAAGTTCAAATTATTTCTGGTATTTCGATTGAATTTTTAGAAAACAGTATTTACTTATTTCTAACAAGTATTAAAGTTTTTATGATTTTAGTATTTTTAGTATTTTTTAAGTTGATATACAAGTCAAAGATTTTTCTAGTACTCATATTGATGGATTCCTATACAAATATCAAGAATATACTCCTCTCAAATACAAAATTCTACGATTCAAGTGTAGGTACGATGTTTTTCAGTAAATTTTATCTACATATATTTATAGCAGTATTTACATACTGCCAATTTTCATCAGTGTTTTGCTTATTTCATGATTCGTAAAATTAGTGTGATTATTTTGTTTTTTTTATACTGTTACAAAAGTTTTCATTGTGTTTTTAATTTCACATTGAATTAAGCATATTCAGTTAAATGAAGTGATTGCGGTTGTATGTAATATATTCAATTCAAGTTGAGCTAACTGCATCTCAGTTACTAACACTGTTATTTTAGTCAATGTAAGTTTCTAGTATTCTCAAGAATTTTTTGATTGAGTAACCATTGTATTAATTTTTTTCTTATAATGCTATACTTTTCATTGCATAGCATCAGTGAAGAATTATAGTATTTCATAGAGTTCTAGAACTAGTAGTATTTTTACAATATTTATACATACAATCTAAAGAATTTTCTTGTATTTCAATAAATTCGTATGCATTAGAGACTTCTTCAATTTGATGCTTTGGTACTTAATGTTTTACAAATTTACAGCACTTTTGAAGGTTTTTAGAGAGAATAAATGTACATGAAGGTGGTCGTTGAAGGGTTTGTGTGGCATTTTGATAGTGCCTTTCCGTGATTTGTTTCTGATTATTTAAAAAAAAATCATTGTATTTTTTCAGTTTTTTTAAATAGCACCTACCTTTTTTGTCAGCTCACAGCCGAAATACTGTAAATTATATTAATTTCAAGTTTTTTTTTTTTTTCAAAACAATAGGATTGTAGCATGAATTTGAAACATTGTGTAAAACATATTGTAAAATAATATTTGATACTTATAAAATTTCTTGAACACTCTACAATGAAAATTTACATGCATGATGTTTATGAAAATTACGTTAATATTGGCGAAATTTTCAAGACAAACTCAAGACTAGAAAATTATATCTTTCAACAATTTTTGTTTACGCTAGATTTTACTTATTTGAAATAAACTTTTCTTTTGAAACAATGATAGCAGTAATATTTATTCCAAAAAACGTGAAAAATCATGTAAAATTATTATTAAAAATTCGCGTAATTTTTTTTCAAATTTTGATGTTATTCTGAATATATGTATAATTATCACTCACATCCTTCTTTTGGATGGAAATCCTATAACTTTTTTGTCAATCATTCAGAAAAATTAGAAAAAAAAACGATGTAAGGCAAATACTTAAATATTAGAACATTTTAAAGCTTAAAAAAGTTTTATAAATGAAATTTTTTATACAACATCCTAGAATCTTTCAGAACATGAAAAAACCATTTTAAAAAAAAATGAATCAATAGAACTTAAAACAGAGTTGGAGGTGAGGGGTATTGCAAATGCTTAAAATTTTGAGATGAAATCTGACCAAAACCTCGATAAGGACAGCATTTCAGTACCAAATCTTTCGTCAGGGAACTTTTTTCAGATCACAATGCTCATACTCGTGTAATAATCTGTGATTCAATCTCGTCACTTGACGAAAAACTTGAGCAATTGAAAGTTACCAGGATTAGTTGCTCGTTTGATTACAGAGATAGTAATTAACGATCCAAGACACTGGGAGTAAAAGTTGGCGAAGGAAGCAGATGCCGAAAAGGTAGCCTTAAGACCGCGTGTTCTCTCTGGGGAGCTGAGTGTTTGGAGAATTAACAGCAACCCCTGATCCAAGCCCTCTCTGCTATCTTCCTTATAATAAACTGGTAATTCCCAATGCTCCTATAAGTTACTCACTTTCAACACTACAATGACCTATGACGGCTACGACATATTCGCATGTCTTAGGTCCTTGCATCCATTGCACAATCCGTAGAACAGCTCAAATGCCATTCGATCGAATCAATTTTTGATACAGAGAGTGAAGAATTTCGCTATTGAGAAATAAAAGTTATAAACAATCTACAACATTTCATATGAAAACTATTTCCACTTTTTAAATAAATTTCGTGACATAAGATGATTTTATGTCTGTACATGGACAATCTTTTATTTCCTCCACTGACAAGACGATTAGGAACCACAAAATAATATTCACCCTTTCATAGGTTTTCTTGAAGATGACTTCGAACGATAGGATATAAAACTTGAGTGTACGTGGTTGAATACCCACTTTTCCACTGGCTATATTATACTGTTAGTATTCGGTTAGTCACGTAGGAAATTTTCTGTGCATTATGGAGTGGATGAGGCTACGAACCAGAGTGCGGTACCGGTTTGGGAATGTCGACGTTAACGGCCTGTTTAAATTGTGCGTTTAATTACAAGTAAGAGACACTCGCGATGAAATTTATTGGTCACTGTTTTCCAGCCGACCCTTTTCTATCTAATCTATGCGATGTCCGTGCTAAACATGCTGTTTCCTTACCGAGATACGTGAAAAGACGTACATTCTCGGAGACGCGCTTTACGTTCAAGACATTGACCATTACAACTACCGTGACTTATCTTGTTATTGTCTCACTCTAGTTAATCATGTACGTTACATATCCACTAATTCACGAAATTTTGCGATTTCTTGGTTAGCCATAAATCACGCTTTTGACTTTCGAAGCATAGTCACGGCTGAATTTCTAAGTTCAGAGGCCAAGAGTTGCGTGAATATTGCAACCCTGGAATCAACCGAACCGTCCGTATTTTCGTCTATAATGCGGTAATTTATAGTGGAAGCGTCTTAAAATTGTACAGAGGGAGGAAAGACGTGCCTAGAGAAGGTGCGAGAGTCTACGGGGCCGTGGTATAAACTTTCGCAACAGGATTCAAGCTCTCAACACGTAACGGCTAGATTTATGGGCATAAATTTCGAGCCAATAAGAAGCCCCAAGCCTTCGTACACCTAGTCAAACCGCACGATGAATTTGTAACGGCGAACTGTTCGGGAGCATGGCCATCGTTCATTGTAACTGATGGCCGAACTAAACCAAAATCAATTAATTGTTAATTTTGTCCGTATAGTGCTGTTTATCCTAACGGTGTTGAAAAGGGATACCTTATGCAATTTGAAGGTTCATTCATAAATAATAAAATTTGAATACAAGACTTATTCCTCGAAGAGTTCCATTTTATTCATTTTTTCTATTATTTTCATATTTTCTCAATAAATATGTTATAGACCCCATTTTTTAATACTATTTTTACATGCCAGGAACATTGTGAAATTCGTTTACTGTGCCTTCAATTCTAATCATTTGATAATTTATAAAAAAGATGATTATTGAAAATGTGATGTTCCGCGATCGGTGAATTGATTAATTACAATGTGAAATTCATTTTTTTTAATTTGTGGTTCCTTGTACTCCACAGAATATTATAATCGTCGATTTTAATTATTCGGAAGTGTGATCCTCGATTTTTTAAATTTTGGTTCCTTATACCCCAGAGGTGAGTCTTTTCAACTTGTCGCATGTTTTTAAATAATACATTTTTTAAAGACACTGAAATTCAAAACATATAAAAAAAAGTCACGTACGAATATTAATCAAAAAAGATTTAGAAGAAAATTTGTTCATAAAAGTGTATAAATTATTATGTTTTACAATTTAGGGAAATTATGTGAATTGTAATTTCATTGAGCGTGGATAAAGGAAAAATTTTTATTTTCAAATAATAAAATTAAATAGCAGGTATTAAAATTACATTCGTAAGTATGAGTAGGTTATGCATTTTCGTTAAATGTTCAACAGAAGATGAAAATTTGGTTTACATGAAACTTTTTATTATTGCTAAATTTACTCTTAACAGTCGAATATTTGTTGAAGCATACATAATTTTTCAAAAACGCAGAGCGACAAAAATTAATTTCTTAAATCGATGCTCTAAACTTCTTACATAAACTACTCCGTTCCTTGCTTTATAGGTGAAAAAACGTTTTACACTCAACAGCAATGAAACATATCAATTCATTATATTTTTTCAAAAATGTCATCTATTTTGTTAGTTTATCCCTCGCGTAAGGCTCCAGATATAACCATCATCCTCGTAAGAAATTCTTTTTCATTGGTGATGCAAAAAGGTTTTCTCTTCTGACTACGATATTTTGCCGTCCTCAACAAAATTGATAAAATTTTTTTTAATTCTGTTCATATTTTGATTTTTCTGTTAGCTAAGTGGACTTTGCAAAATTCTAAGAAAATAGTATGTGTAAAATGTTGGTGACCATTTTGTTATAGTTTGATGATGATAACTATCGAAATGTTCTGTACTTGAGGTCAATAATACATTGTAAATAATGAATGATTTTGATTACTGGTCCAGCTATAAGTACGATGGCATTAGAAGATTACAGACCAGAACCGAGACTTACAAGTGATCATTTTCAGTATTATTATAAGTAAAAGTAAATGATTTGATGCCCAATCACATGACTTTTCTTGCAGTTGAACTCACAAAGGAAGCGTGAAGCTGAAAATTTTGTTACAAACCAACAGACGGACGAGAAACTCACTTTTCTGAACTGCTACACAAGTAAGCAGGTCGCAGTATTCGAAAAAGTCCAAGATTTTTCTGGAATTTCTTATAATCCCATGTGGATGATTTGGAAAAGTTCTACGAAATATAGTATGGTGTCATGTCGTTCAATAAATCTTGTTTCGCAAAGACTAATAAGCCTCTTCTTTTTGCTCTCTGGAGCATGTTTTTGGTTGAGATCTTAAAGAATTTTCGTCGCATACGCGTTATTTCTCAATAAGTTCACGACGTCGTTCACAATCTCAAAACAATTCTGAACAGGTGGGACTGACATAGCATTTGACAATGCGAGGTTCAAACGATGGCTATAAACAATAAACGTAAATCATTAATGGGTACAGATTCTTCATTCTCGCCTGGATGCCACTGACATAAGCAGATATGTTATGGGCTACATCTAAAAATTGATCAATGCATTTTTTCATTTTGAGGTTCAACTCTACAACTTTTCTGGAGAGCTTCAGTTATTTTTTCAGAAGTCTGGTTGTAAATTGGTACAAATCCTACAAAATCTTCACGAATAATCAGTTTTCGCAAGTCTTCGTCGAAGTCGAGGTATCTGAGACCCTGACAAAGGCCCGAGGACGGAACTCCGTCTTCCTCGCGTGCTCCTTGCGTCCTTTTTCCGTTCCATGATGTTTTCTCAGTAATTATGATCAAAATTTCATAAATTTTTTCCGGAAATGGCTTTTTGTGGTGCCATGTTCATAAAAAACAGTTTTAACTTAGTAGTTTAAGAATAATTTAATTTTTTATGTCAAAATATACATGTAAGCATATAATTATCAACTATATAATAACGAAGAAATGGAATTTTTTCATTATATATAATCAAAAACAAGACACTTCAGGGTGAAATTTAGGAGAATTCATCAAAGGACAGAGTTTTGACGCAAGGAGCACGGAATTCCGTGCTTTTTGCGTTCCTTTTGCGTGCCCAAGCCTTTGCCAAGGGACTTATTGACATTAGTTCAGTGCCTGATATATCCATGGTTTCATTTCCGAGCAAGGTGAAGCATATGGTGCATTATCAATTTTCTGAATAATAAAAAATATTTTCAAAATAAGGTTTAAATTTCTGACTTCTCAACTTTTCGTTTTGTTTTTTTCTTAGATTATTTTAATTGTACTTCAAAAATAATGCATTTATTTTGTTGGTAAAAATGAATCAAAATAATTAAAAAATATATAAATATTTCGGTAACCGATTCTAAAATATTTAACTTTCTTTTGGAACAAATATTTTTTCGTTAGTAAATCATCCATTGAAAAAAAATGATTAGGCAGGGGCATAGACAGAAAAAATTTTCGGGAAGGGGTTTTTCTGAAAAATGTTTTTTCTTCGGGATTCAATAATTTTTAATCTTTGACAACATGTTACAAGAGAGCGACTTTGAGGTATTTTACATTTTGGAATACAAAAGTTATACAATTTTTGGAATCCAGAGTTTTACCTACATTTTTCATGTCCGTCAATAACGGAATTCGATTTTTGTGATTTTCAATTAGTAACTGAGGTTTCAATTTTTTTCACTAATACTTTTTGTATTATGGTAATACAACTTTGAGGATTATCTGATACTAAGTTATATGGGTTTATATAGAACTTTCTAAAATTCGATGCTCTTGGAATCGAATTCTAAAAAATGTATATATTTGAATTAATTTTTTAGCAATTTTCACCCACACAGATAAAAGGTACATCATCAATTCATATTACTTTCATATGGTATATTATCAATCAAATTTTTGAGTTTTTCCTATTATTTTTACATATCCCTTATATTTCTATAGATCGCTCAATAGATTTTTAGAAATTGATGCTACAGTGTTGCAACTTTCAACGATTTTGAAAATTAAAAGTAGTTTTTTAGACAACAGTTTCTTTTGTAAAGATTTCCAATACTTTTATTTCATATTTTTTTTTTATTTCTACAATTGAAAGTATGTTTAGTTGTATAAATTGTAGGAATTGAATTGAATTTATTTTAATTGTTTTTTATAGGAATTTCTAGAAAAATTTTATCAATTTCTAAAATAAAAGGTGTATAATTTTTGTATCATATAAATATGTATGCTCCAGGACAGGAAGTTTTATAAATTTCTAAGAAAATTATATCTATATTTTTTTAATGTGTTGGAAGATTTCTAGTAAACTAGTAAGCTAGTAAATGACTTAACTAGTAAACTAGGAAGCTAGTAAATGACTAAACTACTAAACAAAATTTTGTCACTTAAGTAACCTCGTAAACTAGTAAACTAATAAAATTGTAAAATATTAAACAAGTGAAAGAGTCAAATAGTAAACTGCTAAACTCGTTAACAAGTAAATTAGTTGATAAGTAAACTAGCAAACTTATCAAATTTGTTAAAGTAAACTGGTAAACTAGTGAGCTAATAAACTAGTAAACAAGTAAGCTGTTTAACTAGTAAACGTTTTTTCACATTTTTTTAGGTATTATACATATTATAAACGACACCCGTTTCTAAGTATTTTTGAAGATTACTTATAATTAATCTTTAAAAATACAAATAACATATATATATATATATATATATATATATATATATATATATATATTTTATAGATTGCTACAGAGATTTAAGAAACTCGATGCTTTAAAATGCGAATTTCGATCTATTCTAAGCGATTTCAAACATTAGTGAAAAAATCACATTCATATAGATTTTTCATGTTTTATCTCGTTTTTTTGAAATATTTAAAAGATTTTCTTACGCTTTCCAGAATTTTCATCAATTTATAGTACATTTAGAATTTGATGCTCTGGAATCCCAAAATTTATAGATCGTAGAGGCTTTCGTCGAGATTTTTCAGAAAACAGTTTTTTCATAGAATTAAATTATTTTATTATACTTTCAGAGTGTGTAGAAATTGAAAGATTTTTAATACTTTTATATGAATTTTATATAGATTTCTAGAATTTGATGATATAAGATTCAAAGTTTTGTAAATTTTTAGCATTCCCGTAGATTTGTATATTTCTTGATTATTAACTAGGTTCAACAATTTTTCTGACTCATTTTTTCTAAGAATAAGTGATCCTACGTTTTGATATTTTTTCCTTTTTTATTAAATAATATATATTTTATACTGCTAACGTTTTCATGCATTATTTCTAACTTATATTTTTATTGTTCATCAGTGTAACTTTTTCCAATTTCAAATAAAATATTGATTGATTTTATCATAATTTCGAGAAGGGCGTGAACCCTCAAAACCCCCTAATGCCTACGCTCCTGTGATTAGTTATTAAAAAAATTATATCTTGCAAAACATGTTAAATGTTAAACATGTTGAACATGTTCAGTAGAACAATGTGCTTTTTTTCATAGCTTTTTGGACAAATTATTTTTTACAAAATTTCAACAAAATTTTTTTCAAAAAAATTTAGCCGTCGGGCCCTACGGCTAGCTACGTGCCTGTCTGAAATAATTTCATGAATGCAAATGTACATAAACGTAAAGTCGACATTATCTAATAGTCTAGAGCAGTCTAGAGACTTTTAAAAAAGAGGGTCCTTTTTTAAGGGTCTTTATATTGCAAGCGTGTATTCGATTATTCGATACTCCTCGATATAACCTCAATCGATCGTCACTTGAAGCCAGCTTCGTTGTTGTCAGTTGTTGTGGAAAAAAAGACAATTTCGTGTAATTTTCGCAATCGCACGTAGTTTAAAATCGTGTTATTTTTCCTAATTATCAGCGAAAATTGTGGGAAAAATGAGTTCGTGCACTGATCTTTTGCGATTGAACGAAAAAACGTTATTTCGCGAGTTACGAGAAACATTGCCGGAAAGTGCAAAGGAAACAAGGAACATTTTGGAAATCCGTGACGACCTGTTGTTCGTGTGGCATGCCAAAAAATGTTGCATTTTTACCGCATCTTCCATTAGGGCCAACGATGAAACTTCTTACCAGGCGAGTCGTCGATTTTTTAATTGTTAGGACGCAAATTTGTGGCGAGGCAAAGCTTAATAAACCGAAATTTTCGATCGTTTTCGAGGCCGGCTACGATGTTGCGAATGTAAACATTGAGAATTTATCAATGACAATTAGTCTTATTTTTCATAAATGTGCAACAATTTGGTTAAAAAAATTGTTTTTTGTAATTTGAAAGACTTTTTCGCTGTTTTGATGGATTTTTATACAGTACATTAACATGTTGTTTTCAGTTAGAGAACATAACCTAAATATTTTGCAAATAGGTGTTTTTATAAAAGTTAGTAATTGTAGAATTTCATAATTTTGAAAATTAATGACTGTACAAAAAAAAATCAATGATTATTATTTTATTTGAAAACTTTTTTAAGCTGTATATTGGTGAATTAATTTGTTGATTTTCATTGATGATATTCATCATTTACTAATCGATAACAGAGGGTTTTTTTTTGTAATTTGATAATTTTTGTGAGAGATTATTAAAAATTTTCTAATTTTTGTAGTTTGAAAATCCTGTCAATCACGTATTCAAAACAACTTTACTCGATTATAAAATCTTATAAATTTTTTATGTAATTTATGATACATTTATTCTATGTGTCAAATATTTCATTAATTATATTTCACATTTCTTCGTGAATATAGTGTAGCAATAAAAAATATTATTTTAAAAAGTTTAAAACAAACTCATTGTAATATGTAAATAGAAAAATGAAATATATCTAGTAATTTATATACAAATTTTTTTCTCCTCATTTAAAACTTGAATACCTATTTCATTTACTTTTATGCAACAAATTATTGTAAAATCTCAATATTTTCAAGTATATTTTTTTTTTTTTTTTTTGATTGATCTCAATTTTTTTTAAGTGCATAAAGAAATTATAGCGACTGACAAATTTAATTTTTCATGACAAATGTAATTTTAAAGCTCGGTGGAGTATTTTGAAAAGTTTTGAGAACACTTATGAAATTTGGATTATTACGTCTAATATCATGTCTGAGTTGTGCATTTTTCACAGATTTTAAAAATACAAATCAGGTATTATGTTCCATGACAATACTAATGATATATTTCTGGATTTTCAATTTTTGTTGTTTAAAAAAGGCTGCAGTAATAAATTTTTCCACTTGATTAATATTTATAAATATTCTCAGACTTGAGATCAGTTATTTATATTTTTCAATGGCAAAAAAGTTTTTTATAAATATTCAAGAAAATTTTTTCGTAAGCTGTGATTTTTTTATTCATAGGTTTTTTTTTGGTAGCAGGTGCAAGATTTTAAGATTTCAAAACTGGACGTTATTTTAGGAAGAAAAGCTTACAAATTAGGTTTTTTTATGAATTTCTTTTTATTTAAAGGGCATGAGTCCTCATTTTCGGAATTTGCGATGTTTGTCATTTACAATTATAAAATACTAGCTGTCACCAGCGGGCTTTGCTCCTCGATTACCACGTTTTTACATGTGATTTTGTCAGGAAAAGTGTTTTCGACACTTTTTTCGTCAAAATTCTTCAAAATTTGCAAAATATAAATAGTAATTAGTAATTGTGCATATTAGTAATAGTTCTTCCGGGGACTCTGAGAGTTTCAAAATTATTCGAAAATTTGAGTGCCAACTTCTCGCAAGTATTCAAGCCGAAAAATTAGAAAAAGGGTTTGAAATTAAATTATCAATCGTAGACATAACACCACAATATTACAATGTCAACTTCTCGCAAGTATTCAAGCCGAAAAATTAAAGGTTCGAAATTTAGTTATCAATTGTAGATAACATAACATAACAAAATTACATTGTAGTACTTACTGCGTTGGGTTTGGACTCCTTTCCATCGGATCAGTACCGGTTAACAATGGTAACTGTCTCGGGAAAGGAGACTAATTTTTAACGGCTTTCACACTTTTTAAGTAGACTCTGTACTACTTTTAAAGTCTGAGAAGCGCTCAGCCTGGAAGCATCTAGCGGCGAAGCCCAAACTATCCAATTTTTCGAGACTCGCGACAGAGGAAGATAGCGTCTACGCATTATGTCAGACTAATTCCATTATTTTCGATTCGACGAAGCTTTACGACTCGAAATTTTTTTTTCGCTTAAAATTCATGTATTTTGTACCTTTAACTTTTTTATTCGAAAATCGTTTTTTTTATTTTCCTGCAGAAAACTTTTTTTCGCCAGTTATAAGGTATTTGTCTGAGGCTATTGAAACTCACTTTTCAGGTTTTTCATTGGAAATTTTTTCATTTAAACATTACAACTTAAACAAATATTTAATGATTTTTATGATTTTTATGTCGAAATGTGTGGAAAAGTTTGAAATTTTCAGTAGAAAACCATCGATGCCTCATAAAATTCTTTTTAAACATAAAATTATGTTTAAAAAGATATATGATATACTATTAAGATATATAGATATATTATTAATCATAAAACACTTTTTCCATTACAATTGTTTTAAATTCTTAAAATTTGATGAATTATTAGTAATTCAGTCTCGTCCACTCACCATTCAGCAAGGTGGGGCTTTTGATTGAAGGCTTATAGAAAAGTGGGGGTAATTAAGTTGTGTAATGTAATGTAGATTAATGATGTCTCTTATTTTGAAAGACAATTTTCACACTGTCTCACCTTTGCTTTAGTTATAATAATATTCTTTTTTCCGACTGTCACCTTTATAATGCAGTATCTTCTAATTTTTTTTCAAGAAATATATTTTATCCTAATCTTTAAATCTGATCAATTATCATAGAATATTTAAAACATTTTATTTTATCTATTATGTATCAAATTTCAATACATATTTATTATTATGAATTTCAAAACATATATTACATATTTATAATTCAATAAATTATAATCATATGATATTTATAACCTAATCAGAAGAATATCGAATTTTCTAATAAAAATATACTTTGTAAAGTTTTTTGTTTTGAAAAATAAACTTATTAAAATGGTTTTGTCTTCTTTTTCATCAATATTTGTAAATGTTCTGAGACTGATGAGTTATTTATAATTTTTTTTGTTACAGAAAACTTTCTCGTCAATACTTCAGGAAAAAATTTTTTGTTAATATGATGGTTTTCATTCCTGACTCTTTCGAAATTTGTGACAATTTCTTAGTAAGTCTAGGAATTTTGTAGAATTTCATAAAAACTCTGGTTTTACAAACTATATTTCTGTATTATTATTTTTTGATGAATAATTTACACGAATTGAATTGATCAAGTGTTTTACAAGTAAGACTGAGAATATTAACATCATCGAAAACATACTTTTAACAACTTTAAGCTTAAGAAAATTGTGGCAAATTTCAATAATATAGATAGGTTTTTTTTTTTTTTTTTTTAATTTTTGAGCCTCATCATTTGTATGAGTTTTCGTAGACTTCTGGAATTTTTATGGTTCTCTGGCATCTTCTGTTTGACCTAAAAAATATGGAATGACATTTTAGTTTTAGTTTATGTTTTTGTTTTTAAACAGGAAAAAAATAGTTGAAAGTTGAAACGAAGAAATACAATATTGTGAGAAATCTAAAATGGGAAATATATCAGAACAGCGACAGAGTTATACATAGAGCATGGACTGCAATAATTGTATCATCACTCTATAGTCTATAGTCGTAAAGTATGAATAATTAATCTATTTTATTATTATTTATACTTTATAACTATTCTGAAGAGGGCCTGGACTAGGGCGAAATAGATTGACAATTTCTTAAAAGTTAGTCGCTGGGGTTTATCGCTTATTGGCTCCTATGGATCAATTTTCTTTTATCCTATTCTTTAAAAACTTCATCAATAGAAAAATTCATAATGCATAAATGCGAGTTTGCTCTATTTAGAATTAATAAATTTGGAAATTAAAAAACTAAAATTTAGTTTGCATTGTTTGACGCTGTGTCACTGCATTTAAGTTTGAAGAATATAATGCATAAATGCGAGTTTGCTCTATTTAGAATTAATAAATTTGGAAATTAAAAAACTCTAAAATTTAGTTTGCATTGTTTGACGCTGTGTCACTGCATTTAAGTTTGAAGAATATTCACGTTTCGCCAGTCAAATTGTTGATAACATTCAAAGTATCAACACTAGTGTATTTGAAAAATTCATTTGAATAATTTTGATATTTCAATGTTTAAAAGTTTCCATATGTCATTATGTCATTGTTACTTTCATGACTAGGGCTCTATTAATATTCCTCATAATTTTTGCGTAGCTGAAATTCTAAACATTCGAAAGCAAACGGAAAAAGACATATATGTATAAAAATTTAGAAAAAACGTCCAACTGATTCCCAGCACTTTTTGTTCAAAGCAGCAAACTTTACACACTTTTAAACAATATATTCAGCACAACCCTCTTCGTTATAAGAAATCAACAATTTATACATTTTAATTTTTTCATTGAATTTTGAGGGTTTGTAACTTAAGGTTCATAAATTAGTAAAAAATTCATCACAATAGTTAACATGACCAAACAATGCCCTTATACTTGTCTGATGAAAAAACTCAAAGATTATACGTAAGATTTTTTTTTTTAATAAAATTACACACGGCAGGAAAAAAAGAGTTCAAAAATTCTGTGACTCCAAAGTTTATATGTTTTTTGCATGGATAGTGACGTTTATTGAACCTCTGTATTTCTCGAATGTTCACTAACCGGGAAAAGAAAAAAAAGTTTAGATCGATTTTTGATTTTCACCAAACGATTTGAATAATATTTTCAATTCATGTTTACTATTGCCAGAAAATTCCTGAAATTAAAAAAAAGACCAGGAGTATGTCAAAAATTGTCTATTTTCTGGTATTAACACAATTGGATAGAATTTTAAGTAAATATAGTATGCTATCAAAATATTCAACTATATTCTAGAAAACTAGATACTCTGTTGAAAATTTTTGATAACTCAGTCATAATTTGGCTAGACTAATTGTGAGAAGTTCTCATCGATTTTTTTTTTTAGTATCCTGAGGAGAAAATATTAAACTTCATTGTATTTAATATAAGTGATTTTTGAATTTTTCAATAATTCATTATCTTCGTACATTTGCAACAGTTTATCAACAACATTACAGATCTTTTTATCACAAACTTTGAAAATGTACTCTCAAAGTAAAAAAATCAGAAGTTGACTCGAGGTATGTCAAAACCAAACTTTTTAATTATCAAGTCTCTCAGATTGATATACGAGGTTTATGATACAAAGATGCTTAATG
Organism: Platygaster robiniae; assembly: GCA_028476575.1. Classification (NCBI taxonomy): domain Eukaryota; kingdom Metazoa; phylum Arthropoda; class Insecta; order Hymenoptera; family Platygastridae; genus Platygaster; species Platygaster robiniae. The sequence continues at coordinate 13,619,772 of CM052018.1, forward strand.
TGCTCTGAAAAGCTCTGAATATTATAATAAATAATACTTCATAAATATCAATAAATATATAAGAATTCCATTTTATCAAATATATTTTATTTCATCATATTGTTGAAAATGTTTGATTAAATTTGAAATTCCATGTACTTATACAATAATAAAGTTCCAGGGTTTAAAAAAGTTTAAATCAGAATGTTTGACCTTGGGAAGGCTAAATTTTAAGTTGAAAAACCTAAAATGGCATAAAATATGGTTAAAACTAGTTTAAAAAATTTTGACCCACATCACAGAGCCTTTGAATTTGTAGCTTATAAGCCTAGAGTAAGAAGAGGAGAGATGGACGATTTTTTACATTTTTATTAATCAAGCTGTTAACTTACAACAAGAAAAAATTCCAGGCAGTGTAAGTTGTAATTGAAACCCTTTTGATGAAAACCATGCATTGCTTCAGTTGCCAAAATCACAAACGTGAATATGCATCGAATTTTGAAAAAATAAAAAAAATTGGAGGATAATGGATTTGATGAGGAGAGATGGACGACGTTTGAAAATCTTCAATAAACGTTGCACATAATAAAGTTTTTGCCCAAGAGTTTGAAGGTATATTCAATGTACTTATCTTTTGCAAGAAAAATGGATTTTCATTGAAAGAATCGTTGCACCTAACAGATACTTGATGCGTTCTTGAATTTTCGCAATTGTTTTTTTGTCATCAAATCTTTTTTTTTCAATTTTTTTTCAAAGCTGCTTACGCTTCCTTCGGAAATTTTCGTCGTTGACTTTTTCAGCACAAAATTTATTACTAAACACAACGGGAAACAAGAAAATGAAAAGTCTATGCCTCTTTCGAAAGGGATTCGTCCATCTCTCCTTGAATAGCAAAAAAAAATTAAAGAGGGGAGAAAAAAATTCGAGCCAAATTATGTACGTTTTCATAAACTTTACTCATTAAAAACAAGCCAATGTTTCGATAAATGAAGATCTCCAAGAAACAAAGTTTTGATCAGCAATAAAGAATAAATGCACCGAAAAAATTTCTGGTACTATTTGCAATGACGCACGGAACCAATTTAATTCTAAGTTTGCATTGAATGATAAGAATATGGTGAGCTCTCGGATTTTTTATAATAGTGTGAAGATCTATCAATACAGAAAAAACGAGCTCAATCAGTAAAGCACTTTTAAAATGGCGACTAAAAGTTCATCTCTCCTCCACGTTCATCTCTTCTCCATTTACCCTTTATATAAGCTTGATGATTGAGCTCCTTTGATTCCATGAGCCCTAATCCATATTATGAGATTGTCAGCTCGAATTGTGAACTTAGTGACGCAACACTGACTATTTTCAGCCTTTTGGAATTTGAAGCCTTGACTTACGAGCCTTCTTTAGCCAAAAACCTTTCGACTGAAGTCTCTACAAGTCTTTGATCTTAGATTAGATAGATTAAGCTTAAATTTCTAGCTTATGAAGAACTTTTACCAACCACTGTAAACCACTAATTCCTAATTATGGGATATCTAGATATTATGCTAAAATCATTCAGTACCTGTTGTTACTGACATTTTATACTATGAAATATCTGATGAATGAACTTCAGCCTCTGAAATGACCTACAAAAAAAGTGATGATCCGCAACGGGTAACAAGCGGCCTTATAAAATGATAACGCGTTCAATGAAAGGGAAGCGGAATCATAGAAATGCGTTGTCCAGTTAACGATGGCAAGCGTATACGGGAAAAGGGCCATCGCTTTTATTTCATTTCAATGGCACCGCGGGATCAGCGAGTACATTAATGCCTCGCCGCACTCGCGCGCTCTCTTTCTCAAAATGCGCACGACTGCGAGGGGGATAATTTATAGGAAATGGGTTGTTCGACTCCGCTTTCGAGTAATTTAATTAAAATAAATGTCCGCACGCGGACCCGCGGACCACGCTGGCGAATAAAATGCAAATTCAGACCCTTTCACGTGACTTATGTATACCTATGGATCCGCTCCTGCGGAAGGTGTGTACGCTCTTTCGCGATCGCCGCTCCATTCACCCGTTTATTCGATAAGGGAGGCATTTCACAAGGGTACTTTCTCGTTTTTAACTTTTCCGGTTTCCACTTTAGTCCCCATCCCTAGTACCGTTGGCTGTGTTTTAGCGTTGTCGTTTCAAATGGCAATACTTTTTTTCTTGTGCTCTTGGTTTGTGTTTTGTCAACTATTGTGCTTCATAATGAATTTATTCCATTTAAGCGATTTGATAAGTAGAACTAATCCCATAATTTTTCTTCCCATATTATGAATTATTATTGTATTTAAAATATGTCACATATAGGTTCAAATGGTTAGGCATATCTTCCGCTACAGTTAATGTTAGAAAAAAGTTCTTTAGCATTGACTGGACGAGAATCTATTAATTTCATTATTCTTTCAATGGCCGTTTAAATTTGATTGAATTAAAAATTATTTAAACGCAAAAACAAGTTAAAAGAGTTTACGTGTAAACAATGTACACTATTTGTGAACGCAGCATTACATAAAATTAATAATGAAAAAGTGATTTTCTCACAAAATAATTTTCGCATATTTTTACTGTGTATTCAGAAAAACTGCATGAAATTTAAAAGAATATGATAATAGGAAAATATTCTCATGCAACTGTGTAAAAAGTAATGTCTATGTTCTGTAAAAAAAATTCTATATTTTATTTTTTGCAATCTGGTCCAAGTAAACCAATTTTAATAACTTTGATTTGAGCATAAAACTTTTTTTGATTTCACTCATTTCTTATTTCCCCACAAAAAACCATAATTAACGCTGTGAAATATTATTCAATGAACCTTCAAAACTATACATCTATATAGTTCTACTTTTTTTTCGTGCGTTCCAATCTCAATTTGACAAAACTTAATGTGTTTGGATTTAAAAACTACTGAATGGAAATCTGTACATTCTGAATTGTGAATTCTCATACGAGTGTCGAGTAATAACCGCAAAATTTTGCTCATCATCCGTTTCAAAAATCTCCAGTCCGAACTAACATATAAGCCCAACACTTCAACGACTTTACTCAAGATATTCCGATGACTAAACTCGAATCCTTAATTTGTACATATATCACGGAAATATGAAACGAAATTTAATTTTACTTTTATGAGTATGCATTGGATAACCTGGGTAGGTGGTGAGCACAGAAAATTCCTCTTTGTTTATTCCTTTAGTTTTACAATTAATCACAGGCGGACAATATTTATGAAATATAGATATTCACTTTTGTATGAGTGCATGTCCAGAAACTTTTCACATCTTTGATTTTGTACGAGTGCTTATAACATGAATTTAATAACTTCCTTTAATATAATAGTACACATTCACGTTGAACAATTTGATGACGAAATTGTTTTAAAGCTATTCTCAGGATCACTTATCAGACATTACAGATTCCTAATCGAAATATAGTACATTCTGACATATCTCAATTTTAAGACACTCGCCAAAAAATTCATATCTTTTAAAATAGTGATGCTGGACTCCCGCACTCCATGAGCACCAAACACCCACCAAAAAGTTGAAACGCTTGAAAAAACCTCTACCTAAATCAAATCTCCGAGAGCACCGCAGAAAGTTCTCTCTTGGCGGGATAATCTTTCACGGATTGCTGGAATCTTGATGATAACCCGGAGAAGGAACAAGAGCAAGGACGGTAAATCCGTGAATTAAAGAACTTATTCCATTTGGACAGCCAAAGGGGTGTGAATGCTTTCGAGTCTGCATTATCTGGCTTGAGTGTGAACCGTTGGTAGGAAAAGGGAAAAGTGGGTGTGGAAAATGGACAAAGAGAAAAATAGAACGTTACGCGAGGCGCAAGTGAAAAGAGAACGGGGCGCGTTTAGACGTTCGTACCGTTGGTAACAAAGATAACTCTATGCAATAAAAATGATTCAAAGTTTCCCGCGGCGGATGGCGGTTCCGATGGCGGAGCGGTTGACAATGGCACGTCTTTGTCTTCACCCTCGCTGGTCCCTGTGAGCCCCTCTACACAGCCCGCGACACCTATCTTCCGGTGTAAAGTCCCATTGCGCGCGCGAGAGAGGAACCTCGCCAACTTTTATTATTTACGACTGATATTACAGCCGCCGAGGAACGCGAACACCGCTGTTTTAGCGCTGACCCGCGGGGGTGGCGGCGATAACCGTGGTCTCCTTTCCCTGTCGCGGCTATGAGGATGTTGGATTTTTTTTTTTTTTTTTCTCGGCGTTATGATTGACGATAAGTGATCGGAAGTGATAGAGGAATGTTAGGGTGTTGAAGTTCAGGATCGTTGACAGGCATTTTTGGTAATTGATTTAGGGCACAAGGTAGAAGTGAAGTGACGTAGTGATATGACAACTTATATCATTAGTTATCCACTGCTTTGAGCTTAGATTGATTTGTCTGTCAGGTTAGCAACGATTCCATGTAGTCATCATCAAATTGTTCAGTCATTAGATGTATCCCTATTCTTGTGTTGAGAATGTGCATTTTGTGCAGGAAACCATCTGGGATGATGTTTTTCATGGGAGAGTATATCATTCATCATAAATATCGATCACAGCGATGATATCACGGTTAGAGTTTGTTAGGTGTCAGGGGATACAGAATACTTCTTTGAAAGTAAATGCTACAAATATCCTTCTTAAATCAACAAATGACACATGTATTTAGTTCCAACGTTTCGAGTCTAATGCGACACTTCATCAGGGATTCAGAACTGTAATGAAATGGCTCATTTTGAAAAGAATTCGATTTTGAAAGAAAGAAGAATATTCTAAAATCGAATCAGTCAAGTGGTGCACCAAACTTAAGGTGCTCAGGAAGAGAAAAGAATAACAATTGACAACACTGAGCCCTAGCCCGAAAATCTGATTCGAATTTATTCATAACTTTCCCACATCTTCAAAACCTTAGTGTAAATTTGTAGCGGTTCAATCGTTCAATCGAGCCATCCTGCACAAACGTGATTACACAAGGTGCGGAGATTCAGGTACACACACGGGTGTAATGAAATTTACTAGAAGTGTTTCGCGGGAGTAGCGCGGGCAAAACGAGAGGGAAGGGTTACGAATGTTACGATGGTCGACGAATTCAGTAAGTGGCGGACAGTGGCTTTTGTGGGAAACATTGGCCCTCGGCGTTCGCGCTTCGTTCAGCCCGGGTGAGATACATTTTCCTCCCCGCGTTAAATGATGCGTGAAAAAGCGCCAAATTGAGAAAAACTGCACGCCTGGAAAATACAGGGATGATTTTTGAAAAGGATAATCCCGATTCTGGGCGGAAACAGGCGAAAGGATTTTTCGCACTCTTTCCCACGGCCTTTCGGGGCCATTATTTCATTGAGTTTATGCTCCGTGGACGCTGTAAAAAAGTTTTGAAGCGCTTACAGATTCGACCGGAAAGCGCCCTGTTTATTCGAATCGGATGAAGTTTCTTCCGGCGGTTATATAAGGGGATGCGCGGAGTGCGGCATTGTCGAGGTCGCCTAATGCATTTCCTTTACAGTTTTAATGGCCATTCATAACTAAGTTTAATACCTCCTTGAGACGATTTCTACCTTAGCGTTTCTGACGTGCTTGAAAAAATCAAGGATGGAGTGGTTTTTCTGTATCAGAGTTAATGAATTTGTTCACAGGGATCAATATAGAGAGGCTGAATTGTCGCATGTTGGAAAATTGTTATTTAACCTCTAAGCAAATCGTAAATGATTTATGGCTCATACCATAGATCCCTAGGAAGTTCCTCGAAGTTTTAACTTATTTGACATGTCCCGATAAGGCATGTCGATCAATATGATAGGCAATTGGCTAGAATCAATAAAGCCGAAGGAAAAAGGCTTCGCGTCTACCGACAATGGTTGAAGACGCGATTGTACGTACAAGCGATATAAATCCCGGACGGTGCCATCTAAAGGCGTCTTAGCCGGCCGGTAAATCACACCGAGACAATGGACACTGTCCAAAACACGGCGGATCTTACACCTTCAAGTTGGGGCCCGGCAAGTCTCAACCCTTCGCCCGGCGTCTTGGTTCCTAGTTCCTTCGTCTGCTCCCGCGACTCGCCGACCCTTTCATCCCGCGGAATTATAATGTTTGTTTCTAACAAATTACCATGATAATGCCCGGCGTCGCATGGCGTCTTTGGTGGCACACTTAAATTACGCGAGTACGACCCTCGCCCGTGTAACGTCACCCGGAGTGGGGCTAGAGGAATAGATCGAGATAAAGGCACGGGAGTCGAAAAGGAGGATCGTGATTCCCGCTTTAATGTTAATTAGCTGGTTACCAAAGTGTATAAGCAATGCCGCACAATCGGACTGTCTCCGCGAGGAATCGCTATTTCACTCCAGGGAGGAAGTTGGCTCAGTAGGAGGATCGCGAGGGGTCGCGGGAAAAGGGGTAGGATGGATGTACTCCAGTGTTTTAAGGCCAGATGACCGTTGTGATACATTTCAAGATCCAGCTTGTTATAGCTATTCCAGGGCTCGTGAATTTATCATTTTCACGGCGTCGCGGGGACTTTGAACAAAAGTGGCTTCCATACGTCGTTTCATGCTTGTTTTTTTTTAATCGGGGTCATTCGGTGGAAAACATTTTTTATTTAAATTGATCGTCATGCTGCATTGGAAATTGAGGCTGAAATACATATTTCATTTTTAGGTTCATAGATGATATTTTAAGTCATTTTAGTTCCAATGAACGAGAATTGCTATTTTCGATTTCTGCATTGATGAATGATATCAATATTGGTAGATAATAAGTGGTTAAGAAGGTTATAATATTTTTGTACTCGACTTTTGGATATTTTCAATCGGTAATGTGCATTTCAGTTATAAACAATCGAGTCAAATTCCATTTATAATAAGTGGATATAAAGATTGATTCAATATTTAAAAATATTGATTTATCCATTACAGACAGAATATCTCGGATAGTTTTTTTGGTTCATTAGATAAGTTGGATTCAATTATTTACTAGATCAATATTACTAGTTTCTAAACTTCTCGACCGCTTTTGAATCGATTCTGACCTTTTCTTAATGCCATGTGACTTTTTGGATAGTCCATTTTTTAACCCTGATAAAAATGCATTAACAATAAATAAATTATTATGGTTGCATTTAAGATTATTAGAATTTTTCAATGTGTTTTTTTTTTGTGATTTGAAAAGTATCTGCTTACAGAAAAAAATTACAAACTTTCAGAACTTGAATTCATGTTTATAATGGTACTTGAAAATACCAATTCAAAATGACTGATATTTTAATTTTGAAAGACGTCGTGCATATCGTTTTTAAATTCGATACAGACTGACTTTAAACTAAATTCAATTAAAGAGCGTTGATTTTTTTATCATGTAGTTCGTATCATGAAAATATTGTTCAAAAACCGGAGAAGAAATTTCTGTAAACTGTTTTTTCCTTGATTTTGCTATCTCACAGAATTTTTTTGGAAAGTTTTTTTTCTATTCCTACTGAACCATGAATTGAATTATAAATGTATATTTCATTCGCAGTATACTATTTTTTGAATTGGGCTTCACATTATTCTTGATAAAAAAGGAAAAAATGAATAATAATCAATGCCAAGGCATTACACTTGAAAAAAATTTAAATTTCTCGGAAATAATGATACATACTTAAGATTTGTTTCGATTATTATTAGACTAAAAATTTAAAAAATTAACATTTTTGAATTCATGTTTATGGTACTAAAAAGTTTCAATCTGAAAGAACTAGGATTTTAATTTTTTAATACATGAAGTGAAATTTATGATTATATGGGGTTCATACTGAGTTTTTATGTAATTCTTACAGAAGAGTTTTGACTTTTTTATCATGTAATTCAAACCCTGATTGTGTCAAACAAACTTTTTCGAAAAATTTTATTTTAACTTGAAGTGTAAATAAATTATGTTACTTAATTTTGCTGAATTTTAAAAAATTTGCCTGCAATATTTTTCTGTTTAAATTGTGAATGGTTCATATAATAACCTGCAATTCGTAGTCTCTATGAATAATTGAAAACAGTAGTTTATTTGTACTTTATTCTGGTAAATTCACCGAGGTTCATACTTTATTTGCAATAAAATTTATTCAAATATTGCATGTAATAGTTCTTGATCAAGGATCAAATTAATTTACAATAATGACGTATACATCAAATCTGGAACAAATTTAAAAATCCTCATATTTTCAAGTATAAAAATCACACGTTTTTTAAATAAGTATAAAAATGTTAAAACTCAAAAACTTCAATATTTCATTAGCAATTCGTTAAATAAATTTTGGAAATCAAAACTATGTATATGCATTCAAAAAAGTTTTCAGAATCCGAAGAGTTTCACATTGTCAAAATTCTTAAGTTGCCGACTGATATATATATTCTTATTTGATCACAGTTTTGAAATCAGATAATTAGGAATTCGAAGAAACACTTGCATATCTTCATTTTGCTCGTGAATTGAGTAAAAAGTGAATGTTTGTAAAACTTTGTCTTTTAATATTGAATATATAAATACGATTCATATAATTGTGCACATTGAATTTTATGTTCCTTTCAAAATATATTTTATGAATAATAGAAATCACGATCTTATGAAGCCAATTTCAAGTGCTAAAATTCCACATTTATGAGAATAAATTTCAAGTCCTCCGTCTAATAACAAACTTAAATAGATCTAATAAATGTGCAATTTTCGCACTTGAAATTGGCTCCGAGAGATCGTTATTTCCATCATGTATAATTTGGACAGAGTATTATACGAAATTCAATATCAAAATATTTTGCATACGTCAGGCTATCTGTCTCTTGATAGTTTAACTATCAATGAAATAATCGATGTTCCATCGATATCAGTGAAGATTATCGTCCTCCCCTCCCTTCCCCCTCCACAAAACTTCAAGAGCACGTTTACAAAGATCGGAAAAGAAAGCAGCGTCGTTGAGCGAAAGACGGAAGCTTGCGATGGCTGTAAATCCAGCAATGGCCTCACGGGAGATAATGCGCAATCATTTTGGAATGGAAATTAAAATCAGATGATGAATCCTAACGATGCCGTTTATTATTTTAATTTTCCGCCAGCGCCACCTCGTTTGGTCGGCTGCCGTTGGTTACTCCCGAGTTCGAGACACTAAATTACGTTCCTATTAGCCGCATAATTACAAGATGGCCCCGGTAATTTCCGTTTATTCCGACTTCGTCCCGCTCGAGCGAATGTATTTTTAACCATAAAAATTTATACCTCGCCGAAACATCGTCTTCTATTTATGCCAACTTCGAAGTTTTATGATAAGAGAACGAGGGAGCGAGAAAAAACGAGCCCACCATTACGTTCACGTGAAATTAACCGTACTTGTTTTCTCAACCACGTTACGAGTAGAGGTGTTAGAAATTGTTCTTGAGAGTTCAGGAAAACACGGGAAAAGACATCGACTTTTCGGAGTGTTGGGGAAAATTTTAGGAAATAAAAATGTTTGACTTTAAAATCCTTTAAATGTTCGTGTGGTTAACCCCGCACGAGTGCTTATGAGGATTTTAGGTTATTGTACATTATATTCAGTAAATGAGTGATTTTCTTAGATTTGTAACATTAAGTATTCATTTTTAAATAATAAAATGATCGTTCTATTACTCTACAAATGTATGAAAGTTATAATATACAATAAAAAAGTGTAGTATACGAAACTCATACTTTGTAACATACGAAATGTATAAAAAATGCTATTCGTCGGGTCAATATTTTTTTGTATTAAGGAATTGTTTGATAGTTAACTCTTTTGTTTTCAGACTACCAGATGACATAAAACTTTGAAAACTTCAGAAACACAATATATTATATATTTCCTACTTTGTATTTCTACAGTCATTTCAAAAAAATAAATGTGACAAAACGCTAAATTCCGCAGTTTTGTTTCTTTCCTGAAATATTTTCTGAATATAGGTTAAGGTAGTTCTTGCACTTGAAAGAAATTGAAGTTGAAATTGAAATTGAAATTGAAATTGAAGTCACATAGTCTTGCGTGGCCAACTTCATTCAGCCCCGTAATTTTTGTTCGTAGACTTACCAGCATTGCAACTTTTTTTCTATACTTCGCTCGGCGTATGTAAATAAAAAAAACATGTTCATATGCGCAGCCGTAGCCGTAGTTAACACATTGAAAGGTTTTTGTGATTTATTTCAAATTTTCAAATGATATAAATGTGTCAGAAATATTATCGTTACGTCTTTCAAAATGCGGCGTTACCAAGTATACCACCTTAGTTGCCTGGTCCGTTGAAAAATGACAGTTGTACATTTTTTTGTAGATTTCTCAAAAAATAGCTCAGTAACCCTTGTTGAAATTTTTCAAGGTTGATTTTTCTAATAAAAGTCATTTTCAGTATTTTTTCAGAATTAATTATAGAACAGTTTTTGAAATATGAGCGGAAATGCACAATTCCCCATATATGTACGTGTTAATTTCAAAAAATTATAACCCAAAAATCAGTGTGGTAAGCAATTATGAAATTTTTACCCTAGATCAGATACAGTATCAGGATCGAATTCTCAAAGTTTCAGGAAAATCTATAGAAAATTGTCCAAATGCAAGTACTACCTTAACCTTCTTTTTTTTCATTCTTAGACGTGTCAATTTCATTCTAAACTACTTTTATCATTTTGTGAGTATTATGAAATGAAAAGCTCTTGATTTTTTATTTTTAGACGGTCCATAAACGTTTTTTTTCCAGCAAATCAATATATTCACAAAATTCATTTTATTAAACTATCGTACATTATTATTCATGTTGACATTTAGTTGTTTTTTACGACAGTTTGTTGGTTTTTGATATAAATAAATGATCGATCAGTGAAAATTGTTTTTTGAATAAGTGTTGTTTGGAATAATATTAACTTCATAGACTTCATAATACATTATTAGTTTTATAAATCATTGTACTCACTAGTTAAAAACAATATGGAAATGATTGAAATTCGGCTAATGATACTCGAAATTATCAAAAACTGTTCAAAAGTAGAATGAATATATGTACTAAAAATAAAGAACATTAGCCTAATTTAAACAAAAAATAAACTACAATTCAGTGAAGTTGCTCATATGCTCATTACAGCTTGCAGGCCAAATATCTTTATTGTAATTTCAAGAACTTCATCTCTTTGCTATAACACTGATGAAGAATTCGCTGTTTGTCATATTTTGAGGCAATTTTTTTATGTCAGAAAATGATTTTTCTACTACAATGAAGGCAAAATGCCATATAGCAGTAGGGCTCTATATGCAAAGGTTGAAGTTAAAAAAAAAATCCAAAAAGTATTTTTAAATGATTATGAATCGATTGGGGCAACAAAAGTTTAGTTTTGATCAAACCTACCTGTATTTCAAGACAACATTTTCATACATCATGCAGTACACTCATGGAAATGTAGTTTTCGTGTAAAATATTACAAAAATTATCATTATGCAGTTTCGTACATCAAAATTTTGAAATCAAATGATATTGATCTGAAGTTTTTGGGTTTAAAAAAAACCATGCTGCGTATGTTCGATGAAACGTGTTAGCTCAAAATCTCCCTGTAAAGATTTATAGACACCTTGAATAATCACACGTCTCGGAAACTCCCATGCGGACCGAGAGATGAGTCCTCAAGCCACTTACCTCCGACCTCGGCGACGTAATTATTTTTCATTTCGTCTTTATGCCCGGAGTGTCTAATTAAAAATCCTCGAGTAGGTAAATATCCGAGCGCGAATCGGTCGCAGTCGCTTTGAGAAAGCTCGACGAGCGCTTGAAAAACGCTCTTTATTTCGGGCTAATTTGAATCTCGCAATTATACCCCGGGCGAAAAACCACCACGGATCTTCAGGGTCTTTAGGCTTTTTCGCGATCAGTAATGAAATTCTGAAAAACGTTCCGCCGTGGCGTAACGAGTACGTTTTCCCGGGCGACGATAATGAGACGTGTAAAATGAATGTAAAATGAAAATCCCTAACCTCCCCAAAGTAAAAGAGACAATGAATACGTTTGCGCGAGGGGTCCGTAATTACTGAGTATTTTTCACGCCGCTCCCCCTTGAAACTGATTGATATTTTGTATTCAGGGACACGGCCAGGCGCGGATAAAAAAAATAAGTGGATTTAAGGGGTCTTTGATTGATACGAGAGTATACGATAGTGTTAGTACTTAGCGAGGATTGAACTTGTTTCGTGACGGTCTATTATTCTCCTTTAAAAAAATACGTTTCTTGCTTCCGGATGATAGGGGCAAAGGAATAAAATGTATTGCATTCAATTTGGACGAGAAAAGGGTCGCGAAATTTGGAAACTTCAATTGTTTCATTTAAGGAACCATGTGGTTGGAAATGATCACTCTGAAGTTGAAGAAAACTAATATCATCTGCAATAATGAATGATCGGGAATGACGACTGCATAAATTTGCGCCAAACCACTCTTAAAATAAAAACTGACGGGCTTCTTTGTAATATTTTCGAATAAACGGGATTCCTGCAAGATCATTGAAGACCCCCCCGTCGGAACGGAATAAACGGAATTCCGCGTCGCGTCGAAAACGAGACGAGGAGCTATTAGACGTACGGAATTTTTTAATAATCATCGTTAACGGAGAGCGTCGTCGATTCGGCGCGAAAAGAAAGATCGCCGCGGCGGAAATAAAGGGAAATTTATCCGAGTAATTTGAGCGGGCGGAAGCGCACGTTCGAAGGCTCTTCAGGTGCGGAGTGGCAATATAGTTTCCTTAATAGCGTTTAAAAAATCTTAAAAGGACGATATTAAGAATGTGACTGCAGGAAAAGGGCGGAAAAGTGTCGTTGGGAGTAGGGGTTGAGGAGAGGAGGATCGGCGTGGAAGCCGGTTAATCGCCGTAAGACAAGCGGAGAAAAGAGCGAACATCGCCGAGGGCGAAGGGAAAGAAGGCGGAAAAACGTGGCCCGGGGCGGAAGAGGGCTGAATTTAAAGGAGTGCCGAGTGGCGACGGGTGGCAAAAAAAACGCGAGGAAATTAAAGATGAACCTTTTGTGAAATGAGGCGCGAGTTTATAAGGACTTGCACCTTTTCCCTGATACCTTTTTCCCTCGCTACTTCTTATCTCTCTCACAATCCCGGCTCCTGCCTTCTAGTGCCTCTTATTTGAACGTACAGCTATCCCACTTGACGTTCAATGCGTCGCGCGTATTAGCGAGATCGTGAACTTTATGGGCCTCGTTTGTTCCGTTTGCGGGCGTCGACGTTTTTCTCCCTTGTGTTCTACTGTCAGATTCCCGGAGAATCATTTTTACAAAAAAGGACTTCATTAGTTCTTTGAGAAGTTTTATATGCACTTGACGAATTTTTAAAATGAATATTTACGAAAAGCTTATGGAAAAAACCAGAATAGAAAGGTGTGTAGTCACTCGATGGAAAGTTTTTCCAAATTTAAGTTTTCTTTCAATGTTTTTCACCATAACTTTGATTAAAAACGTATATTTTTACGAAAACTTTTTGTTTCAGACAAACATTTCACTAGTGTTTTTAAATTCGTGTAGAAAATCTAATTTATATAGATTATATAGGCATAGGTCATTCATTAGCAGTCTTTTTTTTGTTATTCGAACTGTTAACTAACTTACAGCATTAATCGTAAACAAGTTTTCTAAATCAAACTAAAAACTCAGAATTTCTTGCTCGTAATGGCGTAAAACTTTTTTTTCTTGACTTCAAGGGATTCCTGTTTTCTCTCGATAGAGTCACGTTACCGGAAGTGGAAAATCAGGAGAAAAGGAAGAATAAACGAGTCTAAATCAGCAAGAAATTTTAAGTGTAAAATAAAACCTAGTACAAGAGAATCTAATTTCGCAGTGTATATTAGTAAATTATTCAATTTTGATTTTTGAGGATGTCAAAAAATTTCCAGTATTTTATGAAATGGGTTCTTTACGAACAGTAAATTTATTATGTTCTAGCAAGAGTTCCCAAGTCAAAATGTCATAATAATAACTTAATTATGACCAAATTGGGATAGGTGATCAGGAAAAATGAAGATCTGAAAAATAGAAAAAAAAGGACTAAAATTCTTTTTACACGTGGCACAATCCTATAAAAATTACATAATAATGAACGACTTGACAACATATCTGGAAAATGTTGGACATACGTACAATTGTAAAAAGTACATTCGATGAATGTCAAAAATACAGTAATTTATATTGAATTCTGTGTACCAATGAAAAAATAATTTTCATGAGTCTACTTTGACTATCTTTCAAAAAATTCAGTATATCATTGTAAAATTTTTGCCATCGCGTTGAAATTTACAGAAAAAATCATTATAGTTTAAGGAAAGTCAACTTCCTAAATAATTGAAGAGGCTTTGAATAATTGATGAAAATGTTGATTTTCCAAAAGGTTATGAAATGTCATGAATATTAAAAACCGCAAAAAATTATATATTTCATTCTCCTAAAATATTAGATGATTTTTTTGACTCTCAAAATTTTCATTTGATTCTGAAGATTTTGAAAATCCATGTATATTCTGCAATTCTCAGTAATTTATATGTTGTTGAAATTTCAAGCTGTTGAATGTAAACGAAAAAAAAAAAAAAATTGTTCTCATTACCTTTTGAAGCTAGATTAATGAATAATTATTCATATTTTATTAGTATTATCTAATCTTACCATTTTTCATTTAAATTAAAAATAAAAATAGAAAACATTCGTTTTTCGTTTTTTTTTCTTCTTAAACGTTTGAAACTTGATGCATATTAACTTTTCAGTTTCCAAATTCAATTATTTCATGTTACACTCTTGAGAACGTCAAACTTTATTAATTATTTTTGGTATAACACCTTACTTACCATTCAGAATTTTTTAAAACTCAGCATTAGTTGCTGAAAGTCAAAAAATTTTTTCGGCATAGTTCTGATTTTGAAATTTGTTGAATATAGAGAAACATGTTTCGACGTCAATTTTTTTTTATTTCAGAAAATAAGCAACAAACAGTCACTATATAAATATTGTATTATCTCTGGATTCTTTTTGTTCGAAAATAATACGAATTCAATGCTAGAGTACATTAGGAAATAATTTTGCTTAAACGGACTTCGTGATTAGTGAAAATTGCTGGCTCATGAAATTTCGTTAACTTCATCACTTACTTTTATAATGATACAAGACTTCCAAGAAAATAGAGAGTAATTCAAGAAAAGTAGTAATGACTAACTTGTTTTGCAGAATAGTTCAGTGAGGGTTATTTCGACAAATGATTTTTGTGGATTCTTCGTAATCAATTGAATTCTGTATAGCTGTTCTCTATTATAATGTAACTTTGCTCACGTGATGATCATAAAAGAGTTTATTTCTTCAATCATCACATTCAATAAAGACGAAAATAACTCCCAATTTTGAATCAAATGGAAAGTTTTGAAATATTCATTTTCTCCTTTTTGTTTAGTGGACTCAAAGAAATGCAACGGAAGGACGAAAAAATTGACCGTACATTAATACGATTCTAATGGTGGCAGCAGAAAGCAGCGCTTTTTGCAATTAGACTTTTTAATTTTTATTAGCCCGAGCGGCGACGCCGCCTAAGCGTATGCATAATGCCATGAATATTTTCGTTATAACTCTGCCAACTTGTCTCCCAAGGAATTAACCCTTAAATTAGCAGTTAGCGCAAAGTCCTCGTGCCTTGCTTAATTAGACTCTTTCTCTTTCCCGCTTGGTCGGCGCGCTTTCTTTTCCCCTTTCCCGATCTTTCGGAAGTTTTCTTTGACATTTTGACGTCCATGAGGATGGAATCTCGCAGAGAGCGTAAAATTTCGTGACAGTTGATTGCTTTGATGTGGATTTGGATCGGAGTTTGAGGGTAGTTTTACTCTGAGAGGCGGGAGACCGATTTAGGAGTATAGAGACTTCGATGCCAACAAGAATGGAATCACTTCGGTCGGGAAATTATTAAAGGTCGACGGTCTGATTAATTGTTCGTGAATCATAATGTTTCATGAGAAAAAAAGTGATTGTTAGAATATAAGACTTGCTACACTATATACTTAAAAAAAACTTGTGTAGGCTCACGAGAGAATCGAAACTTTTCACAACGAAGTACTTCATGGAAATTAAATGATTTAAGTTTTTTTTTGCTTGATATTGTATGATTTTGTGCATTGTGATTGAAAAATTTTCAACTGGAATGGAATATAAAAATAACTTTGGTTTTTATTTCACTTTATTAGGTACTGAATAAATATCCTTCATGTTTTTTTCATTTTGATTCCTAATTTGTATGTTTCCTTATTTATTTTTTTTTTTTAGTAAACTTTGGTTTAGTGTATGATTTTTAAATTTTTTCAATGGAAAATGTTAGGGATACGATTTTTTAAATTCCTAAATCACGTTAATAGATTCAAAAGTTCGGAAAAACTCTATAGAGTTTAATCGCAAAAATTTATTTCGATACTGACTATAATTGAATTGTTTTTTTCAAAAACATTCATTTTGTCGAGTATAAAAATTTTGAACTTCAAGTAATTGTTCTACTTGAAAAATAATAATTTATTATTACCCATTAATATTTTTCATTCTCATTATTTAAAAAGTTTTTATTTAGGTGCTGGAATTTTTTATGAGTTTACAATAAATAAATCGAAAATTATCTATAAAATTTTGAAATTTTTATACCTTTCAACATTGGAGCAATGCAGAATGTTAAGGAAATAGAGTCTACCAACTTGAAATAGATTCAAAAAGTGACATTCTTATAAAAAAAGATTAAACTTTTAAAATATTGCTGCTAATTGTATTTCTTAGGTTTCTGTATAATCTTATGTACTTGGAGCTTTAAAAAAAATTGTAAGAGTGCCAACATTAGAATTGGTTATGAATGGCTTTTGTTTCCATTAAAAGTTACTTCTGTTTTGAAATTATTATTACATTAGTTAGTAAGCTGTTTAAGGTTCAGGACACTGTGAGATATCCTCGAGTATTTCCAGAAGTTTTTTAGTTTCGAAAAACATATATATTAAGTGGTGGTTTGTTTTTCTGATGTTTTCGAAATTTCCAAAATATTTCTTGTATTTTAAAACCTGTTAAACCATGAGATATTAGGAACACGAGAAAATACATAATTATTAATTTTGAAATTGTGTTTTTCTGTTTCAGTTTCAAATAGTGTCGATTTTATGACGATAGTACGAATTCCGCAAGTTTTATGAAATTATGTATTGGTTTTTGCATTATATCATATTTTAAAGAATGTTAAAATTCATTTTTTTTCAAAATTCTCGGAAGGTATACCTAAATTTTGCTGATTTTTCAATTTTCTTTACAAAAAATTTATTAGGAATATTCATTCATTATCCTAATATTTTTAATCGATTCAATACAAATATAGATTCCCGCTAATAACAGATTTTGAAATTAGGTATTTAGTTTTTTTTTCAAGGCCAAGTGATTTCTGTGATTTGAGTAGTTTATTGACTTCTTTGTTTGTTTCTGATGACAACACTGCAATTAAACATATATGAAACATGTCTCCGTAAAAGACACGAAGACGCGAAATACATGTCTTCAGTCATTAAGTGTCTTACTTTAATGTGTCAAAAAGATGTGTACCAAAGACATCTTCGAACGTCTTAGAAATGGCGTCAAAAAGTGTCTCGTGGCAAGACACCATTTTTTGCAGTGAACTGTATAGCAATTTAGAAGAACTTATAAAACCGTTGATTATTAAAAAACTCAGAACCTCTTCGAAGATTATGCAAATGTTTTGATAAATGAAAACTTCCGTTATTCTAGTTATTGTTTACTGCTTCCTATTTACTTATGTTTTTATTGTTAGCCAGCACGAAATCTCAATTATCCTAAAGCTATTTGGAATTGAAAAAGAAAAATACAATTTCAAAATCAATAGCTATGAATTTTTCGTGTTCCTAATATCTCATGCCTCAACAGGTTTTGAAATACAAGAAATATTTTGCAGATTTCGAAAACACCACAAATTTTGACTATCCAGAATGTTACGAAGAGGTAAACATAAACAATAGATAAACACAACTAGTGACAATTTTTAATGAGGTAAAATATTTTTCTTCCATTTTAAGTAGTGAAAATTTTTATTAAAAATATTCAACATCAAGACGTTGGTTTTCTGTCATATTTTGAACTATCTGTATTCAAATAACTTGTAAGTTTTAGTTCTCTAATTTGCTTTAAAATGAGCTCGTCAGAAGAAATGAAATAAAATCGAAAATATTTTTTAAACTTGAAGAATCAAAAGTATATTTTTAAAAAACCCTTGCAAATCTACTAATTTTTCAAGAGTTCTGAATTGAAATTATGCTCAAAGAAAATGTTTGACGAAAATAATAAAATGCTCAGTTAAAAAATTGTGAATATTAATTTTATGTTTCATGACATCAATTTTCAATTTTTGTACGTTAATAAATTGTTCAATCATCAAATTTCCATCATATCCTATCCATTTTTATGAGAATCAATAACTTCATTTTTTATGTTAACATGGTAGATCTATTGTTAATATTACATTTTTATAGACCCTTGATTTCGTTCAGTAGATATTAAATAAACATGGAGTTGAGTGATATTCTCGCATACGTTAAATGACATCTTGGTATTTCAGATGGTTACTACTCTGAAATAAAAGTTTTATTTTGATTTTTACTTTATGCTCTTTCTGAAGTTGCAAACGTTTGAAAAAGAACGAAAACCAAATAAATTTTTCCTACTACCACTAATTTTTAAACTAAGTATTTATCACTTTGATCTTATATGGAAATGAAGAATCAATTTTCTTTTTTCGTTTTTTCCTAAAACTTAAAAACTTTAGGCACATTACTTCATGAGAGCCAAATCTGCCATCTTCTGAACTGACATTTGTTCGCAACATTTCCCAGACTTTTTTTTTTAATGAAAAGCACGTACAAGCTACAAGTAACTCGATCTGGTTGTCTTACATACTTATTTAAAATCCTTCTGTCGTAACAAAAATTAAAGTCGAAATGAAAAAACTGTGCTTTAATTCCGACCATAGTCATGTTACATAAGGATTTGTGAAAATTTGCAGAAAGATGCGAGCGAGGAAAGGAGAAAATCCGCAGCTCGTTTTTTAGAATAAATAACATGCGTGAGCCCGGAACTTAAGTCTCGTATTGAAATATGACGCGGGCCCGCGTAGCAGCCTCGGCCAGTGGAACTTATTAGACTCGTGCTCACTTGCGAGTTTCCCGGAGTACGGGGTTTCCGGGCTTATTTAAGCTGGCTTTCTAAGTACGCATACTAAATATGATAACGTTGCAACGGCAAAAAACGTCAGCGGTATTTAGCGCCCTAATTAGGAAATCGTGACTCGTTTGCGAACGTTTCATTTCGCGTTCTTCAACTTCTTCCCATTCCATTTTTCGTCCGTGGCTGCATCTTGTTTGCCTCTTAGTCTCATCGTTATCCTTTAGTAACATGAGTTATCGCGTTGACATGACTTGCAAACTCGTTAGTGACAACCGGCCCAAACCTCGTGATGTCTAACTTGTGCACGAGAATTTAGGGCGGAAAATTGATTTTTTATAGAGAATAATCAAGAGATTTTTGGCGTTTTTGTACTTTTGGGAAAAATTTGAAAAAACTTGATGGGTAGACCTTAGGATTTTCAGACGGATCATAATATTTTCATTTTATACAAAGAATTTATATTTAGGTATATTTATGTTGTTCTATAGTTGAAATAGCGTTCTTTGAGTTTTTCACGTCCGTTTTAAAATTGCGAAACTTGAAAATTATTTAATTTGTAGGAAAATAGGTACAATTTACTGTTATTTTTTGCTTGATTAATTTTGACATATGCTTTTTATTTCTTCTATATTAAAGTATGAAGTTCTGAGTGTTCAAATGCACACTGAAAATTTGTTAACATTGAATAGTTTTAAGAATAAAATAAAATTAAAATTCAAAAACGTGAATACGTTTTCATCACTAATCATTAGGGTGTCACTTATTTTGGCTATGTCCGAATTTTTTCATTCCAGGTCTTTAAATAGATCAAAATAATATACAAAAATTTTTTGTAAAGTTTGAAGCAAATCAGACATGATCAACGTGTGCCACAAAACGACTAAAGTTTTAAATGGGATTTGCATGTAGTTTTTCATAGATTTTGTACAAAAATTCATAACTTGTGCAAAACTTATAATCAATGTTTTAAACTTGGCATAGTTTAAGTGCATAATGTTGAGTCCAAGACCAAATTTTTCTGGATTTTTCCATCCCTGTTATCTATGTTTTACAAGCACCGAAATAGTACATGTTTGTCTTTTTTTAGTGCTTGTAATACATAAATAACAGCGATAGAAAAATCTAGAAAAATTTGGTCTTGAACTTAACGTTATACACTTGAACTATGCCAAGTTTCAAACATTTATCATAAGTTTTGCACAAGTTATGAATTATTGAACAAAATCTATGAAAAACTATATGTAAATCGCATTTAAAACTTCAGTCGTTTTGTGGCACGTGTTAATCATGTCCGATTTACTTCAAACTTTACAAAAAAAATTTTTTAATATTTTGGTTGATTGAAAGTTCTGGAATGGAAAAAATTCGAACATAACCAAAATAAGTGACACCCTACTAATCATATTTTGAAAACCTTTAATAATCATGTTGTAAATTTGTATATCAAAAAAGTTTTTAGTAGATCGTCATTATTCAATTTTTTAATTTGAACTGGTAGTTTCAAAATAACAAACTTAATCAATACTGTAAAATATAAATGAAATAACTAATCGAGAAAAGTTATACTATTGGCTTCGATTCGTCATTTTTCCATAATCTCTAACACAAAGATGAAAATACGGAGCGTTGGAAAGTTATAAGATGTTACAATAAAAAACTTACATTTATAAATTACAAAGTTACAAACTTAATGATACGTATAAATTAGGTAAAAAAATTTAACACCTATATTAAAAGTAATGCTTATTGTGTAATTTACGCTTGTTAATGTACGCTTATTGCACAGTTTTCTTGAGCATGGATAGTCATTTTTCAAAAAATTGATATTCTAAAAGGATTCTTCATAAACTTTTGCGAAATCTCGAAACTTCGAATTACTAGAGGCTTATAGAAACTAAAATTATTGACTCGCATAATGATTAAAAAATAATATAGTTTCATGATTTTTTTACAGAAAAAAAAAATTAATTGTTTTTGTTTTTCTCGTATCTATTTTCTCAAATTTTTACGTAACAATATTCTTGAAAATCATAATTTTAATTGATTCTCACATAATGCATGATATTTTCATTAGAATAGCAGGACGAATTTTAAAAAATCATGCTCCAGACTCAATGAAAACATAAAATGATTCCATTTGTAAGCTTGGAAAAATTTTTCGTTCAATTTTCGTATTACTAGATTACAAATTCATGAACTCAAAACAATGCCTAGCAAATAGCAAAAAAGGTATTTTATGATATTTTGAGCTAAAACGTCACGATTTGTATTTATCAATTTTGAAACTTCTTAAGGAAGGAGGAGGGAGAGAATGGTTACAAAAATAATACATGATTCAGAATGAAAGCGACTTCAATAACCGTGCACAAAGTATCTTCAAAAGGGCTATATTTCGACATGGAAATTAACTGGAATTGAATCTTCAGACAAAATTCTGAATGAATATCTACCCATAAAAACTCGGTAGTACAATGATGAAAAATTCTGCACTAAGTGAAAACATTGGTTTTGTTTCAAATTTTGACCCTTCGCTTCTGACTGTTGTTTTTTTTTTCATTTTTTTACGTCATTGACTGTTCTTTCTTTTGCCGAAAGATGATGTCAATCTCTATCCCTTGTTGACCATTCACAATGGCCTCCAAGCGAGTCTTCAAAAACTGTAAACTCATCTAAACATTAATTTTCATTGGACTCTTAATCTCTAGCTCCTAGATATCATTTCTATTGATTTTTCACTAATCTTTAACGTAAATCTTCGTCATTGATCTTCCTCTTCCAAGGTAATGACGTGGATAACGTTCGACCTCTCGTTGACCTTTGCCGATAGTCGCCGCGCCCAAGTCACCGAGACTCCCCGTAATCGGAAACCCAGGGAAAAGCCCCGGCCGCCACTGGTACCCCCAGAAAACGACTTTTGCTCCTTTTTCCCGGAAAATTCGCTCATCCCGGGGCGGCCGGACCGGCGCGGTGGACCTTGTGGGTGGTGCCCGTTCGGAATTTCCGTTTACCCCGTTCGCATGCCCAACCTCGAACCAGCCCTGCTTAAGCCACCCCCGAACAAACTCCCACTCGCAGGTACGAACTGGGGGAGAAAACTCTCCCCCAGTTCCACGAAGACAGCGGCCCGTCCTGAAGGCGCTGGTCCAGCGGGACTCCACTTCTCCGGACCTACGCGCCGCCTGTATTTACAACCTCCCTTTTCATCATCGCGAGCTTCCTCGAGATTTTTTTATCCTTTTCCGCGGAAAAACCCGGTTTTGGCCCCTTTTGAACCGGATAATGAATACCGGGCTTTTTCTTGCATTTCTTCTGTTACTCGATGTGGAAAAGGCGACTTGGGAGGAGAGGATTGTTCCCCTTCTTCACTTTGGCGCGATGATTTTGTTTTAAGGGCGTGTTTAATTATGAATTCGCGTCCGGTTGTAGCTCCACCTTTCGCGAGGGGGTGGCTGGAAAACAGAATCCTTGCGCCGCTGGTAGCAGCGCCAAGGTGACTTTGATTCTTCCATCGGTGCCATCCCTAATGACTCCTTACATTTTTGACAGCTCGACCGCGCGCGTTTAATTGCGTTCGGTGCCGCGAAGGCCACCGTTGTCCCACAAAAGTGGATTATCCGTAGAGAGAAACGTCTTATTTCTCGTTTCGAGGTATTTTGATGCATTCACAGCATTGAACGTAGGTAGCCCTTTCCTCCACGTACCCCTTCATTAAGGGGACGGTATTTTTCATTTTGCGGTGATAATTTCCGCGGTCCCATTCTTCGCATTCATCCGCGTCTCAATAGCGGCGGGAGTAAAGGCAAAGGGTAAAAAAGTTGTCGAGTCGAAAAATTGCGCTCGGCCCCTTTTGAGGGTTGAAGAAACTGTTGGGTTTGCTTACGCGCCGTTAGAGTCGCGTGCCTCTCGGCCCCTCGAGGATTCTCATCCTCGCGCTCTCGGTATTGAGTCTGGAGGATATGCCCTCGTTCGTTTTTTCCATGGATTCCCGCATTCAGTCACTTGGTCGTCGAGTAGGCCGCGCCTCGGACTTAAAAGCGATGCGGGAGCCTGTTGTGAGGAGCTTGAATCCGCGAGCTTTTGAGGCTAACTGTGGATTTCGCTCGGATTAATTTAACTCGCGCCAGAAAGCGTCTCATTATTTTGGCCTTGTTTGTTCTATTTATTACAGAACGAGTGTCTTGGATAAGGCTGCGGATTCACGGGTACGCGGATTCTTTCGCTGGGAATCGCGTTGCTTATGGGGGAATTATTGTTGGGTTGTGGCTCGTAAGGGTAACAAGATGAATGTTGGTATCTTTGAAATTATGTTTCCTTTTTCTCTTACATTTCTCGTGTGGATGGAAATTTATGGTTTTTGGCATTATCTATCGGAACCTTGCCATTCAGTTGGAAATACCTTAATTGTTTTTGTTCACCCATTCTTTCGACAGTTTAATTCAAAAAAATTGTTTTTTTTTTTTTTTTTTTTTTTTTTGTTGAACTTTGGGAATTCACTCACTTAACTTAGGAATTGACAGTTTCTTTTTTGCTGAGAATTTGGTAAGTGAGTCTTGACATAGTGAATATTCTTAGAGGGTAAACAGTTTCACCTTTTTTTGCAAAATAGGACGATTGAATCGAATGGATATCGAAATGATCGAGGGATTGAGTTTTCTGGACTTATTGCATCCACTTTCAGTTGCCTGATAACGCATTTCAAATAGGCGACTGAAGATTCACATGTCCGGGATATTTGTAAATCGACGTCGTGGTTACGTTTTTTACAAGTATTTTAGAGTTTCCCCTGAAAGGGCCGAAAGCTTTGCTCCGAGAGATCATCAATCATAGATAGGGAAACTTGAATGTTTTCTCTTTTTGAAATATCTGAATCAGTTTAAGTCGTTGTAGACTGATGATAGGTGCCTTTAAGGTCTTCTTCATCTCGCAGCAGCGTAATGTACTCTTCACCATGAAGTTCCACCTCCAAGTCTATTTCTTTTCCGAGGGAGCACAAAAAAAGGTCCACATCCTAGGCAAGCTCATTTCCTTGTCCACGTACTCTCTCCGCTCGGCATAACGCAATCACTTGGCCAATCGCGATTCTCGCGAGCATAAAATGCAGCCATGTATTACCCCGGGGTTGGCCACGGAGAAAGGGCGCCCGCGTTCTCGTTCCACCGCAAGTCCAGCGATGGTCCGGCCGAGAACAATTAAAATAGCGGCGCTCGCCGCGTCCCATGGAATAAGGGAAAAAGAAGGAGCAGGGGCGGCACACACACACCCCCCAGGCCACCTTCTTCCAAAGGGGCGCCCGGTAAGTTCTTTCCGCTCGGCTGCAGGCAGAAAGGGAATTATTTTAATTGCGGACAACCTCGCTCGACCACCCCCCCCCCCTCCCCCTCTCCTCTTCCACCACCCCATTTCGCCCTTAACTCCTCCAACCGTGTCCACCTATTTCCCATTTCCCTACGAGAGCGAGTTTCCGCGTTTTCTTACCCCGTTCCGTCCTGCGAATTTTGCAGACCCATCCCACTGGCCGCAGGTGGATTCCTTCATTCTTTTCTACTCTGCGATAAAGTGTTTTTCCTCTTTTGGAGAAATTGCGCAGAGTCGCGACGGTCCGTGTAAGCGAGGGAAAATTTTCCGTCGAAGGGTAGGTTGTGATTCTGGAATTCGGTAGGAATGATTTTATAAGTTGGCGATGATGCGAGTGATTTGAGTATTGGTTTTTTTTTGTGATTTTGATGTAGGATTATGTGTTTTTCCATAATTTTTAAGGTGGTTAGGTGGCTTCATGCGACTTTAGCAATGGTATGTAACATGATAATAGCAAAGTAATGGATGTAAACGAAAATCCAACTTATTCTCTCTCAGCCAGGAAACCAATAGTTAAAAAGTCAGGCAAATCACCTTTGTCATGAAATTTCATTCGGCCCTCATGTTATGTATTTGTCAAACCGTGATTATCACTTACTTTTACTGCAACACAGACACAATTGTATTTTCGCCACTTGTTGAAAAGGTGTACATTTTTCCGCGTACAAAAGTTGTACCTGTGTTACCAGTGTACGTACCTTTGAAAATGGGCATGATTTTGTAGTGTGTTTGTGGAAACCAAGTTACCTTATTTGCAGAAATAATGGTAGATTCTAACAGGAAACATTTTTCATATTTATGATAACGTTATTCTAGCAATCATGTATTTCATTCTGTCAAAGATGCGGAAACTAAAACTTCTAAAAAAAGTATTCCTAATTCGAACGATGAAGTAAACATCCACTTGATAATGGGAATAACTAATACGTCAATCAAGTCGATTTGATTGTCTCTAATAGATCATTTTTCTCAGTGATGCAACGGCAACGAAAATGATGCTATAGGAGAGCTAAATTTGACATTAATTCAGCGAATAATGTTCAATTTTTAGCTGAGACTTATATAGATTTCTATAGATCTTGGAATTTACTAGATTAAAAAAGTTAAACTGCTCAAAGATAGTCTTTCACGATATCTAGAAATTTCGATTAACGAAGCAATTTTGAGCAAGATATTTTCAAGTGTAACATATTTTAGAGTGTTGAATTGGCTTGTATTGAAACTGGATTGAATTCTGTAAATTTTCGAAGTTTTTAAGAATTTTTGACGTGAAACGAATGTACATGGTTATTTTTTTGAGTACATCAAAATATTCATCACAATCCAAACTTTTTTTGAATTTTTTCAATATTAAAGTAATTTTCAAAATTTGAAGATAACTGAAAATTTTACAGAATTCATTCTTATTTTCATGGGTACTTCGAAATTATGTAAATATCTTAATATCGAGGCGCTATCAGCAACGTAGTACATTCACATAAGTTGTAACATGAAATTGTAGTTTTTTGCAATTAATATTTGATAATACTTGATAAAAAAAAATTTATACTTTTTTTCACGACAAAATTTGTTTGTCACTTTTTATATGTAAAACCGAAAAACAGTGTCGGTTTTTCAAAAACTACTAGCAAACGAATCTTTTTTGGGATGAAAGTTTGATAAATACTTTAATGTTAACTGAAAGAAGTATTCCGTTTGTATGCATGGTTTATTAAAACAATGAAATCGATTTTTAAGTTAGCGAAATTCAATCGTGTATTTTTGTATGAGTTATATAAAATTCCAACTTTGTGACATGATATTGGAATCAATCCTGCAATTTCCTTATTTCCATCAAGAATTGAAATTCGTTATTACTTAGAAAAAATGTACATCGTTGTGGAATTCATTACAGGAGAGTGTTTCATACGCTAATTTTTGTAACGACAAAGTCACTCTTTTATTCTTGCGTTGAAAGTATACATTTGAGGGTTAAACTTTACTTATCGATATACATACTTTACCGTAAAACTTTATTCCTAATTGAAATCAAAGCTGTGAAATTATTACGATAAATTTTACATCATAAGTTATGTGAAAAGAATTTCAATGTATGTTCTTGATTCTATTCGTTTTTGCTGTTACGTACTTAGTCACATTAAACACTTTTCATTGAAGTGACAAACAAATTATTTTGACGTTGTTGGTCCCTATGCTTATCTTTTCAATATTAAAAATCGGAGGAATCTCTTTCGTATTTACTCTAATCTGCTAAAAAGTTTTGACAAAAACCATTCACCCCAAAAATGAAGCGAGCTCTTCAACCTCAGGTTCAGAACCCTGGCTCAAGTCCCCTTGGCAAATATTCGTGATCGAGAAATCCAGGAACAAAAGTGACGAATGAGGAAAAAACGAGAAACGCATTTGTAGCCATATCCGTTTTCGAGGGCGCGCTTCCGGTCTGGTCTCAAAAGACACGGTCTAGTGCATTGTTAAACGGCGCCTACGTACGATGACGTAATTACTGGAAGCGGGAAAATAATTAATAACAATTAATCTCTCGTGTGTGTATGTGAGTATGTGAACGAGTCGAAGGAAAGCGGGCGCCGGGCGCTAAACCGCGCCTAGTAATTATTCCCGGATTATAAAGGCCGAGGACCTCTGTGAGTAGGCAAAGTGCTGCTCACTTGGCATTTACACCCGCGAACCCTCGAAATCGCTCAAACGGTCTCGACGGCCGTCCCCATCAAATTCCCTCCCGTGAACTCCGAAACAATGACGACTGTTACGAGGCCTTTTTGCGCCACTTCCGATCTTTGGTCCGTCGATTTCGCGCCCACTATACGTTTCGAGATCGGAGCTCCGGTGCTCCAACACCCTGGAGCCACTTATTTTCGTTGCCCAAGTAGGATCGATTAACGCTGTGAGAACGCTGCCATCCTATGAAGTAGCGACGGTGTGCGACATTTCAACAAAACTTAGGTTTCTGTATGGCTGGATTTGTAAGTTGAAGCCAAGGATTTACTGTATAATTTGCACATGTTCGCTTGCATTAATTCACGAAACATAGCAGTAACTTGTTATTTAAAAATTTGTGTACAAAAGGTGGAGAATCGTTTAGATCATCGTCATCGTGACTGTTGTTAATAGACTTTTTAATTGTGTATTGAGTTTCAATTACTTGATAAGACTATTGAAAATTGTTTTGACATCTTAAAAGGGACACAAAATAGATGTCCGAAACGTTGTGTTCCCACTATAAAAGGCAGTGAAGAATTACCGAATATGGATTTCGCATTAGCCCTAAAAATGATCTGAAGCGTTTTCCTCCAGAAAAACTTGATTTGAGGACGCCATTTTTTCGTCTCCCCCAGCGAGCTCCAACTGCGTTTCCCTTGAAGGCTTGATTAACGACAATTGAACGTCGCGGGCCCCGTAAGTCCGCAATAAGCCGATGATAAAAAGGAAAGCGCGAAGGCACTTGGATCATCGGTGACTTATTTATCTAGATAAATAATAGGAAATAAAAAGCGTCTGCAAGCCCCGGGTAAAGTATCCGAAGAAAAGAGAAGCTAAGGTAGTAGACTCCGTAACAAATGTGCGCCACTCGATCTAAATTGAGTTAGAGTCCGTCTCTATTTTCCCTTGTTTTTCGTCCATGTTTCGCCCTTCGGCAATACCCGGGATATCGCTCGCTCTCGAGATCTATCCCGAGACGACTCCCATATTGTTGGCTCTTTTTCCCAGCCTCCTCCCGGGGGTGGGATAGATTTTTCTTGCCGGGCTTAATCTAAGTCCAGGGTATAAGGTGGTGATAGCCGGGTTCGGAATCTTGCGCTTCTTGGAGCACAGAGTGGCAAATACAAATCGGAAGACTACGTCATGTTATTTTCGTCAAATCTGGATGATTGATAATGGAAGAACGAAGTTTTCTTCAACTCGTTTGAGTGTAAGGCGCAGTTTTACTGTTTTTCTCGATTTTGGCTGATTAAGGGACTCTAGGGTCTGTTAATTGAGGGCCGCGGTCAGTGGGCATCTCGCGACCCCTGCTAGAATATCCTTGTGAAAGTCGAGGATTAAACTGCCTCGGTTCGTAACGAAAGCTCTTCCCTACGAACTTACTGGCCCGTGTCATCTTTTGATTAACGACCCAGTCCTTGATATCATATTCCAGACGCTTCTTTTATTTATCGTGTCAGGGAGGAAGAAGTCAATGGGGAATGTGTCGATAGAGTGAATGGTTCGGTGATGAACAGAGTTGCAAAAACGATGGTTGTATGAATCATGGAACGGTTGTTTTATACGTGGAAAAAAGTTAGCGTTAATATTTGGTGTCGTCGCACCAATGATTATTTTTTGTACAATTGATGATAGTGTGTTCAAACATGGATGATCTAAGTGGAAACACCTTTGTTCGGATGGTTCGATACTTTTCCTTAAGCAAGTGTTTTTTAAAATGACACGAAATATATTCTCTGTGCATCCTCCTTCATTTTACTCCTGAAATTTCTCGTTACTCTTCGCTGAAAATCAAGCAAAGCGAGAAGATAGCCTGGAGCTGTGGCCCCAAGAATCGAAGAACTCTTGGCGCGCATAGAAAATAGACGGTTCCGTGTCTCCCGAGGTCGTAAGAAGCTGCATTGTGATTCCGCTCGTCTACGAGCCGCTAATGATGCCTTGCTTTTCCATCTCTTTCCAGCTTGTGTACCCTCGGCCTCCTCAGCCAATAGCCCACAATTAGCCCGTCCCGGCGGCTTCTCCGTCTCCCGAATTCGTTTAATTTACTCAGCGACAATTCCTCTTTCGTGCAAAGACACTTTTACGTGAATTCCCGACTCTCGACTCTATTTACTCCCGGAAAGTAACCGGAGAGGATAAAAATTTGCGGGTTGAATCCGGCGAGAAGTGCCGCAAAAACCCCGCTGGGGTTCATCTCTCTTGCGAAGCCGCGCCTAATCCTTACATGGCCGCACGCGCGTATGGCACCATTATCGAAATGGGCTCGCTTTATTTAAGAGCTTTGAAGTTCCTCGACCAAGGACGGAATCCGCAATTTCTTCTTTCTGTCGTTGGTTCGTTCTCGAGGATTCGATTCAACAAAAACTTGGGCGATATTAATGTTGTCCCTTGGGATTCCCAATCCTCGTGTCATTTATCTTCACATCGTGAAAAGGGGTGTGAAAAAAATTGTGGAAGTTGGAGTTTTTTATGGACAAGTTTCAATCGAATGCAATATGGAATGTTAAGGTTTATCAATTTTTTTAATGCTGTTTTGTTGGATGAAATTCGCTTTTGAAGTGCGAAGAATTCTCCGAATGGTAGTTAGAATTATTACACACAAAGACAAGGACATTAAATGATATTTCTAAATAAATTTTTGGGGTATAATCTGTAGACCTAATTGTATATTAATTGAGCTTGTAATTTTTATATTTAGGACGGCTGTGCACAGAAAAATACGTTTCTAAACGGGCTTGTGACATTATGTTACAAATCCGAAACGTCAATAAATAAATAAATAAAATAAAAAAGAAAAAGAATAAAAATAAATAGTTCCAAAGGTTAATGAAAGTATAAAATTAAAAGGATATGAAATAATATTAGACGTTCCAGAGAATCGCAAAATTCGCAAAAATAACAACGAAAAATGAAAAAAAAAAAAAATGTATTTTTAAAAAATTCGTGCAAATGAACGCTTTTACAAACTTTTGAAACTTAAAACGATTTTCATTACTTCAAAAATATTTAAATTTCTGGTTACTCCTAAATTTTTTTATTTTTTAACTCGTCATAAATTTTTCACTAGCTGTAAAGTTATTTCTTGGTAATTTTTATTTTATTTTATGAGAAGGAAAAAAATTAGCAGCATTTCAAAAACTGGAATTATTAAATGTGATTTTCAGTCGATTCCCTCAATATTTTAGATTCTCGAAGTTATCGAGCACAATTTTCTCGAAACTATTGTCAATCTTGAAAAGTTTTATCTATGTAGAGATTTCTATCAAGGCAAGATTGTTTTAACTTTTATGTCAAACTCAAATGCAAATTAGTATGAAATTAAGTAATGATTGTCGTGCTTTTTGAAAATGTTATGCAAACAAATATTTCGACGAATCTCTAATACTTTCAGTTGATTTTTATTACTTAGCGGGTATTAACATTTCTCAAAACTGTTTCATTGTTATAATAATCCATTTGTGACTGTACTAGCCGTTCTATTTCCTAAATTTTATCATAATTTTGATTAAGATGTAAAATGCTTCTTCAATTGCAAAAAAATGTTTATTCAAAGCTAAGAATGCTACATCATTTTGGAATTTGATATATCATACGATTTTTAGTGTATAATTTGAGTTTAGACAAATCGATTGTCTTTATTTTAAAGGATTTCGAAATATTGAAGCAAATTTTTTTCGAAATAATGGTCGATCTTGGGAAATTCCATTGGGGCTGAAAATTTTCACGAAGAATTATTGTTTTCATTTTTCGCTATAGTTTCAATACATATATGAAATTTAGGATGTATAAGGATAATTTCCAAAAAATAAATGCAAATTAATGTGTCTGCTAATTTTCGTACTCTTCATCTGAATTTCACGGCTCCAAAAAAATGATTATCTTTATAATATATTTTCATAATTTCAAAACTGTTAGTGACTATGTTCGTCGTACTTTCTATAATTGATTATTAATTTTTTATAAGTTGGCAAGTTTTTTCTTGAATCTTGAGAATTTTGTAATCAACATCGTTCGAAATTCAAAAAAAAATTCGACATTGTTCTGGAAATTGAATTGTCATGCGATTTTCAGAGAGCGATTTGAGTTCATGTACTTCAATTTCTTCGATATTTCAGAATCTCAGAGAAAAATAGGGCAAAGTATTACAACAATTTTTCCATTGCTTGTTGATTATTATTTTAATCAGTATCGTGAAAGTGAATGAGTTTTTTTTCTAATTACTTTATTTGATGGTAAATGGTTACACACAAAAGTGATAAATTTTTAAGATATCAAGAATTTTCTTGATTGTGATGAACCCTCTATGATTGTAAGTGATCTTTCAAAATTGTTGTTAACACAATAGGTCATTCCAAATGTTACCAATTTTTGAGTGGTTAATATTTTATTTGTTGTAATAATAAGTAATTTTATCAAAGTCGATCATTTCTGAACTAGTGTTGACACTGTTTTATCAATTTAGATTATTCGTTTGCGAACCCTTCAGTGCCACAGAAGCCAAGTGTCAGATAGTAATATCATCTAATTACTGGTACAGTACTGGCAAATAATTAACAAGCATAGTTCCTAATGCTATACTCACACTACTTGTCGACCACTGCCCTGGATGTACTTCTTTGTTTTGTTATTTAGTCGAGAATAATTCGAAAAATTTTTAAAAGAAATAATTATATCAAAAAAATTTTCTAGAGAAAAACATAGCTTTTTATAAGCGACTGATATACCGGAAAGAGATTGAAATACTGCTGTGATTTCCCGAACATTCACGGGAATATCGCCACTCGGGTTTGGTCAGTGTGACACCGATCCCGGCTTCCCACCTCCTTCCTGCACTTCTGAATGGCCTTCGAATTGCGTGAACCCTCGTTTACCCAACCCTATCGTTTCGAACGCAACAGGTGATCCTTTCCCAATATCGGGATTTAATGTGCGTTGGCCAGGTCACGATATTTCAAGTCCCGCCACGCTCCATTTCACTCGCGTGAATTCAATTTCTTACGGAACAAAAATTGTCTGACGCTAGTGATGTTACAAAAAAATGATAAATGTAAAAATTTTTTATGATATAAGAATCGGAAAATAAGCATGGCAAAAGCTACGAATTTTCCCATTATTAAGAAATTAACAATTCATTTATTCTGAAGTATTATTGTAGTTTATTCGTTTTTCATCTTTACAAATGATGTGTAACACTTTTCATGTTCTCTTATATGTGACAGCTGATTCTTGACGTCTTTGTTTGAAGTTAAAAAATCTGGAAAAATCCAGAATGATTAAAAAAGTTCTCGAGATAAACTTTTGAAAAGTACATACCATTTTACAGAACATCATGAAAAATTGGTCCAACGAGGATCTTAATTTCTTGTCAAAATTTAATAAAGAATACGTAATGAACCCTGCAAAAATTTTTATGTCATTGAGAGTTACTTGCACATACGATGTTACGTCCATCTGCTGCAATATTTAATTTTAAAATTTTATAGGAATTACGTAAATTTCACAGTTTTGACGTTTTTGTTTGTATTTTTGCTTTTTTTATTAGCATAAAATTATGCTTTTTTGTTCGCATGTTTTCAACAGTTATTTTTTTGACTCAAACACTTGAAGTAATCGATTTGTATTTCCCTGAATTGCTTTGCTGAAGGTAACTATTGAAGTAAAATAGTAAAAAGTTAAAAACCAATAAACTAAAACTAATATAGTAAAACTATTAACTATTAAAACTATTAAAGTAAAAAGTTTTGAGATTTGAATCTGAGAAGTTAAAAATTACATTTTTGTTCCTAACATTAAAAATTAATTTTTTTTAATGAGATTTACGAATATCGGCGATAAATTACATCTTTTATAGGCCTGGAAATGAAAAATCAAGGATTACATTCATTTTCATTTTTTCAATAATGAACTCTGACACTTAATCTACTATCTCACTGAGTAGTTGCTCAGGTAACAAAAGTTGTAAATTGTTCAATTTTAGAATATAATATATATTTACGCGAATTTTTTTGCGTAACTATTTTTCAGTCGTATATTTCTGAGTTTCTTAAAACGTAAAAAATTCTACTACATGCAATCAAATTTGAAGTTCGGAAAAGTTTCAAACTTTGTAACGAAATCTTTTTATACGATTTGTAATTCTTATATTGAAAAATGAAAAGAAATTTATATCAACAATAAACTATTCCAAACATTGGTAGTCCTTCTGTATTTTGAGCAAAGAATTTTAGTTATTTGATTCTATACATTTAAAAAACAAAACCAACAATAATTCAATATTATCAGAAATTCGGAATTGTTTGCAACATTTCACTACTCAACTTGAATTTTTAGTAATTCTATTAGTTTTGAGAACAAAAGAATACATTTATTTTAAATTAAAACAGATGTCATTTTTCGTAATTTTAAAATTATGAAATCAGAAATAGACAAAAAAAAAGAAATAATGAACAACATGGAAAATAAATACTTACTATGTACCTTCTAACCTGAACGTCAAGTTCTTTGATTCTGCATTTCTGGAACACATCAAAAAAAAATTTTTATATTTCGTCTATATTTGGCATTGCATCTAGAACTGCAAGAAAAAGTTTAAAATATTCATATTTTACATTTTAGATTGTATTACGTTACATCTTAAGAGATGGGGGTAGAGGGTCGAGCTGACTTTAGATTTTGTAACACAGGAGGATAGAGGTGTCAAAAAATATCAAAATTTCGTTACATAATTTATAAACAGTCTGTTATTCCTTCTATTTCATCCCACTGATTCTCAATTGCGCTACTGCGACTGATTTCAAGAGCAAACGAAAATTGCATATAATTTAATTTTTCATCATAATAGGCGAGGAAAAGTATATCCTTGACCTGGCTACCTCGCTATGCTTATAATCGTCCAAAAAAGACCGCAAAACCAGGAAATAAAAGCGAAGCAAACCCTTCCAATTTATTCATCGCAAAATCTCGCGACCGTACAATTCCTCGAGGACTCCCTCGCGGTAACGGATATTATGCATTCGCGTTTCATTATGCACTTGTAAAATATCCCTTGACGTGGGAAACACGCGCAAGAATCGCGAGTCGCGAGCTAATGCAATCAAGTTTTAATCACGCTCGGCGAGCCCTTGCAGGAGGCGGTAGGAGTCGCCCGGCGATGTACAATACAATTACTACCTTTGTAAGAGACAGTGGTCTCCGGGCGGGCGAATGTAGGTAAGCCGGGGGAACATCCCGGCGATCTTGTAGGAAGTTATGCCGCGAGACTGCACACGCGCTCGGCAAATTCCCCGGGATTGTAATTCCCCGCGTCTCGGAAATAAAATGGATCCGTCCCGGTGATAACGAATTAGCGCGATTCCCGGTTCAGGCGCCGAGACGGGGAATTAACGAGGGCCCTTTTCATTTATTTTTTTTTTACATGCCACTTTTACTTGAGTTGGTGTTTCAACTCGTTTGTGCAATTTCGGTTTTTGGGAGAAATGAAGTTGTCGAGGATTTGAAGCGTTTGGAAAACCTGTGAGAGGAGTCGTGGAAAAGCAGGCGGGTTTTCATGTGATGTAAATTAGAAAATTAAGATAGCGAGAAATAGTTTTGAATAATAATAATGGTCCTCTGGGGTATGAATAAAAAGTTTCCAACTAGATGATTATATTAAATTTTACATAATTTTACAATTTTCATTTGGCTTTTTGCTAGTAAAAATTGCAATAAAAAGTATAAGTTTATTGGTAAACACGCTGTTAATAATATTGTTTTAGAGGTTACTTTTGATCACTAAAAAATTTTTTTTCGTGTGTTTTTTAAATTCTGATTATACTTTTAATGCATAAATATAGTGATTTCAGTAAAAGGAATCATCCCTGAAAATTTTTTTTTATTATATTGACTATTTTCAGAATAATGGATTATTTAATAATCCATAAATAAATAATAATTAAAGATTATTTCGGACCTTTGAATCATTTATTAAAATAACAGAAATTTCAACATTCGTAGACCATGGTATTTTTTATGTAATATCTTGTTTAATTACAGCTGCTTCTAGTTTCGGTGAAAATTCGAATTTTTGTCTAGATTTCATCTCAGGTCAACTCTAATTGAATCAAGGTTTTTCAATAGCACCTTCAGACGAAATTGTAAATATCTATTAAAAAAAAATATATGAATTTGTTAAATATTACATTTTAAAATAATGAGATGAATAATTTTCCTCCCCTAAACTCTCGAACCCTAAATAGTATCTCCGAAACCGAAGAACCTTGAGAGTAAGCTCGAGATCAACGAGATCTGAAAAGCCCAATCTCCATCGTTTGCGGGACGTCCACTAAACGTACCGCGATGAAGGAAAAAAACAAGAGGAACATGAAAATGGAATGATTCATTGATAGTCACTTTGACAGATTTATCCTGTCCGAGGGACGTTGGATTTAGAACTGTCGAATTTCGGTGGAGAGAACTGGGGATAAAAGAAAAAGGGAGGGACGAGTTTCGGGTGGCATCAATATACGGGGCACGAAATTCTGGCGACAAGGGACGAGTGGATCGTGTCGCTTTTCTCGAGGGGTGATCCGTCGAGCACCATACATCATGTGTAATGCCGGATCCTAGCCTCTCATATCATAGAGACACGCTCGTGTATGTGACGTACCTGGCGGATTCCGGCATCGATAGCGTCTTCCTTCTAATCCCGAAAGTATAAGTCACTTCGCTTCAAACCGAGTGGGCACAAAGCCGTATAAATGGAAAAACCCAAATGGAATAACACAGCCATTCTTCAACGTCGCGTTATCACGCCACGTCGTGGCTTCTTATTTTCAATTTAAGGATGTGTACCGAGGACGACGTACTCGAGGATAAGAGTACATGAATTTTGTACTCACAATTAAAGATGCAACCACAAATTGTGTTAAATTTGAGAAAATTTTCGACTGATGAATTGAAAATTAATCATCGGCGCAGATAGATGATCAAAAATCTCATTCCCTTTCATTGAAATGTTATAGACTATAACCGAACCAAACTTTTACATACAGCGTCGAAATTATCAATTCTACTTCTCCAGAAAGCTCGTTTTCCCACACTACGATCCCCATTTCAACTTTCAAAGCCACGCAAACGCGCCTAATGGTTTAATTGAATTCCGATTAAGCAAAGACGTTCTCCGCCACTCCTGTGTATATGTTGTGCTATGAATCAAAAGCAGGTCTCGACCTTCTGCTGCTGACGTAATTATCGAGATCTCGATTTTGCGTGCCCGAGGAACATGCAGACACACACACGTACCCACCAACGCATACACGTATAAATGTATACGCAAACAAGGGCACAAGTGGCAGCAGCCGCATTCAAATATTAATGATCCGCGAGTATCGGGGGTTATGGGTGGGAGGGGGCTGCCCCCTTTTTGGCTCCTTAGTCCTCCATCCCTTGGCGTATTGATTTTCTTTCGAACGACTTGGCAGGGAGACCGAGAAACGCCATCAGCATCGACGGCCGTCGCGGTTTTACAGTCATAAATCAAAGCCCGCTGGTATATATCGAAATTGAAAGTCTCCCCCAGGCCGCACATTATTTTCATCTTTGATTTCGGCCCGTTTGATATTTCGCCCCAATGTTATTGGCAAAGGGTTATGCGGGTGACGCGGACTGATGAGGGCGTTACGGCTTCTTGGATCATCAGGCTTGATAGGTTGTTGGAATCTCGGAACTTGGATTCTCTTATGATGGTTTTTACCTTTAGTGGTTAATACTAGATAGGGTTAGAGGAAATTGATCAGTTTCTGAAGTTAAGCTGTAATTATGGATGAATTACGATTATCAACAAAAGGGTTTTGTGGAATGATGAAGGTGGTGCGCGACTTCTTGGATCATTTGGCTTGATGGTTTTTTCGAATCCAAAGTTTTAGACTTATCGAATATTCGAATTTTTATCATCAGGAAGCGGTTGCTAGCTATCGTTTTTTTTTTTTTTTTTTTGTCAAAGGACCTTAATAAATGAACAACATATACTTACTAGGTAGAATTGTTGTTGTGGTGACGTGGGCTGATAAGGAAATTTGACTTGATTGGTTATCGGGATCTAGGACTTTATACCATTATTTATTGTTCATACCTTTCACCGCTGATTCCCAGGCTTTCATATTTGATGTAAAGTTTTTATTATAATAAATATAAAAGATTTTAATTTTCAAACTATAATCACGTGTTCGCGATTACAGGAGAATCTAAAGAATGCATCGGAGAAGCAAGATGTCTCTGATCTGTTGCTAAAGATCTTAAATCATGAGAAACAATTAATTTTTAAAGACAAGCAGTTGGAATTGAAAGAAGAAACTTTTGTGTTTTAAAAAATGAGTTACAGAGGAAATCGATATAATTATGGAGCATTCAATTAAAATTTAACGAAAATTGGAACAGCCGTGTCCTGTGGCTGAAGTAGTAGCAGAGGCTTCAGCAGCTTCTCTTACACCAACCGATTCAACAAGTGTTAATTTTACATAAACACCGTTGATAGGTGTTTATGTAAAAAGATATTAAGTTTGGGAAAGAAAACTCTAACTGTGAATAAAATGTGATTATTAATAAAAGTGGTTTGTGGACTGAAGAAGGTATTTCGACTACTTTATTATAATTTTGATGAGTTTTTGTGGATTTTAAAGCATACTTTTCGTATGTCTGAATGCTAATTATCAATAACGATCGCTAACTACTATTCCATTTATTTTACCAAGAACTTTTAAAATATCAACAATACTACAGTTAGCAAAATATTTGTTAGGGTGATGAAAACCAACAAAGGAGTCCAAATTGAGCGTGCGGATCATCAAGCTTATTGGGTTGCTGGGATCTTGGAATTTATTTCCTTTTAGATTGTTTCCGCCTATGATTGTTGATTCTCAAGTGTTTCTGTAAAAAATTTATCATTTTATTAACAAAATAATCTTAATATTAGCAAAATTCGATGATAAAAGAAGGGTTTCGTAGACTGATGATGATGTTGTGACTCCTTCTGTCATTAGAATTAATGTGTTTTTTGGGTCTCATGATTCAGACACCTCATACGTTTGAACGTTGATTATAAGGAACTAACTTAAGCAATTGTTTCATGTATTAAAACTTTCGAACTACTAACAACTGCTATAGTAAACAAAATATTTGTTAAGATACTTAGAAACTTGGGCTATTGCAGATATACTATGCTTTATTTTGGTCTCTGTGGCTTCATATAGTTTGACGTGTTGTGGCAGTGTAGACCGTGCAACCATGAAACAGTTAGAATCAGTACTGAAACATATAATTAAGATTATTTTTAGGAAAGGTAGGAGGTATGCATCAGTGTTACTATTTTAGGAACGACAGATTCTAGGGTTGAGAAATGAGTTCGTAGAGAGGATTATTAACTACTTCCACAACGATCTTACGGAAGTTTTTAAAACGGACAAATAATTTTTACAAGAGAAGGAGAGAAATTAGTATATCATCTCATAATAAAATATTATTCAGAAAATGAGAACGTTATTTAAAATTTGAAATATCTAATCATCTACCGATGAACTGAAACTCTGGGAGGGTACCTATCCAAAGACAAAAATGAATCATTGAGTTCTGAATTTGAATGACGATATTGTAGATAAAATGCTCTAATTCATAAGACCATAAAGGATGTTATCATTTCATATTAGGACTGAATCTCTAGTATGCTGTATGTCTTAATCTATGAATATGGAAGTTATGTGGATATGATTAAGTATACTTCAGGTCCAAGATTGTTATGTATGAACTTCTTTTGATTTCTATGAAATGATAATTATGATAATACTAATATGAAATGTAAGATCTACTATGACGATCGTACACAGAAATATTGTTTGACGGGATATATTCAAATGTATACAAACATTGTAAATTTACCGATGTCAATAAATTATTATCATATGGACCTATAAGGGTGTTATACACTTATATCAATTTTTTGGATTATCAAACTTAATGAGTTATGAGGATCTCGAGATTTAAATCTTTTTATAGATTTTTTCCACATGTACTAAGTCTCAATGCGAAGCATTTGAAAGTTCATAAAATAAATCTTTAGGCGATAACGAATTTTGATTATGAACAAAAGGTCTTGTGGTTGACATGAATTAATGAATGCATAAAGCGTTTGTGGATCATCTAGTTTGAAATGTTTTTCGTATATACATTAAGATTCAGATTTCTCATTGTTCATATGTTGATTATAAACTAATTTAGACTTACCTTTTATTTAATTAGGAACTCTCGTTTAATTTAAATATCATTGTAATAAGTTAAAATGAAAAACATGGACCACTGATGAAATTCGACTTCTTGAATTACCAGACTTGCAAGATTCTTTGTTTGTCAATAATTCCTTGTTTTTTCAAGAATCCACCATTGATTTATTCTACGTTAGTATGACCTACAAAAATTTACTGAAAAAACTTAAAAATTTCATTTCCACGATTTACTTTTTCAACCCCAAGTCACATTTGCATAAATTTTCTACTCCAGATTTCTCAAGATCTAATAGTGGTAAAATTATGGACTTTCTTGGAAAAATATTTCAAGTCCAATGATAATCCAAATGTACAGCTCATTTGAAATAAACGACATTGTTGAAAACATCGTCTCTCTCTCTTTTCCACCTCAATTACTCCACCTCGAAACAGTAGCCATATAACACTCAACGTCTTCTTTTCCGGTAACTCGCGATCCGTGACTAACTTGTCGCACGAAATGTGACTCGCGTTCGCAATCTCCCGAAGAACATCTCTTGACGAAATCGATAAAAACGCTATGGTCCAAAATCACGCTACGCGCTAATAACGCGACTCTCGCCACGTAATAGCGGCTGATTTGAATTTTACGACGCGAGCGGCATCGAACCGAGCCGCAATTTGAATTACGGCATCTATCTGTACGTAATTTATACCCTTGTTTTCTCTCCCGCGAACGGCTTCATCTCGAGTGCTCGCAGGATTGATACATCAATTTAAATTATCCTGAATAATTCTTGCAATATCGGATCTTTATGGCTCGGAAAATGCCATCGCCTCAGCGCCGATTTGCCCCGGCTTCCTTAATGGACTTTTTTGAACCATAAACCTCGTGGCCCTTCCCGGAAATAAGCGCCGGTGATATCACAATCGATCGATGAGGTTTTTTACCGAAGAGATTCGTGAAAAATAATTAGCTTGCTGGTGTCATTTGGCGTCACGTAAATACCAAAAACACTCTGTCTCTGTAGCAAGTACTGCGGTGTGTAAAAATAGTTGCACACGTATATCAAGCTTATTTGAACTGCGAGTAATAAAATGAATGCGTATATGGTATAGCTACCTATCATCCTCTAAATTTTTGTTTTCTTCCAATCGATTTAGAAAAGGAAAATTGTTGACGGCCTGAACAGCACGAAGGGTAGAGAGACAGGAGGGGGAGGGACTAGAAAATAGGGAGTTTGTACATTTTATCCGGAAAATTTATACGTAAAAGAAGTAGAATATCTCCCATTCGTCAGACTGTCGCGGGCGCGGAGAAGAGCTTTCTGAACAAATGGTCGGGCAATCGGAGATACGCCGCTGAAATACCGAATCGGATTGCGAGCTCACATTATCATATTCACAATTTACTCTTGGCATACGTGTGAGCTTTTCTCGTGTATATAAGTCGTATCGTGTGTTATGCATTTGTGGAAAAATCGCGTACGTATTTATTTAATGCGTGTCGGTTTTCAGCGATTGCTGTTGATGTTTTTCTACTACTAGTCTAGTCTAAACTCGATCATTGTCTTGTTAAATGAGCGTCTTTTCCAACTTGTCAATTGACTTTCAGGTTATCTACCATTAACGTCAAAAAACCCCTCATGACAAATGCAAAATAAAATGCAAAGAAACGAAGAAATGTTTTTGACTGTGTGTTTGTTATTGCCCAATGCTGTAACTAAAGACACTCAGAGTTCTTTGCGAGAAGTTTCTTCCCAATTTTTCTGGGCTTGATTTGAGCTGAAACGTAGAGAATGATTCAAAAATAGGATTATTACCTCTGCTTTGCATTTACTTATAAATCAGATTTATTGAAAAAGAGAGATTTTTTCCCAGGATACACGACAGCCGTCGAAGGTGCCAATTACGATTTTTCAGCAGTGTGATTTTTTTTAGGAACGCAATATTCGTCGGAATGCCCTCGCATTTGGCGAACCGTAAAGTTGCTATTTGCTACGTTATGACTCGCGTTTTGATACACATCGCACACGAGTGAGAAAGCGAGATTGGAATGCATAACCACGTCCGCCCCTAATGCGGGTCGATTTAAAATATAAATTCTCGCCGATGTATATTCTGTCCTTGGCGTAGCCCGCCGTGTATAACCCAAAGTGAAAAGCATACCGATGAGTGTATGTGTCGAAAATATGCAAATCAATACGATCTGAAGAAATTATACCAAGTTAGAAAAGGAAAAGATTCTAATTTAAATTATTCTATTTGACAATTATCTTTTTTGATATTATTTGTTCCAAGCACTTTATGACTTGGAAAAAGCAATCCACAATCAAGATACATATCGAAATTCCATATTTCATTGAACTTGAGTGAAAACAACACCATGAGGAAAAAAACAAATTTTTTACCCAGAGTTGAATAAAAGGATTGTTTTTTTCTGGGAGGGGCTCTTACTTATAGGTTCAACGTTCTGATAAGTGAGTAAAAAGTATATCAACGTACGTTTTGCGGTGCCGAGTGTCTTTGATTAACGAGGGTAACGCTGGGTATAGAGTCCGACCAATCAAAGCTCTCAAGCACACTCGCCCGTTCTCCCCCCGCGAACAATAAGAAATATCGCGATAGATAATTTATAACCGATAGCAAAAAGCGGTGGAAGAAACGATGGAGCTTGAACTGCTGGGCACAATTACGGATGGTTACTATTTGTCACTCGCGCTGCCAAGCTTGTATCGATAAGAGGGCGTTGAAAGAAGGCACGGATAGAAGAATTTTCATGAGGGAAACTGATTGTTCCTAATATTATCTTTTGTTTATAAAATAAGCATTTTGTGGAGACGATTTTTTTGTGTAGGCCAAACTTTCAATGAAAATATAACATTTTCTGAGAATTTTGGTCATTTGGAAAAATTTGATGCAAGCGAATGTTTCAGCGAATCTTCAAAACTTGAGATGATATAATATCACTATCGTTTGACCCTGATATAATATTATTGAATACTTCATGAAAATTTTAATATTTTGGACACTTGCGTTAGCTCAAAAAACTTTTAGCAACTTGTAAGTTTTTTTACTTCTGAAATTCGTTATGAACTTTTTACTAGCTGTAGAGTTTTTGTTTAACTTTTTTATCATTTTATGTAAAATGAAAAATATAGGAACATTTTGAAAACTGAAATAATATATGATTTTCAGTCGATTACTTCAATATTTTATGATCTCGGTGTAATTGAATGGATTTATATTCAAAATATTAGAAAATCTCATTCGAATTAAAATGATCTACAAAACAAAATTATTTCCATTTTGTACTAAGCTATTCATACAAACATGTACGAAATTTTATAAGAATTTTGGTAATTTTCTAAAAAAAATTGCAAATGAATGTTTTCGCAAATCTTCGAAACCTTCAATTAATTCTTATTACACACTCCACAAAAATTTTAATATTTTTAAGACTTTTTTTATTATTATTGATGGAAGAATTGATGACTCTACTATGTTTTTTATATCTTTCAATATTTTTCATGAACTTTTTTATCAGATGTTTACCACTATTTAATAGCTTGTTTTTTTTTTTTTTTTTCGCAAAAAACACAGAAACTGACATTTGTATGTGATAACTTAGTTATCTGATTATATTTATCGAAATATACTGTACACGATGTAGCTTGCTCATTTCTTTAAATAACCCTAGAGTTGAGTACATTGTACATTCCTTTATTAAAAAACCACTTTTTCTGGTAGAACCTTAGGTTCAAAATAATCGACTTTTCAACGATTTTTGAGCTTAGAGTTAGAAAAAACATTCTTCATAAAAATGCGAATTTTGCTGACGTAATACGATTCGCCAATCAGACACGAATCATGCGATTTTGAATCACTCACAAAAAATGTTTCAAAGTTTGTATTTAATCTGAGTTATCAATTTTATCAGACATTTTTTATGAAAACTAGAGCCGGTTTTAAATGACTGGTATTGGGAAAATATAAATAAACTTAAAGAAAATTGAAGCCGTCGTGAATACAAAATTTCAATATCAAGTTAGTTGATAAGTTAATTCTTGTTGCGTGTATCGAAATGAATCTAAAGATAAAATTTATTTTGAAATCGAATTGTATCGCCTCCTCAGAAAAAAATTTCAACCAAAAAGTCGTTCTTATATATCTGAATTTGACTGGGGCCACTTTTCGCAATACGTTTTCCGCAAAGTCTTTTTTTACC
This sequence comes from Platygaster robiniae, assembly GCA_028476575.1. Lineage (NCBI taxonomy): Eukaryota > Metazoa > Arthropoda > Insecta > Hymenoptera > Platygastridae > Platygaster > Platygaster robiniae. The sequence goes on from CM052018.1 coordinate 13,663,552, forward strand.
AACACTAAGATTTTCCAAAAAATTTGTTATTCTATAACTTTTTTCTCAAAAAATCTATCCTGAAACATTTTTTCCCTAACACAATTCTTTGTCAGAAGACAAAGACAAATGCCTTACGATTCGTTTATAAAATGTAACAGACTGATTTATGTTTTATCATGCACATAAATTATCAACATTGTTTTATTTTTGTTATTGATGCCGTCACGTTATATCAATCTTTGAAAAATTTTCAATCAGTAAATTATTGAATTAATAAAGAATGAGATATTTAAACCTTATAGGTATTGTTGGAGTATTTTAATTTTCGAAATCAATTGTCTCTAAAATGTGAATTCATTATGTTTCGACAGTTTATTACCAATGGAAATATGGCGGTAGTTAAAAAATGAGCAGATAATTACAACTGGAAAAAAGAATTTGGAAAAATGAAGATCAGAAAAGAAAAAAAAAATATTATTGAACATTGTGCGATCTGATAAAAAATACATGGCAAATAACAATCTGACAACCTACCTGAAAAAAATACGTATTAAAAATAATTTGAGGACACCAATTCTTTAATCATCGAGTTTTCGAAAATAATGAATTGGGTAAAGTGTTACCAATCTTTTAATTTATCTCAGTATACGTCTTAAGTACAGACATTCTTTCGCTAACATCACCTACACCCAATTCCCCCGTTTTTGAGCAAAGTCAAAAAACCTCTTCAAGCTCGCCCGCAAAACGAACGAAGAGACAAACGAATTTGTTTCCATCTCCCTCCCTTGTTCTCGCGAGCGTGCCGCTGGCAAAACTCAGCAGATATCTTACAATTAGAGCGAGAGCCATTAAGACACGCGCGGCCCGCGCGGGCAACACGTCGCGGGGGTTGGCGCGAATTTTCGCGAAGAAGAAGTTGGCGTTTCTCGCCGAGTTACGAGACAACTCTAAAGAGCCAGCCCGCGGTTGCCACTTCAAGCTCTCCCCGTTACTTACGAGAACTTACGAGTTCCTTCCTTTGCCCCCTTTCGCCTCTGAATACGACGCCCCGAGATTTTATCCGCGACCGCGGAAGACGCTCCGTAGTTGCGAAAGTCCAAATCATTTTTCATTGAACCCGCTGGATTTTCCTCGGCTCCGAGCAAGCCACCCAGGGCTTGAATTATCCCCGCGTCTTGGACGAGATTTGGTCTGATAATAAGACCCGCCCGCGGAAAATGTCGGCTCTGAGATACGACGTTCGCGCTGCGGTTTTCAACTCTCGGCTGTGTACACCACTACCTGTAGTTACGCGAATTGCCAGGGTACCAAGACTAATCCTCTGATGGATTCGGGATCTTTGTTAAGGGGTTTCGCGGATTTTCGTGGTCGCTGAAACGGCGCGATGTGATTGGGGATTGTCTATGAATGTTGCGAGCAAGTTTTTCGGGTTTTTTTTTCATCCCTCTCATCCCCTCTCTTTCATTTCTCTTCGGTCATAACGAAACCGTTCAGATTTACTGCTTCACTGATAAATGAAGTGTTTTTTTTCTTAACTTGTCAGGCAATGCACTATTGTACATTATTCTTAGGGAAAATTGCAGTAATTAAGTTTGGTTGCAGAGAAACCATGAATGCAATTGTACTAACCGTTGAACTACACATCTCCTTTGATTCGAATAAACCTTTCAGTTGGGTCTATTAGACCCTTCGTAAAAAATGCATGGTACAAAAAGTGAATTGAATATTTTGAGTAAAAAAATTTTTGCAGTATGTCTTTGAAGGGTCGGTCACAGGATATTAAATTATTTTTAACAATAACTACAATTCATTAGGAGTTAATAGCAAAAAAATATCAAGAAACTGAGGGTTTTCTTGTCAAAAAATTCCACTAGCCGTAAATTTCTATTAAATGATCCATAAATTTTTATGTTTGCTTTCAAAAGAAGGTGCTTTCAAGAAAAAATTTACTCGCGAGTGCTCAGTTGTAAAAATGTACTTATTAGTGAAAATTATGGAAATTTAAAAAAAAGCGCTGGCAGTGGCTGATTTCATCAATATATAGTAAGCACGAATTTTGCTATATGTATGGTTGTGGCAACCCAGTTATCCGTGGATTTTTTTTGTATTTTTAGGGATTGTGTGTGATCATTATTTAATTCTCATGTTTGTGACTTAGTTTATTGAAACCTATCTCTTCGAATCTTCAAAACATCTTTGAAGTACAAATTTAAAATTAAGTTTTTTTTGTGAATAAATTTGAGAGGAACTTTACAATGCATACAAACCTTTTTTTTTCTTTTATTTTAAAATATTTAGCATACATTTCATAAGAATCATAGGAAAGTGTGGATGAAATGAAATTTTTTTTTTCTAGGCAAACCTTCAATACTTTTGTAGTAATTTATGCTTGATAATTGTCAAGATTTCTATTTGTAAATCTCAAGTATGTGATTCATAGAATTTCACTGCAACTATGTTGTTTTTCTTGTTCTATATCTTTTTTCTTATTTTTTTTTTTTTTTTTTTTTTTTTTTTTGATATTTTATGTATAGTCGTTTTTATGTATATTTCCCTCAATGTCAGTTCGCATTTTAATTATATCATTTTTTGATCATCCATTGCAATACAATAAGTCAATAAGAATGTGCTAAATTCATAATTTAGATCTTGAAGTACAGTCATATATTCGAGAAAGTAAAATGAAGCATGATTGATTAAAAAAAATTAAAGTTGATGTGCACAGTTTCTATGTTTACATAAAACAATGGTGTATGTATGACAAGATACATGGTTACTAAGGTGTCACTTATTTTGGCAATGTCGGAATTTTTCTCATTTCAGAGAATTAAATCAATCAAGACATTGAAACAATTCTTTGTAAAGTTTGAAGCAAATCAGACATGTGCCACAAAACAACTAAAATTTGAAATGCGATTTACAAGTAGTTTTTCATACATTTTGTTCAACAATTCATAACTTATGCAAAACTTCTGATAGATGTTTGAAGCTTGACATAGTTTAAATGTATAATGTTACGTTCAAGACCAAATTTTTCTGGATTTTTCTATCTATCTATAAAAAAATTACGAACTTTATTAATTAGAGCTTTAATTATTATTGAGGATTCTTTCAGAATAATTATGATAATTTGTATAAATTGATTGTATATAGCATTTTTGAAAAAGATCTTCATTCGACTCTAAAAGTTAAGATGATGGTAACTTCTAAATTTTACTTATCTTTTGAAAAAAAAACGTGTCTTTTATTATTATCTTGTAATAAAGATAAACACAACTTCGTGTGAATTTAAATTTTCGTCGTCAATCTGACGTGAAATGGCCTATATATTATAACGAAACAGGAAACAGATTCTCTCATTATTTCTCATAATTTCTCTCAAATTTAAAATATTTTTTTATAATCATTGATAACCTACTCAAAATTCAACGATACATCATCGACGTCACTGCGAATTTTTTCATCACTCTCCCAAGCCAAAGTCTCAATCGTGGACTCCTTCACGTCCGGCATTGTGTAAAATATATATAAAAAAAAAAACCTCCCGAGTAGTGACCCTTTCATTTCCTCCCTTCGCGCAGCAAAGTAAAACGGCTATATAATGAAGTGCATTAAAGTTTGCAAAAATAATCCCGCGCGAAAGTCGAGGGAAAGCGATGGTCGTCCGTACGGGTTTTTCAAGGGGGCCGCGTAAGAGAGGAACGGCGCGGTCGAATAAAAGGGAAATGTATGGAAGGAAAGATCTAATTTGTTCTTGTCCGAGGCTGCTCGCGGGGTCCGGCGGCAGCGGGGGGAGGGGGAGAGGAAAATTAATATTCATAAGCGTCCAGAGAGGTCCCGAGGGCGGGGTCAACTTACATGTATCTTTCGCCACTGACCCGAACTTCCCCTCCCCTCCCCCTTTCGCTTCTCCCCCCTCCTCCTCCCCCCTTAAAACAAGAGCCGCGATAACAGCGAGGAATTAAAATACTGCTCGCGTGCTTTAAACCCTTCTTCGTTCGGTACGCAAAACCCGCCTTTGTAAACCCCCGCCCCATCATCCCTGACTTTTCCGAAATGCCGCCTTCCTCTCGGCTCTCGATTCTTTTTCATGCATCCAGAATTCGACGGTCCGTGTCGGCGGTGAGGGATGTGGAGAATTAACACCCTTTTTCCGAACCACGTCGGATGGGGTAGAATTTTGACTTCGAAACGGGGAGTCGAAGAAAGCTGAGGTACATGGGAAAAAACTGGAAATAACACTGTAAAAAAAATTCGAAAATTTCCTATACCATGGTACTGCAAATTTACTACTCTTTCATGTTTCACATACTTGAATAGGAAAATTTCATTAAAATATGGAATATTAGTATAAAGAAACTGGTAAATTACGGTAAAATCAGTAAAATTACAGTAAAATTATAGTAAAATTTCACCACCAAGGTAATGGTTAATGACTCTCGTATCGGTACAGTAAAATTACCACAAATTTTTTTAAGAGTGTATGTGTTTGAAGTTCTAAATGTTAATTCATAAACAAAAATACATGTATAGGATTTTTGAAGCAAGAAATTTTCAGCTGAATCTAGCTTAACAGAACAACAAACTTTAGGCTCATCCTTCAAAATATATTTAGTACAACCCTTCCTGTGATGTGAAATCGGGAATTCATATATTTTTTATTTCGTTTAATTTTTAACATTTGAAACCTCAGGAACATTAGGATTCTGTATTTTTGGAACGATGGTTGAGAAAATGTTTGGAATCGTTTAGGGACTTGAAACTTGTTGAATTGCAATAACGACTTGTTTTGATTAATGTATGAGTTGTCGATGGAGTAAAAAAATTTTATTTCGATTTATGATTAATAACTGGGGATCCTATTCTTTAATTTTTACTTGATTTTTTTATACTTATATATTTCAGAATGAGATGGTGTTTTGTTTACAGCTAAAGTAATTTTTGCTGATGCTTTTGTACTGCTCAGAAATTTTTTCTTCCTGTCGCATGTTTTTGAAATTTTCCAGTAAGTGCGTCACTACAATGCAATTTCTAGGTATTCGATTTTTATGTTATTCTGTTTAGTTTTTTCGAGATGATTTATTTATTCGCTTTCGATTCGTGTTATTTTTTCATTTGATTATATACTAATTTTTTCATTTCAATAAAAATTTTACTTCTACATTTGTGGAAATAGTCGAAATCTGAGCATGTAGCCTTCTTCAAAAACAACATCAAGGTGTAATTAGTTATTTAAAGATAATTAGTCAACTGTAATAGTTTTGTTTCATCATTTATTTATTTATTTTTTTATTTCAAAAAATAAACGGGTATACACCCTTACATCAAAATCAAAGTACAAATACTGCCGCCATAATATGCAACTACCTAATACTCCTTAATTGACGTGTGAACCCTCCAATCGAATTAACGAAAAAATCGATAATAATTATTCTTAGATATTCATAACTGATGAAAAATACCATTCACGATCATTTTTTTTTTACGATTTAGTAATTATTCCTACCTTATGAAAAACAAAAAATATGAGAAAGCGAAAATTTTGAAAATTTTTGGTTTTAAAATTTCTCAAAAGGAATTTCATTTAGTTGAAAACTTCGGCAACAGAATTCTTGTATTCATCAATGTGATTCTTCAAAAGCGTTGAATTAAATACCTCAAAACTCGAAAGATCATTAAACAGATAACAATTTAAGAAGTTAAATTTTCGAAGTTCAAAGAGAATTCCTAATATATGATGGGAAAAATTAAGATAACAGTTTCTTAATTGCATAACAAAAATTTTTTATATTGTTTTTCAGGCTACCATTGGACTCACATAAATAATAAATACCTATTCATTTATTCAAATAAATCTCTCGTTCACGCTTTTGTACAATGAGAGTTTCACTCGAAATTCAAGCCTCTTCATACAAAATTTTTTGGCCTTTCCCTATACAAAAAAAAAAAATTAAGGAACGAGTGATAATTTTTCATTGAAAATCTGAATTTGTTGAGTTAATACCGTACACAGGACCGAAAATCGTACTGAAAATCTATAAATTGAACAATCATTATTATTTATTGAATTGACTGTAATTTACTGCATTTTTGAAAAATCACAACTGCAAGAATAAAAATTTTTATTATCAAAATATTTGGATTCTAAATTTTATCGCAAAATGTAAGAATAGTTTTGAAATTTTTAATTTACGATTAAACAATTGATTATACGAATAATTCATAACTTCATGTTTCAATGAAAAAAGTCGTGACTTGGACTTTTAAATAAAAAAATACACCTCACTGCTTTGACTAATAAGAAAACAATTATCTTGAGTTCTGAATTTTACTCAATCTTTGAAAATTTTTTAAACGAATCCCTAACAAAATAAAAGTTAAAAAGAAAGGCAAGAAATTAAAAAAAAAAAGCTGTTATGGTTATGAATTGATGAAAAATTGAAATTTCGAGATTTAATAAATCCGTGATTTTGATATTTTGAATGAGAAATTTGGACGATTGTAAATATTTTTCATTAAAAAAACGAAATAGACTTCATTATAAATTTTTATCCATGAATAAAGAAATTTATCGTTATTCAGTATGTAAATTCATTAATTGCTGTTTAAAATTATTACACCGAATCAACTGCGATGTAAAAAAGTTCATAAAATTAGTTGCGGGTCTATATTTAAACAGTGAAAAATAGAAATTCTAGAGCCAAAAAGATTTGTCATGAAGAATTACCGAAATTATACATTTTTTCTCTTATTCGAATAAATGGTTGATTTGCGTCAATAGTATTTTCTGCATACTTAGACAATAATCATTGTAAAACAGAATTTGTCCATCGCATAAGTTTTCTTGAATTAAAATTCACAGCATATCATGCTTGCCTATGTCATGGATCATAAATTTCGAATAAACCAAAAATATCAAAATGACAAATTTTTACTATTTCGAAATTTCTATTTTTCTTCAATTGAAATAGTAACTCTAGTTATTTTTGATATTTTCTTTTCTAGCCCTTCTTCTCTACTTTCATTTTTTAGTAAAGTTAATGAAATAATTCGAGATTGAAAATTCACGAGATATAAAATTCAAAATAGTCAGTTTTTAACGAATCAGTTAATATTTTTTGGTCTGTCAATAGAAATGTAAGTATCTACTTACTGCATAATTTTTTTAGCATCGATATTAGTTTAAATAACTTACTATTAACTGCAGGTGACCGTGTGATTTGGATATTTGATTTCAAAAAATCATCCAACTGATATCATTGAGGAAAAATATGAATAAAAAAGGTAAATTTGTGTTAACATGTGAAATACTGTGATGGATCATTAACTGTCATAATATACAGTACACCAAAAACATAAAAATCACAAAATTTTCTCGATTCGACGCTTTCTCTAATTGAATCTAATACTATTAATATTTTTTATTTTTCTTTCTTTATCCTTTTTTTTTTATTTCTTATTTTGTAATGAAGCCAACGAAAAAGATCGACGTTAAATATTCATGAGATATAAAATTGAAAATAGTTAGTTTACTATACAGTATACTGCAAAATTTTTTCCACGATACGATTATGGTTTAAATAAATTACTATCAAATTCAGGCAACTTACTCTCGTACTCGTAAAATTCGTCATTTCATCAACAGTTCCTGAAAAAAAAGGAGTTGGTAAGGGTGAGCAACAAAAGAATAGCGAACTGTATTTGCTTTGACAAATTAAAATACATTGAGCCAGGGTTAGAAGGGGTTGAGGGGGGAAGGTTGGGGGGGGGGTTAAGCACGGGGAAAAAGAGAAGGCGAGGTAAGGACGTATAAAAGTTGGTCGGGAAAGTCGAGGGTCGTGCCACTTCCGGCGGTATACAATTAGCCCTCGGGCATTAATCCTGCGGTGGCGGCCGTTACGTACGGGGATATTATAGCCGAGCTGGCCGTAACAATAAGGATTATACGGGAAAACGCTTCGATAGCGATTCTAATACTCTCGCACCGCCTTTCGCGCTCCAGCTTCACGCTCGCCGGGCGCGCCCGTTTTCCCGGCGTCTTTCCGCGGGTACCACGGGCCGACTTAAACTCGCCCCGGCAATAATAAAATGATATAGGGGGCGAAATATACATTTAAATTATCACCCCGCGATAATAATTTGCATAGCCCCGCTTCGATGGCCCGTTCGCTTAGTTTAGCTCCGTTTAATTTAAATAATACTTCTCCGCGGGCAACCGGGGCCGGGAGATATACATAAAATCGCCATAACATTGTAAATTATAACTGATACCGGATTATGTGTAGCGCTGTGTACGCGCGTTTTCTTACCGACGATTATGCTTCAACCTCCTCTACACCGTCGCCCCCCCCTCCCCCCCCTCCTTCCTCATTTCCCCCAGGGGTGAGTGGGTGTCGATGATGCTTGGGTGGTTTCCCTGTTTTCCGCTACTTTAGTTAGTTGGGCTAAATTTTATTGGTGTTCATTGAATACTTGGTGGTCGGGAAATAGATACTTAAAATCAGGGAGCTTGAAGAAACGTTTTTTGGAGTCTTGGAAATCTTGGAATATACTTGGGTATCTAGGAATTCCTTGAATGTGGAAAAATTTTTTACGTCATTTTGCTTGAGCCGAAGATTTTTTTTATGACTGTTTTAGAAAATTCATGAAATTGTAGATATTTAATTCGGAAAATTGAAGGGATTGTTGGAAATTTCGAAAAATCTGGAATTTATGAAACTGTCGCGAGAAAATTGATGTTGAAAAAGAAAACTGGTTTTATTTATGAATTGTTTGAACGTTTTGGATACTTCAACATTGATCGAATAATTTGTTGAAAATTTTTTAGATTTCTTAAACATGGAAGAAAACTTTTCGCTATTTTCTATGACTCAGAAGATTTTTTCATACCTACTATCTAAAGAAGTTTGATGCGAATTTTATCGAACACTTTCATGATAAAGTAACTAGGCCTTTTTTTATTCAGAAAATCGGAAGGTTTTATTCATTTTTGTTCATAATAATTTAGACCGTTATACATTTATGAGAATTCGTTTTCTGTTCCGGAATTTTCCCAAAGAAAAATTGAGAAAGTTGCAAATCATGAAGAATTCCTCTTGAAGACATAAATGTTTAAGAGACACTCATTTTTTCGAGTTTAAAATTTATATGAAATTTTGAAATTTAGGGAAATCGGACAAACTGATGAATGAAAACGAATCGTTGGCCTAATTTGTGATTTTTTACACATTTCGAATAATACAATATAATAATGAAAGTTCATTGAATTATTTTTTTTTTCCTTCAATTAATAATTGTTTGTTCATTGTTCCGATTTTAATGATCATCGGAAAGTTTTTGTTTCTAAATGCTATAACAAAAAAATAGCAGAATATGAAATTCGAAGAAAAAAAATGTCTTCATTAAATCATTCAACAATACTTGTGTCTATTGTAACATTCAACTCTTCTAATACGTAGAATTTTGTCAAATGATGCAAATTTTTTAGAAGCGTGGTCATTTTATATTGTTTATATATTGTCTCTATAACAGTGTTATAGAAAAAAATAATAATCATAAATTTGTTTTGTTTCAGGTGAGCCATTGACTTTCTACAGATTTCTGGGTATTTGTTATTGGGTAAGTACAATTTACGAAATAGATTGCGTAAATTTGAGACATTTTCAACAAAATATTTACTAAAAATAAACTTTTTCTTGTGAATTCGAAGTAGTTACCAGAAAAAAAAGTAGATATACTTTACGATTGTTTAAATTATCTATTTGAAACGCATCAAATATCATTTGAATTGCTTAATAGTGGTTATGCGAGGAATATCTTCGGTCAATGATGATAAAGATGTGTATATTTTTATTCATGACATAATTTGATAATATGAGTACTTAATTGTATGATTACTTATAATAGGTAAAGGTTGGAAGATCATTTTTTTCAGAATAAAGATCATGACATGCATTGGAATTATTTGTAATTCGCGTTGCTTGCTATTTTTGGCCAAATTTCAAATTTGAAATCTGAGTAGAAATGGCAAGTATTTTTTTACAATTTATTTCTCATGAAAATTGAAAATATCAAAACAGTAATAATAATTTTTTACGCTAAAAAAGTATGCAATTTTTCTTAAATTCCAGAAAATTGTTCAAAATTCAAAAAAAGTGATCGAATTTCAGAAAATTGTTCCCCGTACTTTGAAAATTGTTTATGTTTAAGATTATATATTTTTCAAATTCAAATGCATTAAAAATGGTCCATCAGTAACGTTAATTTATAGTTATAATAATCTTCAGGTAATCAGTAGTGGAACATATGTATTATTTGTCATCTATTGAGTGGATCCCATATTGTAATGATAATAATTACTCAATAATAATATATCAATGTGATATCAATCAGTAGAGTACATCAAGAATCTAAAATGCGTTGAAGAATGATAATTAGTAGAGAGTATCAATAAGTAGTCAGCCATTGAGTGACGCATATAACGTATCAATAATTTTCGAGAGCGTTAATTTTTCAGCAGCTTACGTGTCAGAAGTAATATATTTCACATTCTGAGAAAAAACATTCTTTGTTATGTCAAGACTAATAATTAAAAATGCATTCAAGTGTTATTATCAGTGGAGAGTATCAATAAGTAGTCAGCCATAGAACTACGCATATAACATATGAATAATATTCGAAAAAGTGCCAATTTCTTCAACTATTTTGCGTGTTAAAAGCGATGTTTTTTGAATTTCTGAAAAAAAAAAAAAAAAACATTCTTTTTATACCTTTTGAAAAAGTAAGTGAAAAGATTGAATTTTCGTGCTACTCGTTGCAGAGAACAAAACTTGTAGAACTAGTAATGTCCCGAAAATTTAAAAACTAGTATCGTATACTATACATGGATAAAGTGAAATTTGAACTTCATGTGATAGTTACACTTAATAAACCTTAGAAAACTTACCTTGCACTAATTTAAACTTGTCTTTTTATTTATAATAGAATTATGTACTTTTTAAAAATAAACGAACAATAAAAAATGTACAATAATAATTATCTATTCAAAAAAACGTCAGCTGAAATTATGAATAATCAGTTGATAATATTTATAATTAATCTGGCAGTATAAAACGTGTGTAACAAATAAATCTTTTTTATGAATTAATGTAAACTCAGTAGAGTATATTAATCAGCAGTCATTTACCGGAGTATCAGATTAAACTCCAGTGAAGAAGTAGAGTACATAAATAATTGGTTAGCCAGTCGGCCGAATGCGCATAATGTATATCAGAATTATTCGTTCACCAGGAGAACATCAATAAATAATAAATCGGATGCAAACAAAAAACAATGTTCTGTTGTTTCAGCAATCAATATTGTACAATTTAAAAATTAATAAGGTCGGAAAAATTAAAAATCTAAGATTCTTAAGGCTTCGTGAATTTTTATCTCTCGATTTCTCCGAAATCAATTCGTTGAAATATAATTTTGGTGTATCATGAAACTTTTTATATTTAAACGTACATTAATTTTTGAGGTGAAAAGATTATCGGAATTTCGAAGTTTCTAAATTGCATTTATTATAATTCAAATGATGTTCAGAAAGGAAAATTCAAGAGTTTCGAAATTTTCAGTCTTGAAAATACAGATGATTGCCAAAAAAAGACTTGAGGTTCCAAAACAGGAAAAAGAAAATGTTTTCCGAGGTACTTTTTCCCGAAGACTTTGTTTCTCAAAATCCTCTTTTCCAAAAAAATGTCCACTGGGAAAATTTATTATGGAAAAACTACTACAATCTTTCATTGTAACCCTCTTAGGTTGAATTAGGAAAAAATCACTTGTCTTTAGTAGCACCCTTCTTTTCATTAGTGATTTTCCACTAATTAATAGTCATTTCTCATTGAGTGATTTTTCAGGTAATTTTGAATGATATTTTTAGACACAAATAATCAGTAAAAAATCAAGTACCACGTAGAATGAAAAATAACTAATAATTATGGGAAAATCACTAATTTCTTAGCTTAATATCACTAATTCATAAAAAACTAAATCACGTATAGAAAAAAAAGAAGAGTGTTACTAATTTGTGATATTTTATTCATTTTACGGCATTTTATACTAATTTAATTGAAAAAAGTAGTTTGACGACTTATCTTCCTAATTTCCAATCATAAATATGTACTTTAATCTAGCTTATGTATTGCAAAAAGTACGAAAAAATCACTCGTCATCACGTGGAGTTATGCGCGATCAACTACGATAATTTCTTTCTACTCAAATTCTTTTTGAAGTAAAACTTCTTAGACGGCATTATCACTTTTCAGGAGTGTAATTTATTCTAGAATAAAATTTATGTAGGGAGTAACTTGGAGATTTTGTAACATGTAACACTGGAACATGTAACATGTAACACTGTAAACTGTCAGACTGTAGGATGTAACTCCGAGTGTAGGGAGAAATTTTGAGATTCTGTAAGAGTGAGAGAGTGAAAAATATCACAAAATGTCACAAAATCACATAATGTCACAAAATCACAAATAGCACAAAAATTACGAAATGACAAACACACAAAATCTCCAAAATGCCACAAGGTCATACAAAGTCACTAAATCGCAAAATGTTACAAAATCTCAAAATGTCACAAAATCACAAAATGTCACAAATCGCGAAAAGTCACATAACCTCACATAATCACCAAATTCCACAAAATTACATAATGTCGCATAACCCAAAATGTCACATCATCACACGTCAAAAAATCGAAAAAAGTTACTAAATGTCACAAAATTACAAAATGCCCTAAAAACACAAAATTCATAGTATCACACGTCACAAAAAATTTTTAGAATTAAAAATGTTATGAGGATTAAAAATCTATACATCTGAACCTTAAAGAAAGCATCATGTTGATTCAACACCCTCCAATTTTTTTTATTCATGTATTACTTATTTAATAATTTTAATTTTTCATAAACGCCTAAAAGCTTTATGCTATTGTATTGCTTTATACTATATTCACAATTTCGAAATTGACGACTAAGGGTAGTTTTATGAGTTGACCGATAAAAGTTCAGTTTGGGTATTTAATTATATTACTTGTAAGCATGTGCATCCTCTCAAACGTTTGAAATTAAACGAAAAATAAAAAAAAGACAAGTATACAATTAAAAAAATATTTCTTGTTGCTCTCAAAGATATTTCGGTTGAAATTATAAACTTTATCTCACTAACAAAATATTTAACTCGATCCTGCCAATGAGGAAAATAAAAAATTCATTCAATTTCTCTTTTCTTTCAATTTTCAATTTTGGAACTTCAGGTACATCTTGTAAACAGGAGTTGAGTTTTAGAACTTACTACAAAATAGTGCATGACAGAATTCATAAATATTAAGTTTTTCTGAATGTAAAAAAATTACTAAATCAAACATGACCTTCCAAGAGCCTCTAAAAATGCAAAGCCTAATACATACCAAAATGTTCAAGTCCGAAATTCTGCATCTTTCTGGTTTAAAAAGAAATACATATCAATAAAAAACATCGGTAAATTAGATATTAACATATCAAAAAGCATCCTAAAATCACTCAAGATCGAATCTCGACTCGCTATAATCCAAAGCTCATAAGCCAGCGTCGGGAAATGCCATTTTTCTCCCCGGAGAATTTCCATCTCAGCGACATCCCCGTCCCCCCACTCTTCTTTCTCTACACGCGAAACTAATAAGTAAGCTTCATTTTCCAGAAGCACCCAGTTATAGTGTTATATTATTATTATTGGTCGGGGCTCCGTAATTCCCGAGGTTTCTGTATTGGGCGTATAATCGCGAATTTACATGAGACACACAATGCGCGAGGAGTGGGCTCCCGGCAGGTGGCGTGAGGAGGGCGCAAGGATAGAGGTTAGCGCGATATAGAATTTTAATATAGTGCTTTACGAGCGCGATTTTGTCGGCCATTTTACGTGGTATACCACTACCCCCCATTTTCCCCCTTTGAGGGGTGTGGTGGTGGGGCAGCCATTTAAATTCTTAGATCTGCATACTTGGCGGAATTGCGAAGCATCGGGGGTTGGTCGTGGGGGTGGGAGGCTTGTCCAGCTCGCGGGCGGACATTCAAATATCTCGGTCGCCTCCGCGCGTTATATGGCTTAATAAAACGATAGTGCCGGAGCCTTGGCCAAGGCACGTATTCGCGACGCGCGCCGACCGTGCCCGATAAACGGGCTCGGCGCTCTTTTAGCGCCCATTTGATTATCATAGAATTCGAGTTTTCTTCGATCCTCGCCTCGGTTTATTAATTTCCGCTGGCGACCATTCGTCAGTTTCACGGCTTTTTCGAATTGTTCGACCCCCACATGACACCCCTTGCATTTATTGTATGGGTGAAATTCGAAATTGCAAGCCCGTTTAGAGAGCTTTTATAAATGATTTCGCACTTCATCATTGCTTTTTTTTATCCCTTTTGTCACAAATATTACCTACAAATTCGTTGACTATCACTCTGAATAAATAATTTTGTGATACTCAATTATCTTGGACCATTTTAGTCTTCTGTCATTGCCAAAACCTCTTGAGGATGACAATATTTGAAGAATTGAAAATAGCTTAATCGAGAAAAAATTTTGTGGATGACATTACGAGTTAGTGATACCTGATAGTAGCCTACATGAACGCCTCTTTCCTTAAGCATCGCAGCTTTCCTGTGGACTTAGAAATTGTCCTCAGCTTGTCTTGTCCCAGCGATTAATCGCCCGCGCAATATGCAATAGCTTAATGGCGCATATATATTATTATTAAGTGCCAGTTTGTTCTCGAACACGTGGGTGATATACCGGCACTTTATCCAGCGCAATTTACGATCGCCCATTTAAGTATGTGTACTGGAAATATATGCATCCATTTACCCTTCCCCCACAAATGAGCGACCGCGTGATCGCTCATGAATCGAAAATTACGCAATTGACCTCTTTTTTTCTGAGAATCTAAGCCCTCGAGCAGCATCCCCTATGGTTGAAATGTGTTATGGCTTGTCATAAATATCGTCATCACGTGTTAACCGTTGTTTGGCATAGTACATCCGTTGGAAGACGTACTCGGCTGTCTGGGACCACATGGTACCCAGAGACAAAAAAACATATTTTTGTTAATAAACTGCTTAATATTTTGAGTTGCCTTTTTTTAAATATTCTTTCAGAACTCACTTTTCTAAGATATCAAGATATAAGGTTGAAAAATCTTTTGAGGATATGATGAAGAATTGAAATTCCAAAGAAAAAACGAAGATTTCACAAATAAAATTTATATTCTTTCAAATACAGGTCAATAATTCATTCGAATTTACGTGTACGGTGTAACTTGAAAAAAAAAAAAAAAAAAAAAATATGTATACACTATAAACAATCATAGTTTTTTCTCAATAATAACTATGAATACATAACATTGCTTCGGTAATATCGTTTAATTTCTACTGTGATCACATACACCGAAGAAAATTGTATTGAAATCAAAAACTTTAATCATTTCTAAAAATCAACGGCCATTTTTTGAGTATTTATTAACTTTATTCATATACAACGTGAAACTCCATGTTGATATTTCGTATTTTACATAATTTTCTATGCAAAGTCATATAAATAGTAATTTAGAAATTGCGTTGTTTTTAAAACATTTCGAACATATTTTCTCGGTATGTAATCAATACATATTTGTCTCTTTATAATTCCAAGAATAGTAATTTGTCTGTAAACTTTTTTATATTTATAAATAACAGAAATATCTTTTGGTAACTCAATGGCGGTTTTAACACATAACCAACGTGACAATAAAAATATTAATTTCATAGAATTTTTATACATTTAACTCGCTGCTAATCCGAAATGTGATCTGAAACCATCACATTCGATGCTTTTGTTTCAATAAGCATGCATTGAAATTTCGAGAATAAAAAAAAAAGAGGACAATAACAAAAGTTTCGCAAAAAAAAATTATTCTTCAATGATCAACGGTTCTCAAATTAACTTTTAGTAACTCCGTGTCAATTTTTTATTGAAAAAATGTAGTGAAAATTTATTTTCTAATAGCAAAATTTATTGATTTATTTTAAATAAAACAAATTATTGATTGTAGTGGAGTGAGAAAAACTGATGGCAATTTTCAACTATTGTCACTATTTTGAACACATGTTCCTCTATGTGCAGTAAATTTACAAAAATTTTACGTGTTAACAAAATGACCAAAATTTTTTCTCATGACAGACGTAACATAATTTTTCGTTGAAGAAATGCAAAATTTTTTTCCATTGCTTTTTATATAGTGAAATACAAAAAAACTACATAATCTGAAACAACTGAGATTGTAATAAGTAATTGTAAAAACAATCTCTTCACTCCAATGTGTAAAAAGTAACGATTTTTAGAAGCAAATATTTTTTTAAAGATTATGAAAAAATCCACAAATCTATATTTGGTGGATTTATTTTTCATTCCCAAAAAACTGATTTCTCCGTAAGATGTTTTATTTTCACGCAAAAGAGATTGTGAATCATTTTCATAATGACTAAAAGTGTGATTAACATTTTCGCGGCCTAAATTAAGGCAATTATATGTATAATAAGCATTGAATTATAATTGTAAAAATAAAATCTATTTTTAATTCTAACCACACTCCTGCTTGAGAGTCAGTATAAGTAAAAAAAATATTAAAAATTTTTCAATGCACAACATTCATAAATTGAAAAAAAATTAAAATATTCTAAAAGATTATAATTATGTAGACAGTATGAGTCCAATGTGATACAATGAACTGATATGAAATAAATAAATATGAAAAAGAATATTAAATATTTTAATAATTAATTACGTAGAAGAAAGAATCAATAATTATGTATGAAAAACAATAAATCGGAATCTAAGCAATATTATGCAAATATTTAGCTCTGGTTGTGTTTACCGAACCTCGAACCCCCTCTCGCTATTTTTTTCAATTGCTCTCGGGGCGAGGAAAGCGCGTAAAAGAAGCATGGGATAAAAATGCGAAGGCGGAAACGGGACAAACTGTCCATAACGGGATTACGTTTGGGAATTGTTGAATCATTTCCCACGTGTGCGGAATAACGCGAGCGAGCAATAAGTAATCATATTAAGGAGCAGTTTGATTAAACGAACGATTGCCCTCGGTGGCGCATTAATCTTTGGGCGCAGCTCGAAAGGGCGTCAGGGCACGAAACTCGATTGTCACTCCAAGTCAGCGAGTCCTCGCACCCCGTCGCCGCGGTAATAGCGAGGCTAATTTTCGCGCCGCAATTAGTTTCCGCGATGAAAAAGACGCGCGACAATAGCGACACGGCGAAACCGCGCTCGGGCCGCGAATTGCTCGTTTAGCGGAAGGCGGAAAATAGCCGAATTCGGTCCATGAGTCTTCTCGGGGCAGACGTGGAACGCGTTGTTAAAACACATTAGCCAGGCTGAAATCATGCTAAATGACGTAACTTACTTAACCGCGATATTTCACGGTCGTTTTATGAATCCCTGGGCGCTCGGATAAAAGGCCTCGGTCACTGCGAGAGGCCAAAGGTTCCACGAGGTACTGTCTAAAATAAAATGAGTGAGAGTCCAGTGAACTTTTGTGAAACTTTTTGATATGTAAGCACATGGTTACTATTCTCTTTGCTTTTTCAATAATTATTTCTATTGAAATCGAATCGTTGTTGAAATTTTTAGCATTCGCTAAAAAAAAAATCGTTGACTATAGAAGCTGTAGTATTTACCACCCAGAGTGAAAAATCACTTTCTTTACAGTACTTTTTCTTCTATACATGACAAAGTACAAGAGTGTTGCCGCAAATATTTATTTTTACTGCGAATGCAAGTAGATTAAATTCATTTTTAATTTTTTATCCGTGCTTTTTTTTTAATCAGATATAAAATTTTCTCACGCATTCCTTACTCATCAACACATAGAGATATCCAGTGTTTTGGAATTTGGAACGGTCGTGTGTGCTCCAGCCGGGGCGTTTAGACGCGGGCGTAAAGGGGGTGCCTTTGCGAGACCTGGCGCCAGCGCTGCGCGCGGCTCTGTAATGCGTTATTAATGAACACCAAGAATTTCATTAAAGATTGTTTGTATATCAAACTGTCCACTAAATTACGCCCCGTAACCCTTGGCTTGGCGCCTTCTCTCCGAGGCCGGAAACTATTGGGTCCCTCCATGAACTCCCTTCTAATGACCCCCGCAAATGTCGCCGATCGTGTTGGCCGCGGCTGCCCTCCCTCTCTTTTCGATGGATTCCCTGCTTCTAACGGTTTTGCGTGTGTTCCGGAGTTTATTGCTTGCTTGAATGAAATCGTAAATAACAGTGGTGAACACAGAAAGGGGGTTTGGGGCCGAACCAGTCCCAAAATTCGGACACAAAACAATTTTTTGGTTGATATGAAAGGAAAAAATTCAGAAATAAAACCTGACGTCTGATTCTATATCTTTTATTTTGAACGCCTAAATTTCTGCCGTTTCACAAAAATTGTAATGATCTATAAATTCCGAATTACTTAAAATTGATACCTATATCTAATGTAAAATGTAGAATGTGGCATATCACGAATTATAATTGAAATCGGAAATATTCGGTAACTTCAAATTTCGAATTTTAACAGTTAATTAGAAAATTTGAATACAATTTATTTTGTACGAGAGAAAATTGAATAAATATCACGGCAATATAAAAAAGACTGAATTTTTCATACTTTGAAATTATTCGTTCAATTGGATACACATCATACTTTTATTTATTAAATCAAATTGTATAGTATATTATTAGACATTTCAGACATTGAAAAAATTGATATTTAATTTTACCAGTTCATGAGATTTGTTACTGTAACGAAATGGTATTCATATAATAATAATAATAATCAATTCATGATACTTCAGAGCGTAAGATTTTATAAAAATATTTTTATAACATTATATTTGAATCCAACATAATATAAAATATTGTGAAATTAGAACAGTTGTTAGCTAATTGAAAATAGAAAAATAGGAAGAAATTTTCCATACAGAAAAATAATAAAAAAATTTTTTTTAATCCGGAGGATCCAATATTTTCGACTTGACAATTTCAATCATTTCATGTAAATTTTTACAATTTTTGACTCATGAATATATTTTTTTTTTTTTCTTAAACATTCAATAATAAATAAAACGGAAAAATCTAAAATCTTTAAAATCTTAAACTTCAAAAGTTGTTGAGCCTTTTGACGAATAATTTCGAAAGTGAAAAAATTGTTTTAAAAAATCTTGTTGTTGAATAAACATTTAAATTTAAAAAAAAATCAAACTACGGAATAATCTGTACAAAGTATTATACCAAATAATCAGAAAAACTGTTATTTCCAACTTAAAACAATTGTTGAACCTGCGAAAATTTTCAAAATAAAAGTTCAGTAAAATAAAGTTGCTGGAAATTAAATGAGAAATATTATTCTTCGAAATGTTAGAGCTTAAAATTTACAATCTAAAGATTTGAATACACTGAACTTTAAAATTATAATGATTTGACGTGAACTGTATTACGAAAAAATAAATTATAATTACTCATGTAAATCCGTGAAAAATTTGAAAATTCGAAGATGACATAACAATTCTCTGAAACTATTATATATACAAAGTTGCGACATTTGATATGTGAATCTTCGAATTTTCGATTGAAATGCCTCAAATTTGAAATTCCTAAGAATCAAGAAGAAAATAATAAATAATTTGTAGGAAGAAATTGAAGAATATGAACATTTAAAATATTCCAAGATAACAGGCGTGTATTTTTGAAAAACTCCCAACAAATTTTCTGTATACGCCCCTGGTAAATAAGTTTACGTATTGTGTATGTTGTGTTGCAAGTAAATAGCGCTTATAACCATAACGTTTTAAATTTATTATCCTTAGAATTATACATATTTAATTTTAAATCATGTTTTTTTGTGAATCATTTATTTTTATCATTATTCTTATATATCCAAGCTTTTTAAAATATAATTTTGATACTTATATATTTGATATAAGTACCATATATACCCATTATACTTGATATTTTTATTATTATATATCAGAAAAATTGTTGTTTTTATTCATTTTTCGATGTATCTTTTCAAAATATAATATTGAATCAAAGGGTGATTTAATAATGTTTTACTTTGAGAGTAAGTTTTGGAGTATTAATATACTTGAAGATTCAATTGTTCTTCGTTTAGTTCTGAGATCTCAGAAAATAATTTATGCATATAGTGAACAATATAGAATTTCAAATTTTTACAATGTAGTAGAAAGTTTGCATAATTCCAGAATCTGACAATTGAATATAATTTTGAAAATTTAGGAACGTAATTTATTTTGATTCCATTAATGAAGGAAAATTTTGAGACGATGTAATTTTTTTAATGAATATTTTATTAGAAAAATATTAATTTTTTGTAACTTAAGAAATCTTCAATGAGATTCCCTCAGATTATTGAATAATCTTGAATAGTTTTTAAATTTTCAAATACTGTTTCAATTTAAGAAAATTTAAAAAATTTCGAAATATTTTAAAACAAGAAAATTTCTTTATGTTTCAAAATTTCGAAGACACTTTGTGTATTCATATGAAATCCTGCATAATACTAAAATTTGAAAAAACTCGAACTTCTGTATTGGTAAAAATTTTACTACAGTAGAAACGTTTATTTAATGCTGTTATTCCATCCACTTTTGGAATTTCAAACTCAAAGCTACAGATATTCAGTTTTTATTTTTGTTTTCAAAATCCTGTAAAATAATTAATTTCATTATATTATGAAACGAAATCGTAGAAGCGTGAAAATTTTGTTCAAGTACATGGTTTCATCAAATTTTGTATATAGAAATAGTAAAAGTTTTTTAGATTTTTAGATTTTATGGAAATTGCAAATATTTGTCATTTCTTAGTTAGACGTTGTCAAATTCTGAAATTTTCATTGCATCCAGATTCCAGAATACTAAAAGTAAGGCATTGAACAAATAATTGAGCGATGGTCGTTAAAAAAATATTTTTCTTTTTCCATGTCCAGTAAATTTGACTTCGAAAATTCCTCAAATTTTGCTTAGCAGATATATTTCTTCGATACTATGATATTTACGTTTCGTTAATTTCACTTTGTAAATTTGTTAAATTGTAGGTATATATTTTTTTTTAATTATTTTCCCCTCTCCCTCGTTTAGAAATTTCCACATTGTGACAGACCAGGAGAGGGGGAAAAGCTCGAACAAACTCGCAAAAACTTTATCATTATTTTCAAATTATCTAGAACAAAAAGATTTTTTTCAAAAAACGAAATTCTGAATTCAAAACGCCCTTTCCGAAAAATTCGACCCACTAAAATACGTTGTGCAAACTGTCGAGCGCCTCGAGCTCATTGGACGCTATTATTCGTTTCTCCGCAAGTACGACAAATGCCCTCGGTTTTCTTAACGAGGATGTTAATTTTCGTCCGGATTCGAAGTTTGGGATTGCGCCCGTCCTTAATGAGCCGCGACTTGGATTAAGCAACTACGTCTTTTCACCTATAAACACGGGGGTCGCGATGCGCGTAAGTAATACAAACTAGACTGACGTTAGCCAAACGACGCAAAGCAAACCTGCGTGTATGTATGTCTGAGATATGCTCTGACATTTGTCGGCATTACAATGTGACGCAGCGCTTTGTTACTTTGCGTAGTGAAAATGGGAATGAAAATCGCTGCGACACCGCAAGATTTTTTCAATGTCGTAACAATGTCCATTGATATATTTTTGTATGTAATTAAAATGGCATCGATTTCTGTCGAAAATGTAATTCTTTTTCAATAACGTATGTACTTACTTTGTAGAAATCCCAGGCGCCATCTTAACAGGCCAAGTATCTTGTACCTCCAGTAGCGATGTGTATAAACCCATCAAGAACATTATTGCATTATTATTTGATCAAAAATAACGCGAGATTCCATTAAATCAATGCCCAGAAATAATAAAACATCGCACGATGTTAAAACAATATCGCGAAAACAGATTCCAGATATCTGAAGGGATGGTTGACTCTTGAGTTGAGAAACGTCACAGTTATTCCGTATTTCCCTTTTTTCGCCCGGGGCGGTTGTAACGAATGCTCGTGCTCCGCAAGGGCAAGGGGCGCTTTCTATTAGAGCCCCATGCATTAACCGAGGCCATTTTATAATTTTTTCTTACGTCGTTATCCGACTTAACTGACGTTTGCCATCGCGCAACCGATTCTTCCTTGCCTGGGGTCACAATGGATAGTTAGTTACCCCACCGAATCCCCCATTCCTTACCGAGCAAAAATTGCTCCTTAAAATTCTCATTAACCGTTATCTTCCATGATCATTTTTATTCGCTTTGAAAAATATAGCGTCGGTAATCACAATTTTTTTAATGCCAAAATATGATTAAAACACATTCGTTCTAGTTTTCGAGCAGGAACATTTCGTAGAGATTCCTCTCTTCGTCGTTTCGAAATTTGGGGACGAAGTGGACGTGCACGATCTCCGTGAAGCCCTCGTTCTCACTGGGAGGCACGAGCTTTTTCCTGTAAGGTTGTAGTAGCGTCAAGTCGCCGGTGCAGAGGCGCAAAAACAGCAGTAGAAGTAACTCGAAAAAATGCACGAAACGCCGGACCAGCCGGGACTCTGTATTTCTGATACGAAATATCTCGTGAAACTTTTGAGTCCCGTCCGTCGCGATTTGCGTGTAACAGGGTGTCCAATGGACAAGTACAATGAAAAAAAGAGTATCGAGGGAAAAAATGAAAGATTATACTAGCTCGCTTGATATTAGACGCCCTGATCATAAATACACACAAAAACTCAAGTTTAGTAACACTTACAAGTACGTATTGATGACTAGATCGTTGATCTTTTCGTGGCTGGTATCAATCAAATCTCGAAACTGAAACATAAATAAAAAAAATGTTATCTAAAAGCCTCGTAACTTGGATGCCAGGATTTATTGAAACTCACGAATACCGATTCTAATTATACAGGGTGACAAAAATGAGTGTGCACAAAGTTCTCTCTGCAATTAGATGAATGTAAAATTTTTCAGCGACTGCTCTTATTTTGCGATTGTTGTATGTGTACTAGAGTACGAAAAAAATTATTATTGTCTGTTTCAGCTCTTGGTAAATACTTTGTTTAACGATGTTAAGTAATCGCTCAACTATTGTAGCCTTGCATCGGCTACAAGCACAAAACTGCGAAAAAGCACAGAAGCTTAGAATTGCACGTTCATTGGTTTCTCGAGCAATCAAACGATTCAAGAAGCTCGGTAAAAAAGGTGACCGTCCTGGAAGAGAAAGAAAACGAACTGTGAACACTTCTAACAACGGAAAAATCATCAAAAAAAGAGTTAAATCGGATAACGGTAGAGGAACTACAGCCCATAGCCCAGAATTTTGTGAAACGATTGAGCTTGTGTATTCGTGCTAAAGGTGGCCACTTCGAAACCGCCTGAATATATTGTTACTCGAACATCATCTTCTAACCTTTCACAGTTTGTTTTGAACTACTGTTGATAGTGAATTTTTTTCATTAAAAAATTTTGTATACACTAATTTTTTGTCACCCTATATTGTATTTTTACTAAATTCTACATTTGCATGCTACCGACCAAGACCCCGTAGCTCACTTAATGACTGCCCCCGTAAAAACCAAAAACTTCTAAACACTTGCTGCTCGCCACTTGGTCACTCATCTCCTGCATCAATGACAACATTCATTCGCCCTAATTTTATTGCCCCTTGTTCCTTCTCCCTCACTTTAACGCCGTCCTCTAAATCTAAACTGAATATGTATAAAACGAAGGAAACTCAGATCCTTAACAAGTATATAACATAAAAGCCTTGTACCCAGTGGATTCTCTTTACCTTGTTGTTATGTTTGACGTGCGTGGGTTCTGCAGCCATCACGAAGCATCTTGCTCGAACCTTGTGCTTTTTCGCGATATCCAGATATTTTTGCCTGGACGGTACGTCAGGATTGGTGTTATCGATAACGATACTTTTTCCTTGAGACAGAGCTTCTTCCGCAGAGCTCACGCATTTTTGCCAAGTGCGCAACGAATCGCGGTTCACGTGATGATAATTTGGCAGATGATGCATGGCAAAGTGGGATTTGCCAGAACCAGGACTCCCTACCATTACAATGACCTATTTCGAACAATAATGAGTGTAATTAGGAAAGATAAAAACAGTCCTTGAAATGAAAAACTGTCATTGTTGCCATTGAAAAAGTAGTTTGGTCACTTTACGTCACCTCTTGAGTTTTCGAGACAAGTTCAGCGTGGGGGGGATCCAAAAGTTTTGCATTCGCGACTGCGAGTTTCGGATCGAATGACGGCTTGTTATGAGGGACGGGCTTGTGTCCCAAAAAGTGTTCTTCCGGCGTGAAAAACTTTATACCAAGATTCTCGGCCAACAAACGATCCACGGAAGAGTGATCCTTCTTTTTCTTGAACGGCGTGGTGCCCGCCGGTCGTCCCGCCGCGTCTCCCACGAAAAAACACTCGTTCCTATCCACGACCACCCCATCGTTGAACTACCGAATCAACATAAATTAGAACGATGTCCGTTTTTTTTCTGAAACTTCGAGCCATCGCTATTTCAACGAGAAAGACTTGAATGTAACTGATTTTACCTTTCAAAAATGTATAGATTTGATAATTTATTATTTATTATTTATCATGGAAACTTTTAAAGAACTACTGGATTTCGAATCGGTAAAGATAAATTATATTCAGCAATGAAGTGAAAAGTGATAGCTCGAATTTTTGGATTTGCTACGTACTTCTTTTTCGATCATTTCCCATGTTCCTATGCACGGTTTCCTATAAATATTGCGACCCTCGGCCAGAAAAACTTGCATGGGAATGCCTATTCTCTGCACTATTTTTTCAATCTTGAATTTGAAATCGTTCAAGCTTATTTTCCCCTTTCTCAATCGGCCTTGATTCGATAGAATAACGACTTTATAGCCTTCCTCGTAAATTTTTTTTATTTTTGTTGGCACTTCGTTATTAGCTATTTTCCAGTCATTGCAATTTTTGGGAAAAACCAATCCTGATACTGTGTTAATCAATGTTCCGTCCATGTCATATCCGGCAATCTTGAAAATGAGTGAGATCATTTTTTTTAAATTTATTTAGAGTATGAGCTCAGAGGATAGTTATTTAATTCGGTATTCGTTATTATTCATTATTTTATTTATATTTTTTAAATGTCATGATTGTTGTAATGATTTTTTCTACAGGAAACGCTATCTTCTAATCACTTTATGGTATAACACATCATCCGAGAAATTACTCTTTATAGAGTGCTAATCAAGGTTTTCATAAATATATGAGACATTATTATTCGGAATTACAACTAGTCGAATTACTAGTTACGTACTTTTTTTCTACCTTCCACCCCTTCGCTTGTGTACATGAACACCGTACCGTTTCCAACTTCTTTCCAAACTCCAGTACCCACGAGTTTCTTGTTACTATTAAAGATAGAAAAGTCGCTCTTGTCAGTCGTTTCTTTACTGCAACTCGCTGCTTGGGATTCGGAATTTTCCAGCTTCTCCTCGTCTTCTTTTTTGAATCTTTTGGCTTGACGATTCGGCGAGTCGTTTGCCTCACAGTCAAATTCCATGGCTTTTTTCTTTGATTTTGGTTTCGGTGGGGGATTAAATTCTATACGATACTGATATTTTCCTGAGATAATTTCTAAGTTATCGCCGTGGCGAGCTGTGAATTCCGCGTTTCTGTTGGTTTTCTTGCCGTTTAAACTGCTCGGTTTCGCGCCCAATTGTTGCAACGTCACTTTGTAGTCTTCGTAGTTTGCAACCAGACGAACTGATAAGATAAGAATGAGGGAAAACTGATGCGCAAGTATTAGCGAAATGTAAATTTGGCGACAAGAGCAAATTTGTATTGAAAAGAAAATAGGAAACCTAGATTCGAAGGAAAAATGATGAATTTTCATATCTGAACATTTGTATAATTGAATTTTTTAATTCAAACCGAAAATATGGTTTCAAGGTAATTCTTTACGATGTTCTTTATCAACTAAAAATAACTGATGAGCCCAGAATAATTTATAAACATCCCATGGACTTAATAATACCAAATCTGTTTTTTTTTAGTTTTTAAATTCCTTTCAATCGAAAAAAAAAATACTTCGAAATATTAAAATAGTATGAAAGTATTAAAATTTTCCGAATTAATTTCATTGCAAGCGTTTTCAATGGATCATTATTTATTTGTTGTAGTTTTGGAAGAATTTTGAGCTAACGCAGTTTTAAAACATCATTTGAAAAATTCGAATTTCGTACAATCTTTGATACATATTGATAGATCGAGATGTGGAACCCTACATAAAAGGATGTTCGAAACATACGATTTTCAAATTATTAGTTCATTGATTTTATCGTTATATTATTACATATCCTAATTCTATTGTGAAGTTCTTCGAGTTATTTTTCTCTAATTATCATTATCTGTACAATTTCTAATAGTTTTAAATGCAGAGCATTAGCGAAAACTTAAGTAATATTGTGTGAATTTTGTGAAATTCAGTTCTATAACACTGCAAATTCAAGTAGTTCGTTCCATTACACAAATTATGAAATTTTCAAGGTTTCCCACTAATTAAAAAACTCATCATTTCCTCCTGCAAATATTTATTTTATAAAATGTTACCCAATGTATTAATTATCATCAGGTATGCATCTTGATGAACCAATTTTTTTTTGTTTTTTTATGAAAATTTTCCACAATCATCTAGGTAGTTATGTAAAATCGTAGAGTTTAAGATGTAGAAACGTTGAAGGTTCAACTGAACGTTAATTAATTATTTATAAGAATCATGAAATAAGCGGGAAAAAAAATGTTAATACTTTAAGAAAGTATTTTTAATAGGAATTTACAAAATCAACTTTAAAATTTAAAAAAAAACTGTGAGTTTCCAAATTATTTTACAAACTCAATTGAGAAAACGATTGGAATTGACAAAGTCTGTAAATCATCGATTTTGGCGGAAAGAATTTCTGATCTTTTATCGAAGATTCTAAATATTTCAACATTTTTATAAGCAATTACGAAATTCGCAGAAATGATTTTTTTCGAAATTTCAAAAATGATGGAGAAATTGAAACATTTTGAAATTTCCTAAATTTATCTGTAGATTGCTATGGTTTTGAAAGTAACGAAATTTCCGAAAAATATTTATTTCCATATGAATGATAATATGCTATATCTATATCATTTTAAAAGATGATAATTTTATTTTGTAAATAGAATATATCAGTATCAATGTACACTATAAACAAATATCCACGTTTTGCATTTTTTTTCATAACGTCATCATTTATACATTCTAACATTTTTCAATTTTAGAAGCCATTAACCATTGTTGTGTAATATTCACCAAGTTTGGCAACATAGTTTTTTTCTATCGAAATTTTCGAAATTTTTTAAATAATTGTCACCTTTTTATTTTCGAAAATGTGTTTATTGATTTAACAGCATGTAAGTTACTTTTTAATCAGCATAACATATGTATTGTTCTTTATAGCGTTTGTGCGCTTAAAAATTTTTAGATTCAAGCAAATTATTTTCCTTTATATTAATCAGAATATACTAAATTTATTACAAGCATGTGATACGTTATTTTTTGCAACTATCGAATTTGTATGAATCGCATTTTTACTTTACATGACACAGAAGAGAATAGTATAAATATCGAACGGTACTTGCCATTTTCGATAATTGATGATTTATAATATTTTATTATGTATATTTTCCGACTGTGAATATCGAATAATGATGGGAATTCGAGGAGTTGTGGCCCAGTAAAAAACGAAGAGATAATTTGGATATATTTTATTGTTTATTGCTATAAATAAAAAAAAATTTCAAGTTCTTGACAGTGAAATATTCCGTTTCTGCTGAAAAATTATAGCTCTATCTATAAAGCAATTATCTTGACACGTGATCATTAGCAGATGATTTTTTTTTATCAAACGAGTAAATAAATTAATTCAATAAATCAGAAAAATGTTATTTGGTGTTATTTATTTCGAGCGAAAATTCAAAAAATATTTGAATTTAATGTAAGCGTTCTACACTTCATTTTTTTTCAATCATCAAATTCTGATTAAACTCGTATGAATTGCATTTTTACTCTAAATAACAGAAGAGAATTATAAACATCAAACGTAGATAACTTTGATTTTTGTTTATGTTTATTTTATTGCTATAAAATTTTATATTATACATGCATATATTTCCTATGACTATATATAACATACTGAAATTGCAGATATTATTCGATAAATTCGCACATTATTTATTAATAATTATTTATATGAAATGAATGTACATTTTTTTATAATGAAATATTCCGCTGCTGCTAAAAAAGTATAACGAAATCTATAAAGCAACTATCGTGGAACATGATTATCAGCAAATAAAATTTTTGTATTCATTTTTTTATTTATCTAATTCTGACACATTATTATATTCAAGAAATTTAGAAAACAATCTGCGTTCAATATATATTCTGAAACGAAATTCGAAAATTTTCATATTCAATGTAGGCTATGACACTTCATTTTATGCACTTATCAAATTCTGATTTAAACTCCCACGAATTGCTTCTTTACGCTACAAAATACACAAGAGAAAAAGAAACATCGAACAGAAATTGAGATTTGTGTAAAAATATTTTTTTTTGCTATAAAATTTCATATTATACACAGATTTTTTCTACAATTGTATTATATAGTAAAATTTCAAATATTATTCAGTAAATTCCATAATTATTATTGGATAATAATGTTACATAGACCTCGATTTCCTTTACTATAAAATATTGTCCTGCTGAAAAAAAATTCAAGCGAAATTTATAAATCGATTATCATAAAAAGTAATTATAGCAGACAAAAATTTGGTATATATTTCATATATCATTCAATTTTTAGACAGGATTTCGTCCAAGAAATTAGGAAAATAATCCGCGTTAAATCATTCAATATTTATAAACAATCATTCAGTTAACATTCCATTTGAATGTAAGCATACGTCACTTTATTTTTTGCATTTAAAAAACTTTGATTATTACTTTTATAATTTGCATTTGTTATTTATATAACTAGGAATAGAATAATAAACATCGAATGCCAATTGCAATTTGTGTTTGAATGTATAGGGGTAAGTGGGGTAAAGTGGGAAACGGCACCTCTCGGTCAAACTATCAAAGTACATATGTCATGCACCACTGAAATATGTTAATTACGACCCTAAGCAAATCTTTATGGTACACTGACACGTGCTGAAGTGTTTTCGTGCTCTCTGACAGTTGTCAAAGTTTTCAAGTGGTTCCGAAATTTCATACTCCCATTTGCACATCGATTTTTTTACTGTTTTTCGAGATAAATCGACTGTAAGTAAACTCCAAGTATTCTTTGTAGTCTTAAATACAATAATACAAAAGAATTTCATGTCATTCATACATTGTAAAAAATGATGCTCACATTTTTGCAAAAAGTGTAGTTGGGGTAGAGTGGGAAACTTTCTTTGGGGTGAAGAGGGAAATGTCAAAAATCGCTAATAAGGCGTCATTTTGTATCCAAATGTTGTGAATTCATTGTTAATGATTTAAAAAAGTGTTGTGGACTTGTTTATGTCCTTCTTACCTCAAAACACTTCGTCTCAGTTTCATCAGTTATCGGAACATAAAATTTCCACGGCGTGAAAACGAGATTTTCTAACAATTATCAAATCGAATCAGAAAAGGATGAGCACACGAAAAAATACTGGTGAAGAAAACAACAGCAGCAAAGAAAAAAATACCAGAAAAAAAAAAAAAAAAAAAAAAAAAAGTTCTAGCTCTGATGAAGATCGTGATTTTTGACCCTATTGTCTGCAACTCATGCCCGAAATCATGACCAGGCACAATACGATAACATGTAACAAAAAGGATTGTCAACGATAATATCATATGAAATGCATCAACCCAAATATTCCCCAGAGAGTGACTCGGACTTGAATATTTCTTCGGAGAACGAAGAATAAGCCACAATTTTACTATTTGTTTCAAAACTTTTTCATGAACTTTTTGTTTGAGCAAAAAATGTTTATTTGTTATATTTACCCTGAGGTGTGTTCTTTACACCTTCTTTGATTAGAAAGAAAGGTTTGAGAAATTTGCTACAAGATTTGTGTTAGGTTTATAAAGTTTTGTAAAGTTTCCCACTTTACCCCACGACTTTTCATTTTTGCCAATTTGAACATGATCAGTCGGAGCTCAGGAACTCATAGGAAAATGAATATTTTCGGTTGGTTTCTGTGACAAAAAGATAGCTTATTTGATTCTCTTTACTATAGAAAGTTTAAACATTAAAAAATAATGAGTAACGTTCACCTAACAGAGCTCCAAAAAAAAGTTTCCCACTTTACCCCACTTACCCCTACATATATTTCTTTACCATAAAATTGCATATTATGTATACAAATTTGGCCTATAATTATATGAAATTTCAAAATATTAGATATTTTCAAATAAATTCGTGAATACTTGATAATTATTGATGTAAAATAATGTCAATTTTTTCATAATGAAATATTATTGTGTTGCTGCTAAAATATCAAAGCAAAATCTATGAAGCGACTATCATGAAAAGTGATTATTTACAGATAAAAATTCGGTATCTATTTTTTATGTATTTAATTTCGAGGCATGATTCAACTTAATAAATCAAGTAAATAATCTGCATTCAATTATTTATTTCACACAAAACTTCAGTAAATATTTAAATTCTGTATGAGCATAACACTTCATTTTTTGAAGTTATGGAATTCCAATTAAAATTCTTAGGAATTGATTTTTTTTTCTACAATAATAAACATCGTACAGTGATTGTGATTTGTGTTTGTATATATTGAATGACCAAGAAATTTCAAATGTTATTCAGGAAATTTGTAAATGACAATTTATAGTAAATGTAAATTGAAAAAAAAAAAAATATCATGTTGCTGCTACAAAGAATTATGGCAAAATTGTTAAGCAACTATCATGAAACGTGATTAGTGGCAAATGAAAATTTAGTATTAATTTTTTTTATTTATCTAATTTATAAACTCTTAATAAATTGAGCAAATAATTTACATCCAATTACTTATTTAAAAAGGAAATTCAGTTATATTTGAATTAAAAGTGAGCATATGACAGATAAATAAATATTAACTAATAATATAAAATAAATGTCAATTTTTTTATTATAAAACATTGTGTTGCTTCTGAAACATTAGAGCAAAATCTATAAAAAGCAACTGTCATCAAAAATAATTCTAAGCAGATAAGAATTCGTTATACATTTTAAAATCTTTTAATATTTAATAGGTACATGATTAGATAATAAAAAAAATAATTTAGACTTATTTATTTTACAAGAAAATTCAGAAAATACGATTAATGTAGGCTTATGATATCTCATTTTTTGCAATTTTAGAATTACATTTAAAATTTTTATGAATTGTTTTTTTTACTTTACATAATGCAAAACAAAAAAATAAAAACCAAACAGTAATTGTGATATGTGTTTGGATGTAATTGATGACATAAAATTTTGTATCATAAATACAGTAGAAACCCGCGCAGCCGGAAAGCTCGGGGGATAATTACGTATGGCTGGATATGTTAAAGCGTGAAGTGAACCAGTAGGTGTTCCAACCCTCAGTCCCTCGACAGTGTCGTACCTATGTGCTGAGTGATCAAGCCTTTTTAAGCATCGTATTCCGCTACTTTCAAATTATTTCTACTTATTATAAAAATTCCGTAACAATCACCAATTGTTGTTAAGTTCGTATTGCAAAAATTCCTTCATGTGGTAAACAAGAATTTTTAACGAAACACCTTTATTTTCAGCGTCTTTTCTAATATTTTTATTTAAAGAAATTTAATTTTGTAAAATGATTTTTCATAAAGCGATTAATGTTTCATTCTAGTTGAATGTACGGTATGTAATTAAAAACAATATTTTTTGGCTTATAGGACTGATATTATCTGAATGCTCTGGAGTAGGTGTAGATGAAAAATATGCACATTATAATATAAAGTTTGAATTTCATGTTGTTCGATTAAGAAAAAAATGAACAATTTTTTGTCTTTAATTAATTTTTAGGAGTTCTTAAAACAATTTTTGAGGGGAGAATGCGGTGTCATGAAAATTTATAGGGAGTTTGGGTTCAGGTTATTCCACTAAGAAAAAGTACATATATTTTTTCGTCATATAATGTGAAAAAGTTTTTTTTAAATAATTCCAGTTTTACTATTCCATTCACTACAAAAATTATTGAAAACCTGTAAAAAACCATATTCTTTTCATCAGCGTAAAAAATGCAAATTTTATAGGATTCTAGCATGTTGAAAACGACTAATTTTCCCAAGAAATTCAATAAAGATTATTTTACGATAAAATTTTATAGAGACAAAAGTTTTCCATCGAAATGATAGAATTTGAGAAAACTTAGCTTATTTCGTATTGTAATCTTAAAATTTTTTTGAATAAAATAAATTGCATAAAAATAATTTGAATGAAGCTAATTTTGAATTCTGCAAAGTTAAAAAAATTAATTTAAGGTCCGGTGACGTTTACTTCAGTACCATTTAGAAAGTTTATTGGTATTTTACTTGAACTATTTCGTTGAGGATGCACAGTGTCTTTTTTTTCTTGTCGCTTGCATCGTGTTGACGCTTCGATAGTTCAACGAAAACTAACGAAAACTATTTAAAATTTGCCCACGTTCCCTTGCTTATGAACCTTGCACTAGGTACGACACTGCTAAATCAAATTCCGAGATACGAGACTCGACGGTCCATTAGTAAAGGTTCGGAACGTGTTTTTCTTTTATATTAAAATTTCAATAATTATTCAGTCAATTTATGAATCATTCTCAATTGAAAGTGAATGTCAATTTATTAAAAATAAAATATGTTGTTGCTAAAAAATTACGGCAAAATCTGTAAAGTAACTGTGTGTTATAAACGTGATTAGTGGAGGATAAACATTTGGAATCAATTTTTATATATATATTTTATTTTCAGGCGTGATTTAACACATGAGGTTAAAAAAATAATATGCATTTTTTAATTTGTTTTATCTTTATTCGATTGAATTCAAAAAATTAAGAATATAATCTGTTAAATTATTTAATTTTCTTGAGTATACACCGATGTAAGAGGTTCGGTATGGAAGAAAAAGAGTTATACAATGTCATTCGACGTATTGTTTACTATTACATAGTTTTTGCTGTTATTTAAAACAACCGACCTCATAGAGTTTTGTAAAAAATGGGATTCCGTCATTGAAAACTTTTTCCGAAGAGGGCCAAATAAAGGAAGGCTGAAAGCATGATAAATGATACGAGAGTTTTTCAATTTTTTTGCTCCAAAAAGATCATTTGAAGAGTTATGAATCTGTTAAATAATTTATTCTGAACAAAAATTCAGAAAATATTTAAATTCTATGTAAGAGTATGGCACTGTATGTCACTTCATTTTTTGCACTTTTCAATTTTAATTAACATTTTCATGAATTGCATTTTTTATTTGCATAACATAGAGCAGAGTAATCAACATAAAATAGTAATTGTGATTTGTGTTCGTATAAATTTTATGCGTATAAAATTTTATTTTATGCAGATTTTATTTTATACAGATTTGTTTTATCGTTATATTATACATTAAACTTGGAAAAATTATTTATTAAATTCTTATATAATTTACAATGTATAGTAAATGTCAGTTCTTTAAAGTAAAATATGTTTTTATTTAAGAATTATGATGAAATCTGACATTACAACTATTGTGAAATATGATTATTAACAAATTTGAATTTGGTAAAAATAATTTGAATCCATTCAATTTTGACACATGATTTAATTCATGAAATTGAGAAAATAATATCCATTTCTTCGTTCCTTTTATTATTATTAAATTTAATACGAGAAACAGAGAATACAATCTGTTAAATCATTTGTTTTTAATAAAAATTAAGAAAATATTTAAATTCAATGTAAGCGTATGACAGTATGACACTTCATTTTTTGCACTAATTGAATTTTGATTGACATTCTCATGAATTGTATTTTTACTTTATGTAATGTTTAACAGAATCTTAAACATCGAACAATAATCGTGATTTGTGTTTGTA
Organism: Platygaster robiniae; assembly: GCA_028476575.1. Taxonomy (NCBI): domain Eukaryota; kingdom Metazoa; phylum Arthropoda; class Insecta; order Hymenoptera; family Platygastridae; genus Platygaster; species Platygaster robiniae. Next base: position 13,697,765 of record CM052018.1, read on the forward strand.
TATATTTTAGGTACGATAATAAAATTTTATTCTATGCATTTATATTTGTTTTATAATTATATTATACTTTGTATTAAACTTTCAATTATTAATTATGAAATTTTTAGATAGTTTATAATTTACAGCAAATATCAGTTTTTAAGATAAAATATGTTGCTGCTGAAAAATTACATAAAAATATGTGAATTTACTGGACATTATGAAACGTGATTATTAACTGATGAAAATTTGGTCCCAATTTTTTTTATTTATATAATTTTGAATAATGATTAAATTTATTGAATTGAAAAAAAAATGTTTATTTAGTAATTCGTTTCATCATAATTTAAATAAATAAAATAAATTGAGAATATATCTGTTAAATTTTTTATTCTGAACAAAAATTTAAAAAATATTTAAATTCAATACAAGCCTGACACAGTATGACACTTCATTTTTTGATCTTATCGAATTTTGATTAATATCCTCATGAATTGCATTTTTATTTTACAAAATGTAGAAAAGAATAATAAAAACCAAACTATAATTGTGATATGCGTAATAAATATTAATTAGAGATGATACTGAAATAACAGTGTCGATATGACGTAACGAATAAATTGTTTGAAAAATAAAACGAGGAAAATCCTAAAATGCGAATTTTTCTAGCATCGCGAATATTTCGCGATTAGTGGATGTGAATGTAAACACAAATCAGGGAATTCTAACCTTGTTTACGTGAGCACTGTGTGTCAATAATTTTCGTTTCGACACTTCGACCCACGAAAACGGCCTCGCCATCGGGTAAAAAAATTGGCTTGGTCGAATCGTCCTTGCGGCAAATGTAACAACTCGCGGCTGCGGAAGTCATTTTGCAATTTCGTCAATTTTATTCGCGATTTCAATAACGCTTATCTATTGCCAAATCAATATTTACATCGTTTATATTATCGCTGTTCATCTGTTCGCAGTGTTGCCAAATGTAGATAACGAGATAGGTCTTTTTTTGGAATGAATATGGCCACAAATGTAGATTTGAATATTTTAAAACGTAAATTTTGTCTAAGTATTTGTTTTTTCAACTCTAGAACAAAAAATATTCGACGCGTGTTTTTCTCTTTTACGTGTTTGAGATTTATTTTCGGATCTATGATTTATTAAAAATTTGAAACTCGTGGAATTGTTTGACGTTTGAGTGCTTGTAATAAACCAACAAATATCTGAATAATTAATTTTATACTTACCTATTATTAAAACTAATTCCTTTGGTACAAAAAATTTTAATTTTATATATAAATTGAAGATGAAATCCAAGATTTTATTTTTCTAGTAAAAAATTATAAATTATAAATCTGTTTGGTTTTTAATAATCATACTTGATTTGAGTTAAAATCGGTGTGATGACTTGAAATTTATCATTCGAAAAAAAATTGGTCGAGTAATAAAAAGTGGGATTTTACGTCTTTTTCCTTATTACGGAGGCTTTTTTTGAGATTGCTGAAAATTTTATGAATGATTTTACAATTCCGGAACAAAACGTAAAATAAATGAGCAATGTTACGTTTAGGTAAATACTTTTCATTTTTTTTTTCTGTTATTGAATAATGTGTTAATTATGACAAAAATTTATACGTGTTTTATAAAATTTGACGTTCAATAATTTGCAAGTTATAAATTCTTTGTCAACGTGTTCAAAAAAATTTACAACTCGTAAACTACGAAACTGTATGTACATAATTAAAAAAAAAGAAAATTTGTGTCATGCTTGACAAATTATTCAGTAAAAAATGAAAAAGATTGCAACGACCTATTATTATTGAATTATTTTACTTCTTGTTGTTTGAACATGTAATTTTTATAAATTGTTTTATAATCACAGTCTATATATTCTAAAAATAAGTGTACAATGCTACTTTTCATCATTTTACGAGTTTTTCATCCGACTGATAAATTTCATATAATAAGCGTTCTAATTCTACGAATTTCAAGTTTTTGAAAAATAATAATTCCAAAAATGATATGCAAAAACGAAAAAGAAAAAACACGTGTTGAATATTTATTGATTTTGAATAGAAACAAATTGTTCAAACAGTATCTAAATTCTAAATGAGAACACTAATTGTAAGTAGACGTTTATACACACATGGTACGTGAATTTTCGAAACTTTTTTTCATCCCACAGATGGAATTTTGAAAGAGGAAAACGATTATATTAATTCTGTGGCTTCCCGGCATAACCGAGAAAGTCACACATGCCATAACGTTTAAAATTTTATCAGAATATCATGTAAAATGAGCCTTATGGCAAAAGTGACTTTCTCGGTTATGGCGGGAAGTCACAGAATTACTATTATCTATTTTTTCGCATCTAGTAAAAAAAGTTTTTTTTTTTTAAATACATTACGAAATTGGCCAATGACTGGCAGAAAAAATTATCAAAAGAAAATTAATCAATAGAATTAATTAATAATATTTAATTCCTATGGCATTAGGTTCAACTAATCAATGTTATTTACATTATTTGTCCTAATTTAATTATTGGGTTAGGTCGATATTCGAAATAATATCTGAAATCATGTGTGATTCTATGCGAAATTCAAATTAGTAAACATGTTTTATTTGTAATGAATAACAATAATATTCAAACTTTTGAACTAATTTTCAAAATGCTAAATGAATAATTATTAGTAAATTCCTCATAACTAGTAGCATTGAGAACTGATGGCTCGAAAAATTTCATATTTTTAGACTTGGACGTTCCAGAATTTCGAAAAACCTGAATTTGAACTTGCATATTTTTTGTATGGAATGTTTCATCAAGAATTATGGAATTTATAAGTTCCTATGTAATAATTATTAAGTATTGTATATTTATTATACTTCATGTATATGTTTCATACTTTTTTACAGCAAGGAAATATAGAAATCATTTTTTAATTACCTTCTGGGTGGAATTTCGTTTACTTGAAATCTAATGTAAGTTTGAAATTAAGATTGCTTACCATGCGAAAAATTATAAAATTTTCCTTATCAAAAATGTGATCATCCGCATTATGCAAAAACGTAGTTATTCAGTGCACAATAACAGGAGTGTTGATACATTGTTTATGACATAGGGGAGCATGGGGCATAACGGGGTAAAGGGCATAACGGGGTGAAATTCATATTTCTCCTACAATGTTGTGTCATCTGTCCAAATTCACATGTACATAGTTGTACATCATATCCGACATTTTGCAAGTAAATCCGGCATAATAGTTGCATCAGCATATTTTTTATGGCACGTGTGCTGTGTTTTACGGCCGAATTACAATTTTCGAGGTTTTTTAAGTGCAAGTTAGTAATATTTATCAATGTTTTATAAAAATCAGGTTCGATTTAAGTTATAATATGTTGTTTCCGGTTTACGTTGCATACTTGTATTTTTCATTCCATGGGTTGGTTAATTATTGGCAAGTGTAAATAAAAAAAGTGTTTCCGGGGGCATAACGGGGTACTATTTACTGTAGTAAGCAAACTCCAAATGCAATTGACGATGAAAGCTGTTCTTCATTTATCTGTTTTGAAATGTCAATATATTTATTTTTCGGGTTACTTATCACAAATCTAAAGACTCAAACTTAAAAACAAAGTCGAAAGAGATCCAAAAATGCGAAAAGGTTTTGTTCTAGAAATTTTTTATTAAACGTTATTTTTTTATACTGTCAAATAATGAAAATACCTTCTAACAACAACTGACCGTGTTACCTATGAATAATAAATACCTCTCATGCAGCTATTAACAAATAAAATTAATTTTTTAACAAAGAAAACCAGGTACCCCGTTATGCCCCATGCTCGGAGCATAACGGGGTAAAAATTTATTTTTCCTAAATCGTCAAAAAACATGATTCACTCACCTGATTTTTAAACTTCGAAAATTGTTTTTATTACAATATGAGTTACTTTAGATTCCTGAAAAGAAATTTGCACAGTATTCACATTTTTTATATGCGAAAAAAATTGAAATATTAAAATTATCCCGTTATGTCCCATGCTCACTTACTCACATTTTTGATTGCATATCTTGAAAATACCTTTTTTTTCTTTGATTTGAAGTTTTCGGAATTCCTAGTATTAGAATTCAAATTTATACAGGGTGCGCCATTTCTTATGTCGGCATGTAAACATTGAATAACTTGAAAAAAAAACAACCGATTTCTGTAAATGAGGTATTTTTATTTAGTTTGGTCCTTTACAATTTATTTAGACTAGTTTTTGAACACAACATCAATCAAGTGGCCGCCCTTATTGTTCACAGCAAAATATGCCCTTTTTGCGGCGTTTTCCATTACCTTTTCGAGCATCTCGGGTGGTATAGCAATGATTTCGGCACGAATATTTTCCTTAAGCTCTTCAATGGTCTGCGGCTTGCTGGCGTACACTTTACTTTTCAAATAACCCCACAAAAAGAAGTCTGGAGGGGTCAAATCTGGAGATCTGGGTGGCCATTCAATGTCGCCTCTTTTTGACATCAGACGTCCAGGGAATTTTCGTTGCAGAAACTGGATTGTTTGATTCGCAGTGTGGCAGGTCGCACCATCTTGTTGAAACCAGTAATCTTCAAGACCTTTTTCACGCATTTGTGGGCAGACATAGTGAGCCAACATCCACCGATATCGGTTTCCATCGATCGTTTGGTTCTCTTTGAAAAAATAAGGACCAATGATGGTTTTGGCGCAAACGCCGGCCCAAACAGTAACTTTTTGGTCATGCAATGGCGTTTCATGGATCTCGTGTGGATTCTGCGTTCCCCAAATGCGGCAATTTTGCTTATTAACGCCTCCAGAAAGTTTGAAATGTGCCTCGTCGGTCATTAAAATTCGCTTCCAAAAATCAGGTTCAGTATCAACTATTCGAGCGATTGTTTGTCCATATTCCAAGCGACGTGGATGATCTGTAGGCAATATTCTTTGTGTTAATTGCATTTTGTACGGAAACAAATGCAAATCATCTTTCAAAATGCGCCGTAGAGTGGTTCCACTGATGCCGAGATGCTGAGCGCGGTGACGATATGAAACTTTTGGGTTTTGGGCAACGCTCTCTCTGACAGCTTCAATCAGTTCATTTGAACGTCTTGGTCGTTGATGAACGGGTTGTTCGCGATCTTTCACTGTCCCGTGGTCACAAAAATTCGACACCAAACGACGAATAGTGTTGTCAGATGGTGCCTGTTTGCCAAGATATTTTCGACGATATGCTCGTTGAGTTAACACAACTGAACGACTATTTTCAATGTACAAAGTAACTATTTCAGCGCGTTCTTTTGGTGTGAAGCGATACATGGTTGAAATTGTACTGAATTGACGTTTCCAAAACAAGTGAAGTCAAGTAAATCGGTTGTCAAATGTTTAAGTTATTCAATGTTACAATACCGACATAAGAAATGGCGCACCCTGTACTTTTGTCATTTCTCAAATTCAAGTTTTGCAAATGTGTAAACTGTCAATAAAAATTCGGAATGTTATAGTTTTTACATTAAAGAAAAAATCCTGAAATACTCTATCAAATGACTTTTTGGAACCGAATTCTAAAAGTTTGACACTCTCGGATGAAGATTTTTAAGATTTTCGAAAACAATAATTATGTCGCAATTCAATTTAAATTATTACAATTTTGGTCTGAGCTTTACAAATACAATTATTACATTTTATTTTTTAAGAATTAAATATTGACCCATCAAAATTGTTGATTATAAATCTAAATCTATGGAATAGATGTTATTCTTTCATTTCTGTATGGACTTCTTTCACTTCTGTATGGTATTCTTTCATTTCTGTATATAAATTGTGTTTTTGGAATCGATTACTCTTCACACTGAAAAAAGGGGAAAAAACTAATTTTTTGACAACGATGTCAGAAGCTTTCATTAAAAATCTTCCACTTTTTCATTGCATCGTATAAATTAAAAGATGCAGTTATGTTTTCTTTTTAACTCGCCAAATAATATACTGTATAATATCACTAAAAAAAAATCAACTACTATCATCGCCACGCCCCTCACGAACAATACAACACCTTTCAAAAGACAAAGCATCTCAAATTTACATCGTCCATCCCAAGCCAACTTTTTACTCGTCTTGATACATATTTTCCACAACCGTTCAAAGAAACCCAAAATTTCATTACCCATTCTTTTACCCCACCCCGAGCCCGAGAATAAAAAATCCATCTAGAGAAAACGGAACCGAAGGCATCTACGGGAACTCTCTTTTTCCGGTATTAAAAATGAAAGGAATCCGCAAAAAGTGTATACGCCGGATTTATAAAGAGCGTGACAAGGCTCAAGATGTCTATCCGTCTGGTACTTAGCTGCGCGAGCGAAAATGGTAATGGTTCGTGGGGGGTCGGCAAAAAAAAGACGGCAGCGAATGGATGTATTCGCATTATGCTCTCTGTTCTTTTAATTTCTTCAAAGCGCGCTTCTCTCGCCTCCGGATTAATAAGGCGTCGACAATGTGACGTCTTTTTTCTTTTAACCCACCCCCCGGAACGGGACGGTGAAATAGGGGCAGATGGGGGAGGTTGAAGGGAGAAATCCTCGTTATCAAATGTGTTCCTAGCGCGGAGGCGATGGTCGCTGGAGAATACTTCCTTAACGAAGGGAGAACTTTTTAAACGCCCGAACCTTATTTGCCTCGGGACGCCTTATTTCCCGGGGAACTCGTCATGATTACTTTGCCGCCCCGCGGACCGAGCAACGAAGAGGTTTTGGGGGGCTGATCGATTATATCGAGGTTGGAGTGAGAGAATATCTGGGGTTGTATCTTCAGGATGGTCGGTGGTGAAGGTTCGAACTCAAGGAGGCTTTTTTGATTTCGTTAAAGTATCTTCGATGTTTTGGCATACACCAGTAAAAAGGCTGTTTGAAATTAGCAGCAGATAACGATTTTTTAGTTTGTTTTTTCCTGGGGTTGTAAAGGGAGATTCATAGGCGATGTTTGTGAAAATACTTATATCACTAGAAGTTACGCATCACGCTTCTAGAAATTTTTTATTTAGGACCTAGATTCAACATGGCAATTTTCAATAAGCAAATGATTTCGTAGTTGACTAGTAAAAGTGCCATAATTTTATATAAATACAACAAATTAATAGTGATCAGTTAATTTATATTTTAAGGTTATGTATCTTTTTCGAGTTTCGTTTCATTTAAAATTATATGAAACGAATATCAGCTACTTGTTTGATTATTTATAATGAGTATTACATAGTTCTATTTTGTTTTCCTTTTATTCCTATGATTTATTAAAATTTTAATAACTGAAACAAAATGTTTAATCAATTAAATTCATGCTACCTTCTATAATTACTAACATAAAGTAAAATAACATTTCTCCAACAATTTTTCTGTATTCTACAGATAATTTTACTAATCCAGCCAATGTCTCAAAATTTTCTAGACTGGATGTAGTATTTGATTATAGTTGCAACTACTTGTAAAATGTGGAGACATGAACACCTTATTAGAGGACTCTTGCATTCGTGATTTCCATTATAGATTTTGAAATTTCGAGTAAAAAACATAGAATGTGATTATAGAAGTGGACGATGTGATAGGGAAAAATTTTCTCGTAAGAGAGTTCAAATTAAAAAAAAAAAAGGGAGAGAGTACATTAGGTAGCTTTTGGTATGTCTCTTTTCCAATTTTTTTAAATATTATTTTTCAAGCAATTTGTTTCTGAAAGTTATCATAGAGGACTCTTGCATTCGTGATTTCCATTATAGATTTTGAAATTTCGAGTAAAAAACATAGAATGTGATTATAGAAGTGGACGATGTGATAGGGAAAAATTTTCTCGTAAGAGAGTTCAAATTAAAAAAAAAAAAGGGAGAGAGTACATTAGGTAGCTTTTGGTATGTCTCTTTTCCAATTTTTTTAAATATTATTTTTCAAGCAATTTGTTTCTGAAAGTTATCATTTCGATTTTTTTGTTTCCATTTAACTATCATTTTTGTCTTTGTTTTTTCACCTCCTGAATGTATTGACAATTGAAATTTTTTAGTAAAGTTTTTTGGGAATGATAACTAGCTTCTAAATTCTTAGGTGTTTGTTACGGTCTACTATTTTCCTTGTTGTTGATGTTGTTAAAATCCAAAATCCTTATTCGCCGGGCCAATGTACAATGGCTTGACCGTTTGATAATTGTAAAAAAAATACTTTTTTTTATTTTAATCACTTTATTATTAATTCAAAATTTGTGATACTACGCCACTGAACGCGCGCGTTAACTATAACCTTCCGCTTCTTTTTCAACTTCCGACACGCGACTCTACTTCCAACTTGCGTTTTCTTCCAACTCACCAAAGCGCCCAGCTTAACGCTGGTTTTATGAAATCGATGAAACGCATAATAGATAAGGTGGACGCGCTAGAACATTTGCGCGTCCAGATAAAAAAATTGGAAATTACCGGAGAATTAAAAACAAGATCTAGCTCGAAAAGGTATTAATCATGAAAAATAGAATGATTCATTTGAACGAATTATAGAACTGTTGATCACAATCCATTTTTATCAATCATAAAATTTTCCTCTTTATTTAATGTTGAGCTAAATTTTGTTTTATGATTAACATTGTATGATTTTAAGGATTTTCTTTATTTTTATTTCATGCACTCAGGACGTGACAGTGTTAATAAACTTATGAAAACAATAAAAAATTTGACCATTTTTTATAATTGTGTTTTGCTAATTGCTTGTTGTTACTTTATAAATCCTGATTCTTAGCATCAATAATATATTTTGTACATTTCCATGATTGCTAAAAAATTCTCTACTCTTCTTTTTATTTTAAGCGTTTTCCAATGTTTTCAAAATGAAAGTAATATTTTCTATAGTTCTATAATTTATTTTCATAATCATGGAAAGTAATAGGATTCTTGAAGTATATTTTTTTATTGTGAGAAATAAACTTACAGAAAACATAGACGTTTTCAGAAAGTGTAATGATTTTCATTAATAAAAAAATTGTACCACTACTCTTTATGATAAAGAGAAATTTCAATGATCATATATATAAATATAAAGAGACTTATGATTATACGTATCTTTATTATGTCGAGTAAAACTTATCATTTTTGTAAAATATCCAGAAAATTTTATTTTTATATTTAAAAAGAATATTTTTCGAACTTCCTAATATCATCTTCAAGGTTATAAAGAATTTTTCATTATTTAATTGATAGATAAATTATTTTTTTCTCTCTTCCGTTTTTGCAAAATGTTTTAAAGTTTTTTAGCTTCCATGCTTGTTTGAAAATTTAGGAAAATTCTATTTCATCGAAAATTCTTGCTTCAATTTTTTTTTGTTACTCGCAATTTTCTTACATTTTAGTAAGTTACTCACAGAAAAATTTTTCTACTTTACTTTTGTACTACTTTGTAAAAATTCATTTTTTTTCTACGTTGTGTATTAATCAAAATCTGAGTAATCCCTAAAACTTCAAGTTTTGCGGTGAATGTTACTTTGGATTTTGGGTTCAGCAGTGTTGAAAAATGAAGTTTTCGACTTTTAGCAATGTTTTGTATTTGATTAAAAGTATTCATCAACATCCAATTTGTTAAATTGAGTAATTACATCAATATTTCATGTTTTCAAGGTTAAAAAAATTATGTTTACAAGCGACAAAACTTTACGTTGAAAAGTCCAAAAACTAGAAAAATAGAACTGAAAGAAATACAAATTCAAAAATTCAAAAGTTTAATGATCGTTTTGAAAACAAGAAAACAAAAAGATCCTCGAATTCCAGAACTACGTTTTTCACTGAAGACAATTTTGCAAATTCAAATTGTAAAATGATTGACTCTTATTATTTGTTTAATACTTTCTTTACATTGAAAACGCTTCTACATATTCAAATCGTAAAGTAATGCGAAAATGATAAATAGTACATGTACATTGCACAATCAAAAATTTCTGAATTTTAAAAATTAAAAACTTTCTCGTCCAAACATATTGAAAATGCTAAGTAATTATGTATTTTATAGTTATCAACTATTCTTTATTAAATATTTTCGATATTCCATTGTACCTAAATTTCCCAATTTTTAATCGATTTATATGTATATAGTTTATAATTTTTTTTCTTTCAAAGTTTTCTTGTAATTTTGAATAAATACATATGTACTGACTTTTCATTCCGAAAAACCCGCGAAAACTATTTAATTTTTATGCAAAAGTTATTTTATTTTACTGATACTTTGTTGCAGGGCTGAAGTTTTCAGGCTTGAATAATGACTTTTCTTAAACTTCTCGTTTTACAATAAAAATTATGAATTGAAATAAATTATTTTGTATCTTTTGAAAAATGATAAATTTCAAACCTCATTTATGAAATTTATTCAATTTAGATCTGAAAATAGCTACAATTTTCGACTTGTAAATCAAAATTCGCCGGAATGTCCGGAAGTAGTTACTGAAAAATTGTCAAACTTATGCAAATCTAATGCAATTCTTAATTTATTCTAGGAAAATAACAACAAATCTATGACTGATCCATCGTTGAAGATTTTACTTTTTTCACAGTAAAAAAAACACACATTGAAATAAACCTGATCCCGTTCACGACGAAGAACTTGATTCGCGAGCTCTGAGGAATTCGCTGTCACGAAATTAAATATCAGAGAATGCGAGCACCTGGGTTTAAAAAACCTCACAACGAGGGAGAGAAGCTCGCGGTACCGTGTTTATAAAGTTTTTTAATCGATCCCTGTAAATAAGAAGGGAGGAAAAAAACGTGATCAGGGAATTGAGAATTTCGGCATATCCGGTGACGGAGGGTCGACTAATGGCGAGCGATCGGGCGAAAAATCCACTAACGCGAGTGCAACGAAGGGAAAAACTATAAATTCGTGATTTAACTAAGCTGCGGTATTTTAATAGTGATTTCTGAACTCGTTATGAAATTTACTAATAAAATAAGAAAACTGAAATAATGCTACTTTTCGAGAAATTCGCCAATATTATGTTACAATTTTTAATCAGGAATAACATTTCATGACACAAAGTTATAGCATATTCTTTTGAAACTTAAAAAATTCTAACATTAATAATGTTTTCACATTATATTCTCAGATAAAAAATTTATCACCCAATCACATTTTCAACGTACGAATTATATTTTTTTGTTCGTTGTATAACAAACGATTTTTGGACTGCTATTTATATGTTATCATTATTTACGTCTTTTTCAGACTTTGCAGCCGACTGACTTGCCGATATTCGAGGTCACTTCTTTGCTCGTCAACGAAACGATCACTCAATTAGCACTTTGGAGTAATTTGGGTATTGTCGTCGTGCAACTTCCGCAAAGATGGGGCAAAGAAAACACGTTTCAAGGGGGAAAAGAGACCATCACTTGCATGTAAGTTATGATAAAATTTTTTGATTTTGCGGATTATGACATGTCTTTTACATCTATCGAGAATCATTAGTTTGTATACTCGTAAGAGCCGGTAATTAAGTAGGTGTTACAATAACGCTCAAATCTTGGGGCTCGCCCTTTTATGGAATTAAGGTGGCTTTACTCGCTAAGTTTTCTAAAGTTCTGTTGGCGGAATTCCCCGCTGAATACGAACCGCCTCATCAACGACACATGCCACTAAACTTGCCCTTTACCGTTTTTACCCGCTTTTCTTTTTCGTTCAACCTTGGAATCTAATCTGTAGGATAATTCCGGGCGTTGCGTTTTTCGAAGACAGTCAAGTCTTGGAATAAATGTAGAGTCAGTTCTTCAGATACAGTATAATTTTACTTAAAAGTCCCTAATTACAGAAGACCCTCTATACAAGTGATTGGGGTACAGTAGACTTTAGATAAGAGTTCTCTGGATACAATGGATTACTGTTTTCGAATCCTTCGAATTTATTCATGCGATGCAACTATGTATGTATGTGTGCATTAATTAAATATAATTTTGACTGTTTAAAAAGAGTAATAATTGCTTAATCTAAAATCTTGTGATACAGTGAACTCGCAATAAGAGTCATGTTAATACAGTTATATCTTGGAAAAATGATTATGAAGATTAATTAATTGACGCACTGGATATTGGTATGAGAAGTCAATCTTGTATGGTTTTATAAAAAAATAAGAAATCAAAGGGGTCGTTTTTTTTTCATTTGCAACTTAATCGATTTTTTTTAGTCTATCTTGCACTGAATGCAGAATTTTAGAACGTGTTGCACAAGCTTTGATTCCTATTTTCAAATGAATTTTCATTATTTGAATGAGTTCAAAACAATTCAAGTTTTTTTTTATTTTTCAAAACATTTTAATTCAAGAATTGTCGAACCGTTTGATTATTTTTCTTGCATTTCCAGGATTTTCAACAAATTACACAAGAATGTAGAATTTTTGGAGATTTCTCGTAATTTTGCCGCTTTTACTTTTTACGAGTCTCATGAAAAATAAAAAGTTTCCTGTTTCTTGTACTTCATGTAAAATCTTAGTTTTTAAGAATTTCTTTCGAATAAAAAAAATTCATTCCATTTTTAACGATGTTTTCATAATAAATTAGACTCATTAATGAATCATTTTTTCTTTCGGATTTGGAGCAATTTATTCAATACTTAGCTCTGTTGATGAACCTATTTTTCAAGTTTCGAAAATTTTTTCTTATTACTCATGCACTGAAAAACATCGAAAAATTATCGAGATTATGAATTTTTTTTTTTAACTTCTACAAAATTTTGTAAATTTAGGAAAATTGTTATTGTTTTGTTCTAAAGTGTATAAACTCAAATGAAACAACTTGTATTTTACTATATGAAAATTTGTTGACATGTCATTTGCAATTTAAGATATTTACAATCAAATATATATTTAAATATTCAAGTAAATATAAATAAAAAAGTGTATGACAAGTTTTGAAAAGTAACGTAATGTGTTAAAAACAATTATAAACAAATATTTTATAATTATCTCTATTGTAACGAAATAATATTTAATTATCGTCATCTCTTAACAGTACTTATTTTAACAAAGTATAATATCGAATGTAGTTGACTTGTTACATAATAAAATTCTGAATTTTTATTGTCTCACTAATGGTGCATTTTTTAAATGAGTGCTGATGAAAATATTAATTGACAACTCACCAATAAATTATGTAATATTAATTAATGTTTTTCAGAGCAACAGTCGTTCAGTTTTATCGGACAGAACTGCAGTGAAAATGAATAAAGTATTGTCAACTATTAAGTAACATTTTATTAAAAATTAAGAAAAATTTCAGAATCATGATATTCAAATAAATTGATAAGGATAATCGAAGTTATCGGTTGTCATGTACTTCATTGAATTATTATTCAAATACTTTACGACGTAGATACAACGAAATACTGTAATTTGCTTGGAACTGTAGTTTCATTTTCAAAGTACTTCAAGTGCATCAATGTCAATGTTCTTTGAGTTCATGTTTCATATAAATAAAGTACTTCACAAACTTGTGAAGTACTTTATTTGTGAGTTGAATCACTTGCGAGTGATGAAAAATGGTCGTCTAGATTCTGTGGATTTTGAATCTTTTTTTTGTTCTTTCTCTTTTCAACATAGGTCACAAATGGTCAATCCATTTGAAAGTAGTATGCATTTATTTCGTAACTGAACCGTATAATATGTTTATAAATTTTAATATTATGCTATGTATTTTTTGGGCAACATGAAACAATAATATTGCACCGTCCAACATTTGACAATATTTTGATTTTCTTATCAAGGAAACAGACTCTACCATTCCATAATCCTATACTGTGTAACCATAACGCTTGCAGGCTTTAGTGGCCTATTGTTCCATTTCATATGATCAATTAATTTCGTTTCTATCATTGCTGCCAACTGAAAAAAGGAAAATAGTTAACTTTTTTGATAATCATACCTGTATTTTACCAAACGCACAGAAAATTGGCGACTTACCGTTTTTTTCAGAATGTTGACTATTTCGTTACTGACAAGCCATCTTACACCTTCGGTGCAAGGAGGTATTGTTAGGGAACCAAGATATGAAAAAAATTTATTCCTAAACTTGTCTTGCCAAATCATTATATCATGCAAGTCATCAAGAGGGAAAGTCGTCTGGCTACCAATTTCTGATACCTTTTTAATATGTTGTGTAACGTTTTTCATTATTTCTGCGTTTTCATATATACTCTGTAAAAAAAATCTTCAGCCCGAACGTTTTTTCAAGGAAATTGTAGCATCATATTTTTCGATGTACTTCGAGCAGCAACTCCATGATTAGAAGATCTGTACCTCTACGAGCCTCTAAAGCCTCTTTAATGGAATTGAATCTAGCATTGAACAGTGTAAGCTGCAAACTGCTGTCGTATCTAAGGAAGTTCTAAATTTCACATGCAACAGCTAGGATATTGTGTCTTTAAAGAAAGTTATCAAATCGTTACCGTTGACTATTCATGGCATGCTCACTTCCGCTCAAGACAGATAGCCCCCAATGGAGACGAAATTCATCAAGAATCATTTTTCTGTAATTTGCGAAACCAAACTTTAAAAACTTAGAAAAATATTTTGTAAAGAATCGTGTTTCTTAGGTATCTAACCTTTTTCAGATCATTATTTCAAAGTTTGGTACTTGATCCGGTGAAGGTATTTCGCAACTGAAGCATCACCTGTGTTTGTGAGTGTTATGGAAGTTTCTTTGTTACTTGTTTTAGTGAATTTTATTGCTCCCCCTTCTGTTGCTAATTTTATTGCTCCCCCTTCTGTTGCTAATTTTGCAACATGTGGTGTATATCTATTAATTGAAGATTGGTGTTTTTCATTACAAGTAGGGTATTAATCTCCCCAGCGAGCTTCATTCGCACAAGAAAAAGTCTCCAGACTGTCAACATATGCTTCCCCGACCAAAAAAAAAAAAATTAAGATTGATATTATTGATAACACTCTGTGATCATCAGGTGCTTGAATGTGTTTCTATTACTTTTGAGAAAATAATGCAAAGTCCGTTGGTCAGCTGAAGGAAAAATGATCTCACAAAAGTGTCACAGTGCATTCAAGTTGAAGTAGTTATTTTTCATTTATTGTAAGCCTTTTTCAAATTTATCTTCGCTAGATCCCATTAGTAAATATTTTATTGAGAAGCAGAAATGTTGAAACCTACCTAATGTCCATAAGTTGGCTCTAACAACCTTACATACTTCATACTTCATCTCGGAGAAAATTTGACGTTTGAAAAAAGAATATAATTCATTTTAAGTTGTTTGAAAAAATAAATTATTTGTTATCTCTAAAGTGGTGCATTTCATTGAATTAGAGCAATTAGGGGAATAAGAGGCAGAGCTCAACAACGGTATTTATGTTACGCCTAGAGATAACTGTTTCAGGTGACAGTTGCTAACTAAAATGTATTGCTATTTTATTGTATATTTTGTAAGAAACTATTTAACATCGAAGAAAAGCCAAATAAAATAAAAATAAAAATAAGCCAATAGCTTATTTTCATCTGTTAAGATAAATGGGTCATTGCACTGAAGATTTACAATTGAACATTTTTCTTCCACGAAATATTTTTTTTTTGTATTTTTTGGTCAAAAATGTTCGGAAAGTGTTTTTTTTTTTTGACAAAATATTAAAAACTTATTATTTATGATTTTTGCAACTTTTAACGCTCAGAGAAATTTCCTGTAAAAGATATGTTATAAATAAAAAATTATGAAACTCAAAAATGTTCGGCATACTACAAAATAAACTTCATTTCCCAAGCTTTAAAATGATGGTAGAGATATAACAAATAAACTTTTTATTTATAAATAAATTTTTAACTCTATAAACAAATTGATGTATCTAAAAAAAAGGGTGTTTTTTTTCACCAAATTTTTTATTTATAGTCTTGAAGTATTTATGTAAATACTCAAAAATTTTTGGAATGATACTCTCAAAACTTTGTCTTACAGAATTTTTCAAAATCCAGCTTGCGTGCTCAGAACTATTTCTACAAATCATTATTTGTTACTGTTACACACTATATACCTGCTCCTGATCCAGGCAACGCAAACATAACGCGCGAAGCGCGAGCTCTGAGCGCGCAAGCTGAATTTTGAAAAATTCTGTAAGACAAAGTTTTGAGAGTTTCGTTCAAAAAATTTTTGAGAATTTACATAAATACTTCAAGACCATAAATAAAAAATTTGGTGAAAAAAAACGCCCCTTTTTTTAGATACATTAATTTGTTTATAAAGTTGAAAATTTATTTATAAATAAAAAGTTTATTTGTTATTTCGCTACCATCATTTGAAAGCTTGGGAAATGAAGTTTATTTTGAAGTAGGCCGAACATTTTTGAGTTCCATAATTATTTATTTATACCATGTCTTTGACAAAAAGTTTCTCCGAGCGTTAAAAGTTTCAAAAACAATAAATAATAGGTTTTTCATATTCCGTCAAAAAAAAAAAACACGTGTCGAACATTTTCGATCAAAATATACAAAAAAAAATATTTCGTGGAAAAAAAATTTCAATTGTAAATCTTTGGTGGAATGACCCAAATATTATTATAAAAATTTGCTTCTTCTTTTGCAGATTCATGATTGCGAAAAGTTCAAAGTAGTCGTATAATCTCTTATATATCATCATTTCATTTAATTATTTATAGGTTAAAACTCAAGTGACATAAACTTATTTTATTCTTTCTTATCAGAATTTGGTAGATTAATACAAAAATTGTTTTCAAATATATAACTTTTATTAGAGTTTTGATAAGTTTGAAGTATTAGGTTACAAGCGCAAACATTTTATCATATCCTTGCTACAAGCATGACCATATTCTTACAACATCAAGTTTACACCAAATTACATATTGCATGCATAGTTTTTGTTCGTTCTCGACACATGCAAATTTACTTTTTGAATATATACTGAAGGACGATATTTGAGCTTGCATCTTGCAACGATCTTGTATTCGATTTCACGCCGTCTTTTAATTTAGTTTTTCTTATTGCTGCCAGCTAATAAAAAAGACGTATCACAAGTAATAACTTTTACATAATCGTACCCTGTATTGAATGTCTAAATTGTTCTTTACTTACTGTACTTTTTGGTACTTTGACTATTTCTTCACTAATATACCACGTAACTCCTGGGGAGCAAGGAGGTATTGTTAGGGAACCCCGATAGACATAAGCATTTTTGAACTTGTCTACATAAGTCGTCAAGTCGTGCATATCGTCAGGAGATACAAATGTCTGGCTACCTATCACTGATACTTTCTCAACGTATTGTGTGAAATTCTGCATAAACTCTGCACCTTCATTCACGCCCTAGAAGTGAATACAATCATTTTCTATCATTTCACCTAACTGTTTACAATCAGCGCAATGTGATCTTTGTTAATCACCTGAAGCAGTAAAGATAATATCGCAATTGCTGTATTTCCCTCCCTACTTCTATAAAATGCTTCTTCCACCGTATGATAAAAAGCTTCGTAAGTCACAAACTGCAGCTCGGCATCATATCTGACAGAATACAAAAGTCATAAAAAAAATTGAGCCAGTGTACGTTTTTTCGAATATAAAAATTTTCACCGTCTTCCTTTGATAGCATGCTCACTTCCACGGGAACTCGATACTCCCCAGTGGAGCCGGAATTGGTCAATTTTCATTTTTCTGTTGAATGTAAAACAAAACTTGGCTACAGATTGCGATGAAAATTCTGATCTTTTCATATTTGTCAAGTATCTTACCTATTCGCGACATAAATTTCAACGTTTGGTGCTTGATATGGCGGAACGTATTTACTAACCAGAGCATCGCCTGTGTTCATGAGTGTTATAAAGGTCACATTGTCACTCGTTTTTGTGATATTTACCAGATTCTTGGATGTTTGTATTCGAAAGGTTCTAGCCTTTCCGGTATCAATTGGTGACTGGTCTTCGTCTTTACAGTCAGGATATATATTGGCCCAATCAGGTTCATTAGCATACGAGAACGTCTCCTCATAACTGTAGATACACTCTTTTTTCGGGAAACAAAAACTTCATGATATATTCTGTTTTTAATTGCTATTATTTTAGACTAAATCATAGTCTGAAACTGCCACGTTTCTGAATTTTCTTCGATGTTGTGTAAGAGTTTCTAAAAGTGAAACTTATGAACGAGTATTACGTGTAGTTTGCTTTGCCTTGAACATTACGATCGCTAAGTGGCACGTATTGATAAAAGATTCAATTGTTTAAAAAAGGTTTTGACCGTCGTATAATTTTTTCGCAAGGTTTTACTGATAGAGTTACAATGTCAAAATACCGCCTATCTATGAAGTTTTATGTTAAAGAAAGCTGTTCACATGTATTTTTGTACTGTTAACTTATTACATAGGTGCGAAAATAATTTAATTTAAAAACTTTTCATATAATGATTTTCTGAAACATAGTCGATATTCAAAAATTCTCAGCCAAAGTTGTATGAATAATGAAAGTGCAGTTTCGCAAGGTTCCGAATTATTTTCCGTTTGACTTAAAGCCAAATTTGTTTGGGAGTTGACAAGAATCATTCTAAACTTTTTACAGCAAAATGTTACTCTAAAATCTATGTTTTTATTTCACACTCACTTGACGTCCATAATAAGGTAACAACAATCGTACATGTTTGAATAGTATTCATCTTTGAGCAAAATTTTATACTCTAAAGAAACAGTGCACTCGCTGTTTGCTTGTTTTAAAAGGAAACGAAAATTATTTTGTTATCTTACAAAGAGTGCGTTTAACGGTATAAGTACTGATGGAAAATAAGTAAAAAAATTTTAAACGCTGCAATTAACGATGAATTTAACTATCGAATCTATCTAGGCAAAGCTCAAAAACGATATTATGTTACGTCTAGTGATAACTGTTTCATGTGACGGTTACTAACTAAAATGTATTTTTACGTTTTGGATATTTCGTTAGAAATTATCGAATTTCGAAGGAAATTACGCCAATACCGTATTTGTATCTGTTGAGATACATAAAAAAACTTGCTTTTTCTTTCGCAGATTCATGATTGCTAAAAGTTCAAAGTAATCTAATTATCTCTTCTGCATCATCTTTTTATTCAATTATTTATAAGTTACAACTTAAAGGACATGAACTTATTACATTCTTTTTTATTAGAATAGAGAACCATAATAAAGAAAAATATAAATAATTGATATAAAAATATAAAATATATAAAATGAAGAAATCTTATAATTTACTTAGAGCATAATAAAATAACACATTTTCATTTTCATGATAACGTGTAAAGTCGTAGCAAACATTCTATTTTTTAGCTATCCATGGTTTTTATAAATATTTAAACTAGCATTATATCAACTTTTGATACTGGTCCTGGAAAATTATAATTTAGAACAAGTGCAGTGTCTGTGTTTACCAGAAGTATCGAAGTGGTTTCATTGTCAATACCACTGAAAATTTTCATAACTGTTATGAGAGGAGTCATTAAACTCTTGCTTCAATAGTTTTTTGAAGTTGATTAGATTTTTCGCTCTTCGACACAGGAATATCGTTTATGGCACATAACTAAGTTTATTACATATTTACGGAAAGATGCACTGAATAACTTTTTGGATTTTCACATCACAAATAAATTATCTTGTCGTATGCGTATCGTACGCTGACACGTAAAGAGTGGGGGGGGGGATGGAATATACATATATAGTTTATTTTAGTCCTTATTTATTTCTTTCCTTATTACATTATCGATTTCTTACATTATTTACATTAACTTAACTCCTGCGCGAGGGTAGGGGACAGGAAAACTTCCAGGACATCTACGTCCTGAAAGGGGGGGCGGCGTATCCGAATTTTTCGTTGAAGTGGCCTATCTTCCACTATGGTGGCCTGCTGGAGAACCTCAGATTCCTTGGGTGCTGGTGCACGTCGGATTGTTGAGTCGGGGGGGACTACCACTACCGACTTCGGTTTGGGGGTAGGCTCGAGTCTTAACCCTTCGTGAGTTCTACTCCGGGGAACTCCCCACTCATTGGCCAGGTTGACCCAGCGTTTCCGTTCCTCGGCCACCTTTTGCCACTTGTGGCCCTGAGCCTGTCGGAAATTTCGGGCACGACTCCTCGGGGACAACGCCTGGGGGACTTCGGTTCTCTGTAATCGAAGCCTGACTCGGACACCGCAGTGCTTCGGCATGGGGTCTCGTGCTCTGGGAATTGGTTAGGAAAAAAAAAAAAAAAAAAACGTCCCTTGGAGCCGGTGACGGCCGCCAGGAACGTGAGGTTGGAAGTTGTAAGGAGATTCCGGAGCCGGTGACGGCTACCAGAAACGTGATCGTCGGAATCGGGCCTTTGGAGCCGGTGGCGGCTGCCAGAGACTGGAGGGGATAAGAGGTGAAAGGAGTCCGAGCGGACAAAAATATCGGAGATCACGGGACCGTGTTCTCGATTGACTCGCTGAGAAGCGAAAACTGCTTTTCACCGCTCACTCCCGCCCTACTTAACCGCTCCCACAGTTACTTGAAAAATGGGAAAAAATTTTCGCCAGCCACCTTGTGGTAATTCGTGAAAAAAAAAAAAAAAAAAAAAAAAAAAAGAGAAAGTAATGTCATATAGGCGAAGGGGACCCGTCCTGCGGTCCACGGCACGCGGCAGGGGAAATGAAAGTGCGCGCACGCGGGGCCGTACGCGTATAACAATCCTCGGCCCCTGCCGCCGAGCCGCGGAAGCAGCCCAAGTCGTGAAAACTAACAATCCAAATTAAAGAACTAATTAAAAGTACACAAGCCTTATAACGTAATAAAAATTCAATCCACTCAAAATCACACCTTATATACTTTGAGCCGTAACGTACAGGAATTGCGATGAGGTCCTAAAAAACCTAATCGTACTATGCCAAGTAACACTCAAAAAATTGAACTTAAAAGACAACATTCTGAAAAGCAACACAACCACGTAAAAATGAACATTTAACTTACAAATGACATCCAGTTAATCACACAACGTACATACAGTACCCCTCTGGTCGATTTAATCTGGGCGTCGTCGCAGATCATACCGAAGTGCCGGTGAACCGTTGTCCTCGATTGGGGCTTCTGCAGGTTGTCGCTTTTTTTTCGGTGGACGCCCTCTATAACGTCTTACAGGGATGTCTTGTCGTGGTTTTAGTTCGTTCGATCCGAGTTCTATAATCTGCTCCTTTTCTTCCAGAGCTTGGGGTTCCCCGGATGTCCGCCCGGTTTTACTATGTCGGAGTCGCTGCTGACCGTTCTGCGAGGTCCACCAATATCCGGAAGCTTCTTGGGCAAGCCTGTTAGCTTCCTCGTTACCTTGGATTCCTTTATGAGCAGGGACGTAAACTATTTCCACGTTGTTGAATTTGTCGAAGACCCTTTTCATTTCCAGCAGCTCTTCCTGGTTTACCACGGGCTGACGCTTGATGTTTTTCCAGTTGTTTGTTATCCACCCAGGCATCCACACATGCCAACATTCTCGCAGATATTGAGAATCCGAATGTATGACCAGATTTCGTGTGTTGGTCTGGTTGTAGACGATTTCTGCGGCCCGTATTGCTGCCCTTATTTCGGCCGTGTTATTTGTCTGGTGCCCGTGAAGTTTCATAGAAGTATTCCAGGGGTGGTTAGGACCAAACCATACGCCTATACCAGCTGTCGCCTCTTCTTTGCCATTATCCGTGCATGACCCGTCTGTCCAGGCGTGGATGCTGGCATGTTGCTGGGCTTTTTCAGTCTCCTCATCCAAGGAGCCTTGTGGGGGTCGAGTTTCGTCTGTCGGGGGCTGTGGATCCGTTAACGGTGGAGTCCGTGACGGCGCTGTTATGGGTTTTGACCAGACCTGGCTGGCATGCACTTTTACAAGGTTGTCCTCTCGTCGAACGAGATATACATCCCCGTGGAGATGAGAGTGGACTTGAAAGGGACCTTCCCAGGGTGTAGCCAAGCCTGCGCTGAACTTTTCTGTGGCTCGTGATAGCTGGTGCCGACGTAGGAAGACCGGTTGTCCGATTTGTAGACGGGGTAATTTTGTGGCCGGCGGTGGGCGCTTAATGTAACGCTCCTGGTGTACCTGGACTTCTTTGATTTGGTCTGCTGCTGGTCTCTTGAGCAGTTCTGGTCGATGCTGCCATTCTCCCGGGTGTGGAACGACGCGACCGAAAAGAACTTCACTGGGTGACAGCCCTGTAGCTGCATTTCGTCGGTTACGAACATTGAATAGTACTTCCGGAAGAGGTTCGTCCCACTTCGTATGAGGTTGGTCTTCGAGTCGTAGCCTTAGTCCTTTCTTTATTTCTTGATTTCGCCTTTCTATTGGGTTAGCTCTGGGATGATAAAGGGGAGTAGTCCAGGGCGATATGTGCAGATTTCTACAGGCTGTTGTCCATTTTTTGCTCGTGAATTGCGGACCATTGTCAGTGAGCAAGTGCTGAGGATATCCCCATCTGGGGAAGAAATCTTCTAAACGTTAAATTATCTGTTAAATGTTTGCTTCCCCGAGTGTAAAGGCTTCCACCCAGCGGGAAAAAAGGTCTGTTACAACCAATAAGTGACGCTTTCCTCGAGCCGTCCGTGGATATGGGCCCATTATATCAAGTGCAATTGTCCGAAATGGCTCTGTAGGTTGCCGAGGTTTCAATGAATCTTTCCCAGGTATCTGATGAGACTTCACGCATGCGCATAAACGACATACCCCAACGTATTGTCTCACGTCCCCTTGTGTCCCAGGCCAAGTATAAAAGCGTTGAATTGCATGCAGGGTCTCGTCTGCTCCAGGATGCCCTGCTAAGCCGTCATCGTGAAACGAGTGTAGTACACGATTTCGCAGAGTGGGAGGTACTAATAATCTCCACGGAAGTCTTGGGTGAAATCGAGTCTGGTAACCAGTTTCTGCGACGCGATGCGTTTGTAGCCAAGTTTCTTCATTTGGCGTCTTTACCTCAGCATTTTGTAGTCGTTCCCATCTCTGGATGTCTGCCCGAATTGTCCCATCTTGGTATTGGGCTGTCAGAACTTCGTCTAGCAGAGTGGTGGCGGTCAGGTTATGCACGGCCGGATGCGCGTCGGGAGAGTCCTGTATCTCAGTCTCGAAGGGCTCTGGTGTTTTGCTTTCTGGGTTATCTGCCAAGGCCTGAGTGAAACTTTCTTCCTTACGAGGTAGGTCTTGTAACTCGTAGTTGAACTCCTGGAGGAACAACTTCCAGCGTGTGAGTTTGGCATTTTGACTATGTTGGCCCTCAAACCACTTCAGAGCTTTGGCCTTGGTATGCAATATGAATCTCGAACTCTCCAAATATGGGCGATATTTCCGTATAGCCCAGATTATCGCCAGGCATTCTTTTTCGTAAATGTGGTACCTAGATTCTGTGCTGGTGAAGCGGGCGCTGGCGTAACTTAAAATATTCTGGGAGCCGTCAGGAAGCCTCTGGAAGAGTACGGCTCCTACCCCGGAGTCACTGGTACTTGTTTGTAAGATCACGATGAGTCCTGGTTGGTGTCTCCCCAACCGTAGCGGTTTTTGTAATGCTTGTTTCAGCTTGTCCAGGGCCTGGCCAGCTTGTCTACTCCACACCCAAGTCTTCCCTCGAAGGATGTCGGTAATTGGGGCGGTTATATTCGAGAATTTGGGGAGGTATTCACGTAACCACCCACATATTCCTATAAGTTTTTGAACTTCTCTCTGCGATTTCGAGACTTCAGTCTGTAGGATGGCGTTTACGTGACCCTCCTGTGCTTCGAGACCTCCCCCGGAGACGGTGTGCCCGAGATATGGAAGTTTGTCGGAGCTGAAAGTGCATTTCTTCATGGCCGCCACTAACCCGTGCATGAGTAGTCTCTCGAAAACTAACCTGAGGTGTTGTAGATGCTCATCGTGATTTTTCGAGTACACGATGATGTCGTCTAAATAAACATGGCAAAATACCCCGATGTATCCCCGGAGCACCTCGTTCATCATCTTCTGAAAGGCCGCGGGGGCGGTTTTAAGTCCAAAGGGCATGAATTTGAAGTGGCAAGTCTCGCCATCCGGGGTTGTAAAGGCGGTGAAACGCTTACTATTTTCTGCTAATGGAACCTGCCTGTAGCCGCTTTTTAAATCCATCGTTGAAAAGACTTCTGCGGTTCTAAGCTCTTTCAGGAGGTGGTGGATCACTGGAATCTGCGGCGTAGTGTCCTCAGTGATTTCATTCAACCGTTGATGATTAACACAAAATCGATGCCCTCCATCTTTCTTGGGGACGACGACTATTGGAGAGTTGTAAGGTGAAGTACTGGGTTCAATGATTCCCTGGTGAACCATTTCCGACACCTCTTCTTTGATAATTTTTCGCTTGATCGGGTTGTAGTAGTATGGTTTTATTCGTACTGGGGTATCATTCAGAAGGCGAAATTCGTGATGAGGGGCTTTGATTATGGCACTCCCTAGAGGTTGAAACACGGCCGTGAACGCCTGTAGAAGGTGGAAGATTCCGACTTCTTCGACGTAGGAAAAGCCTCTTTCACGGCCGCGAGGTCCAGGGGATGCAATTCTCTGACACCCGGACCGTCTCCAATCGGCACCGTCAGGCGGGGTGAAGTCCCCATGTAAATGCACCGGTTAGGTATGTCAAACACGACTTGTTCTCTATGCATCCAATCGTATCCAAGTATTACTTGTTCTCGTAGTTCGTCGCATACCAGGACCTCGGCTACAGTGTGACCTGAAGAAAGGTGTAGCTCGCAACTGGCCACCCCTATGACGTGAATTCTTATTGTTCCAGTTGCCATTTGGATTGAAGGCCCCTTTCGAGGTGTCACGTGAAGTCCTAGTTGTTTTACCAATTGAAAGTTGATGAGACTGTGTGTTGCCCTGGTGTCTATCAATGCAGGAATTTTTTGTTGGCCGATGCAAGCTGTATGTCGTGGGAGGCCAGATAAATTATCTGCCGCTGAGTTTAATTCCGAGATGGAGCTTGGGCGGTGGGGGCCGTGGCTCCCATCGCCGTCCGCCAGTTTTCCGGTTGCTGGACCCTGGATTGTCTTGCTTCCCGTTGTTCCTTCCAAACCGGGCAGTCCTTGTGAAGATGGTGCTCAGGACAGTACCAGCACCGTGGAAAGGTCTGGTGACTTCCATGAGCCTTGCTGGGTGGATTTTTCGGCTCTTCTTTGTGGGTGGACCGTGGGGGGTGGTGTTCGGCCTCGTCCTGTTCTGCTACGACCGCGTTCGCAAGCAGCTCGTCGTAGGAGTTGGACGGGTGGGGCGCACTAGCGCGCGTAAAGAGGGTTTGATTAGCTCCAACAACGCAGCTACTTTGGCTGGTTCGGGCTCTTGCGGACGAATCCTTTCAAAGAGCTGATATTTACGTTGCAGGAATGAACCCACAGGTTCTTTTTCCTCTTGCCTTTGTGCGTATAGCTATGACTGGAGTCGGGTTCGGATGGTGACACTATCAAACCTGGTGAGGAGAAGCTCCCGAAAACGTAGCCAGGTCAATTCCATCTCCCGATATACTCTGTACCATTTCTCGGCCTGCCCTTGTAGTCCTAAGGCTACTGTTGTCACTATTTGACTTGAATCCAGCTGTTGGGCCTGACAGTACCCCAAACTCCTATCTAGGAATTTCCCAAGGTCTTCATAGTCAGCTCCCCGAAAGGTAGGCTGAGGGAGCACTGGGCGAAGTGGTACGGATGGCGTGGGGATCCGATTTCCCCAGGGGTTGAGGAGTTGATACTGCCCAGCAAAGCGTTGAAAATTAGTTGGACCAGTGGTCTCATTTCCTCGGGGTTGAGATGGGCGGTCGGGGGCTGCTTGGTGAAATTCCCCCGGAGAAGGCACGGGAACAGGAGTTCTTGCCAAGAGCTGCGTCAACAACTGGGCCAGGGTGTCCATCGTGACGGCCTGTGTCACGGACGTCTCAGGGACTCGTAGATTGGCCGATGTAGATGTATTGGCGGTTGCCATAGTAAGTTGTCCACATGGCGTGGACTCGGCTTCCCGAACCCGTTGCTCCTCCCCGTGGCTCGTCAGGTCTCTATTCGGAGAAGTTGCCATGCCTGGCGTTGATGATTGGTCTGTGGCCATGTCCTCCAAGGAGATAGATCGGTGGTCCACTAATGGTCGGGGCGGTTTGATGACCTTACGTGGTCGGCCACGTCCCCGACGGTGCTTCAAGGCATTCTTTAGGAAGTGGATCCTTGTGGAGATCGTAGTTGACCTGGATGGACCTCGTCGACTTCGAGGTGTTCGTGGCAGGGGATTGGGCGCCACCGGGTTTTCTTTCTAGCCACTCCCGGAAGTGGCGGGAACTGGTGGGGTAGTCTTGCTGGACCCGTGGGCTTCTGTAGCCAATTCCTGGACGGTTATTGGTACAGGGCTCTCAGCGATACTTGCAAGTCTCGAACTCCTTGTCCGCATGACACGCCCTATTTAGCAAGAGACTCGGGTCGGGTTCTCGTTA
Organism: Platygaster robiniae; assembly: GCA_028476575.1. NCBI lineage: Eukaryota > Metazoa > Arthropoda > Insecta > Hymenoptera > Platygastridae > Platygaster > Platygaster robiniae. Next base: position 13,724,164 of record CM052018.1, read on the forward strand.
TCCAACATAGACTAGCCCCACGTTGGGCGCCAATTGTCGTAGGCGTATCGTACGCTGACACGTAAAGAGTGGGGGGGGGATGGAATATACATATATAGTTTATTTTAGTCCTTATTTATTTCTTTCCTTATTACATTATCGATTTCTTACATTATTTACATTAACTTAACTCCTGCGCGAGGGTAGGGGACAGGAAAACTTCCAGGACATCTACGTCCTGAAAGGGGGGGCGGCGTATCCGAATTTTTCGTTGAAGTGGCCTATCTTCCACTATGGTGGCCTGCTGGAGAACCTCAGATTCCTTGGGTGCTGGTGCACGTCGGATTGTTGAGTCGGGGGGGACTACCACTACCGACTTCGGTTTGGGGGTAGGCTCGAGTCTTAACCCTTCGTGAGTTCTACTCCGGGGAACTCCCCACTCATTGGCCAGGTTGACCCAGCGTTTCCGTTCCTCGGCCACCTTTTGCCACTTGTGGCCCTGAGCCTGTCGGAAATTTCGGGCACGACTCCTCGGGGACAACGCCTGGGGGACTTCGGTTCTCTGTAATCGAAGCCTGACTCGGACACCGCAGTGCTTCGGCATGGGGTCTCGTGCTCTGGGAATTGGTTAGGAAAAAAAAAAAAAAAAAAAACGTCCCTTGGAGCCGGTGACGGCCGCCAGGAACGTGAGGTTGGAAGTTGTAAGGAGATTCCGGAGCCGGTGACGGCTACCAGAAACGTGATCGTTGGAATCGGGCCTTTGGAGCCGGTGGCGGCTGCCAGAGACTGGAGGGGATAAGAGGTGAAAGGAGTCCGAGCGGACAAAAATATCGGAGATCACGGGATCGTGTTCTCGATTGACTCGCTGAGAAGCGAAAACTGCTTTTCACCGCTCACTCCCGCCCTACTTAACCGCTCCCACAGTTACTTGAAAAATGGGAAAAAATTTTCGCTAGCCACCTTGTGGTAATTCGTGAAAAAAAAAAAAAAAAAAAAAAAAAAGAGAAAGTAATGTCATATAGGCGAAGGGGACCCGTCCTGCGGTCCACGGCACGCGGCAGGGGAAATGAAAGTGCGCGCACGCGGGGCCGTACGCGTACAACAATCTAAATTTCGTCGCCGAACCGTGCAAATTTTAAGGCAGATCTATTTTTACCTCTGCTTATTGGAATTCCAGGGTTTTGTACACCTTGATTACAAATAAATAACTTTTGAATACAGATTCTTTCAATTTGATTAATTACTTAAGAAGTACAAACATTTTATTATATTCTTGTGACAAACATAAACCTGTTGCTATAACATCCAGTGAACACCAAATTCCATACTGCATGCATCGTTTTTTGTTTGCTCCCGAAACATGCATATAAATTCATTCTTATTCCTTGAATACAAAGTGAACGATAAAATTAGAGCTAGTGTCCTGCAACGATCTTGTATTCGACTTCATGCCATCTTTCAATTGAGTTTTCCTTATTGCTGCCAGCTAATAAACAAAACGCACCACAGGTGATTAACTTTTTCATTATCGCATCCTTTTGAATGGTAAAACAGTTTTTTACTTACCGTACTTTTTGGTATTTTGATTATTTCTTCGCCAATGTACCACATTATTGTTTTCAAGCAAGGAGGTATTGTTAGGGAACCCCGATAGACATATGCATTTTTGAACTTGTCTACATAAGTCGTCAAGTCGTGCATATCGTCAGGAGATACAAATGTCTGGCTACCTATCACAGGTACTTTTCCAACATATTGCGTGAAATTCTGCATAAACTCGGCACCTTCATCCACGCCCTACAAATGAATTACTTTGTATTATTTCACTCTACGTAGACAATTGGTATAATTTAATCTTCGTTGTTCACCTGAAGCAATAACGCTAATATTGCTACTTCTGAGTTTGCATAACTTCTATTTAATGCTTGTTCTACCGTAGGATAATAAGCATTGTAAATCACCAACTGCAGCTCGGCATCATATCTAAGAGAAGAAAAAAGTAATTCTAAAAATTGAGCCAGTGTATTTTTTTTTAGAAGGTATAGAAATTTTTACCGGCTTCCATTGATAGCATGCTCACTCCCACGTGAGTCAGATTTTCAGTGGAGTCGGAATTGATCAATTTTAATTTTTCTGTTGTGTGCAAAACAAAACATGGTTCAAGATTTCAATGAGAATTCTGATGTATTCATATTTGTTGAGTATCCTACCTTTTTGCGACATAAACTTCAACGTTTGGTGCTTGGTATGGAGGATAGTATTTACTAACGAGAGCAGCGCCTGTGTTCATAAGTGTTATAGGAGTTGCTTTGTCACTCGTTTTTGTGATGTTTACCAAAGACTTCAATGTTTGTACTGAAATGGTCTTTCTAGCCTTTCCAGTATCAAGTGGTGACTGTTCATTGTCAGCACATTCATGGTATATACTGCCCCAATCAGGTTCATTAGCATACGAGAACATGTCCTCGTAACTGTAAATACTAACTTTTTCGGGAAACAAAAACTATGGTTGATCTCATTTGTATTCGCCATAATCTTAGACTAAACTGCATAGATTGAAACTTTGCTAAGTTTAGCATTAGATCGTATAATGATTTTCAGAAACATTGTTGCTTCGAATTGAAAATCTATCACACTTGTATAATAGCTTATGCACTCAGAACATAGTTTTTATCACAAAACACTTAACCAGAACTGAAACCCATAATAAGGTACCAATAATCGTACATGCTCAAATGGTCTTCATCTTTGAGCAAAATTCGGTATTCTAAAGTTACAGTACAGCCGTTGCTTGCTTTTTTAAAAAGAAAAAGAAAATTATTTTTTTATCTAACAAAGAGAGTGTTTCAGGACACAAGTGCTGATATAAAAAAAAGTGCAACATTTTAAACGGTGCAATCGAACGGCGACTGATAAATTTTTGACGCGCCTACTATGTATATAATATATTATATAAATGATTGCGATTTCCGGAAAACGATAGTTTTGCTTGTTTAGTTTCAACATTGTAAGCTGCAACATCTGAATCCAGAGAAAACTGAAAGTACCTTATTATCTATAATAAAAACGGCCAACTGTCACATCTGGATTTTAGACCCTTATATTTCCTACATTTCCTATAATAACGATTGCATGTTCCGAAATTCACGTTATACCATGTGTTAGTAGGTGCAGTTACCCAAAAAGTGATGCATGATCATTACTTTATACGTATAAGATTTCGCGATTTTTCGTTAGTTGTCACTGTTCAGATTCTATAAAACTAAGCAGCAAAATTAATATTTCAGAATTTCGGGCTATTATTATTCGCGATTGCTAGTACTTCATTATTATTGCTTGTTATCTTGCATGCAATATTCTTCATACTTGATGGTTATGTCGAGAAAATATGACAAATTCTATTATTAATCGAAAGTTAAATAAAGTTCTATACTTATAATTACGTGATATCGTATAAAGTGGAAGCAAACATTCGATTTATTAGATATCTGTCGTTCTTTCACTAATATTTCAACTATCGTACCGTCAATTTTTAAAACTGGCCCAGAAAGAAAATAATTTAGAACGAGTGCACTGACAATGCTTACTAGAAGTATCAAAGTGGTTACATTGCCAACCCCACGGAAAATCATAACTGTTATTATCATAGAATCACCATGCCCTTCCTTCAACAGTTTGATCAATGCTGATTAAATTTTTCGTTCTTCAACACAGGAATACCGTTTATGATGGCACATAATATGATTCATTGTCTACAGAAATGAGTTCCAACTACATTTTGTTCATTTTCACATAGCAAATGAATTTTCTAAATTTCGTCGCAGAACGGTAAATCAGGGCATATGTATATTCCTCTCTACTTTCAGAATTCCAGGGTATTTTACACATTGATTTGAAAAAATCACTTTTGATTTTAAATTCAGTGAGTTTTATTTATTCCTTTATAGGCAAAAACAATCCACTGTATTCTTGCGACAATAACCCGGGTAAAAATTTTGCCTCTGAAAATTCTTTGACAATTCCTAGACAACTCGATAAACATTTTTCCAATAATCATTGACAACATCTTGACTACACTCTCGCGAAGTTGAAAAAAACTGGACATTCCGATAACAACCAACGCTATTTCAAGACGAATCTGTGACAACCCTTTCATACGCGCGTCTTTCCAAGTGGTTGACAAAGTGTTGTCAACTGGTCGAAGATTGCACAGATCTCATTGGGTTGTCAGAGGGTTGTCAAGCTTTCAATTTTTAACAGGAAATCATGGCCATGTTGTTCAACATCAAGTTAGCAACTAATTCCATAATGCATCTTTTTTGTTTTTTCCCGAAACGTATAAATTTATTTTTGTACTTTCAAGTACAAGGCAACAAGGCTATAGTCCTGCAACGGTCTTGTGTTCCATTTCATGTCGTCTTTCAATTTAGTTTTCCTTATTGCTGCCAGCTAATGTAAAAAGTCGTATACAGGTAATTACATTTTCTTGATTGTATCCTACATTGAATGTCGAAATTTTTTTTTTACTTACTGTACTTTTAGGTACTTTGATTATTTCTTTACTAATATACCACGTGATTTCATCGGAGCAAGGAGGTATTGTAAGGGAACCCTCATAAAGATATGCGTCGTTGAATTTGTCTTGATAAATCGTTAATTCACTCATATCATCAGGAGGTATAGTTGTCTGGCTGCCTATCTCAGATACTTTTTCAACATATTTTGTGAAACTCTGCATAAACTCTGCACCTTCATCCACGCCCTTGAAATAAATAGAATTACTTTTTATTATTTCACTTTACGTAGACTATTGGTATAATTTAATCTTCCTTTTTCACCTCAAGCAATACCGCTTAAATTACAACTTCCACGGGTTGCCGTTTCTTCTCTATTGCTTGTTCCATGGAATCATAACTCGCATTATAAAGCACGATCTGCAGCTCGGCATCATATCTGAGAGGTTAAAAGACTAATTCAAAAATTGTGTAACTATGTATTTTCAAAAAGTATGGCAATTTTTACAGTCTTCCATCGATAGCATGTTCACTCCCACGTAAATGCGATGACCCCCAGTGGAGCCGGAACTGATCAATTTTCATTTTACTGTTGTACGCAAAACAAAACTTGGCTATAGATAGCAACGAGAATTCTGATCATTTGTATTTGTAAAGTATCTTACTTATTATCGATATACACTTCAACGTTTGGTGCTTGGTCCGGCGAATAGTATTTACCAACGAGAGCATCACCTGTGTTCATGGCTGTTATGGGGGTAGCTTCGTCGCCCGTTTTTGTGATATTTAACAAAGGAAACGATAAGTCATATTGCTCTAGATTATCTATTTCGATATTGATTGATGATTGGCCTAGTCTAGCACATCCAGGGTATTTATCGCTCCAATTAGGTTCATCAGTATACAAGAAATTCTCTTCGTAACTGTGGATACCTGCTTTTTTTTAAAAAATAAAAATTGCATGATTTATCTCTATTTCCAATTGCTGCGATCTGAAACCTAACTGATATTTTTAATCTTCTTTGAAAATTAGTAAAAGGTACAAAAGTTAATTGCTTATGCTCGAGAAAATACATGTTGTTAAGTACTCATTAGAAATAATGGCAACTTATTATGTATGCAAAAACTACTCAAGTTTTATTTCGAAAAATTTTGTAGATATGTATTTTTTTACCGTCAACTGGCAAAATAGGTCTAAAAATTTAGAACTTTTGGTATAATGATTTTTAGGAACTTGGTAAATTTGAATCGAAAATTTCTCACTCCTGTTTAACAGAATTCGCCTTCTAAGCATTGTAGATTAAATGAAATACTGTCAAAGTTGTTTAAAAAATGGAAGTACAGTTGTATAAGTGTTCGAATTCTTTTCTATTTGATTTCAAGCCCTAATTTTTTGGGGAGAAGACAAAAATTTTTATACTTAGCCCAAGTCCATAATAAGGTTACAACAATCGTACACGCTCGAATGGTCTTCATGTTTCAGCAGAATTCTATATTATAAAGGTATAGTGCAGTCGCTGCTTACTTGTTTTAGAAGGAAAACGAACAGTGCAAAAATAATGGCTACATTTTAAGTACTTGAAAAGTTTCTCAACTTTCCTATCAAAAAAAGTTGTAGACATGTTATTTTGCATCTACGCAAAGGCAGTTTTATAAGAGTTTATATTCTTTTCAGTTTGGTTTAAACCTTCACTTTTTTAGGAAGATGAATAGAAACTTTTTACCTACCTGGAATTCCTAATAGGGCAGCAACTATCGCACATGCTCGTATGGTCCTCATCTTTCCGCAGAATTCAATATTCTAAAATTATAGTACAGTCGCTGCTAGCTTTTACATGAGGAAACGAAAATTGTTTCTTATCTTCCATGTACTGATAGAAAAAGTGCAATATTTTAAACGGTGCAGTTAAACGTCGACTGTTAGCTTCTTTGACATCTACTTTGAGTATCATATATTATGTAAATGATTTTTTTTTTTCAAGTATCTACATACTAACCATACTTACAACACTCATTATGTTTATTTTTGCCTTCAATCCTTCGGATTTTTGTGGGTTTAATACTTTCTACAATTTGGCTTGGAATTATTCTACATAATCCACTCCAACTCAATTGTTCTACGTAAGATAAGCAGCGTCTTACATAATTAATAAACATATTTTCCGAGAGGGGCGCAACAAAGTGTTCAAGTTTTCGGGGTAAGATTTAGACGGGAGAGAGTTTCTGTGTTTTAAGAAGTCGCAAGCCCGCGCCTCTTTGCCGCTTTCGCCAAATTTATACGATCACACGTATTACACAGCCAAAAAGCGAAACCCTGAGAGCTGGAACGCGAATAGTTTGTAAGCAAGTTGCGGCCATTAAAACGAATCTTAGGGATTTAGGGACTGCCCTTCGACCCTAGGACCAAGAACAATTTAAAAGGTGAAAGAAAACGTTTGTTACAAAAATTTAAAAATTCTATATTCTTATCTACTTGTAATTTTGTTGATAACATGAAAGTTTTACTTATCTTTATGTAAATGAATAGGATATACAAAACTTTTCACTTTGCCACTCTCGTTGGATTTGAGAATAGATATTCCGTTTATTAACTTAAATTATCATCATGCTCCGTTTATTCAATATGGTGAAGAATTGGAAATGATCACTCGGAGCCAAATTTCTTTTTCATATTTTTAATTTATTTTCCTCATCAATATTTCGACCATCAATTGGGTCCTCATCAGGATCTTTACAAAATATAAAAAAAATTCAATTTCAAAATCACTTTATAACGAAAAAATCATAAAAATTGTCAAAAAATTTACTTACGATTACAAAGATTCTCTTATTTAAAAATTGTGATCGGAGAGAATTTGGTAAACACCTTCGTTGAAACTTTATACAATTGAGACACAATCACAATTAAGTCGTCAATATTAAAATAAAATTTATACAAGAAAGTGCGTACATAGTAACTTGCACTGATAGCTGACGACGAATAAATGACCCTCGGCATTCAAAAATCGAAATAAACCAATTCAAAAGATAAAACGTTATCATCGAAACATATTGAAGGTTCAAATTTTGATCCATTCTTAAAAATCTCATCTCATCAAAACATCCCAAAATACCCGTCATAAACTGAATATAAATTTTTGGTATCTTCGTGTCTGTTGAGTGTATTATTCGTTTTTCCAATAAATATCATCTCTGATGAATTCCTTTTCCATTTATTCATTTCCCGATCTAATACTTTAACATTTTCCCAAAAAAAAAAAAAAAAAAAAAAAAAAAAATAAGTTTACCAGTTTAGTAGATAAAAATTTGAAACTGTCTGATAAAAAATTTCATGGAAAGAATTTGGAGATAATTAAAGAATTTTGAAGATAAACAATTACCCTGAGAGTTTCATTGATAAATATGTTGAGATTAATTTTTCTAAGATTAATTTTTCTAAGAATACCGATTTTAATGTAAAGAAAGATAATGATTTTAATAAGCCAAAAGTGGTAATACCTTATGTAGAGAATTTGAACATGAAATTGAAGAAAATCTTGAAGAAACATGATGTTCAGATTATAAATAAAATTGACAATAAATTGAATACGAAAATCATAAGACGAGAAAAAGATAAATTGGCATTTCTGGATCAACAAGGAATAGTTTACAAGCTTAATTGTAAAGATTGTGAGTTTTGTTATATAGGACAAACTAAAATAAATTTGAAGACAAGAATAAATGAACATAAAAATAATATCAGATTAGTTTCATCGAGTCATAATGTCGTAACGAATCACAGAATAAATTGTAGACATGATTTTGATTGGGAAAATGTTGAAGTATTAGATCGGGAAATGAATAAATGGAAAAGGAATTTATCAGAGATGATATTTATTAAAAAAACGAATAATACACTCAACAGACACAAAGATACCAAAAATTTAGATTCAGTTTATGACGGGTATTTTGGGATGTTTTGATGAGATGAGATTTTTAAGAATGGATCAAAATTTGAACCTTCAATATGTTTCGATGATAACGTTTTATCTTTTGAAGTGGTTTAATTCGATTTTTGAATGCCGTGGGTCATTTATTCGTCGTCAGCTATCAGTGCAAGTTACTATGTACGCACTTTCTTGTATAAATTTCATTTTAATATTGACGACTTGATTGTGATCGTGTCTCAATTGTATAAAGTTTTAACGAAGGTGTTTACCTAATTCTCTTCTATCACAATTTTTAAATAAGAGAATCTTTGTAATCGTAAGTAAATTTTTTGACAATTTTTATGATTTTTTCGTTATAAAGTGATTTTGAAATTGAATTTTTTTTTATATTTTGTAAAGATCCTGATGAGGAACCAATAGATGGTCGAAATATTGATGACGAAAATAAATTAAAAATATGAAAAAGAAATTTGGCTCCGAGTGATCATTTCCAATTCTTTACCATTCCGTTGATTATTTTTATTTATAATTAATCTTTTATATTTACTTAATTCCCTCCTTCAATATCATTTTATCTGCTCGTATCTATGAAATTGATTCAAATTATGTTGTCTTGTATTTTATAAGCGTTTGGGAGCAAAAAAATGGTGCAAAGTTGTAATGTGAAAGACTTACTTAAAAAAGCTTGCTTCGGAATTCGTCGCGCTCGTTGCGAAGTTTGACTTGTGGTACACCGCGGCTCGTAGAACATGATCACGAGAGCTCCGCAAGCAAGGCGAGGCGTGGATTAAGCAAATGGCGGCAATAATGGTGATTATTCGGATTATGATATCAGAGCGCGAAGTGGCTTCCAGGCACTAAACTGCCGCGCCTCCAAATCCAGATTTCAAGACGCCCGGATTAAAACTATTGCCACTTTACAGCGCTTTCGAGGCCTCGCAACCCTTGAAACATAGCTCGACTTCTTTGATCCAGTCTTTTCAGAACTTTGGCTTCATAATCGAGTTAGTGGATGGCAAGAATTCATGCAAGTTTTGACCATTAAAATAAAATAAGCTTAGTAATTAACTGTATGTACTGAGAACCTCGTTCAGATAAATTACAAAAACTTATTAATATTTGATTATTGCATGACCTTGATTAATTTCATTACTTCTTTGTTTTCAAAATTCGTAGGGCAGGACTAAAAAACCATTATTGTCTTTTCTTTCGAACAGAAAATATCGTTAAAAACACTATCTTTCTTTCCCTCGAGAATGATCCTCGGTCCACTTAATCAAACTTGATTACCAGTGGAAAAAAATCGGTGTGAATGCGTTTTAGCGGCGCGTGTCGATGCATATCAAAACGAACGAGCGAATTAATCCGTGTCAGTTTCGCCCTCTGTTTGCACCTATTCGTCCGCGGTCGGCGTTTCACCTGCACTTCACAATCCCTCACGTAAAGGGGTAAAATGGGCGGAAAAATAGGGATGCGAAATTTAAAAAAAAGGAAAAAATTCGAAGTCGCAAGGGTCAGCGTGAAGCATACCTATATCACGTCGATTCAAAAGCGTCGAAACACAAATTTTTGATATTGAAACTAAATTTGAAGAATAATAAAAAGTCGAAATCAATAGGCGAATCCTGTTTTTAATGTTGGTCATTTGATTTGTTTGTTTGAATTCATTTTTCACATAGATTATTTGTACATTTTTTTTCGTTTCATGCATTACAACTGCTCGATTCTAATACACTCTAGTCTCTTATACTAAAAGACTTCTAATCGTTCTAAGCTTTACAATTTTCTCAATGCTGAAGGTACATTATCCAGTAGGGATGGGCGATACGTATCACTACATCGGATCATTGACATTTTTTTCTAATATATCTGAATTTTCGTAACGATATAATAATCAAACGATAATTATCCTCATATCGATATTTTTGTTGCGATATTAAATGATATCGTGAGAATCATGAGCCTTTTGTGTGAAGAAAAAGTTGAGACAAAAATGGTCGTTTTTATATATTATACATATTTATATAAATGATTTCGTACAATTAATTTACTTATACATAATTAAACAATAATGTTTCTTTGAATTCAAATATTTAGCATTAGGATCAGTGATTTTTTCCAACATCAATTTATTTCATTCTTCTTTTTCGAATTTTCGACTTTCAAAACATAATAGTTACATGGCGCATGTGGAAAACAGTCTCTGATTGTCAGTTTTGAAAATATAATTTTAAAAATTCCATAAATAAGTTCAAATTTTTTCATAACAATATTTTCATGATTTCCTTTTTGAATAATAATTGAATATAATCTGAAATCAATATGAAAAATTAGGTCCATAAAAATTTTTGAAATAATATAGGTACAAACTAAAAAATCTACAAAATACTAGAAATCTAAAAAGTAACTGTTCTAAAAATGATTAAATTATTTAAATAATAGAAGTTTAGATTCTAAAGCATAAAATCCGAGAAATTTATATTAAGATCCCAAATATACTGAAAATTGTCAATCTGCTATAAAATGTGACTAGATTTAATCATTACAATAATTTACGAACAATACCAGAAATTCAAGATACTTGTAAATGCTTATTAAATTTATTTAAAAATTTTTTCACATAAAAATTCTGACTCTTAATAAAATTTTGCTTTCTAAATCATTGAAATTCACAAATTTACATCAAAATGTATGAAAATTGTAAAACTCTTCAAATTTTCAAAAAAATCTTACTACACTAATAAAAAAAAGAAAAAAAATACTAAAAATGCTAGAATTTGACTAGAGACTTATTTTAGTGCTGAGAGTGTTTTTCAAAAATCTTTAGAAAATCTGGAAAATGATAAGATATTTATTCTCAAAGCAACGAATTCTAACAATCTCTATATATATATCATAAATCAATAGAATACTAAAAAATCCTCCAAATCGTATCGATCTTCAAAAAATAGGCGAAACACTAAAGTGCTTTAAATCTATCATGTTTTCTGAAAAAATGTTCTACGTGACTATAATATTGCAAACTTTGAATCCTAGAAATCGCATACTAGAATTATTCTAAAGAGATATTAATAAAAATTAGAAAATCCTACAACATTTTATAATCATCAAAAATATTAAAACATTAGAAAACTATACTTATGAAATACTAAAAATCTATGGAATTCAATTACTATAGCACTTAATTCTAGAAATGTACGTATGTACATCGATTCATTAGAATACCGCAAAATCCTTCAAATCGTGAAAATACTGAAAAAATACGAACAATCCTATAGATCTATAAAATAGATATATATTTGAAAACTTTATTATTCCAAAGCACGAAATTCTTGAAATCTATATAATGATCCTTGGAAATAATATTAAGCTATATAAATACTAAAAAATTCTACAAAATTTCATAAGTACAAAAAAACACAAAAAAATTTCAAAATATAAAAAAATTAGGGAGAAATATTTTATAATTCTATGAATTACTGGAAAAATTTTTAACTTCCACTCCTAATAGATTAGATTATAAATATCTGTGTAGAAACACATAAAAATACCAGAAAATTTCTCAATTTGTATGAGTACTGGAAAAAAACGAAAAATACTTTTATGTACCTCTGGCATAGAAAACGCGTTTCTATGCCAGCTCGAGATCTCTAAATGTGTTTTCTATGCCCTCGGTACATAAAATATCGTTCGTAACAGGCACGGATGTGCTCATAGGCAAAATGGGTTACAGTCCTCGTTTCGCCAAATTCGCACATCCGTGCCTGTTACGAAATATACTATAGGATCTAAGAACAAACTGTTTTCTGAAAAATCCATCAAAATTTACACTATCCATCGATATACATATATTGACATTTTCTTTAAGGTATATCAGTATTGATTATCTGATGATTCCAATATACCGGATGACCTGATATCGATATTTTTCGTTTCGATTTCCACCCCTATATATCCAGTATTATATGTCAGTGCCTCCCCTCCCCCTGGGTCCGACGCCACTGCACGGATTACGTCCTTGAATTTAGGGCTCAACCACGCGTGGTTTGCGGAGATTAGCCGCGGCTTCATATCGGGATTACATATGTAAAACCATTAGGTTAAATCATTTTTAAAAAACAAACGCACGCGTTCGGCGGAAGTCACGAGAAACCGGCGGAGGAGGAAGAAGAGAGAGAGAGAGTCCCGGTGCAGATAGCGCCGAAATATTCCGAAGCACGAAACACCGGCGAGAGCTCTTTAAATAACATTTATCTTGGCGAAGAATTATCGCGCGCGCAAATTGCGGATTTTTCGTATCGTTTCGCATGCCACAATGGACACTGAAACTCGAACGAACAAAAAGAGTTTACGAGTGCAAGTGAAAAGAAAAGAAATGCAGTGGTCTGCGAAACGGGGAAATTCGTGAAAATGTGGAATCTAATGAATTGTTTTCACCCAAATTATTTATGAATTGTTGAGTTATGTATGGTTATTTATTCATTGTTTTTTTTTTTTCTAAAAGTTACACTGCTGCAGAATAATTGCAAATGAGGAACTATTTTGAATTCTTAGAGATATGACAGAAGTTTTACGAAATATTCAATAAAATAATGTTGTTAGAATGAAAAAAAAAAAAAAAAAAAAAAAAAAAAAAAAAACATTAAGTTCACATAATGTACCAAAAATTTAAAAAGTTGGGATTTGACTCAGCATAGACAATCTCTGTAGCACTTAAGTTTGCACGTTATACGTTGTCAGTTCAAAATACATACTCCCTCTTGACTCCTTTCTCGCCGTGCTTTTTTAAAAACTGTGATAAACGGGCATTTTCTCATAATTTACGACAACAATTATGTACAGCGCGACAATGTTTCCTGCATTTTTACCCGGGTAATGAACTCGCTCGTGGACGTTAACTCAAAGCCACAGACACATTTCTTACTCGACGAATTGTAACTTCTTTCCTGAGAGACAATCCACTCTCGAACACAAAGAAATTAGAAAACTCGATTGCACTTGACTTTCGATGATTTTTCGACATGATTTCTGAAAATTAGATGGAAAATGAAGTCTGAAATCATGAATAGAGTGATTCCTGGGTAATTTATTTTTTCAGCAACTTTTTTTTTAGTTTTTGAAATATTGTCTGTTTACTTTTACTCACATTATTTTGCAAAGCAAACTTTTTTTATTATAATGAATGCTAATTATTTTATTGATATTATTTTATTATATATTGAGTCTAATAATCGTGTTCAATGATTACAATATTATAAAAAAATGCAATATTTTTAATGGAAGTGATAAATTTTCGAAATAAATATTACCTCAACAGAAGATATTTTTCTGTTTGAATATTTATATTTTTTGTAACTTATTGTACAATAATTGAACTTATGTTAAGTAATTCAGGTAACATTATTTTTTCCTGGAATTGATGCATCCTTTTTTCGAAATGAAAACCTTATTATTCTAATATTCATTGTTTCGAGAGATACGAATTAAAAAAAGGATTTACTCCAGTGGATTCAAATCATGTTTTTTGAATTAGAATTTTTTAAATAATAATATAATTATTTTTGTTTGATTGAATTTCTATGAAGCCGTATACGTTGTCAATAATTTTTCTGGGCTTAAAGCAGTCAAAAAAAATTTTACAGTTAAATTTGCAACATGTATTTTTTAAAAATGAGACATATGGTGATATTGACACGAATCAAGAAACTATTGTTGAATTATTATATTAAATTTGTATTATTCGTATGATGCCATACAACATTTTTTCTGATATTTTAGTTTTTATGAACGAAACCTTCATTTTTGATCTCATTGTGAGATCATATTCGAATCGCAAGATTAATACTGATTGAATTTTCTACTACATTCGTCAAATTACAAAATTTGAAGTTGTTGCTGTTTTTTAAGACTGTGCAAAAAATTGTATAAAAAATCATGTTTATCGATTAATAATTTTTATTTATTTTATTGTCAATTTAACATGTTCTTTATTTATTCACCATTCACCTATTTATTTGTCTAAAAGAGTTATAGTTGAACATACTGTATTTTCAGTGTGAAGTTAGGTTATAGAACTTAAGTACATTATTATAAAAATTTCCAAACAAAATTTCGCAAAACAATCGTTTTTCATAATTTTTGTATGTTTTACAATTAAATGTATTATTTACTGATCGATTATCTTGATAAATTCGTCAATTATGATAATATTTTCTAATTTTTAGGTTTTCGAACTTCTTACATTAGAATAAGACACTATAAATATTTCGATGTCGAGTTTTCGAAGATGGCTGGAAAATTCTAAATTGAAAAAAAAAACGCCTTCTAACTAGAAAACGCATATGTTTATTGATTTTGTAAGAAATCTGAAAGTTTTGAGTTTCTAAGTAAAAAATCAACAGCTTATTTCTTCCTTTGTCAAGTTGAAATATGATTTGACTTTTACCAAGCATTATTTTTAAAGTTTCTGTATTTTTGCTTTTACAGTTCTGTTTCAAAATTTGTTAATAAAAACGTTTTGGTTCTCGAGTTTTAAAACTTGAGCACCGTGAATTCGATTTTCATATTTTCATGATTCTCGAAGTTCAGACGACGTAATCAAGAAGTAAAAATATTTAGAAAAGTATTGAAGATATTTGTAAAAGATTTCAAAAACACTGATTTCGAAGTTTGTACAGCATACTTTATAATTACTTGAAATTTAAAATAAAATGTATGTATGTACAAGTTTTCAAACTTTGAAATACCTTATCATTTTATTGTTATTATTTTTTTTCATATATTTGATGCACTATTTTCTGATTCATTTCAGTTTTTTAATTTTGAAAAAAGTACATTTAATGTTTTGTTCTTTTTGGATTATTTTATTTTTTACACTATCCATGATTTTTTGAGACATATAAGCTTATATATTCAAACTTCGCAAACCCGAGTCAAAAAGTACATATTTGAATAAACTAATAAATAAAATTTTTTCAACACATCAGCAGCTCCTTAAAAATTGAACATGCAATCCTAGAAAACCTGAAAGGCCCAGGAAATTTCATAATAAAAATTAAGCAACCCCTGTTTTTTGAATATTCTATTTAATTTTCTTGAGTCTCCCAAAAATTACAGTCATTCCACACATATTTCCAAATTATGCCGAAAGATCTTCCAACTCTTCCTGAGATTTTTCATCGTCGTACTCGAAAGAAGCTTCTTGCCTTTCATCTTCATCACCTGAATTATCGAAGTACGGTATCTTTTGATTTCCTGACTCGAAAGATTGATCCAATTCCGGTCCCGAAATCCCAAAAAGTGCACCGTCCGAAATCAAAATTTTGTCATCAGGTCCCTCGTCGTCCAGAAAATCATTATCCAAACTTGCTCGACTGTCAGCTCCCGAAGGTTTATAAGAGTAAAAATCATTGCCAAAACTGCCGAAATCTTGTTTTCGGTTTGGGGAAATGGAGTCGTTTTCCATGGTTCTAAACATTTCGTAAGGTGGAAAAGCGTAACTCATTCTTTTCGTGATTCGAGGCGTCGATTTTCGAGCATAGATGTCGAGGTTTTTCTTGGGCAGTAGGTAACTCGAATCTATGTCGATGGTACCTATGCTGAAGATACGCGATTTGAAGCTCCCATTTTTATTTTTATTCTGCAAATTTTTTAGAAATGTTGCTCAAAATAAAGCGTTCAGAAGTTCGAAAAAAACAGACAGAACAATCGAACTTGATATTACCCAAAAAGTTTGATATTCTAAAGGAAAGTTTTGATTTCGATCTCAATTCTATTCCTATTTTATTTAATATATTCATTCATGATAATTATATAGTGATATGATAAATATATAATTTATGATAATTATATAGTAATTATTTATTTTCTATGATCTTTTTTTAAAAATTAGTTTTCTCTAAATTTGTTTTTTTTTCTTTCGTGTATATTTTTTGTTTCGCTTTTCAATTTTTTTACTTTTATTTGCAATTTACTTGCTTTGTATCATAATTATACCAAATCATCGAAGAAACAATTTTGAGGATTTTCGTAATTCTAACATATGAAAATTATTTTTCAAATCAAAATCTAGATTCGATCATGTGTTCAAAAATATACCTGAAACTGAATCAATTTTTTTTTTTTTTTTTTAATTACTTTTCTTCAGATATAAAAATTTGAAAATTATGAAATTTCTGCTATTTTTATTCCTTCTGTGTTTTGTTATTCTATCATATTCAAACCTATAGTTACATAACTAATTAGTAAAACATGACTTGGTTTTATTTTTCTTGCTATATAGTCATCGATTTTATTTTTTTTTGCCTATCTTACATTGGTTTTTATCCATTTTCCTAGCAGTAATATACAAATGATTTTTTTTCTGACGCAGATAAGTTTTTTACAGAGTGATTTCGAATTCCTAATATTTATGAGTTAAATGTAATTGTTGTTCAATTAGTTGCATAATTTTCATTAAATTATTACGTTTACTCGGATTTTTAGTTTCATTAATGAGTTACTTGAAACTTCAATAAGAAAATCATTACTTAAGTTATAATCGATGAAACGATTACCATTCACTTTCATTTTTTTTCTCATAATTTTAAGAATTTCGTGTAAAGTTTAAATTGTACGACATTTTCTTTAATTTTTCATTCGATTTATGAGATTCCAATTTAAAAAAGTTTGAGGAGAGCCGTTGTGAATATAATTATAACGTCAAAAATTTTTTACAATACAAGGTCAAAACTGGATCAATTTAATACTTATTCATTGATAATTTTATTTCATTATATTTTGAAAACAAATTTTCCAGATTTAATATGGACCCCCAAGAAAAATTTTAAAATCAATCTAGAAAAGAATACTTTGAAATTTCCTTTCATATTTCTGTAAGCTTTCAAAATTCACTTTTTAATGTTTTGCTACTCACATTAAGTAGGGGTGCTGTTTGATCCTGAACCACGATAGCCAAAGTACTAGAAATAGTGTTGAATACACCACATATAAGTGCAAAATTCTTCATTCTTTACGATGAACAAATAAAAAAATTTATAGAAAATTGTATCCAACACTCTTATACGAAACTTTCGGTTTTCGCATCAAAGGTTGAACAATGAAACGAGTCAGATTGCGTGTAACCGGAAAAATCTGCGACCAAAGAGTTTATATAGGCGAAAGTGCAGCGTGCTACCTCTAGCCCCGCGTTTACAGGATTGAGAGCCGATAAAAAATTCATTGATAATTATTTTCTCGGACTCCGGAAGACAATCTTTCTTCATCGCGATAAAATTTCATTGCTCTTTTAAAAGCGAGGAATGAACGGAACCAATTTCGACACTTATACTTAGATTGTTTATGATTTGCTGTTGAAAGAAGGGATACAAATGATTTGTTACTGGAAACTTTCTTCATCAGCAAAAAAAAATCAATAAGGTTTTTTCGAAATGAGTGAGTATTGATTTTAGATCGTTTTGTGAACTACTAGATTCAAGAATTATTATTTTCAATGATGTTCAACGAATTTTTCATGATTTTGGATAGTTCGGATACATAGACTTCTATGATGTAGATTGGTATTCGTTGAAAATGTAATTGTGAATTTGCGAATTATAATTTTAGGTAGGTTCATTTCTTAGGTGATTGTATTTCTAGAAATCTATACTCTTGTCATTTTGATGTTATCGTGATAAAAATTTACCCAGTTTTGAACAATTTTATTTTTTTCTGTAAGCAAATTCCATAATGGCAAAGTTGTTTCCAATCTTACATATCTTTTATCCGCAGTTCGCCTGACAGCGGAAGAGAAAAAAATTACGCGAACGTACTTTGACATACCTCTTGCATAATGCAATCACGGGCCACTTACACATCCCCTAATTAATTCGGGGTAACTCGGCTGGCCCTCGGAAAAGGCAAATTCATCACGGCAAATTGATATAAGATTGTGGAAAATACCCACGTACGTCGTCGACGTGATTCTTTTATTGTTCTTTCTTTGTTTCTTCGTGCCGTAGCGAAGGCCAGGTATGCGGGTCCATGTCGGGTCTCCTAATCAAAGAATTCCGACGAGAGCGCAAGAGAAAATTTAAATACGCGACACGCGTCCACCGTAACGAAATAAAAGCCTGAGAGGGGTGCGCGAAAGAGAGACATCTGTCGGTTCTTTTAATTACCGCGCTACGTGCGTCCTTTCGTTCCGTTTTCGCCTGGAGCCAGCAAAATTCTTTTGTTTGCCATTTTTGCAGCCCAAACCCCCCCCCCCTTCATCTCCCTGCTACTCCCCCCCCCCCCGCGGCAAGATCCTCCCCGGCTTTTCGTCACGTTCTGGGTTTTCCGTGTCCAGCTTGACTTGCCTTATCCAACTGCTGCCCCTTACGTATATTTTTGTCTAATTGATGATGTCGAAAATTGTTGAAACCTACTTGATTCGGTCTTTGGGAACCACCATAACGCATTCAATCCACTGGAGGTTGTTTTTTGAGTCATTATAGATAATGGTTTCCTGAAGATCCCATGTAATCTATGAATGGTCAAATCCATATGGCTTTTAGGAAGATTTAACCTTCTAACCATACGTATTGAAAATTCGATGTCCAAATTACAAGTTACATAGTGATTCTAGGGCCTCAATTTTTAAGACAATAGAGAAATCTGAGTTTTGCGTGTTGCAAAGCATTGTTTATTAATGAGAAAAAATGCCGTTGAAGTGAAGCAGTGGCTTGACAATTGTTATCCGGACTCTGCTGCATTTAGACAAATGGTAGACAAGTGGTTTGCTGATTTTTGATATGGCTCGAAGACACTGATGATGATGAATGCTTTGGTACCCTAAATGCAATAGTTATACAAGAAACCATAGAGAAAGTCTTCGAAATAGTTTTGGCTGATTGGAAATTGAAGTTGTATGAGATAGCTGACACCTTCAAGATATCAGAAGACAGGTCACTATTTTGCGTTAATGTTTGTCAATGAGAAAGCTGAGTTCGAAGTGTGTACCCGTTTTATTTTCAATCAACTGAAAGCAACAACCAACGTGTTGATGATTCAGAGTGCTGTTTGAAGATGATTTGAATTTTTGATTCGTTGTATGACGATGGATTAAATATGAAACATGAATGCCGTCCAAAGTGACCAAAAACGCAAATGTCAGCTGGTTATTTACTGTGGCTTTATAAGTATTTTATTCATTGAATACTTTGAGAAAGAAAGAACCAACGGTAGCAAATTTCATATGGTGTTATCAGTGTGTTTAGAGCAAGAAATTTCGAAGAAACAAGAAAAAATTGTACTGTTGCGCCAAAACAATGAACCTTGTCATAAGTCAATCAACACAACAGTTTGATTGCATAAATCGCCTTTGAAGTACTCTTCCGACCACGTATCCTCTAGACTCTGCTTCCAGCAACTTATATCAATTTGCAGACCTAAAAATAAATATTTTAGGAAAAAACAATCAGCTCCAATGAAGAAATGGTCACTGAAAGTAAAGAATATTTTGAAGCTGAAGATAAATCATTCTACAAAAAAAGCATCGAAGTTTTAGAAAAGCGTTAGAATATTGTGTTACTCTCGAAAAGGATTGTGTTGATGAATGGAATAGAATTTCAATTATAATTATTGTTTTATTAATTATCTTACGAGCCTTTTGACTGATGTGTCACGACTGGAATAATTTTTTCTAGCATGATTCCCGCAGTTTGTCGAAACGAACATTTTCTGGGTGACAAAAATCCGAAAAAATTTTTTCAGAATCGAATTTGCAGAAAGCTATCATCAGGAATGATTTTTTTTTCGGAAAAACTGATTTATCAGTTTAAAAGAAAATTTTTTATTCTATTCTTATGGTGCCTTTGTATTATTTTATTTTATTTCTCCATTCCGTTGTCCTGAGTGGGATATTAATAAAATAAAAAAGCACTTACGCAATTTTTATTCTATGATTCTAATACACACTCCATAGTATTTTATTTTTTCTCCAATCATTATGGTCACCTTGTATAATGTTATTTCAGCTTAACGGAAATGAGACCATTTTTAATCTAGAATTCTGATGGTCCCTTTGTATTCTTTTATTTTAACTTCAAATTTTAGTGATCTACATATATTCTTTTGTTTTAGTTAAAAGGAATTTTGATAGAAGGCAACTGTTTTCAATTAAAATGGTGTATTCGCATTATTTTTCTTTTCTTAGAGAGAAATCAATCAATCACTTAAACTATTGAATAAATGGACTGCTTGAAGTCCACCATTTGCCGGTTAAACATAGGAGTTCTTGAGCTGGGCAGGTTACGGACTAAGATGACGGAACGAACCGATCGTATCTGAAGACGTCCGATTGAGTTGACGAACCGAACCGACTGTATCCGATGTTGCCCGATCGTATAGTTTCGCAGTACGATCGGACGTCTTTGGATATGATCGGTTCGTTCCGTCGGCGTAGACTGCAACTTTCCCAGCTCCTATGTCTAAACGGGCTATTTCTATTGAGCTTATGGCATACTAGCAGTCCATGTACTATAAGGTCTATGATCAATCATCGCTATTAAATTCTAATGTTGCAATCGTATTATTTTATTGTAGATAGTTAAAAGGAAATGAGGTATTGTAAATTCTTTAACTTCATTTGTTTTCATTGTTTTATGGAAAATATCTATTTTGGAGAATGGTTCTGGATAATTGCATTCCGGTGAAAAAATTTATGGATTTTGGTGGTCCCCGATAGCAGATTCTTGAAAGTAACCGCTGATCTTCAAGCACTTATCTAACCATTTCGTCAATTGGTTCTTCGTGACATTTCAAGGTTAATGAAGACAAAGTCAGATTGAGAATTGAAATATCGTAGAAACTGGTAGCATTGTGTCAGATGAAAAAATACTCGACTTTTGGTAAGTTTTTTTGAAATTCTTGCAAGTGTTCGGTATTGAGGGCAAAGATCGGCGAAGACGGCGCCGAAACGCTCCGGGGCAAGAATTAACGGGCTTAGTTGCCGACGCAGGTGTTGCGTAGTCCAAGACCCGGAGAGAAGAGGATGAATTACGGGCGGAAGCGTCGTCAAGGCAGGAGCCGCCCTGTGATCGTTATATTTCGCGCAACATCCCGATTTTATGGGTCGCCCTTAACGGAGATACAAACTTCCCTTCCGGCTCGCGGCGCGAACGAGATCCCCGGGGATGATGGAAAGCCCCGGCGGCGCAGACAGTACGATCCCGAGGAAATCCTCGTGATCGCCGACGCGTCGTCGCTCCTTTTTCCCGGCTTTTCAGAATTTCCGGCACAGGAGAGACTTGAGTAGAATTTGCGAGATGAGGTTGTGCATAGCATGAGTTGTCATGTGATGGTCGCATGATCGGTAATTTAATGGCCTTGCGTGTGATCGCAATTTTAATAAGGGTCCATGAAGACCTATCATGTAAAACAATAATAAAAAAAAAATTCAACGAATTGTATCGTATCGTCTGAAGTGTATCGAACACTATAGACGACACTTCATGAACATTACACAAGAAAAATCGGAATCACGAGATGTCAGTAGCCCTGAAAAGGTCTGTTAGAATTACAGAATTACAAAATCTATACTACGATTAAAAAATGTAGACAATATTTACAATATCCTTGCCACGACACGAGAAAACCTTCATCCCATTTTACAATAGTAGCAGTTATGCATTCCAGTACCTCAATGGACCTTTTTAGGCCTACACATTACAAATATAGATGAAAAATAATAATTGATTTTCCACCTGCATTCAGTAATACAACTCTGATTTCAAGATTACTCAAGCTATAACCGAAGCAGTTCCATGGAAAATCCCTTAAATTCGACAGCCCTGCTTCGCACCTCCCTCGGGAGTGTCAGAAGCACGCGGGCTAACGAATAATGCCTAATCTATGCATCGGATTATCATAATGACTCTCGTTATATCTCGCAGTATGATCCGGTCTCCGCCAACGGCTCTACCAACGTGTTGTCATCTACATCATCGTCGTCCCGAGCTCGTCCCGCTTGCGACGCGGCGCGTACCCGCGTAATATATTCTAAATAGCGCAATATTACACCGGGTATCGCGCCAACGGCTACTCAAGAGTTCGCCAAACTCCCGCTTGTCTCCGGTTTCTCTTGCTCGACCAAGTAATCGCGAAGAGTAAAAACGTCATAAAATACAGGTGACGCCCGCGCGCCCATGACACCGCTTCGTTTCCAGAAACTGTGCACACACCTCACGTCGAAAGCATTCCTTCCCGAGCAAATTACGGGATTATTCAAGCCATCGTGACGTACGCCCTTACACCTCGCGGCTCCACTTTTTCTTGCCCCTCTCCTACCTTCCTATCACCCCCTCCACTCCTCCTTGCCTTAGAAAATAACGAACTTTCGTCATTTAATAACTTAGGAAGTCTTGAAATCGGGGCTGCATCACTGAATGCAGGTGGTAAATCAATTATTTTTATTTTTAATTTGTATTTGTAATGTGTAGCCCTAAAAAGGTCTGTTGAGGTAATTGAATGCAGGATTCCTACTGTTATAAAATGGAAATATTTTTATAATTATATTAAATAAATTTATAATTGGAAATATTTTCTATGTGTAGTATAGGTTTCAAAATTCTATAATTTTAACAGGTCTTTTCAGGGCTACTGACACCTCATGATTCCACTTTTTCTTCCCCCCTCCTACCACCCTCTGACCCCCCCCCCTCGATATTTTTTTGTCTTTTAGAAAATCACGACCTTTCGTCAGTTCATTGCTTGGAAGATCTCGAAATCAGACTTGTATCACTGAATGCGCGTGAAATATCTATTATTTCTATTTTTAATCTGCATCTGTAATGTGTAGCCCTAAAAAGGTCCATTGAGGTACTAGAATGCATATAGCTACTAGTGTAAAATGAGATGAAAGTTTTTTCGTGTCCTGTAAGGATATTGTAAGTATTGTCTACGTTTTCTAATCGTAGTATAGATTTTGTAATTTTGTAATTTTAACAGACCTTTTCAGGTCTACTGACACCTCGTGACTCCACTTTTTCTTGCCCCTCTCCTACCCCCTCACCATCTCTATCCCCTATCTCTACCTGTCTTAGAAAATAACCACTTTTCGTCAGTTCATTACTTGGGAGATCTCGAAATCAAAGTTTCATCACTGAATGCGGATGGAAAATCAATTATTTCTATTTTTAATCAGTTTCTGCAATGTGTAGCCCTTAAAAGTCGCATTTATGTGCTGGAATGCAGAATTCCTGCTGTTGTGAAATGGGATGAAGGTTTTTCTTGTTTCGTGATAAGGATATTGTAAATATTGTCTACGTTGGGTATAGGTGTTACTAAGTTCTATAATTCTAACAGACCTTTTCAGGGCTACTGGTTTTCAGGTTATGGAGTTATTTTTTGAATAGTCAATGACTGAAAATATGCAAAGTTAGGTTTTATTCACGAACGACTTGGGTATAAAGGCACCCCAAATTAGATGGTCGAAACAGGAAATATACGAGTTGAATAACAAATTAACTCAAATTTTCTGTAAGATTTCTAATTCCTTAACAATTACGAAATTTTAGAATACTGCGAAATTGTCTGAAAATGATTCATACTTTATCACATCTGAAGTCGAAGTTGAAAGTTGTGACGCTGAGAAAATTTTGCTATTATTTCAAAAACAATAGCTCATTCACAGATTAGTGACAAATCATCATCAAGTGAAATGAGTAACAAAATTTTTTCAAGTTTTCGAAAATAAGTTCGAACTAGAAAAATAAGTGTGGTACTGGAATATGTTTTCAATAATACATTATGTACTCATTTTTTTAATGAAACGTTTGCACACATAAGATTTCCCAAGAGCCGAAAACGTACAAAAATCAAAATTAGTTCCAATAATCCATTAACTTATGTATTCTGATTAAGGCAATGACTGCATGGTGTTATTTCCAGATATTTTCTAATACTAGAAAAAACAATACTTCACTATATAATAATCCTTATTACAACTCATCCTTTCTTGATTTGACATACTGAACTTTACGTTAAATAACTTTTTTTTGAGCTCAAAAAAATTGACAAATATTAAGGAAATCCATGAAGTTATTCCTCGAAATTTCATGTGATCCTGAAACGATTCGGTTCCGTGATAGTTATATTAAAAGTAATCAAATACACAGTACTTGAAAACATTTGAATGTATAAAAGTATTTGAATTTTTACAAGCTATGTGACATACGTGAATGAGTACATAAAGCAACATATGTAGAATGACTAAATATGGAAGTTTGAAGAAAAGTGAAAAAGAGCATCATATACGAGACTTTTATGCAAAGACCATAAAAATAATATGAACTTATAAAAATACTAGAGAAATGTACAGAATTGTTTAAGTACTTGAAAACACAAAGAGTGCTATAAGATACTTGAAATCTATGAAATACTTTGAATCTGTGTGGGTATAATTTCCTCTGAAATCTTTGAAAATAATAAAAATCTATAAATACTTTATATCATGGAAATTGAACTCAAAAAATCAATGAAGCCAGAAAAATACTAGAAAGTCGTTCAAAGTTTGGATATACAGGGTGCGCCATTTCTTATGTCGGCATGTAAACATTGAATAACTTGAAAAAAAAACAACCGATTTCTGTAAATGAGGTATTTTTATTTAGTTTGGTCCTTTACAATTTATTTAGACTAGTTTTTGAACACAACATCAATCAAGTGGCCGCCCTTATTGTTCACAGCAAAATATGCCCTTTTTGCGGCGTTTTCCATTACCTTTTCGAGCATCTCGGGTGGTATAGCAATGATTTCGGCACGAATATTTTCCTTAAGCTCTTCAATGGTCTGCGGCTTGCTGGCGTACACTTTACTTTTCAAATAACCCCACAAAAAGAAGTCTGGAGGGGTCAAATCTGGAGATCTGGGTGGCCATTCAATGTCGCCTCTTTTTGACATCAGACGTCCAGGGAATTTTCGTTGCAGAAACTGGATTGTTTGATTCGCAGTGTGGCAGGTCGCACCATCTTGTTGAAACCAGTAATCTTCAAGGCCTTTTTCACGCATTTGTGGGCAGACATAGTGAGCCAACATCCACCGATATCGGTTTCCATCGATCGTTTGGTTCTCTTTGAAAAAATAAGGACCAATGATGGTTTTGGCGCAAACGCCGGCCCAAACAGTAACTTTTTGGTCATGCAATGGCGTTTCATGGATCTCGTGTGGATTCTGCGTTCCCCAAATGCGGCAATTTTGCTTATTAACGCCTCCAGAAAGTTTGAAATGTGCCTCGTCGGTCATTAAAATTCGCTTCCAAAAATCAGGTTCAGTATCAACTATTCGAGCGATTGTTTGTCCATATTCCAAGCGACGTGGATGATCTGTAGGCAATATTCTTTGTGTTAATTGCATTTTGTACGGAAACAAATGCAAATCATCTTTCAAAATGCGCCGTAGAGTGGTTCCACTGATGCCGAGATGCTGAGCGCGGTGACGATATGAAACTTTTGGGTTTTGGGCAACGCTCTCTCTGACAGCTTCAATCAGTTCATTTGAACGTCTTGGTCGTTGATGAACGGGTTGTTCGCGATCTTTCACTGTCCCGTGGTCACAAAAATTCGACACCAAACGACGAATAGTGTTGTCAGATGGTGCCTGTTTGCCAAGATATTTTCGACGATATGCTCGTTGAGTTAACACAACTGAACGACTATTTTCAATGTACAAAGTAACTATTTCAGCGCGTTCTTTTGGTGTGAAGCGATACATGGTTGAAATTGTACTGAATTGACGTTTCCAAAACAAGTGAAGTCAAGTAAATCGGTTGTCAAATGTTTAAGTTATTCAATGTTACAATACCGACATAAGAAATGGCGCACCCTGTACTAAAAACATGAAAAATACTTAAAGTAAGAGAAATTCACGAAAACCTAGTAACCTATGAATATACTGTTTTATGAAACATCCGTTAAAATAGTGAAGATTCGTAAAATGTCTCATTCATCATCATTAAATTCTGGAAATTACATAAGGAAATCTATAAAAATCCCAGAAAATCTTTCAAACTGAATAAATACTGGAAAATTACGAATAATACTACAAGGCTGAAAACTTGGGAGATATTGTTTTTCAAATAATACATTATAATTTTCAAAATCTTTAAAACTTTGTATGATGTACCATTGAATAATACAAATCTATATAGCAGTCCATAACAATACTAGAAATGTACAAAAGTTCTTAAAAATTCCATGTATATTCAAAAATATTTAACATCTTAGTAGCCCATAAACGTACTATGTCAACATAATTTTCTGAAATATTAATAAAACTACTAAAAATCAGTAAAACTTTGAACACTTTACCATTTTAATCAAGCATTCTTACAGAAAACTACAAAATACCATAAAATCCATCAAATTGTACGAATACTACAAAAATGCGAAAAAAACTAAAAGTATTTAAAATAAAGCTCTATGCAGCTCTATGAAACTTTGAATTGCTGGAGGATCAAATTCTCTAATTCCACATATAAACCCATATGAGAGATGTTGCAAATTAGATACGGTGGAAAGATATGTAGGAAAGTGAAGTATTTCAAAAAGTTAAAGCTTGAGCTTCGCAAATCGAATTGTAAGATGTTATAACACTAGAAAAAGCAATAATTTATTCTTTAAAAAAATATATATATTTGTATTTAAATATACTGACCCTTTTGACCTTTAAGTATGACCCCTACCCCCTTGAAAAATATCGTTGCAATGTCTCTGTCATTGCTCAATGTACTATAGTGAAAAACTTATTTTCCGTTCTGGTCATTCATCTTGGGTCTACAGCGAAAGCCTCGAAATTCCTTCAGTCGCGGCGAAAAAGAGCGTTAAGAATCTCAGTAAAAACAAGGCAATGAAGGAAAGAGGAGACGATTATCCTAGGCATAACGGCCCATTTACTTCTGACAAGTCATATTTCTAATTACTTTTTTAACGAGTTTCGTCCCTCGCTGTGCCCCCTTTTCCCCCCGCTACTCTTCCCCTCTCGCGGCGTCTTCGTTCGTGAAAAATCGCCACCGGGAGCCGGGTTATCCAGTCTGTCAAAATACAAATCCTCAGGAACGGAAAGTGGAGTGGCGAGGCAAAGTAAACCCCGCGTAAAGTGCGCTCGGGAAAAATAGCCCGGGAGAACGAGGGTCGGGGGTGGATGAAACGGGCGTTATCGCGGGAATTAAAGAAAACCAAAAATTATAAAGTTATTCAATTGTAAACTTGTTCCGTGCCGCTGGTCCTTGTGGACCCGAGTGAGGGCGGAAAATGGAAGAAAGAGGAAACGAAGGGCCGAGGGTCCGGGGGCGTCTGTAATTTAACTTTATCGAAGCAGTGTCACCTTTTTGGCAATTATATTTTTTCTTTTAATTTTTTATCATTTTATTTTCAATATATACTTCTGTATGGATAGTAATTTGTGCACCAAAAGTGGAAAAAAAGGTTTCATATCCAATATTTCAATAATTTGATAATGATAAAAAAATTGATCTTTAGAATATATCAATATGAAATATTCAAGTACATATTTTATGTACGATTCAATTTTTCTTTGTGAAGAATGGACCAGTTAAGTATAAAATATATTAAGTTTGATTTAGTTCTTTAAGAATATTACGCGAAACTTAAATGGAATCGTTAGATAGTCGGTTGGAAAAACTCTGTAATTTATGCTTTGGCTTCGTGTAATCAAGTGAGTTGTGGCGGGAGGGAAAGCGTTGATCAAGGGCATAATTCATCCGGTCAACAAGGGTGTGGGTGCGAGAAAAAATTAGCGAAAAAATCAGGGCGATCGCCTGGTGCGGGGGAAATGCGGTTAGGTGTGATGGTTTTATCGCCTAATGAATTTTTAGGCTTTCCATCATGAAAAATGTTATTTTTCATTTTATCTTAGGGAATAATTATGGATGTTCAGGCAAAAGAATAGGATTAATTTATTGTGAATGTAGCTTTTATTATTAACGAGTTTGACAAAATTTTTTTTTTTCAATTTACAATAGTCCGTTTATTCGATGATTTTATTGATTTATTAATATTCAATGGTTGAAACGATTTATTTGCTGATATAAGAAATAATTAAAAGATGATTTGTTTCTTGGATTTTTAAAACATTTTATTTGAATTGAAAATTTTAAGTCTTTCAACGTTAAAATTTTTGTATGCCTTAAATTTTTCATTTTTTTATATATCTCTGAACGAAGTGTACCTGAAAATTCTGAACCTTACAATATGGAGACTTCGTATAGTCTTAAATTAAAATTCGTAATTTTAGATATAGTATTTTCGAATATTTATCAATTTTTGAATGTCTGAAGCGTCGAAAATTTCAAAATTTGAATTTTTACAAATTTCATCGTTAAGACTCTTGGATTTTTAAAGTCCGAAAATCTCAACAGTTTAAGATTGACACTTAATAACATGTTGCATTTTAAATTTTGACCGTCATTTGAATTTTGGAAATCTACAATTTCAACTGTCAATTTTTGTCGTGTATTTCAATTGTATTTTTCATTTCAAATATTTTTAGTTTGGAAACTGCCATTTTGAATAATTTTGATTGAAATACAATCATAAAATTGAAGAGAAATAGTGTTTAAATAATATTTTTATTTTCCAGAGTAGATGGTTTTTTAATTTTAAGACTGGAATTTTTGTCGTTTTTAAGTTTCTGATTTTAGAGTTCGTAAATTGCAATGATTTATTTTACATATCAATAAGGTTTTTTCAAGTTTTGATATTTATAATTATTAATTTTTTGAGGTTTTTATTTTAACTTTTCCATTTTCAACTTTTTTTACTGACTCTAATTTCGAAGACTTCACATTTTCTCATTGATTTTTTAACGAAACACATTGTATTTTCTCGTTTTTAGAATATTCTATGAGAATTTATTTTCAACTTTGTACATATGAGAATCCAAAAAATACTACGTCTTACTATCTAAACATTCTAATCTTCGAAGTTGATAGGTTCGATAACTTTTCTAGTCATCGAATAACATAATAATAATACTCTAATTTTATAAATATATGCTGATGATTCTGAAATTCGGTCAGAGAAATTTGTGAGGAGTTATGGTAGTTATAATATTACTCAACTGTACCTTAATATTCTACTTAATGAAAACGTGTATTTGAAGATTTCCACATTTTTAAGTTTATTATTTCTGTAACTTTGTCTCAACGTTTTCGTTCGATTTCTTAACTCTCGAATTCTGAAACCACTAACTTCCAAACAGATTTCTAACTTTTTCATGTAATAAAAATTCAATTTGTTTTTCATATGTAGATTTTATAATACATTGAAATTGTTTATTTAAGGTAAAACAAATAATTTGTAAGGATAAACCTAACTTTCTTATGATCTTTCTTCAAAAATCCAGCATCACATATATTGCAAACCACTGTCTTCGCTTCAGGATCTCTGAATTCTAAATACAACTTTCGAGTACGCAATTCAACCTCAGAATTTGCTGTTGTTCATTACGACGACAGATAAACCTAATCATACTTGTTCCTATCTCAATTTTTATGGTTTTAAATTCAATGGATTCTAGATTTGAATAACAAATGACACCAGTCATGTAGTAATATGACACAAGGAAAAAACGGTATGGTTGTGTCAACCATATACATGAATGGTAAGATTTGATTTCACCATATGCATGGTTGGTGCAGCTACATTTCAAGATATTGCTGCAACTCAAAAAATCAAAACAAAAAATTACGTACTTGCTACAATAAATTAATTTTTTTCAGGCAATGATTATATAAGAGGCTTTGACTGTGGCTGTATGAACCATAAATTATTATGGTTGGATCAGATCTTACCAACCATTTTTTCATCCACATGTACATGGTATTTTGGTGTACTCTGAGTTATCATATCTTCGAAATTTGTTAAGTCAAATCGATGAAGGAAATCTTTTTATACTTATCTATGGCACATATTATATGTATCTTGGTGCCCCTTACACCAGAAAAGTAGGTTTCTATGTCGCCATTCCAATATTCCAAAGCCAAATCACGCAAGCTCAAAGTCTGCTCAAACGTGGGCGTCGTAATGAAATAAAATCGCTAAAAGAGCAGGAACAATAGCCCTGCCCGAAGCCTCGCGCGATCGCCAGTGCTTGCAAATGAAAAAAATGTCAAAGCGCCGGCAAATTGCGACAGAGGAAAAAAAAAACAACTTTACGAGAGAGAAAGAGTTAGCCCGCGCTTTTCTCCAAGGTTAATATATTTGTGGGGTGAAATTATTTTTAATTTCTGCCCGTGGCGCGTGTGCAAAAAAGCGACACTGTTCCGTAAGAATTTCTTAATTAGATCCAGGCGCGTTTCTTTTGTTTCAAATAACCGGCCCGCGAGCTGCGATGGTTCATGAACTACTTTTATTACGGCGATGTCTCCAAATTGCTCTCGCGCAACGCACTCGCTAGGAGGGAATATCAAATCTTGCTTTTGCCTTGGCTCAAAATTAGCGAGCTTCCATAAAACGTGATTTTTTGATTGACTTGAAAGAATGAGTTGAGTTGTACATCTTCAACAGAAATTGAGATGGTTCAATGTTATTGAAATTATTTTATTGAATATCATTGATGCGGCAGAAGATGTGGGGATGGTGGGTAGCACTACCAAACTGGAAAATTCTGTATGGATAAAATAATCGAAAATACTGAAGTAAAAACGCATTAATTGTAAAATTGTAGTTTCATAAGACCTTCACAACTTTTCAAAATACGCAGAATTTATGACCATTTCCTAAAATTCTAGATTTTTATTAGAATTTTTTAAATTATTGACGATCTCTGTTCGATAAAACGATTTTAGATTCTGTGACGTCCCATGTTGGAAGGGCCGGGTAGCGCGGCCCTTCGGAGAGCGTCGAAGTTCGTCGGTTCTCTTTAGGTTCCGTGGACAGGTTTGGGAGAAAACAATTCACTCGTGAAAACTCTTGTATCGACTAACTTTATTAACATAGTTAGACATTGCGCTTAAAACGACTCGGTGTTAACACTGGGAGGAACGGGGCAAAAAAGGCCACGAGCCCACGAAAATGCCTCTATTTATTACACGCACGATCAAACATGGCCGTCGGAAGTGACGACTGGCACGTCACCGAAAAATAGAAGTTTCTAGAAGAGTCTAGAAACATCGACAGCTTATCGAAATGACACTGCCATTAAGCGCGATAACACGAGTAGTGATTCCAATGGCAGCGTAACGATAATTTAATGGCGCCTATTGCCACATGTCACGTACTCGGGACGTGACATTCCTGCCCCTTTAGGTGCGCTCGTCCTCGTGCGCTTGTAGGTTTAGGGGGGAGTTTGGCAGCTAGGCAGATCGTTGTGTGTGTAAAATATTCTAAATAAAAAGACTCGATAAGAAAAATATTATTAACATCATGTATATATATATATTATTTTTTTTATTTTTTTTTTTTTTTTTTTTTTTTTTTTTTTTTTTTTTTTTTTTTTTTAGTTTGCTGTGCTGCCACGCACGCCCCTGCCCCTTTATGTACGCACGTCCTCGTGCGTTTTACTATTCTCGACAATATGCTTAATATGTTTTTTATTTTACATTTCAAATCTTCTGATCTCAATTTAGTGATCTCTATTGCACCACTCATATTTTTAAATGCATCTCCAATGATATCTGTAACTAATTATAAATATGGACCACCTTTATCCACGTTTTTCAATGTAACCTACGCAGTCTGAGACAGAACTGTGTTATGAAGTATTTTACTTGTTTCCTCTAGCTGGGAGAAGAGTGTACCCTCTGTCCTCAGAGCGCAGTCGTGAAGAGTCAGTCACACTCACTTGGCGCAGTTTTGAATCTTGACCCTTAACCTTCTAACGATTCGATAACTTGGTACGATCGAAGTCGGAATTGAGGGTCTCGGGAGGAGCCTGCGTTTAATTTGTGACTCATTGATTTTCAAAAGCGCTCCGTTTTCAAACTGCTTGCGATTGACTTGGTAGCTGTTGGGCATTCTCGTGCGGTGCTGCAGTTGATGTGCCAGAGGAAAAATTCTGTGTGGACGTTGAAGTCACATTGGTTGTCAAGAGCCCTTTGTTTTAAACTGCTTATAATAGGTCACATTTGTAGCTAACAGGTGGTCAAGTATAATCCCCTACTTCCAAGAAATTGTTATTAAAATATGTCCTTTCATACAGCTTCTAACGTTCGTTCAAATAAAATGTGTGCAATAAAAATCACTAAGCTATAAACATTTACAGTTTTCCTCGTATACTAAAATATTAAGTGTATTATCATAAACTCGATGTCATGAGCATGTTCGAATCGCTCAAACTCAAAATCGATTTATGCTTTCTGTCATACATAACATTATTTTGATTTATAATACTCTGCACAGATTTCAAATACTCTACACAATCACTATATTTTAAAAAATAGTCATATCATAATTTCATGAATTCCATATCATTTATTATCCTTCAAATCATTGCAACTATGGTGACATGAAATTATTCATTTTAACGCTCGTTGTGATCATACATATATAATTATCTTTCTCCGTGGCCTCAATGTTTAAGAACAGTTCGATTCGTACAATACAATTTTTCCAATTTCATGTTATTAATAAACAATACTTTCGCACGTCGTTTAACGTACCAGTTTTATTTTAGTAAAAGACTCAACATTGTTCATACGGTCCTGATGATTTCTTACTTTTAAGTTCACGAAAGCAAGTATGTATTGATCTGTGTATGAAAATTACAATCTATTTTGTGCCTGTAGCATCAATATTATCTATGAAGTTCTTTAAGGAAGCAGTCCTTCATACTTTTTCTCAAATAGTAATCATTCTCAAGTTCTATTCTCTTTTTCTTCTTCATATTTAAAACAAGTTTGAATCTAGTGTCTTAAAAAAATTCACATTCAAGACATACTAGCTTCCTAAAAATCTTACTGTAACAGTTTTATGTCGATTTGATTTGTTTCGTTATTCATACTATATTTTTTTGCTTTCGTTTTTATTATTTTTTTTTTTTTTTTTTAGCATTTTTTTAAATTGTTTAATAGCTATTCACTTTTTATAATTATTATTTTTTTGTATGTGAATAATAATCAGGAGTTTTTACACGAGTTCTTAAAACTTATGAAAACAGTGGTTCCTTAAGAAGTCAACTAAGAGAATAATAAGTCATCTTTCAATTTTTTCAATTTGAAGAGTTCTAGATATTTTTTGTTTTGTTTTGTTTCTCTACAGTGTGATAGAATTTTTTTTTTGTTTTTTTTGTGGCATATATGGTTATTGAAAATGATGCAATGCTGGAAAGACAAAAATTCATCAATTACATGCAGGCATATTTTTCTTTTATTGTATTTTTTTTTTTTTTTTTTGCTCTCATGAGTTCACCGTGCTAGTTCAACTTTGTCCTGCAGATTCCTCTTAATTGTGGAGAACCAGTTATTCGTGCTGAAAGTTTATCTGGTCCACGATGCATTTTTACTCAAAGTGTAACCGGGCGGGGTCTCAACTGAACTCAGAGTATTCCCCTTACTTACTCTGGTTATTATATGCGATGCGCTTTTTCGCACAGCACCCTTAACAAATAGACTATGGGTATGCATTGGGGTTACTTTTTGCCCTAACTTCAATTTCATGGGTTTTCTTGGTTTACCCGTAACCTATATTCATGGGTTTTTGGTTTACCCGCAACCTTAATAATAAAACCACCGAATGCAATAATCCAGTCGTCAATAGAAAAGAGTTGAAGGTTATGCAGATAAAATTCCTCACTGACGGTAAATTTTACGAGAATTCCAAGCTTATTGAATGTGGCGCATTCTTAAGTTATGATTCATTAGTCTTGAAATGTCATACAATTTTGTTTACTAACTCGGAAGAAGTTTATGTCAATATATAAATCTTCAGGAAAAAAACTTCTTTTTTTTTTTAGATTGACTAGATTAATTATTCTGTTCCTCTGGTTATGCCTAATTTGACTTAATTTCGAAAATTTCTAATGTTCTATTCATTGTCCGATTCGAGATCTTGTAAAAACATGTTTAATATATTTGCTTGAATTTCGATATCTTTTATGTTTATCTGATTTTGAATTATTAGAGTTATACTGTTCTGGTAACTGGTTAATTTACACTAAAAAGTTATGTTATTCCTCTACAACTGATATAATGACTTATATTTTCGTTTCGATCTAGTCCTTTCCTTTTTACATTGAATGTAGCTATAGTTATTATTATTTTTTTTTTTTTGTATTTATTAATTTTTTTCTTCTGGATTTTATTCTGATTATCGCTTTTTATTTCATGTAAATTATTTCTGTCATTTTTTTTTTGTTTCTTCTTTTATTTTCAGATTCTATGGGAAAGTCACGAGTGTACCATTTTATTTGGTTTTGTTTTTTTGTTTTTTTTTTTTATTTCAAGGTTTCTGGTTTACCCGTAACCATAATGAAGATTTTCATGGGGTTTCTCGGATTACCCGCAACCAAAATTTTGCATCTGAAAAATCTCTAAATTGACCATTAAACAAAACCCAATGAAGGACAGTATGCCGGCGGTGTTGCGACCGCTTATTTTTCCGGTCTCTCCCGTGACCCAACACTTTGCGTGTTTTAGGCGCTGGACTGAACCGGCGGTGTTTCAACCGTACTCATTTGGGTTTATTCGTTCACATGCCCTTGCATTTATGTTTTAAGTATATGGTGTTTCAAAAAAAAAAATTATAATCTCCCGAAAAAGGAAAAAAAATAATTTTTCTTTTGCGTTACTTAGAAAAATTCTCTTTGTAATCATTTAGTTCAGCGTTCTTCGTGAACTTGCCGTACTAGTTTAACTTGTCCTGTAAAAACCCCTTCATTGTGTGGAACCGTTTTACTCGATGGGCTTTCGACCCGTCTTCACTCATATTGGTGACTATTTCTCGAGCATACTGAGTTCGTGAACTCAGTTTGGTATACAGGGACGTGGAACACTTTTTCACACAACACCCTCAAGATTATAGATCCTCGATATGCATTGTAACTAGCATTACCATAACATTTTTCAATATTCAGGGTTTTTGGCTTACCCTTAACCTTTATAACTTTCATGGGTTTTCTCGGCTCACCCGTAACCTTTACAACTTTCATGGGTTTTCTCGGCTCACCCGTAACCTTGAGACCAATATAATGCAACTAATGCAAGAATCTGATCAAAAATTTGTGAGGGCTAGGGTTTCACAGTTAAAATTCTCTATCGACAGCAAATTCACAACTGACTAAAACGTATTGCACTTTGACAAATATTTCATTTATGTTAAAACTTGATACAACTTTTTAATTTAATCTAGGCAAAATTATTGGTACAATCAAATCTTCGACCATTTATTTATTATTTCATTATTATTATTTCTTTTTTTTTTCTCTCTTTTAGCTCAACCAGAATAAAATTTAGTTATTTTATACAAAATTTTTCAAGCGATTTTACATTGTGTATAATATTTGAGTCAATACAATTCAATTTCTTCACATTTTAGATTGCTTGTGTTATGTATATCATTTAATCTAAATGATTCATATTTAACATTAGAAATTCAAAACTATTATCGTTGTTATAATTATTATTGTTAATATTGACTTTATATCTTTTGATTTAACGACATTATTTGTCACAGTTATAGAGGATCTCAGAACGTATTAGGTAATTTATGAATTGAAAGCCTTCAAAACGAAGTTAGTCTGACGAAAAATCTAGATGCTTGAGAAAATTCCTGTTTTTATTAATTCCGCAGGATAGTTATTTATTTTTCAGCAATTATTCGTTCTAGAATTTTCACTCGATAGAGGAAGGAAATTATTCCATATGTTTCATATAATTGGAAAAAGTCATTGCATACACATCTTTTCTAATTCCCTCTTTTTTTTTTTGATATTGATTTTTGTATCATTGTTTTATTATTTGACTGCTTCATCATTATTCGTATTCTCATATTCGTGAAAATCTTTTTTTTTGTATTCTACTTCTATAATTATCATCTTCGAAGAGATCGATATATTTCTTACAAACTCACAAGATTTCAGGATATGTCTTCTTTATACTCTGATTATTTGCCATTTATTTTGTTTGATTAAAGTTCGATTCGTTCATATAAAAGTATGATTTTGTCTGGCGTGTCTTTTTACGTTAAATTCACAATAAACTTCTGAAATTTGGTACCATATAATTTTCACAATTAATGTTCAAAATTTCATACCGTATGCCAGCATAAATTTATTTTCACAAAATTTCCGACCAACAAATCTGAAATATTGGCTACCATATGTTACAATGATTTCCATAATTTAAAATCTATTTTCACAAAATTTCCGACCAATAAATCTGAAATCTTGGCTACCATATGTTCCAATATTTTTCATAAATTTAAAATCAATCTTCACAAAATTTTCGACCAGTAAATCTGAAATCTTGGCTACCATATGTTCCAATACTTTTCATAAATTTAAAATCAATTTTCACAAAATTTCCGATCAGTAAATCTAAAAACTTGGCTACCATATGTTTCACAAGTTCAGTGTAACGATGCCAAAATTCAAAAAATTTCGTACCATAAGTCTTATTTATATGGAATTTTGCATTACGTGTAGCACATTAAATCATTTATTTTATTCATTATTTAGTATTTGAATCTCGCAAAATGGTGAACCTTGGAAATTTTCGTCCCTTATAGCATAAATTCTGCCGGAATTTACAATTGATTTCCAATATATTTCGACATCTATATCTAAAGTTTAATTTGCCATATGGTACGATAATAAGTGAAGATTAACAATGAATTTTTTTAATATATTTACATCGTCAAAATCTAAAATTCATTCTACCATATGGTACGATAATTTAGTAATAAAAGAACAATTTCAGATAGATTTACACTATGTAAATAAAAATCGTGCGTCAAGTCGTTCGCGAACTCAATCAAAACAGTACACCTCATACAATACCATTCCATATGTTTCCGATATTCACGTTTTTCATCCTCCACGGCCAAATCCACAGAATCCTGGAAAAAGAACCGAGCCCGCTGCCACCATTGTGACGTCCCATGTTGGAAGGGCCGGGTAGCGCGGCCCTTCGGAGAGCGTCGAAGTTCGTCGGTTCTCTTTAGGTTCCGTGGACAGGTTTGGGAGAAAACAATTCACTCGTGAAAACTCTTGTATCGACTAACTTTATTAACATAGTTAGACATTGCGCTTAAAACGACTCGGTGTTAACACTGGGAGGAACGGGGCAAAAAAGGCCACGAGCCCACGAAAATGCCTCTATTTATTACACGCACGATCAAACATGGCCGTCGGAAGTGACGACTGGCACGTCACCGAAAAATAGAAGTTTCTAGAAGAGTCTAGAAACATCGACAGCTTATCGAAATGACACTGCCATTAAGCGCGATAACACGAGTAGTGATTCCAATGGCAGCGTAACGATAATTTAATGGCGCCTATTGCCACATGTCACGTACTCGGGACGTGACATTCCTGCCCCTTTAGGTGCGCTCGTCCTCGTGCGCTTGTAGGTTTAGGGGGGAGTTTGGCAGCTAGGCAGATCGTTGTGTGTGTAAAATATTCTAAATAAAAAGACTCGATAAGAAAAATATTATTAACATCATGTATATATATATATTATTTTTTTTTTTTTTTTTTAGTTTGCTGTGCTGCCACGCACGCCCCTGCCCCTTTATGTACGCACGTCCTCGTGCGTTTTACTATTCTCGACAATATGCTTAATATGTTTTTTATTTTACATTTCAAATCTTCTGATCTCAATTTAGTGATCTCTATTGCACCACTCATATTTTTAAATGCATCTCCAATGATATCTGTAACTAATTATAAATATGGACCACCTTTATCCACGTTTTTCAATGTAACCTACGCAGTCTGAGACAGAACTGTGTTATGAAGTATTTTACTTGTTTCCTCTAGCTGGGAGAAGAGTGTACCCTCTGTCCTCAGAGCGCAGTCGTGAAGAGTCAGTCACACTCACTTGGCGCAGTTTTGAATCTTGACCCTTAACCTTCTAACGATTCGATAACTTGGTACGATCGAAGTCGGAATTGAGGGTCTCGGGAGGAGCCTGCGTTTAATTTGTGACTCATTGATTTTCAAAAGCGCTCCGTTTTCAAACTGCTTGCGATTGACTTGGTAGCTGTTGGGCATTCTCGTGCGGTGCTGCAGTTGATGTGCCAGAGGAAAAATTCTGTGTGGACGTTGAAGTCACATTGGTTGTCAAGAGCCCTTTGTTTTAAACTGCTTATAATAGGTCACATTTGTAGCTAACAGGTGGTCAAGTATAATCCCCTAATTCCAAGAAATTGTTATTAAAATATGTCCTTTCATACAGCTTCTAACCTTCGTTCAAATAAAATGTGTGCAATAAAAATCACTAAGCTATAAACATTTACAGTTTTCCTCGTATACTAAAATATTAAGTGTATTATCATAAACTCGATGTCATGAGCATGTTCGAATCGCTCAAACTCAAAATCGATTTATGCTTTCTGTCATACATAACATTATTTTGATTTATAATACTCTGCACAGTTTTCAAATACTCTACACAATCACAATATTTTAAAAAATAGTCATATCATAATTTCATGAATTCCATATCATTTATTATCCTTCAAATCATTGCAACTATGGTGACATGAAATTATTCATTTTAACGCTCGTTGTGATCATACATATATAATTATCTTTCTCCGTGGCCTCAATGTTTAAGAACAGTTCGATTCGTACAATACAATTTTTCCAATTTCATGTTATTAATAAACAATACTTTCGCACGTCGTTTAACGTACCCGTTTTATTTTAGTAAAAGTCTCAACATTGTTCATACGGTCCTGATGATTTCTTACTTTTAAGTTCACGAAAGCAAGTATGTATTGATCTGTGTATGAAAATTACAATCTATTTTGTGCCTGTAGCATCAATATTATCTATGAAGTTCTTTAAGGAAGCAGTCCTTCATACTTTTTCTCAAATAGTAATCATTCTCAAGTTCTATTCTCTTTTTCTTCTTCATATTTAAAACAAGTTTGAATCTAGTGTCTTAAAAAAATTCACATTCAAGACATACTAGCTTCCTAAAAATCTTACTGTAACAGTTTTATGTCGATTTGATTTGTTTCGTTATTCATACTATATTTTTTTGCTTTCGTTTTTATTATTTTTTTTTTTTTTTTTTAGCATTTTTTTAAATTGTTTAATAGCTATTCACTTTTTATAATTATTATTTTTTTGTATGTGAATAATAATCAGGAGTTTTTACACGAGTTCTTAAAACTTATGAAAACAGTGGTTCCTTAAGAAGTCAACTAAGAGAATAATAAGTCATCTTTCAATTTTTTCAATTTGAAGAGTTCTAGATATTTTTTGTTTTGTTTTGTTTCTCTACAGTGTGATAGAATTTTTTTTTTGTTTTTTTTGTGGCATATATGGTTATTGAAAATGATGCAATGCTGGAAAGACAAAAATTCATCAATTACATGCAGGCATATTTTTCTTTTATTGTATTTTTGTTTTTTTTTTGCTCTCATGAGTTCACCGTGCTAGTTCAACTTTGTCCTGCAGATTCCTCTTAATTGTGGAGAACCAGTTATTCGTGCTGAAAGTTTATCTGGTCCACGATGCATTTTTACTCAAAGTGTAACCGGGCGGGGTCTCAACTGAACTCAGAGTATTCCCCTTACTTACTCTGGTTATTATATGCGATGCGCTTTTTCGCACAGCACCCTTAACAAATAGACTATGGGTATGCATTGGGGTTACTTTTTGCCCTAACTTCAATTTCATGGGTTTTCTTGGTTTACCCGTAACCTATATTCATGGGTTTTTGGTTTACCCGCAACCTTAATAATAAAACCACCGAATGCAATAATCCAGTCGTCAATAGAAAAGAGTTGAAGGTTATGCAGATAAAATTCCTCACTGACGGTAAATTTTACGAGAATTCCAAGCTTATTGAATGTGGCGCATTCTTAAGTTATGATTCATTAGTCTTGAAATGTCATACAATTTTGTTTACTAACTCGGAAGAAGTTTATGTCAATATATAAATCTTCAGGAAAAAAACTTCTTTTTTTTTTTAGATTGACTAGATTAATTATTCTGTTCCTCTGGTTATGCCTAATTTGACTTAATTTCGAAAATTTCTAATGTTCTATTCATTGTCCGATTCGAGATCTTGTAAAAACATGTTTAATATATTTGCTTGAATTTCGATATCTTTTATGTTTATCTGATTTTGAATTATTAGAGTTATACTGTTCTGGTAACTGGTTAATTTACACTAAAAAGTTATGTTATTCCTCTACAACTGATATAATGACTTATATTTTCGTTTCGATCTAGTCCTTTCCTTTTTACATTGAATGTAGCTATAGTTATTATTATTTTTTTTTTTTTGTATTTATTAATTTTTTTCTTCTGGATTTTATTCTGATTATCGCTTTTTATTTCATGTAAATTATTTCTGTCATTTTTTTTTTGTTTCTTCTTTTATTTTCAGATTCTATGGGAAAGTCACGAGTGTACCATTTTATTTGGTTTTGTTTTTTTGTTTTTTTTTTTTATTTCAAGATTTCTGGTTTACCCGTAACCATAATGAAGATTTTCATGGGGTTTCTCGGATTACCCGCAACCAAAATTTTGCATCTGAAAAATCTCTAAATTGACCATTAAACAAAACCCAATGAAGGACAGTATGCCGGCGGTGTTGCGACCGCTTATTTTTCCGGTCTCTCCCGTGACCCAACACTTTGCGTGTTTTAGGCGCTGGACTGAACCGGCGGTGTTTCAACCGTACTCATTTGGGTTTATTCGTTCACATGCCCTTGCATTTATGTTTTAAGTATATGGTGTTTCAAAAAAAAAAATTATAATCTCCCGAAAAAGGAAAAAAAATAATTTTTCTTTTGCGTTACTTAGAAAAATTCTCTTTGTAATCATTTAGTTCAGCGTTCTTCGTGAACTTGCCGTACTAGTTTAACTTGTCCTGTAAAAACCCCTTCATTGTGTGGAACCGTTTTACTCGATGGGCTTTCGACCCGTCTTCACTCATATTGGTGACTATTTCTCGAGCATACTGAGTTCGTGAACTCAGTTTGGTATACAGGGACGTGGAACACTTTTTCACACAACACCCTCAAGATTATAGATCCTCGATATGCATTGTAACTAGCATTACCATAACATTTTTCAATATTCAGGGTTTTTGGCTTACCCTTAACCTTTATAACTTTCATGGGTTTTCTCGGCTCACCCGTAACCTTTACAACTTTCATGGGTTTTCTCGGCTCACCCGTAACCTTGAGACCAATATAATGCAACTAATGCAAGAATCTGATCAAAAATTTGTGAGGGCTAGGGTTTCACAGTTAAAATTCTCTATCGACAGCAAATTCACAACTGACTAAAACGTATTGCACTTTGACAAATATTTCATTTATGTTAAAACTTGATACAACTTTTTAATTTAATCTAGGCAAAATTATTGGTACAATCAAATCTTCGACCATTTATTTATTATTTCATTATTATTATTTCTTTTTTTTTTCTCTCTTTTAGCTCAACCAGAATAAAATTTAGTTATTTTATACAAAATTTTTCAAGCGATTTTACATTGTGTATAATATTTGAGTCAATACAATTCAATTTCTTCACATTTTAGATTGCTTGTGTTATGTATATCATTTAATCTAAATGATTCATATTTAACATTAGAAATTCAAAACTATTATCGTTGTTATAATTATTATTGTTAATATTGACTTTATATCTTTTGATTTAACGACATTATTTGTCACAGTTATAGAGGATCTCAGAACGTATTAGGTAATTTATGAATTGAAAGCCTTCAAAACGAAGTTAGTCTGACGAAAAATCTAGATGCTTGAGAAAATTCCTGTTTTTATTAATTCCGCAGGATAGTTATTTATTTTTCAGCAATTATTCGTTCTAGAATTTTCACTCGATAGAGGAAGGAAATTATTCCATATGTTTCATATAATTGGAAAAAGTCATTGCATACACATCTTTTCTAATTCCCTCTTTTTTTTTTTGATATTGATTTTTGTATCATTGTTTTATTATTTGACTGCTTCATCATTATTCGTATTCTCATATTCGTGAAAATCTTTTTTTTTGTATTCTACTTCTATAATTATCATCTTCGAAGAGATCGATATATTTCTTACAAACTCACAAGATTTCAGGATATGTCTTCTTTATACTCTGATTATTTGCCATTTATTTTGTTTGATTAAAGTTCGATTCGTTCATATAAAAGTATGATTTTGTCTGGCGTGTCTTTTTACGTTAAATTCACAATAAACTTCTGAAATTTGGTACCATATAATTTTCACAATTAATGTTCAAAATTTCATACCGTATGCCAGCATAAATTTATTTTCACAAAATTTCCGACCAACAAATCTGAAATATTGGCTACCATATGTTACAATGATTTCCATAATTTAAAATCTATTTTCACAAAATTTCCGACCAATAAATCTGAAATCTTGGCTACCATATGTTCCAATATTTTTCATAAATTTAAAATCAATCTTCACAAAATTTTCGACCAGTAAATCTGAAATCTTGGCTACCATATGTTCCAATACTTTTCATAAATTTAAAATCAATTTTCACAAAATTTCCGATCAGTAAATCTAAAAACTTGGCTACCATATGTTTCACAAGTTCAGTGTAACGATGCCAAAATTCAAAAAATTTCGTACCATAAGTCTTATTTATATGGAATTTTGCATTACGTGTAGCACATTAAATCATTTATTTTATTCATTATTTAGTATTTGAATCTCGCAAAATGGTGAACCTTGGAAATTTTCGTCCCTTATAGCATAAATTCTGCCGGAATTTACAATTGATTTCCAATATATTTCGACATCTATATCTAAAGTTTAATTTGCCATATGGTACGATAATAAGTGAAGATTAACAATGAATTTTTTTAATATATTTACATCGTCAAAATCTAAAATTCATTCTACCATATGGTACGATAATTTAGTAATAAAAGAACAATTTCAGATAGATTTACACTATGTAAATAAAAATCGTGCGTCAAGTCGTTCGCGAACTCAATCAAAACAGTACACCTCATACAATACCATTCCATATGTTTCCGATATTCACGTTTTTCATCCTCCACGGCCAAATCCACAGAATCCTGGAAAAAGAACCGAGCCCGCTGCCACCATTGTGACGTCCCATGTTGGAAGGGCCGGGTAGCGCGGCCCTTCGGAGAGCGTCGAAGTTCGTCGGTTCTCTTTAGGTTCCGTGGACAGGTTTGGGAGAAAACAATTCACTCGTGAAAACTCTTGTATCGACTAACTTTATTAACATAGTTAGACATTGCGCTTAAAACGACTCGGTGTTAACACTGGGAGGAACGGGGCAAAAAAGGCCACGAGCCCACGAAAATGCCTCTATTTATTACACGCACGATCAAACATGGCCGTCGGAAGTGACGACTGGCACGTCACCGAAAAATAGAAGTTTCTAGAAGAGTCTAGAAACATCGACAGCTTATCGAAATGACACTGCCATTAAGCGCGATAACACGAGTAGTGATTCCAATGGCAGCGTAACGATAATTTAATGGCGCCTATTGCCACATGTCACGTACTCGGGACGTGACAGATTCATAAAAATTTGAAAATTTTCACTCGCTTTCTATACTTTCACGTAATTTTAAATAATTTTTTAATTTACGGTTTGATTGACTTTTTTTCATTTTTCAATATTTTTCGCTACTTCGAATTTTCGAAATTTCAGGTTTTATTAGAATTTTTAAAATCATCAACGATCTCCTTACGACAGACCATTTTTTTATTTTAAAAAGTCTAAAAATATATCCCACTTTCTGTATTTTAACAGAATTTCCAAAAATTTCCACAATCTATAAATTATTAAGCAGATTCTAGAATTCTAGGCCATTTTTACGATCGCCTGGAATTTTGTTGACAATCTCTAATATTCTAACGTTTTAAATTAAAAAAATTT
This sequence comes from Platygaster robiniae, assembly GCA_028476575.1. NCBI lineage: Eukaryota > Metazoa > Arthropoda > Insecta > Hymenoptera > Platygastridae > Platygaster > Platygaster robiniae. The sequence continues at coordinate 13,768,643 of CM052018.1, forward strand.
TACAAATTTTTGAAAATTATATAAATTTTTCTAAATCATTTACAATCTTCGTACGGTAGAGCATTTTTTATTTTTATAACTTTTTAAAAGATTATCCAGTTTATGTCGTTTTACGTATTTTTCAAGATTTCTCACAATCTACGAAATTTATCAACATATTCCGAAATTTTTAATATTTGTTGATTTTTTGAAACTTTCGAAATATACAGTTTTTGATTAAAATTTTCCAAATTATCGACCATCTCTATGTGATGAAATATTTTTTGATTCTTAAAAAGTTAAAGAGTATTTTAAAGTTTTTGTTGTTTGACAGAATAACCGAAATTTTACACAATCTACAAACTTTATCAATATTTTTTGCAATACTACATAATTTTCCAAATTTTAAAATTTTCTAGATTTTTATTACAATTTTAGAAATTATCAGTGACTTCCGTACGACCAAACATTTTTCGATATTCGTTGATATTGGGTATTTTTTCAAGTTGAAGAAATTTCAATAACGTTTGTCATTTTTCGTAATTTTGCGGATTTTTCGAAATTTCTTACAATTTACGAGATACATTGATATTTTTTGTAATCTTACACAATTTTCAAAATTTTGAAATTTTCTAGATTCTCATGAAAAATTTTAAAAACTGTAAGTTTTTTTCGTACAACCAAACATTTTTCAATATTTATTATTATTGAATATTTTTTGAGTGTTGGAAAAATTCTAATAGGGTTTGGCATTTTTCGTAGTTTTGCGGATTTTTGGAAATTTCCTACAATCTACGAAATACATCGATGTTTTTTGTGATCTTACACAATTTTCGAAATTTTCCTACTTTCTAGATTCTCATCAAAAATTTTGATAATTATCAGTGATATTCGTACGACCAAATATTTTTTGATATTCATTGATATTGAGTATTTTTTTAGTTATAATACATTTTCAATAACGTTTATCATTTTTCGTAGTTTTGCGGATTTTTCGAAATTTCCAACAATCTACAAATTTCATCAACATTTTATGTAATTCGACAAGTTTTTCTATCTTTTTACAAATATTTAAGATCATTGGAACCGCCGATGTTATCTGATTTTCAAAAATTTTCAAAATTTTTACATTTTTATTAAAAGTTATAAAATTATCGACTATCTCTGTACGGTAAAACAATATTTCATTTCTGGAAATTTTAAGAATATTGCATAAATTTTTGCAATTTGACGAATTTTCCAAAATTGTCCATAAAAAAGCAAATAAAGATTGTAGAAAGATTTCAAAATTATTTACTAAACTCATAAATATTTCCTGAAATTATGCATATTTTGAATTTATTTTGAATCATTGACTACATTCAAAAAATTCAAATTTTTTGTTTTTTTGACAGTCTCAAAGTTTTTAGATCTTATGGAAATTTTTAAAATTTTGACGATCTCTGTACAATGAATGTTTTTCATTTTTCGAATTGTAAGAATATTACACAATTCTTGTTGTTTCCCCTAAATTTTTAGAATTTTCATAATCCAAACGATTCGTCAATAATTTTATGAAATAATGAAAATTTTTGATTTATTAGTAACTATTAACAATCTAAAAAATTTCCACGTGTTCTTTAAGTTCCGAACGTTTAAAAATAAACGAAAACAGAAAAAAATGTTTCCATTACTTTCCCTTGTTGAGATAAGAAATAATTATGAAGATTGAACAATTTTTCTTCAATGTTACGAAATTTTCTTTACTTTAATCTTGGTTGGGAATGGAAGAATAGCTTTTTTACATTTTAGTTTATTTCTTTAACATTTGTAACTTAAGGCATACGTAGAAATCCTTTAAATGTAAGAAAAAACGATTTTAGCACGATTTTACTCGATTCACGTGAGCAAGATATTCCGAGTTTCGAGTGTAGAGGTCATTCCCCAACGCTGTCCTCCTCTTATTTTAAGCAAAAACCGAATTATGAATTTGGGCGAATGCTAGGAACGAGAGCGTAATGCGCAAAAGGACCGCGAGAGCGTTACATCAGCGAGCGGAAATTGAACATCTCCTTGTTCTCACCTTTGTACGTGGGCGAATGTATAAAATTGCGGCTACGCGCTAATGAAAAGCTTTTCCCGGGCTTCCCTTACGAATGTCTATGGCGCGTCGAAACATAAGGCATGTTTTATTCCCGCGCATCCCGCGTCTCCTTTTCCCTTTGTCCAATTTATTATTTTCCAGAAAATTATGTCTCGTCCGTGCTCGACGCATCGTTAGAACACCCTGCCCGTGAGATAGCGAATTTCATTGCCGCGGCGATGTTGAAAGCGATGAATTTGTGGCTGATGCGGTGTCCCTGTTGCGATTATCTTGAATTAATTTCCCGAATCTGCGGGGACGTTGGAATCTTTTTTGCTTTTTTGTGGGGTTGGGTGTTTTCGAGCTTTGAGATAGTTGGAAGGAATAAAAATTATGAGCACCAGAAAAGTGTCCAAAACAATTGATTTCCTGGAGCCACTGTATTTTCATATTTTGGGTTTTCATCAAACACCAGTAGAATTAAAATTGCCATTTGGGAAATTGAAATTTGGAAAATTTAATTCTAATGGTGTTTGATTAAAACCCAAAATATGAAAATACATTGGCTCCAGGAAATCAACTGTTTTGGAAATTATGTAAAAAGAAATGGAGCGTTATCTGATGTGAAAACAACGAGGAAAGTTTGTTTCTAATATTTTTATTTGCTTCATTTAGGTTGGGTTGTAGTTTAAATAGAAGTCCATTACTTATGGTATATTTCGCATTATTTTGGTCAATAGTGTATGGATTTCTGGTTTGGGAAGGCGCTGGTGAGGAGGTCACGAAGCACTTATCTAGTATCCAAAAACATATTGTTGAAATTATCTTAGAAAAGAAAAGAAACTATCCATCCGCTCGAGTTTAAAATTCTAAATTTAAGTAAGGGTTATGTTCAAAAAACGATTTTACACTTCTTTGAGATATTACAGGGAAAATATCATGAATGAAGCAGAAATAAAACTAGCAGGAAATTTGAAATAATATCAAATTTTAACAAGAAAATGTACAGGAAATCATTTTGATGTACTAAATAAAGTATATTCAATAAATTGCCAGTGGATATAAGTTCCGATCAACACGTTCATTATATGTCAACAATCAAGATAAAAGAATGGGTATTTGCTTTGAATGAAGCTATAATTGAGGAATTATATTTGTGAATGCGAGAATAAATATCTTCATTTAATATATGTACTGTGGTAAATAAGGTTAGGTTTTTATAATACATATAGAATGATCTTTTTTTTTCACTGATGTTCATTGTTATTATTTTTTCGTTGAAACTTTCACTGTGAAAAAGTCGATTTTGATTTGAATATTAGTTAGAATTATTCCTATTTAAATAGTCAATTTTGACAGATTCAGGTTTCGGAACATTAACTATGAAATATTCGATTTAAACTGATCAATTTTCCTGAATTCTTAAGGATTGAAAAATTATTTTGACAGATTAATTTGTTGACATTTCGATCGTTGAGTAAATAATTTAAACTGATTGAGTCTCTACGATTTTTACTAGAAAATATTCGATTCTAACACATTTATTTTCTAATATTTCGATTATTTAATAAATTTGTCAATTTTAATTTCTACAACTCGTAATAATTTATGTAGTGCGAAAATTCGGCCCAGGGGCGTATTAACCCTCAGTGGGGCCCTAGGCAACCATCAATTTATGGGGCCCTCCTTTTTTTTACGACCGTTTCCTTGTTTTTTAAATAAAATTTGAACTTATAATTGCTTCAATAATTTTTTTTTTTTAAACGTAATAATTTCAATCGAATTACTATATTCATTTGAAAAATGCTGTTTTATAAAATTTTATTTAAAATTGATTTATGAGATCAGATAATAAATATTGCACAGGTAAATAAAATCGTTGCATTTAATGACGGATTAACTTTTTTAATAAGGTTTTTTTTTACCATAGAATAGTTTTCATTAATGAATTTTGTTATCTAAAAAATTCATTAATAAATCATCCTAAAGTTTAATACTAACATTTGATTTCTCAAGTGTACCTTAAAAATCAATTTTCATAAATGCATCTGATTCAATACGAAGTATACTCAACACATTTGACCCTCTAGGTTTCGAACGCTTGCTTATTGCTTTTTGTTTTTTTATTTTGGATTTTTTTGTTTGCACTATTTGATAACTATATGCGTTTGATCATTTTGAAAGTTTTGAATAATTTCATTGAACTTTTTCTTTTCTTTTTCATTTTTTGAAATTTTATCCATGTAAGAAAATTTTCGATTTTTTTTTTTTTTTGTGGGGGCCCCTTTGAGAAATGGGCCTCAGGCAATTGCCTGTTTTGCCTTATGGTTAATCCGCCCCTGATTCGACCTAATTTATTATTCGGAATTATCATTTATGAGTATTTCAATTTCGAATAATTTTTTTTTAAGATTATTACGAGGAAATGAAAAAAACCTACATTTATTTTTGCTGATTTTATTCAATCATTTCCAAAGATGTTTGATCAATTTCCAAGAGGATTTTTGTGGAGTTCTGAACTTTGTGATTTTAAGTCTCTATAAAAATAACCAAGAATCTGCTGAAAGCTCTACAAAAAATTAAAGTTAAAATTTACTAACAAAATAGTGAAAAGGTTGACTTATTAAATTAAAGGCAATACACATTAGCCAAAATAGTTAAATCTGAGAAGAAACAAAAGTAGATTCTTTGAAAATGACTATTCTAGTCTAAAATATTGACTTTTGTAATTTAAGGGATTATATACCTTTTTGTGCGGACGTACCGAGGATGGTTTGGAGTATCTTTTAAAGTATGTAGCAATAATGTTATGACACCAAAGTTATTTTTTTTCAATAGTGTATTGTCTACTTAAAAAAACAAGTATTTTTTCATAAAAAAATATTACCAATTGGCAGAGACATGTTCCTTTCCCCGAAACAACTTTTTTTTTGAAGAGGCTTGCGGTGACCACGATACAAGTCGAACATGTCAAGTTAAATTAGAAAATCCAAAAAATTTCATTAGTCTAGGAATATATCTAGATCTTGAACAATTGAAAAAGTTTATATTACGTTTTTTCTGTATGCAAGAACGTTTTCCCCAAGATTTCGATTTTTTGAGCTCTGAAAATTTTATTAAAAAATTCTTATCTGCAAAATAAAAACTTTTCTATAAAAAAGCGATCATACAAGAACTAGATATATTCCTAGACTAATGAAATTTTTTTTATTTTCTGATTTTACTTGACTCGTTCGACTTGCATCGTGATCACCGTAAGCCTCTTCAAAAAAAAAGTTGTTTCGGGGAAAGAGCCATAACTCCGCCATTGTTGATATTTTTTTATGAACAAATACTCGTTTTTTCGAGTGAACAATACACTATTAAAAAACTATAATTTTGGTGACATAGCATTATTGCTTACATACCTTAAAAGTTACTCCAAACCATCCTCGATTTTTCCGCACAAAAAGGTATATAACCCCTTAAGTCAATATGCACTAGTACAAATAGTTAAATCTGACAAGAAGTAACAGTTGATTCCTTGAAAATGAGTATTCTAATAGACTATTTATTAAAGTCAATTTTTGGCTAATTCAAACTGAAAGAGACAGGATCCACTGGCAGGGTGTTAATATCATCGAGAAACTCCGTGGACGGGCCATTACGCGCGACGGGTTTTGGAAAAGGGGAGACGGGTTATAAATTCTGATGAATCCAAAATTGTGATGGAACGAAGAAAAATTCTTGGCGGCGCCGCGACGACGCTTCGCTTGAAAAGTGGGAATAAATCGCGGCTGACTTTGTCAACGAACAAATCCCAACCCCCGTGAAAAAAAAGGGGGAAAAAAAACCATAGCGAGCCGGACCGGCTTTTGACTGGCTACGCGTGTACATACATTTTTATCAATTATTAAGAACTCCCGCTCCTATTTTTTCCCTTCTCCAACGCTCTCCTACGTCATTCCTCTTTCTCGTTCTGTCTCGCTGTGCATGCCCGCCGGCTGTACTATGTGCCAGAGACATTAATAACGGCCGAGCTAACCACCCCCGGCCATCGCGCGGGTTCGCGCAAAATCCCATACTACGACTTTACTTTTTCCCACCCTCGCTGCCTTTTGCGAAGGCACGGGTAATAATAAAATATACGAAATGACGTGCGACCGCGCTCGAAAATTACTCGGCGACGTTGCTTCGGGCCTTCTTTGCCAGCGGGTTACGGGAAAAAATTTGGGGTACTTGACCAAAGTCATTGACAATGATGGGAACGTGTGTAAATTTTTTTTGGATTTTTCAAGTTTTGTATTATACTTCGAGAAGAGCTATAGTTGCAGTAAAAACTTTTCTGAGAATTTATGGTATATTTATTGGATGATGTTTTCATATTTGGGAGTCTGTAAGAATATTGTGGAGTATTGTGCAGGGGCGACAGAATATGATTTTTTCGAATTGGTAGTACATGATTTGAGTACTTGGAAATGAGGAGTTTATTATCGTATTTTTTTTAAACACGCATGATAATTTTTGAATATTTTTTAATGAAAAACTTGAACAATATAAGAAAATTACGGAAATGCCTTAGTCAGACACATTTTGATGATCTTTGGGAAATCGTTAGTTGTTTTTCATATGTGCGAAAATCGAAAAACATCGCAAATTTTTTGAGGTGTCAATTATCATTAAAAATTCGGGAAATCTGTGAAATTCTAGAAAGTGATGAATTTCGTATATAGTATTCAAGAACATTTTTATTTAATTATGCACAATTATGTTTTTTCGAATTTGAAACAAATATTTGGAATACTCGAAAAATTTTTCAAAATCAAAAGTAATTTTTATGATCTGGAAAAGTTTTTATAGATCAGAACAAATTGGAAATTATAAAAAATATCAATAACTCTAAAAAAATCAAAATTTTTGTAGAATTCTAAAAAAAGTTCATTAGTTTTGTGAATTGTGCTTATTTTATTATATTTCTTTAAAATATGCATACCTAGTGATATTTTTTACTCTTTTAACGAAAATTTGAAATACTTGAAAAGTATTTAAAAATAACAAGAAATCTTCATAAGTTGTACAAATTTTTACCTATACAGTTTTGGAAGTTTTGAGTAGTTGGTTTGATGATAGAAATTTTGAAAACTTTGAAAAATCATTACTTATGATTAATTTCGAAAACTGGCAAAAATTCTAAAAAAATCAAAATTTTTGTTTGATTTCAGAAAATATTCGTTAGTTTCGTAAATTGTGTTCGTTATTATATTTCTTCTAAATATGCATACAATTATTTTTTTAATTCCTCTATGAAAATTAATAATAGTTTTCAAGTATTTCGAAATTAGGAAAAATCTCGATAAGTAAAACGAATTTTCATAAAATTCCGATAATTTTTAATAGCCTGCACTACATTTGAAATTTAAAAAACTTTAGAAAATCAGAAAACATTCGAAATTTTGAAAATTGTCAATAGTTCTGAAAAATGCAAGAAATTGGCAGGATTTCAGAAATTTATAAATTTTGTGTATTGTGTTCATTTTCATATTTATTATTTCTTTGAAATATGCAAGATAATATTTTTTATATTTTTTAAGGAAAATCTAAAAAACTCGAAAAATGTTAAAAAAACACCAGAAATCTCCATGAGTTTGACAAATTTTAAGAGAATTTTGAAATTATTAAATTGTTGAGATGGTGTGTGAAATTTTGAAAATTTCGAGAAATCAGAGCACATTAGAAATTTTAGTAACTGTCAATAATTCTAGAAAAATCAAATATTTTGTAATATTTCAAAAGATTTTCATTGGATTCGTAAATTTTGTTCATCATAAGTCTTCGTAATATGGATAATAATACTTTTATTTTATTTTTGAATCAAAATTCGAAATACTTGAAAAGATCAAAAATATAAACACATTTTGCATGAGTTGGACGAATTTTCATATATTCCGAAAAATCAAATAGTCCATAACGTTTGGAATTTTGAAAATTTTTAAAAATCAGACATTTTAAATTTTAAAGATTTGCAAAATTCTGAAAAATTTGTAGAATTCTAAAAAATGTACGCAAATTTTGTGGATTGTATAAAATTTTAAAGGCGCTGTAGAACTACCGAAATTGTAGGTAATCTTTAAAATTTTTTCAATCAAGAAGTCTTCAATAAAATTCCTAAATTACAGACAATATCGATTAATTTCATTAATTGTGAATAGTTCAACAAGTCGATTAAATAACAATTTAATAAATTTATGCATTTTTGCGTGACTGTTTTTGGATATTTTACACATGCAGAATTTTCCTACGCACCATACCTACATCTTCTGCCACCCCTGATATTGTGTAATTCATAGTGATTAGTTATGGAAATGACGTCTTTACATTTTAAAAATAGAGTGTTTGAAAAAAAGAGATAAATTGATGAATGTTATGTCAATATTCTAAAAATAAATAGAATTTCTGAGTTCTAAGGATGTCTTGACTATAATGTATTTTCATATGTGAAAATAAAGGGATTTGGATGTTGGATGTGGAATTTTCATCATTTTATTGAGATGTTGTTAGTCTTATAACGTATGACTATACTTGAAATAAAAAATTGTATTCGATGATGATGAAGAATTCGAATCAATTTTTTTTTAATTTTTTGATTATTTTATCATCCATTTAGGAGTACTAAGGTTTTCATAAAAACGTTTCCTGAGAAAAGACATTTATTAGATAATGTTTCGTTTCGAATATCAAAGTTTTTTGTACATTAATGGTTAGAAGAGTCAAGTCATTTTATATTTAAAAATAGCAATCCAAAGTAAAAAATAAACTGTTGAATCATATGTCAATATTCCAAAAATAAATAAATTTTGTTTTGGGTAAGGAATTCAAAATTCAAATTTGGGGACCCAACAGTTGAGAATATTTTTCGTATTTGGACCTTGAGAGTGAAACCTTTATCATTCGATTGAAGTACATTGCAAATCCCATGATTTGATACCGTGCTAAAAAACAGCCTTTCCTGCAAGTGTTTTAGAAAAAAATTATTGGCCTATCAACTATGTCATTAATGATGAGAAAGTTGAGGTGATTTTTTCTAAATTTCTGAATTGTTTAAACATTGATCCACGAGATATTATATTCCTTTTAAATGATATATTCTTCAATACTCAAAAAGTGGTTCTTCATCAGGTTGGAGTGGTAAAAATTCGAGTATATTCAATAGTTTTTAAGGTTCTCCTAAGATTGAGGGGAAAGGCATAACGTGGGGCATGCATAAAAATGTATAGCGAAAGGAATGGAAAAATCCGTGCTTCTCCCTTCGCTCTGAACGCGAAAAATTAATTGTTCTCGAGGATACGATTTCCTTCAATTGGAGCCTTCTCCCTCGTGGCTCTACTCGGCAAATACCCCGAGAATTATAATTACAGGTATTTTATTTAAAATTCCAGCGCTGTTGCGATTATCTTGCGGTCAGTCTCTCCCGCGTGCTTTCGCACATGAAAACACACACGCGGAATTTAAATCGTTTTCTCTCTTATTAAGGTAATGCAACAATGTAAGGGGCCGCGACGGGAGAAATAGCGTAAGAGCGCGCCCTTCCACATCGTCCGCGGACGCGTCTCAATTATGCGGCGCCATTCGTTGCGCGGGGTAATAAGTCTTTGATATGAAAGGCAATCAGGGAATAATTGCGTTTCGTCGGGTTTTATGGAAACATTTTTTATGACCGCGGGATTATCCGTGAATGAGATTCGTGGTTTTGGCGAAAAGTGCTTCTTTGTCAGGTTGAGATGGTCGGAGTTTCAGTACTTGAAATAGTTTTTGACTAGAGTTACTTTTATGTCTCTTAATTCCTCAGGCATAATTTTCACTATGCATTGAGTTGAAATACTGTCATCTAAAAAAGTGATGGAAATTCATTCTAAAAAAGTGAATTATCACTCTTAAGAAAGCTGTATTTTACTCTTGAATTCTGATCAGATTAATGTCCAGAAAAATGGTTTAATCTCACTATGAAAAGAGTGAAATTTTTTTTTCACTCTTATTTTTTATTTTGACTCGACTCGATGAAGAGTAGAAAGTTATTCTACTTTGTTGATTCATCAGAGTGAATAAAACTCCGCGTCAAGTCAAAGTACTGTCATTCAAACTTGGAGAAAAAATCATCTGATTTTTTAGAGTGAAACGTGACTAGAATTTCAGAATTAAATTTAACTTCAGAGTGAAATTAAGCAGAGTGAAATGGAAACTTTCTTTTAGAGTGAAGATTCGCTCTTATGGAGTGAATTGTTAATATATGAGAGTGAATTTTCACTCTTTGTTTGAGTGACAGTATTTTGACTCGATGTAGAGTGAAAATTTACTATACGCTCTTAATCCCTCAAAGTGAATCAAACTCCACGTCAAGTCAAAGTACTGTCATTCAAACTTGGAGTAAAAATCAACTAATTTTTTAGAGTAGAATTTTAGAATGAAATTGAACTTCAGAGTGAAATTAAAACTTCCTTTTGGAGTGAGGATTCACTTTTTTGTATGAATTTTTACTCTATGAGAGTAAATTTTTACTCCTTGTTTGGGTGGCAGTATTTTGACTTGATGTAGAGTATAAACTTATTCTAATGAATTACGAGAGTAAGGAATTTAAAAAAAACTTTCTAACCAGTGGCAAATTCAGGATTGCTTCTAAGGGAAGATACCATAATAACAGAAGAATTTTAATGATTCAAGAGTTCAGGGTTCTATAAATTTGTATTGTAGAATCTGGGATAGTAGAATTATTATATATTCTGGAATATCAAGTTCCGAGATTTTCATCCCAGAATTCACAATTCTGCAATTCTTTATCCTAAGACTTACAAAATCGTAAATTTTCATTCTAGAATTAAGAATCACATGAATTTCTATTCTAGATCTCGTAGTCCCATAATGCTACATATCTTGTAGAATTTAGTTATACTCCAGAATGTACAGTTTTGAAATTCTCCATTTCGGAATTCATCATTTCGAAATTCTTTATTCTGTGGTTTAAAAGTATGAATTATTCAATTTTATAATTTTGAAATCCAGAATTACATTTTGATTAATTCAGGATTCTATAAATTCGTATTCTATAGGAGTTAGTTTCACATACTATCTTGTAGAATTTAGAACTGCTCTTTTTGAGAATTAAGAATTCTAGAGGTATATTACACATTCTTAGAACCTTTAGTATTCTTTACTGTACAAAGCAGAAACTTTAAATTATTTACTTTATATTATTGATTTCTAGAATTTAAGAATTTTTGAAATGTAAACATTTTTAAATACTCTACATATAGTCAAAGATTTTATTATTAATTTTAATTAATTGGCATATAGTATATTATTGCGAAAAATAATTTATGTTTTATTGTTAAACATCATGATTTTGAAAATGTACTCTTTATCAATGAATTAAATTCGTGATTTTATCGAAAATTTGTTCTTTGTCGTGTTAGAACGGTAGAAATTCAAGTATTTGACATAGTTTTCGTGTAGTGATGATTAGAAATTATTATTTTTCTAGTCAATGATAAAAGCATTTACTCAAAAATATCAGAATTTTGATAGTTCTAGATTTCAGACTTCGTCAAATTTCATTCATATGATTCGGAATGATAGAATTCTGTACTCTAGAATTTAGCGTTCTGAAATTTTCCATCCAGAAATCACACTTCTGTGATTCTATATTATGTATTATGATTTTCAAGTCTGGAACTTTCAGTTCAATAATTCCTCATTCTAGAATGATTTCATATTGATTGACTCAGGGTTCCACGAATTCATATTTTTGAACTTCTAGTTCCAAAACACTTTCTTGTAAACTTTGAATATACTCTGGTGAGTTCTGAAATTTCTGATCCCAGAATTAATAATTCTGTGGTTTTATATTCTAGGATTTTCCATTCTGGAACATTCAATCCTATACTTTTTTTTGTTGCAAAATTCATTAATTCAAGATTCATTGAGTCATATTCTAGAACTTGTACTTCCAAAATATACTCATATGGAATTTGCAACTTCTCTTTTCGAAAATTTAGGATTCTAAAAAACCTCCAACAATTTTTTTTCAAAATCAGAATCATTGAATCCTATTCTCAACAACGTATAATAAATAAATTCGCTACTGTACAATATGGATTTTTCGAATTTAAAACTCTCAGATTTCGAATTCAAAAACAAAAACTTTTATAACCCTATATTATCGAATTAATAATTCCAGGTATCATGATTTTCGAATTATATATTGTAGAATTTGAAATGTCATAGGTAAGGCTCAAGAATTTGAAAGTGTGGAATTCTTTATTCTAAAATGGATAATTTCAAATTTGTCTGTGTAAATTGTATGTACAGTAATGCTCCTCGTACCGCAGGCTATCGTAGTGCAAGGTTTTGGCCGCTTCCACTCCAGCGTTGCCCTCACTCTCTAGCTTAAGGGGAGCGCGACCAGTGCCGAAACCCGATGCTCCCAATATATATTGACGGGAACTATCCAAAGAATCTACCGATTCCAGAGGAATAATTTTTACCTTCTTGTTTTATATTTCAAAAAATTACATACAATGACGTACACTTCTACATATTTATAACTGAAATCATATTTAGTACGTATAAATATATTCAATGATGATTTCACGTATTTTACAGATACTTAGTATTGGTCTTTACTTTTTAAGAATGTGAATGATTATTGCATTGAAAAAAATTCTTATTTTTCACATTTATTTGCTATCCTTTTGTGATTTATTTTCAGAAGTTTTTTTGAAATATTTTGATTTCACATTTTTCCGTGATGGCGGTGCTAATTGGTCGTTGAAAATTATGAAGAATCAAAAAATTCACAGTGCATTCTATCGGTTAGTTATAAATAATAATCATAACTTTGAATTTTGAAAATTGATACTAATAACAAAACTATAGTACATATATGAACAGTTTATAAAGGACGAAATTTAATACGCATAATGTATTGTTGGACTTTAATCATATCACATTTTATGTTATACATAAAAGTAATGATAAGTCTTTTTTTCAAGATGAAAATTTCAAATCGCTTTAAAAATACATAGTGGAAAATTGATGCATTAAAATACTTTTATCAATGAAAATAATAACTCTATAATCTAAACTGGATACATATCTAATTTTGGTGCATGGAATATGTATATTAAAATAAAATTCTAATAATCAGTAGCATTCATAGTAAATATTTTCAGAATTAAATATAAAATACAAAATGACAAAAAGGTATTAAAAAATAAATGAAAAATAAAAAAGGGAACATGAAAAATATAATTTTGTGTACACTGAGAATTGAAATTTTTGAGGTAATATGATATGGCAAATTATAGCTTATACCTGAATTTAAAATTAATCAGATAGTTCGTATAATTATCATTATTGCACTACAAAACTAAAAAAAATTGTCAAGTTATTATCATATATTGTGAAAATATCAATGTAATGATAACTGATAAAAAGATTAATGTTTTAAACAAAAAAAAGTAAAGAATACAAACTAAGCAATTTAACCTATTGCAATCAAACTTATCAAATTCCAAAAATGTCGATAATTTGTATGGCTTAATATAGATAGAAAAATATAAAAATAAATATTTTTAAAAAAAGAAAGAAAAACATAACAAATTTTGAAAAAAGGTTATTACATTATAATTCTTAGCTCGGAATTGTGTACGTCAACTAAAGCCCCTAGTCACTTAGGTTTTTATATTAAACTTTTAATAAAACCCCTTATAAAATTTCAGTTTGTGAAAATAAAATTCCGCTATTTTTATAAAGTGACTTCATAACAACTGAGCAAAACTTTATAAAACATCGCTCTTTTTATGAAGTCACTGTATGAAGAAAGCGGAATTTTATTAAAAACCGAGATTTTATAAGAAGTTTCCCAAAAATCTGAAAATTGAAAAAACCCGAGGAACTAGGGGCGTGAATCTTAGAAATCTATTCCGCTCGAATTCTACGTTATTTTCTCGTTTACTTAATTCTTATAATCAAAAAAATTACTCTTACATTTATTATTAAACTCAATTCACTTTTTCTCCTATTTTCTGTTATATGAGTAACCGCTTAGGTATTGGAAAAATTTATAATAATAATAGATCATACTAGTTATAATAATGATGATTATAAAAAAAGAATGTCATTATTTCATAAGTATAATCGAGACAATAATGCGATAAATAACTTATGTAACTATAATGTGTTTTCTCTATTACAAAATTATAAATTAATTACAGACATATATTTCTCAATAGATTTAGAACTTACTAGGAATGCTTTCAATAAAGTTCAAAGAGACCATTATTAATGAATTATTGTTCATATTTTCTCGAAAATAGTTCGTTGTTTTAAAGTGATACATGACAATATTTATTCATCATTATCTTCATGATTTACTTATGACACATATCAAAAGACAAGTATAGTTTCAATAACTTGAAATAAAATATCGTGATTTAATTTTCTGTGATTGTTCACTATGTTCCTTTTGATCATTGAAAATGAGTGCAGTATACGTAATTATAAAATAAATGTAATTATTTGCAAAGTATGTCGCAAGTACAAGAATACAACTAGAAATATTCAAACGTTATAGCTGTACATATAAAACCACGCTTATGAATACGCTCCTGCTTTGAGGCGTGACTCGCCGCAAAATCGTTGTCCATCGTAGTGCAAGGTGGAGACCGCAAGTCTTGCACTACAGTGAGCATTACTGTACATATAAACATATAATGTGTCGGTTTTTCTTGACTCTAGAATCAAAGATTAAAAGAATTAAAGTTTAAAATAAAGGATTTTGGGCTTCTATATATAAGAAGATAGTGCTTTTCGGATAATTATAATATCCTGTAATTTGGAGCTCTAATTTGTGTGTTGTGTAATTTTTAATTTTAAAACTCATAACTCGAAAATTGTAGATTCTATTTTGAAATTTATCTAAAATTTGTGGTACCCAGATTCTAATAGCGATTATTCACTGAATCGGTTAATTGATGTATAATTGACTTTTGAATTTTTACTATTCTGATTTGTCAAATAAATTCTTTCGGAAGGAAACAAAAACAAATCATTTTCAAAAATACATCTGATACATACTTTGAGACCTAAATTCACGTAGAACACTAAACTGCTGAATTTCATTTCAACATTTGAAAGGCATTAATTTAATGAGTTAGATGTAAAGTTTTTTTATGTTTTTATATGTTTACGCTAAAATTAACATTAAAATATTCATAAAATCGCTGTGAAATAATAGAAAATGACAAAAATTTTATTTATATTTTTCAGAAGCCACAACTTAGATTCATATTGCTCTCGATTATCGACAACTGAAATTCGCAAGGTACGATGGCACCCAGGATCTCGCAACGACAGTCATCTCGTGGTTCTAACGTCGGAAAATACGTTCCAGTAAGAATTTTTATTTATTATAGATATTTTGTAATGAATTTGTGCATTTTTATATCATTTTCTTGCACAGAAAAATTGTAACTCTATCGAAGCTTACAATTTGTTCGTAAATCAAAAAATTTTAACATGGAAAGTAAAATGTCCTAATCTTTAATTCTATATTAAACAAATTAAGTAGTCGAATTGGCTGTAATATAATAATATATGTAAAAGCATTTTAAAGAAATTAAATTTGAAATAATATCAGCTTCTTTTACAATTTCTATAGCTAGGAAACATGAAACTAAGTTAACTCTAATTCTAAGACTCGAAATAAACGCAATTGTTTCAATTTGTTTTTTTCAAATAATGAATACAATATTTTTTAAATTGACGATGCTAGAGGAACAATGAAAATTTTTACAGATTGTATGAGTGCGAAATCGCAAGTACTCCAACTTTGGTGCGAACGTGGAAAGTTGGACCGACTCCAGTCATATCGCCCTCAAAAATTCCCAATTTCGCTGCTCTGGGCTACACTGCTGTTGATTTTGATTTTGTGACGCCCACTGTCGAGTCTCAAAATGAGGTGAATTTCCAAAAAAGTTCCTCCAATCTAATACCGTCATGTTGAAAAAATTTCTATAAAATTGGTCGTTCCAAAATATTACTCTAATTTTTGAGGATGATCATGAATGATTAAAAACCTATTTTCTAAAATATCTATTCTAAAAAATATTTGCAATTGTTGTTTCGGATGTAAAGTATTTTGACTATTCTTCGTAATGTTTAAATAATTAGTATTTAGTGATATTTTTTTTTCAAAATGATATGAATTTAAGAGTGGATAAATTTATTCGAAACTTCACATTTTACTGTATTTGGCTTAATTTTCAGAGTGATATTAAATGAAATTCGTACAAAAATTTTAAAATCGTGGACTGTATCAGAAAGATTTCGGAAATTTTTTTCAAACTGTGCATTTTATTTTATTTTGAATTCCTTTGTCACTTTCAGGCAGATTTTGGAAATAATTTATTGCAGGAAATATGTTGCTGAAAGATTTCGTAACCCTCGGCTGTTTTACAACGTTAATTTCTGATGTTATGAAGATTATTTTAAAATATAAAAAATTTGTAGCAATTATCGAATATTCCTGATGTTAAGAAAAAGAGGGAAAATTCAAGGATCGTTGGAAATTTCATTTAATTTAAAAAGTTCTAACAATACCAAGCACTTTTTCTGATTATTTTCATTATTATTCTAGTTAGGTTTGGTTATTTTATTCCTAATTGAGAAAATTTTGATAAATATATATTTTTTTACTTGGATATAGTAGGTGCCTGAAATTAATTTATTGTAATTTAATCAAATGCAGCTGAACGATGTCACTTGGAAAGAAGTTGAATGGCCAATTCTGGTTCTTCAAGGGAATGGAAACGTCCTTTTTGTGCCAGGAAACATTCTTGTCGACAAGTGAGTAAAATAAACTTCAATTATATTCATAATTCTCAACTTGGAAAGTCAAAATTTCACTGATTGAATTGAGGATGAAATTAATACATAATATCAGACAATTTTACTGACAATTTATTATGCAGAACTTCATTCAATCAGTGAAAAATCATTGTCTGTAACTGTGAAATCCGCGTTATGTATCAGTAAAATTTATTGTTTCAAATAATTAGGTTTTATAACTGATGAAATTCATTGCCTTAAACAGTGAATTAATTGTAATATTTCATTATTGAAATATTTCAATTTCATCGAATAAATAATCACTTATGATGAGATCGAAGACCAGTAAAATTTCACTGACAACATTAGTAAAAATTAGTGAACATGCTATTCTTTTCAGTAAGAAAACCTCAGTAACTTTTGAGACTATTTTTCATTAGCGAGCATTTACTGATTTACACAGTAAAACTTACTCACTTCAACATTGAAATTCATTGATTCAAATAATCAAATCTTTTTATAGACATAGTCCAATTCAATGAATAAATTTGTAGTTCAACAGTGAAATAGCTGGATAGAAATCAGTGAATGTTTATCATTTTTTAAAATACGTTACTGATCATGCTGGAATAATTCATTGTCAAAAACATCGATCTTATTCAAAATTGACTCTTATCTTCAGTAAATTTTCATTCTTGGCTCAATCAAAGATGAAAATAATTTTGATCAACTACATTAGTGAATATTCAATGCATGAAGCACTGAAGCAAATAGTGAATTCACTGACTGATACACTTGAATGTATTGATTCAAAGTCACTTTTCGAAACAGTAAAATTTCGATTATTTTCAGTGTCTTTTTACTCGTAGAATTATTTAAAAAATACATAGTACTAGTTTTAAATCATTGAATATTCACTGATATAAACAGAGAAACTTGGAACATTAGTATCAACTTACTATGTGCATGACCGGAAAAATTGGCTCTTAAAAATTATTTAAAGATTTCGATTATTTAGGTGCTTCTTGTAATTTTCGAATTGTTTTAGTCCATCGAAACCAGTGGTGTATGGGACTCTGTCGATGTACCCTCCAGCGATTGACAATTACGGGGAAGATTTCTGCTCGATTATGTGTTTGCCCACGACCCCGTCAATTGTAATTATTGCCACGTGCACCGGAAAAATTTACCATGCCATGCTTCTGAAGGAAAACATTGAGGAGGATGGAAAGGTTGATAGAATCATTTAAAAATGAAATAATTTTGTATTTTTTTGCTACAAAAGTAAACTTTTATTCATGACGATAATTAGATGAAGTAATTGTCTTTTAACTTGAAGAAGATTATTTTACAAGTTTAAAATATTTGAATTTACTGAATTATGATAGTCATGCTCAATCTTTTTTTTTTAATTTTGATTATCAAGTTTTTATTTTGTCATTATCTTGACTTTTGGGGTTTGAAATTTTTAAAGTTTTAAGCTTTGAAATGTTTCTATTGCATTTTATATTTGTTGAAATACAATTTTATAACGGCAAAAGTTACATGAAATGAATTTTTTTTAACATAAAAAAACTTATTTTACGACTATTGAATAGGTATTCAAATTTTCGGTCTCTTGTCTATCATACTTTTCATTTATTTTTTTAATTGTTTGGTTCTTTAGTTTTCGATATCAAATTCGTATTTTTGAAAATATTAACTTACAGAATTTCGACCTTGCAAAGTTGTCGACTTCAAAATTTACGTTTTTAGATTCTTTTAGTTGAGAACATAGATTTGGAAATTTCCAGTTTTCTAATCTTTGAATTTATTAAATTTTTTACGCATTTTGTAAAAGGAAAACTCCATAAATAGCAATACTGAGAATGAATAATTTTTTTCTAACCCAAAAAGAAAGTTATTTGAAAAGTGTCATATTTGGAATTTTGTGCATTTGGAATAAGGTACTTTATATTTCTTAACATGTTTTCGTAGTTGTCAATATCATGTTCGAAATTTCAAAAGGAATAGATCGCAAGGTTTGGAATTTATAAAGTTTTGGGTTTTACAATTTTGATGTCTAAATTTATTAAATTTAGGGTATTGATTTCGAAGTTTCAATTTTTCGAATGTTTCTTTTCATAGAATCTTATAAAGTTTTCTAGCTTTGACAATAAAATTCAATAAATTGCAAAACTAAGTATACATTTTTTTTTGTTTTACTCAAAAAGGAAGTTTATTGTTTTGAAATTTTTGAATATTTTAATTTTCTGCATATTTACTACAATGCTTTGAAATTTTCAATTTTTTTTTTTTTTCGTTTTTGCATAGTCCATATCAAATTGTGTAGTTTTAAAAACTAAAAATTCCAGTGTTTCGAATTTTCGACCTTTGAAATTTCCATTTATAGATTTATTAAACTTAAGGCATTGATTTTAAAGTTCCCAGTTTTCGATTATTTTTATTCATGAAAATCTTTTCGTGTTTTATAGCTGTTAAGATACAATTTTAATGATACCAGTAATAGAATAATTTATTTGTTTAAAAATGACAAAAATTTTTGTACAACTTTTAAATATTTTAATTTCCTGAGTATAGACTGTACTTCCAAATTTTTAATTTGTTTAGTCTTTGAGTTGTGATTATCAATTTTGTAACTTTCAAGGCTTTGAATTTTCAAAGTTTTAGGCTAATTTTGAAGTCTCTAGCTTTTGAATTTTTTTGATTTCTAAAATGAGAACTTGAACAATCTCTTGTCATGAATTTTTTAAACATTGATTTAATCATTTAAGCAATCGAATTAATACATATAGAATTGAAGTTTCACGCATATGACGAATATAAATTGAAAATTTAACAAATTTTTGAGAATCATACTTCTATGCTAAATCTTTGACTGTACTTAACTAATAGAATAACTGTAAAATTCTTTTTTTTTTCAGTCGTGGTCTGATTTTGGATCAACCTTCAGCCTTCACACTCCGGAAGACGCTTTATACATTTTTGAATGCGTCGAGATCGAAATGGGTCTTTTTTACGATGAGAATGATAAAAAGTACAGTTGCCCAATTCATCTTCACGCCGATAAAGCGAAAATGTCGAGGTAAACAAAATTCCAATAAAATAATTCATTTTATTCGTTTTTTCTTCAGTTTTCATTGTCACTGTTTTTATTTTTACAGTCTCTTAGATGAATGGTGAATGCATTTAACAAATTGCAGTTCTTGAAGAAAATATGTATAGTTTGGTGGTTATTAACTTATTTATTCTTAAGTTATTTTTGTGAGAAATTTGTTCATGGACTCTAAACAAAAAAAGAATTTATTTTATCTTTTCTATTTCAAAAAAGGATTTGAAAATAAATCTTACATGTAATAATAAGTTTTATAAAAAAAGGTCTTAGAGTAAAAGAAAGTTTTTTCATACTCAGTTGTAAACAAGAAAATTTATTATAACGCAACATGTATTATACATAAACATAGAACCACCCCTGAATTATATTGTATGTAATTTTTTCTAAAATTGAAGTTTTATGTGTCGATTGAATTTCATAAGGATTAATCTGAACTCTGCAAAATCTTGTACCTAAGGAATAAATTTCATAAATAATAATCAACAATATTCATGCAATTTATATTTTAACTGTTTTATAGGTATTTCTGTTCTCACAATGCAGGAATTCATATGGTGAATTTGCCAATCGTTTCGCAATTGGAAAAGTATGTCAGTGTGGACGAAGGTTAGTATTTTTAAAACCTATTACATGCTTCCTAAAAACGTCAATAATTTTGTAGATTTTTTAATTCGTTTCTTGCAAAAGCGATGATTCTAAACAACATTTTGTTTCGCAGAAAAAAACGAGTTGCACTTACCCGACCTGGCGAATCAGTCGCGGTCTCAGTACCTCGTTTGCACTCGCACGAAGCACACTAAAATCAGTGAAGATACCCCTGTTTTCGGGTTTGGTTTGCTCCAAGAACCTTGCATTCTCGTTGCACTTTTGCATACAGGAGTCGTCGTTGATTTGTTCGTCGTTGACATCGATTATTTACGCTCAACAGACAAGCTTGAACCAGCACATAACATCAACGAGAAGGTGCAAAAATTACTACATGATGCTACAAATTGAAAAAAAAAAAAAGATTATGCATGAGTGTGATAGTCGTCCTGTAATATTTCTGCTGAAAATTTTCGATTGGTTTTCGAATGAGATACATTAATTGGAAAACCAATTGGATTTCCAGTTTATTTGTTATGTTTTAAATTTTATTTTAAAAACTTACGTCACTTATACAGTTAGTTTCCCGAATATAAATCTAATTAGATTTCTTAATGCAAAATTAATTATATTTGTGACGTAAATCATTTTATTGAAAGTTTTCCAATGGGATTTCCAAATTGATATCCAATTATATGCTCATATTATTTTTTGAGTATTTTGTATTATTTTAATTTATTTTAATAGGTTATTCCAACTCGAAAATTAATTGGAAAAACAGCTATTTTTCTAATTTAAAAAACTCACTTTTGACCCAAAACAGAACGAAAAGTTGCAATAATAGATTTATCATGTTACTTACGATTATATTTCTTTTGTTGTCTTGATAGATTTTTCTTACCAAAAGAGTTCTTCAGAAAATTACCTTTTCTGAATATTTTGTGGTATTCATTTTTTTTCTTTTCTGTGATTCTAGCTGTAAATTATATTTTTTTTTTGTTGGATTCCAATTCTTTTAAGAAAGCCTATAATACTTTACAGTATACTTTATATGTTAATACTTCACAGTTTATTTATTAACTATTATTAATTTAAGTATTATTCAATAACACTTTATAGTATTCACGTAAAAATTTTTAACTTAGTTATTTATAAATATTACTGGAAAGTTTCAATTTTTTAGGAATACTTATCATGAGTCATGAATTCCATTGACTATTCATATATCGTTTTTTTTTACCATTAAGCTTGAAACGTACTTAATTTTTTAAGAATTCTGAATATTTTCGAAGATTTGAGACGTTTTGGGATCAAGAATTAATTTTCTGAATTTGTTGTGCTTATTAAGTATTTTTAAGTCGTTACCATTTATTTGAAGATTTTTTTTATGCTAAAAAAATTTTTTGCCTATTTTCTTGTGTCTGTATGTGTAGTTTAAAATTTTTAAAGATTCGCGGATTTTTGAAAATTATTTGATAAAAAAACATTTAACAATAGCTGCAGCTATTTTGAAAGTTCAATAATAATTATGAACCTTAGAAATTCTTCTCGTTTTGGAGTATTTTCTTTCAATATTATCTCTTAAAGAACATAACATTTTTTCCTATATAATTTTGAAATTACAAGTGACTAACAAAATTATTTTGTTAAATGTGTAGGTTCTATTTTGTGATTGAGAAGTTTTTTTATTTGAAAAATTAGAAAAATTGTGTTGGTTGAACGCAATTCTTATAAATAACGTTTTTTCAATATACATTTTGAAATTAAATGAATTTTGAAGTTGCATTAAGTTCTGGAATATTTTTCAAACTAAACGAATTTTGAGATTATTTTTCTATATAATATATTTAAGCTTTAACTCTACGATTGAGTAGAATAAGTAACAAAATTTACTGTAATCCTTTATTGATCAAAAATTGCTATATTTACAACTGGAAAGAGTATCAGTGATTTAAAAATTGAAAGCAGAATTTCAAAAGGGGTCCAAAATATTGGTGAAATTTTTAGTCCTAGTTAAAAAATCTCTGAAAATTGAGGTTCTTCAGACTAAAACCTAGTTTGAAGAAATTTCTATTTGTTAAAAAGTGATCCTTCTACTATTAACATCACATTATTTTTTGTTTTGTTCTATAATTTCATTTCTTTTCTTTTTTTTTTTTTTTTTTTTTTTTTTTTTTGTTGAAAAACAGGTCATTAAAGAGCCCTTCGATGTCACAATCACGAAAATGCTGAAACATGAATCGTCTCAACCAATTACCATGCTTGGGGGAAAAACGAATTTTTCACCTCGAGAATCTTTGGAGGTATGATTTCATACACCATTATTTATTTTAATAATTTTTAATTTTGTTATTAGGATATCATAAACATAAAATAAATTTTTAGATTCACAAACCCTCAGAAAAATCAAACAATTTAAAACGCTTCCATTTAAATTTTTAAGGTAAAAAATTAGGATAATTTATTTATATCAAAATATTACATCCTCCCAAAATTTGAACAAATAATATTTTCGAAGTCGGGAAATTGATCACTCGGAGCTAATCTCAGTTAATTTTATTTATTCGATCAATATTTCGGCCACACATGGGGCCCTCATCAGAATCCTTCAAAATCAAACCATTGAAACACTTAATATACAATGAACAAAAATAATTACTTTGAGCACTTTTATGGGCATAAGAAGAGGATTTTAGGAATGTTTTTAAGACGCAATTTTTCTACTCGGTGTTACCTAGATGGTTTACAGTACTATCCAATCCCAATTCCCCCTAATCGCTTAAAGCTACCTACACCACTGAGAAGCTGTTTTTTAAAAAAAAGTCGTTACTTCAGTAACGACGATTTTCGGGGCTTGACTTTCAACCACCAACCATTCTTCGGTTTCAATATGAAACTGTGCCTGGCAAACACCATTGGTACACTAGTTTTAACGCCAACTTCAAGGTCACAGCGTAACAGCAACTCAACAATCGCACTTTTCATCTCTAGCAAGGCGAATCTTCTGCCAATGCACACCCTCGGTCCCAAACCGAAGGGAATAAATGGCGGCTGACTCAGGGGTAGTTTCTTGCTCAAAAATCTCTCTGGGATAAATTTCTCAGGATCTGAGAAGTACTTGGGGTCTTGCAACATCGCCCCTATGGGTATACAAACGTTGCATCCTGGTTGCACCGTGTACATTTGCTCCCCAGGAATGACAAATTCTTTGGTACAAACTCGATCCGTCACAATGGCCACTGGATACAACCTCAAGGTCTCGTTCACCACTGCATCCAAATAAGCCATTTCATTAATAGCCTCGTACGTAAATTTTCCCCCCGATTCGCGCCAAGTTGCGTCGATTTCTTCCTGTAGTTTCCGCTGGATTCGCAGGTTGACCGCGATTTCGTGGGCGAGGAAGGAAATTTGGGTCGTGACGGGTTCGAAGCCAGCGAAGAAAAATATGAAGGCGTGGGCTGTCATGTCCATTAAGTCGGCCCTTTTGTCCATCAAAACCTGCAGCATGTCCGGTTTCGAAATGCCCATCTCGTCCCGAGTCTTGACGGTGTTTTCTATGATACTTTTGAAGAATTCGACGTGCTCATCGTCGAACATCTTGATCTTGAGCCATTTCGCGAGTCCAGGGACACTTTGCAACATGAGGAATTTCACTATTCGCCCGGCGTTGAAGTTGTTCATCTTTTTCCCGAGCACGTAGAACTCGTTTTCGGGGTCCTTCATGGAATCGGTCTTCAAGCCGAAGGCGCAAGCTGCAATGACGTCACTTCCGTACTTGGAGAACGCGTCTTTGACGTCTATTTCATGACCTTGGGTAGGGGCCGATGCGTGGATACACTGGGCGAATCCTTTGGCGCATTCGGAGATGAGTTCGTACATGTGTTTGAGTTTTGATGATGAGAAAGCTGGGTTCAGAAGGGCTCGAGCTTCGTGCCATTTTTGTCCTTTGAGGCTCATGAGGGTTTTTCCGAGTAAAGGATCGATGGTCTCGTCCACCAAGGTGACGCGATCGATGAATGAGTCGGAGTTTTTTATGGCGATCTCTTTGATGAGGTTTGGATCGCGGATCACGATCGAGGGTGATTGGAAGGTGAAGAACAAGGAGATTTTGTCATCCGGGAAGGCGTTGTAATGGTTTTTCATTGTTTCCTGGAAGTTGTCGATGCATAGGAGCAGTCTTCCCATGTTGCCGACGAGTGGCCACGCTCCTTTGCTGCGCACGCCATGTTTTTCGTATTGGTTCTTGGTTGCGTAGAAACGGAACACTTGGTACGAAACGAAGCACGCAATAAAAGCACAAATTAGAGCGATGATGACCATGACTGCGCGCGGTTAGACCGTCATGCGAGGACTGGCGATTGTTGTGAACACTTGCGACGTAGTTTTTTGCGTCGATTATGTAGATGATGTCACTTCATGATACAATGTAGTGCGCGAGAGTGGGATGGAGCAGTGTTTGTAATTTGAGGGGTGTAGGATACAATATGGGAGCCATGTAGATTCTTATCGTAGAATGTTAAAGATTATTTATCATGTCATGGGGTAGATGATTGATTCATTGATGATTGATACCATGGTTGTCTATTTTTCCAGCTGCTTTATCGTGCGACAACAATTTTTCGGACTCAACATTTCGTGAGGCACGAAAAAGTGCGCGATGAAATATCGAAAAAAGTGCACACGCTCAAAGTGCTGAAAGCGCATCAACTCCAGGAACTTGAGTCTATGAAAAAAATGAGAAAAGAATTGCAACAAACTGCCGAACGCTTAGCAAGTCGCTATGAAGAAACGAAAGACAAACAAGAGGAGTTAGCAAAGAGGTATGTATGAAGTAGAGTAAAAATGTGTATTGAAGTCAATTATTGCAATAATCAATTTTTTCCTTATAATCAAAGAGTTGGATGACATAGATGTTTGATTTGTTTCAAGAATTTTCAGGGTTAAACGAATTTCCTTAAAACGAGGAAAATTTGTCGACGATTTTCAGTTTTTTATAAATGATTATAAAATTCTATAGAACTATAAACAGTTTTCTAACTTAAAAATCCATTAATTTTGAAATTTTTTTCAGAACTGATGAAGTCTTGAGACTCGTGAAATTTAAACAGCCTTCAATGTCGTCTATGGAAAGAGTCCAAGCTGAAAGTTTAATGGAAACGGAAAGTAAAGTTCAAGAGTTGTCTGTAAGAATGCAGCAGTTGAAGAAAAAAGCTTTTGACCAAATCGCACAATCAGAGAAAAATGGCAAGAAGGAGATATTTTTGAAAAAGTCGCAGGAAGATACCGTGAAGGCACAGTTGTACGAGATGTAAGTAATTTTTATTTCACACAATGTTTTCAATATGGATTCAAAAACATTTACTTGATTTGACTTGAATGAAATTAATATTAATGTGTGTAAATAATATCGAGAAAATTCATTGTTTTAATTGATATTAATAGTTTTGAAGCTTTATTTTGATTTAAAAAACAATATGTACAGAAATAATTTAAACAGTTTTTATATTTTCCTAATTTAGTAGAATTTTATTAGTTTTTGAATTCGAGTCTTTAAGTTTACTGATTTCTTAACTTTCCAAGTTCTTTACTTCATGGAATCTGTAATTTTCAGTACACATATTTTTCTTGATTCGAGTTTGATTTCCTTCAAATTTTTTTTGAAATTCGTAGCATAAACGTTCTATGTTCAGAATTTTCAATTTTATCTCTAGTTAAAAAAGTTCAGAATTTGGTAAACTCAGAAATGATGTTTTATCTTTTTTTTTTCTAATTCAAGCCTGTAAATGCAAAAATTTAATACAATTTTATTTTGAGTTCCTATTTCGAATTTTCATAATTTTTAAATCGCGTATTTTTTCATTCCCAGATTCGATACTTTAATTCCCCCAGGTTAAAAATTTTAAAATATGATATTCAAAGTTACTGATTTATTAATTTCAGATGTTAAATTTTTGAATTTTCGAGTTTTCTGATTCACTTTTTAAATCAAACATTTTTTTTAAAAGTAGTTCTCTTTGTAGATTTTTAATTTTTAACAGTGCATTTTCATGCTAGAATATTCTAATCTCTAATTAAAAAATTTAATTTACGGATTTGGAGCTCTACGATTTAAATTAGGAAATGTGAATAAACCTATATTATATTCTTTATGCTTGAACTTTTTTGACCTTTAAGCTCATATACATCTAATTTTTATCAATTTATCAATTCTTTTCCAAAACAATATTCAGATAATTTCTATCATTATAGAGCTATTTATTGTTTGGTAACAAAAATTTTTCGCTTACAGGGACTGCAGTATTCATGAATTGGTTGCAAAAGCGAAATACCTGTCGGCAGAACTTGAAGTATAAGAACCAGTTGTAGAAAAACATTTTACAAAATAATGCAGTTAACTTTTGTAAGAAATCACACGTCCTTTTTTTATCAACTTTTGACTTATTTTCCTTAAAAGTACACTACTATGCAAAAGTTTGGATCCACTTGGAAAAAATGCGTTTTTCGTTCAATGTCAAGTCCTTTTGCGCAGCAAAGGACTTTATTTCATCACTTATGATAAATTTAATTTAATCGATATTTACTCAACACGAAACATATCAATATTCTCTCTTTGTCTATCTCGCGCACCCTCGTGATTGGCTATCGCCAAGTGGCGAGAGGGACGGAGGGAGGTGGTGGATTCCCACCTGCTCTCACCATGGCGAGAGCCTGTCACGCAGTTTCCGTCAGGACTCATGTTTATCCGTACATTCGAGTCAAAGTTACGTTTTGATCAAAAGACATGGCTAAATCCAAAAAAATTTCAAAAGAAAAACGTGCTCAAATTCAAATTTTACACGAAACAGGTATGTACATAAATCCCTACGTGAAATAGCGGGAATTGTAATCCAAAGAAATTTCAAAATAAAAACGTGCTCAAATTCAAATTTTACACGAAACAGGTAAATCGCAACGTGAAATAGCAAGAATTGTGGGAGTTTCGAAAAAGGGCGTCCAAATCACACTAGGCCGATACGCTGAAACCAAGACACATGACGACCGTAGACGCTCTGGAAGACCAAAAAAAACACCTGTGTAATAACAGCCTGTATTTCACACCACTCGTGAGAATGTTGAAATACACAGATTCGAAAAATTGAATAGAGCCCCCCGTTTTCTCTAAGATCCTGGGTCTCCTCGGGTTGAACTCGGGATTACGATGATGGGTTTTTTATTTGTTAACTCAAGTTATTTATATTTAGACGTCACTGGGTTTAACAAGGTTTTATTTTAATTTGGATTTAAGAATTGATTTACAAGAATTTACGGTTTTGAACAGCACGATTTTGAATATGTTTCTTCGGGGAGAAGTACTGGGCAAAGAAGGAAGATTTCCCAGTTGGCACCGGCTTATATAGCCCCTAAATTACATCGTACGATTTTTTAGTCACGTAGCTCTCATCTAGAATACATTATTACTTTTATCGCACGTTGACACAATATTGGGAATTCCCAAAAAAACAACGGAACGTGAGCGATTTGATTCTCGTATTAAACGTTGATAAAGACTCTTTCATTGACAATTTAGGAAATCACTGAAATTACGATAATCTACTTTTATATTTAAGTTACTCAGGAATTCGTTTATCGAAGGGGTCATCTTTATAATTCTCTTATTCGAACGAAAAGGTAAAACGAGGATCTTTGGAAATATGAATATTGAACTTTTGGTAAAATGTTTTATAACAAAAAGAGGTACATTATACACCTCCCCCCTTTTGAAAACGAAAGTTTGGAAAAGAAAACTTTTGTTAGAGAGAGCTTTTTATCAATTTAGTTAATAATTACTATAAAACCCTTTGAAAACCCTATTAAATGATAAGATTATATAATAGTTCGCCGCTATAATATTTAGAGATAACGGAAAAGTTCAAGAAAATTGAATGACGCACACGTTTTTATAATTCAGTACGCATCGCATTTACATTCTATCGCGAATTCTACTTCCAGAATTTTGTCTACGCAGAGAAGGGTATAATGGTGCGCTTGCGTTTCTTACCGGTTGCATCTCCATAGTTTCGAGCGTGGGTACATGATTCTCTGGGTCGAGATTTTCATTGTAGTCTTCAGATGAATTTGAGTCGTTTAAATTTTGATTGTTTCGGCGCAAAATTCTCGGCGTTAGGCGACGTACTAACATGTTACAATTTGAATATTTCTCGCCAGGTTTTTGAATTTTTTTCCACAAGATATAACATATAAATGTAATTAAGAGCGTAGTAACTGTGGGAACGATAGAAAATGTCTTCCAAAATGAAATTTCTTCATCAAGATGATGCTCTTTTTGTCTCTTGTCAATCTGTTGTTCCAATTGATCCAATTTATAGCTTGCTAATTTCAATTTATCGAGATTGAGAGGTATTCTAGGTATTTCTTGAAATTTCGGAAAATCGGTATAATTGAAGTTTTCGAAAAAATCTTCTCTGCTGATTGATATATTAAATTTTAGCAATTTGATTTCAAGATTGGAAGTATACGAGCCTTTGGTTGTCAAAATAGTTTCTGCGGTATATACTTGGCAATTTTTGTACAATTCTAAAATTCCGACTCCACTTAAAATCGCGTCCGAAGTTTCATGCGCTATACATACACGAGATTGTGACAGGAGTAGGCTGACTTAAAACGTATAACCATGCATTCTTTCCAGACAATTTAAACCACGTTTCGCGGTGCAACGTCGTTATTCGTATGTCACAACTTCTTGGAATTTCATTGGCGTGTTTCAACAACAAATCTATCTCGCAAGGATTGGTCGGAAGAACTGTGCTTATTTGTTGATTCAATTCGCATATAAAATGGCCCTTATAGATTTCTTTGCAAGTATCTTTCTCATCAAACATGATAAAAGTGGTTTTTGTATTAGAAAGTGCAACGTAACCATGAGATGGTTGAATAAAAATGAAATGATCGGATTTCTGACGAACGGGTAAGGGTACGAATTGGTAGAGTTGGAAAATGGTTTCAGATACAAGAGGTGTTTGGATGATAAAAACTAAGCGGTTTTTTGAATAATATGCTTGAATGGTTATTAAATCTAGGAGGTAATGAGCGTTTTGTGTTGTTGGATTTACAGGATAGTTCGACCCATCAGGTAAAAATCTAAATGTCTTTTGAATTTCCTGTATATATTGGTATGGAGTTAAGATTTTAGGATGTAAAAACCCGCTTCTAGCGAATCCAATAGCGTTCATAATTTCGTCTAGCTCAGTGGTGACTCTTTCACATAAGAAACTTAAAAAGGTGATTTGATGTTCTAACACTACAAAATCTTGAACTTCTTCTAATTCCTTCTGAAAATTCTCTGTTATATTCCGCAAAATTTTGATGTTAACATTGAGGGTTTCTTGGGCGGCGTTAACATTGGTTATTGACTCATTGAAATTTATAATAGTTGATTTCACTACTTGAATTTAGTTTTTCATCAAACGTTCCATCACAATTTCTTTGTTATCGATATTCTTAATCGTTTCATCATAGTATTCCGCGTCATTTTGATCCAAATTACCGGTAAAGAATTTTATTACTGATCCCAATATATTTATGAGTCCTCGTTTTCTTCTGTTCAACGGTGTAAGACCCAAAACATCTTTTAAAACCGATTCGGTGTTCTTTAAGTCAGGAATAAGTTGGTCTAAAATTTTCATGGATGTATGACACGGGGATGGAGAAGAGGATGTTGCACATACTTGTTGGATTTGCTTATGATGATTCGTTATGAGGATCAATTTTTCATCAATTTGGTTGAGATCAAGATAGGCAACTAGGTTCCATGTTTTAGAATAGAATGAGGCTTCGCCTAACTTATCATTGAAAATCCCTGGGGTGAATTCGAGTTGATGATCTTTGTATAATTCGGTTCTTGACGCTAGAACCGATCCGAAATCCAAGAACCTGTGAAAATTGAATTTTTAAATATTCCGAGGTGATTTGCGAAGATAAGCTAATTTTATAGAATCTATATTAACAATCATTTGCTTCCGTCTTTTTTGTATAGTGACATTAACAGGTGAATTTATCTTTAAAACTTTAAATGGTCCCTCCCAGTCGGCGCTTAACTTTGATGAAAGAGGGGATTTGAAATATACGAAATCTCCAACGTCGTAGTTGACTTCTTTAGTTTTTCGATCATAATAATTCTTATTAGACTGTTTGGCTTTAAGAATGTTCTCCCTAGCGATTTTCTGTGTTCTTTGTAGTTTAAACGCCAAGTCATCAACGTAGTCGTCATACGAGTACTTAAATTCTGGTTCTTTGAGTATTGAGGACGGAAGAACGGGCTTGTGTCCAAATAAGACTTCATATGGACAGAATTTTGTGCTCAAATGCTTTGCAGTATTATAACTGTACATGGCGAAATCTACCCAATCATCCCAGTCGGATTTTCCAGGATTAATATAATGCTTGAGATAATCTGCCAACGTCCTATGACTCCTTTCGAGGGCGCCGTTTATCGCTGGATGGTAAGGGGCAGTCCGAAGTTTCTTTATTTTGAGGAGTTTGGCGACGCTTGATAATAGATTCGACGTAAAATCAGCACCTTGGTCGGTCAAAATAGTGTCGGGAATGCCAAATTTACAAATGAAACCGGTAGTAAATGCTCTGGCGATAGTTTCGGCTTTATGATCAGGGAGGGGGTATGCTTGCGAAAATTTTGTGAGGTCATCCTGTAACGTCGAAATGTACTTATTACCCCTTTCAGTTAAAGGCAAGGGACCCACGATATCTAGGAAAATTTTCTCAAACGGCCGAAAGGAAGTTGTAGTGATCAGTATCGGGTGTCTATTCCTTTTCCTAACTAATTTCATTTCTTGACAGGATTTGCAGCTCCTGATATATTTAGCAATATCATTCTTCATGTTAGGCCATCGATATCTACTTTTAATACGCGTATATGTTCGAAAAAACCCGGAATGTCCAGAACCAGGGGCATCGTGGCATTCGTTTAAGATCGTACGAATTTGGTCAGGTTCGGGTTCTATAATTTGATTTTCGAAGATTTTTATTTTGATATTGGTCTCAGAAAATATATAAGAAAGCATCATTACGATTTTATTCCAATTGAGGTATTCAAATTTATCGTGAGTTTTCTGTATACTAATTTCTTCAAGATTGTATTTTTGCAAGATTTTTTTCAGTGTTTGAAAAATAACGAATAGATCTTTATAACTTGTTTTTCCGAAATGGTTCTCTTTAGTGAACAAATAAAAAACGTTAATCTCTTCTTTCTGCAGGAAAACTATTTCATTCAATGATGGTTTTGAATTCTTTAATTCATCAAAATGTTGAAATTTCTCGATTATTTTATCAGCGCTACCTTTATGAATTTCGAAATCTAAAGTCGCGAAGACGGCAAGGTTTTTCTGATTGCTCTCAATAAATGATCCTTCTTGGTTCTCGATATTCTCACGTGACATTCTTAGATTGCTTGTTTTACAGAAATCGACATAAGATATACTGTGATTTTCGGAATTTATTTGCAAGATTTCGGGATTCTCATTTGTCTTCTCCAAGGTCTCATTTAGTCTAATTCAGCTTAACGCATCTGCTACATGATTCTCACAACCCCGTTTATATTCGATTCTGAACTGATAATCGGCCAGTGTCAACCTCCAACGTACTAACCGTGAACCTGGGTCCTTAACATTAAAGAGCCATTTGAGGGGCGCATGATCTGTAAGTATAAGGAATTCGCGGCCATATAGATAGGGGCGGAAGTGTTTGACGGCCCAAACAATAGCGAGTAATTCGCGCTCCGTGGTGGAATAATTACGTTCAGCAGAATTCAAGGTGCGGCTAGCGTAGGCAATTGGCAGATCTTTTTCCTCATGAAATTGAGATAAAACTGCTCCTATCGCATGTTGACTCGCATCAGTCGTAACTCGAAACTCTCTATCCCATTGTGGATACTGGAGAATTGGATCTGAAGTTAGAATTCTCTTTAGATTCTCAAAAGCTCTTTCCTGGAGACTCGTCCATACGAAAGGAATATCTTTTTTCAACAAGTACGTCAAGGGTTTAGCGATATCGCTAAAATTTTCGATGAATTTGCGATAGAACCCTGCGAATCCTAACAAAGACTTGATATCTTTTACTGATTTAGGACGCGGAAATTGAGTAACTGCTCTAATTTTGTCGGGGCAGGGACGAAGTCCTTCTTCGGACACTACGTGACCCAGATAACGAACTTCGGGTCTTAAAAATTCACATTTTGCAGGTTGGAGTTTCAAATTATGCAAAGCAAATCTCTGGAAAACCTGTCTCAACTTATTATTGTGATTTTCGAGATTATCCGCGAATACTACTACGTCATCTAAATAAGTCATACATCGGGTCCCATTTACACCTGCTAGGACTGTTCTCATTAAGATTGTGAAGGTCCGTGGGGCGTTTTTCAGCCCGAACGGCATTCGCTTAAATTGAAAATGACCCTCTGGACAAGAAAATGCGGTTTTCTCCACGT